>JAYRCH010000039.1:0-1200000 GCA_037179445.1 Phengaris alcon alcon | reverse complement strand
AGGTATCTGGCGTCGCCAGGTTAATATGCAGTAATAATTAGATGAAATGGAATGGTGATAGGGAATACGCTTACCGAACCAGCTTCGGAGAAGGGCTTGCAGCTGGAGTCTCGTCACTTGCTTCTATTCACAACACTTTAGTCTTTTCAGAATTCTTATAACGTTCCTATAGGAATATATCTCACTTTCGTGGGCGGGAATTAGTAGCGGAAAAGTCTAAATAAAACATGCGGCGTCGGCCATCGCATACGCACACTTCCGCGACGACTTGCAATGTACCTACTCCGTGGTGTATCTTCGTATTTCTTCGGTTTGCGTCGGAGAGGAAAGGGGAGTGGAATGTAGCTTATCGATATTATGAGATGCCATTCATAGTGGCGTTCGACGCTGAATAGAAGACGCTAGATGGTGCTACCACTAGTCATTACAAGATCATAATAAAGCATACGATCATAGACGTATAATATATTAGACGAGGGATGTTGAGGCAAAAAGTGTCCAGTAAAATGCCCCTACTTTTGACAATTTTTGACCATTTTGACATTTGAAGTACGGAGAAAACAAGATGAGCGCAATACCTGTCGACAAACTGCTACGCAGTTTGGCAGGCTTAGTACCTAATGCAAATTATTTGCCAATAAAATATTTACTTTAAATATATCAAATAATTTAAATAATAAATATTTTTAAATAATAAAAGAGACATTTGAAGTGGCGTAAGATGGCGTAACTTTTTCTTGTATGAAGATTTCTTCTGTCAGATGTACGTCCATACTACGTCGTATGTACATACGATACAATATACGATTTTGTGCCCACTGGGAATATAATGTTTTGTGTTGGTCCAAAACATTTTGTCCTTTCCCTTGTCAAACCTCCCAAGACACAAACAATTTGTTAAATTAAATGACGTAGTTTATATATAGTCACACCCTAAGATTAATGAATATAAATATCATAGATAGCCGGTTATTAGTAGGAGATATTATATCGGAAGAAGAGATGTGTAATTATAATTTTTCAATCCATGCACATCCTACTAAAGTTAGTGTCGTTTATAAGTACATATAAGATATTAACATAAATAGGTAATTTACATAGAAAATATTACCAGATTTATAGTGAGATGTTTTTTGTCAAATTATCAATTTTTAGGTTTGTCTATCATAAACATAGTCGCACATAAAACTGATATATTATATTTTTTTATTATATAATACACAATATATGAATTATTAACACATCCTTGGCTCAGGAGCACAGAACATTTTTTGTTCCGTGGCGGGATTTGAACCCGCGACCCCAAGCTTGAGCGCCAACGCGCTAACCGCTGAGCCACAGAATTAGGAAAATACAAAACTTAGAAAATATTTAACCGTGCACAATTTTAATAGGAACAAAAAGTTTTTATAAGTTTCTCGACGAATCCGGCGTCTATAAGTAACCACTTAACTTACTTCGTTGAGTAATTCATTTTAAAAATCTTAAGCAAAATCTCTTGCCCGCTGGGAACTTTTAAATTTTCTGGCCTAAATGAAAATGGAGGATCCTCTTTGCCGCTACTATTTGTAAAAAAATCGTGTCGATTTATCTAGCCAAATAAGAATACACGTTTGCAAAGTGCCCCTGAGATCCGTAATGTTTTCACGTCTAAAATATTGGATTATTCTAATCGGCGTATAATGTTTAACTTTATTGAATATCGAAGCAGAATAGAGTTATTTTAACCTAAGAGGCGAAGATAATTTTTTTTAATTTAAATTTTCCTTAATTTAGTTAACCACTTTTGCTGCTAAATTCAGTCGAGAACTTAGAAAGAAGGCTGTATAATTTTGGCACCTAAGTTGTGTCAAATAATATTTCATAACTTCGTAATAGCAAATTGTAAACCATTTGTACTTTTCTAAATGATCTAACTACAAAATTTGTAATATCCTTAGAGTAATTTAACTCCGTCGTTTTTAGGGTTCCGTAATACTTAAGGAACCCTTATAGTTTCGCACTATCCGTCTGTCTGTCTTATTGTGCGCGCTTCTAGCATCTTTAATTATGAATATAAATTGATGAAATTTGGTCAAATTAAAGACTGTGCATAGATCTCAATTTTGCCATCATAAAATAATAATAATTTTACATTTTAATTTGTGGCTCTCCATACATGTGAAGTGGGGATGGAAAATATTTTTTCATTCTACCCCATCGTTTGGGGTATCGTTGAATAGGTATTTTAAAATAAAGGCAAGGTTTCATACATGCCTTTTTTACAAAGTTAATAATTTTCGAGTGGTCGGCCTCCAACGTGGTTTGTAAGTTGCCCCCCCCCCCCCTTCTAAACTATAGGATATGGAAACTTGTAAGTTTCCATGCTGATAGATCATGCTAAAAACTCTTTAAGAAAATTATTTTGAACGAAATCGGTCACTGGTACCTAACTTTTGAAGTAATTTTAAAAAATTCTATTACGCGCTGATAATTATGGAACCCTCCTTAGATATGTCCCGACATGCTCTTGGTTAGGTTATTTAAGCATGAAAAGAGTTTTTGTTTTTACTTTAAAACTGACCCTTTTTTCAATTTCCAATAATTTCTTAATAAGAATATTGTTAGTCGCATGTAACGGGTATACGTAATTTCAAAGTCATTTACAGAAGACACATCAAACTAATTCAATTTTACATTTTGAGCTCTAATTCCCAAGAGTGTCGTTTCATATTAAATTCGAATCAAGATCAAAAGAACACTTCTAAATATAGCTCATTATTCTGTGTACATTCAATTTGTTTCCTTCAACTTCGGGGGATATTTCCTTGTATTTGGATGGCGCAATTTTTATTTCGAACATTTCGTTGGAAAAAATAGAAAGATCTCAAAAAATTACATACATACCACGCACATAGTGTATAACTTAATAATAACAAATTATGTTACGAAAACGAATAGGGCCAGTGTCCCTGCCGGTGGTAGCCATCATCTAGGATATTTATCTAAGTGTTATTTATTAACGTACCTACATGAAAATATTTTTTTTTGAGTCTGAATTTGAATAATTAAATACAGCTTTCAGTTTTAGTTATCATAAGGAGCATTACATACGGCGAAGATACTATAATATTTTGCGTTAAGATAAAATATCGCTTGCCATACAATTTGTATAAATTACTATCACAGACGGATGATATGAAATATATCCAGGCATCTTGATTCTGTGATGCCCCTTAGTGAAATGTGAAACCTTTCTTTCATTTAAATAATTCAAACACAAACTCGAAAAAAATTGATATGGGATGGGAAACAGATGGGATTATAGAAATAAAAATCTTTGTAATCTTAACAAAGTGGGTGACTTAATACCAAAAGGAGGAGTTGTTATAAGTATAAGTCCCGAGCATGATTTTGTCGGAAGCTATAAAACTGCATTAAGATGTTTAAAAAAGACATGTTCGGAGTACACGTGGCAGAACTAAAACTTCATTCATCATTTAAAATCCAAAAATACTCTCATCGTTCCTAAAGGACATCACTTCAATAGAGAATAAAAAAATTAAAATTCGTGCGCCTAGCGCCATCTGTATATTGAGCCGTACTTTAGAAAGTTAAGTTGTTACGTAAGAAATATAGGTAGCTTCCGACAGATGGCGTTATATTCAAAATCGTGTCGTGACGCGTGACTTTGAAATTTCAGTCTTAACGCCGCTAAAGTAGTTTTACTTCGAAACAAAATTGTCTTTCAGTGACTGAGCTTCTTGTCTAAAATATAGATCATATTATTGTAAGTATGTATATTCTATCGTTACTGTGTATGGTAGTGCTCCTACTACAAAAGCCATAACTACTCATCTCGCTTAATTCGGTGGTTGAATTCAAGCTCAAATATCCGTAATTCTGCTGACTTCCTAACTCTGCAGCAGTGACGCACACATGATCAAATACTGCATTAGCGAGGCATGCATTAGAGCTATTATGCAGCCTATTACCAAGGCAGAACTTCTTACTTTGCTTAATAGTGGTATATAAAGTGGAACCAACAGGGCACATATTTTTGATTTGAAGTTCCATGATGGAATTTGGCGCGTTTTCTTGGTGGCATTCCAAGCGACATTATCGTTTAAAACTGTTTATTTATTCATCGACTATAACGAATTTAGAAGGGAATTTCAAAGTTGCAGAATATTTACGAAACTCGAACACAGAAAAAGACGAAAATATATCCGATGGCTTTGATCTCAAATTGGGTAAATAGGGGTAAATTTCAATGTTTATGTTTGCAACATCTAAGTCCCAAAGAAAATAGATAACGAACACTTTTCTATCCCACGCAACTTTTTGCTGATTTTGTTGGGTTTTCGTTATGAGATGATTTTTTTTTTCAATATATATTTTATAAATAGGAAGGAAGCTTTTTATAACGAAACCAAAGCTTACTTTAAAAATTATATATGTCACTTATGACTTTCGATTGTGTCGTAAAATCTCAGATTAATAAGTATAAATGTCATAGCTACCTTACCATTAGCAGGAGAAGACGGCAAAATATATAATCCTTCCTTATTCTCCTTACGACATTCTAATAGGGAAGAAAGAGATGTCTAATAATAATAAATTATTCAATCCATCCACATACAAAAATCCTATTAATATTATAAATGTGAAAGTTTATTGGGATGGATAGATGGGTGTATGGATGGTTGAATCGATGGGTGTGTGTTACTCTTTCACGCAAAAACTACTAAACGGATTTTGATGAAATTTGGTATGGTGGTAGTTTAAGCTCTGGGTTAACATATAGGCTACTTTTTATCCCAAAATGGTGCTGTGTTCATTTGGGATACTTTATTTACGCAGGCTGAGCCGCGGGAAAAAGCTAGTAATAAAATAAAAGTGGTATTAAAAAGTATTAAATCGCTTCTAAGCGATCGCGACTATACACTGAACTACTGAATGGATTGTATGGTAGTAGATTAGGCTCTGGATTAAAACAGGCTACTTTCTATCCCGGAAACGTGCGGTGTTCCCGCGGGATACTCGATAGTATATTGACACGGGCGGAGCCGCGGGAAACAGCTAGTTTTCCGTATTTTTCTGTAGGTACACAAAATATGACATTTATTTTTATATCAATATTAGATGTCACTTAATTGCAATAAGGTCAGTTTTCATACATGGTATTACATTGCAACCGAAATACAAAACCTATTGAATTTTGAGCACTTTAGTGTTCCTTCCATGTATATTGGTATTTTTACCCGACTACGGCGAAGCCAAAAGGAAGGGTAATGATTTTGGCAATCTATGTGTGTATGTTTGTTCACTCGTAGCGTCTAAACTATTGGTCCGATTTTAATGAATGAGGTGTCAATAGATTGCCGAGATGCTGCAAGTAACATAGGCTATACATTTTTTTCATTTTTTTTAAGCTAATAAGCGTAAAATATTCAATGTATTTTTTATTTTTTTTAACTAATTAGCGTAAAATATTCAACGCATTAGCGGAACCTACTTCAAATAGGTATGTTTGAAGTAGCTTCATTGTTTCGTTAGTAATATAAGTACATAGTGTGTATTTTTTGTATCCGTGTAAAATACATTTATAGTACCTATCTCAAAAAATAAATATGCTTTAAACGTTATAACGTCAAGCAAATCAGTGGACTGTATACAGTCCACTGATTTGCTTGAAGCGACGATCGATAGACTCACGTATAGCAAATTAAGAAGACTAGCAAATGTCCCGACATTACAGCAACATTACCAATCTGTTAACTAACTTCAACGATCGTGCTCTTCATTTTAAGCTAAGTAATTAAACATGGCCAGCGAATAAGACCCTCGTGATGAAGGAGATGGTATAGATGAAGAGGTCAAGCTAAATGGAAGCGAGGCGCAAGCTGATATTAATACTGCGGAAAATCTCAACTTACCTAGTTTGAAGCTAACGAGATACTAAGCCAATGATGTGGGCAGGGCGTCGCTTAAATTGCCCGGCGATAGTGAAGACGTACTGAGACTAGTGCACTATTGTATACTCATCTTTTATGGATGGAGTTTCAAAGTTAAAGGTTCTGATCTGATGCTGAATTTATGTTACTATACAAACAAGCAAAGCGGAATTATTAGATAAATGTCGATATATTTTCCACCTTTTTTTGCTTTGCTGAATATTGGATGTAGCGACTGGCGACACCCACACAGAGGAAATCAAATGATATTCTTTTGTAAGTATATCTTGTACATGGCAAGTGGAATACTAATTTGTCACAATTTTTCTCCTCCGTCAACAGTGAAACATTCTTTTTATTCTCACTCGCATTCCTTTCAATGTTAAATATTGATAAAACATTTTTAAATCTTGTTCAAAAGCAAGATTGAGCTCGAGTTTACTTGACTGTTTGATGACCTCCATAGCTTAGTGGTTGCGCGTGTAGGCCTAAGCCTAAGCCGGAGGTCGCCGGTACGAATAACGGCAAAGGCTTTCTGTGTTCCTGGATCATGAATGTGTATTAAATTAATATAATAAAAATCTTTAAAAATATGCGTATTATGCCGTATAGTATAAGCATTAGGTAAATATATTTTAGTTGTCTAGTAGGTACCCGTAACGCAAGTTCTTCAAGAACGTAAAATGGGATTAGAAGGTCCATTCTGTCCAATTAAATCCGGCAATAATACCATTACGATCCAGTACCGATATGTTAAAACTGCGAACCCGCTATGATTAGTCCAAAAATCAGTTTATGATTTCAAGACAATTCGATTATAATTAAATAAAAGTTTGATCGAATGGCGAGTTGAGGTTCGGATTGACAAAGTGCGGATGCGTCCATGGATATTAAAAATTATAATTATTAATGTATATTATGAACATTCTTGGGTAATGTTTGTAACTGTTATGTGTATGGAATTTGTGAATTCTCATTTTATTATCACCATTATGAACGTTGTACCTCACGTATTCAAATTTGGATTCGCAAGTCAAGATAATATGTGCGAATTTGGTGATTCGCTTTTAGTATCAACTTAAAATACAAAAGAGCTATTTTCCCGAACAATTTAACGCCGTTAATATAATTAATTCGTTGCACGTTATTTATGGTGGCCACAGTACACGTTAATCGCTACATTAATTCGCCGCAAACTTAATTTTAACGTTAATGGGTTTTTTGAATAATGATGTGTATCTTGTGAGGAACGCTTAGCCCTAATAGGTACTGAAATTTAAAATACTCAAGGAACTAATGTGCCCTTGTTACTGTACAAGTTCAAATGAGTCTCTAAGTTCCTAAAATTGATAACCTAACGTGCTCTTACGTCAGGACAAGTCCAAGGCTGGTTTTAGTGTCACGCGGACCATCAGCACGGATTGCTCCGCACGGACCAATATGTATTAAGCTTAGTAATGCTGACGGATCCGTACGGACGACCGCAGTCGTTCGCTTGGCGCGTCCGTACCGCGGAATATCCTCGCGGACCGCTGCCTGTAGTAAGCGTTTTAATATCTTGCGTAGCGCACGCGTCGACGCAATTCAATCATGGCGAAAGTAGTTTAAGAACCAGCTTGGAGGTCGATTACTCCAAAATAGTTTACATTATAAAAAGTTAATATAAAATGAATAATATTCGCGTAAACATAAGAAATCAATAAAATTATTCCGTTTGCCAACAGCGTTCAATGTTTCTGATCGAAATTATGTTGTAACAAAAAATATTATTGATTGAAAGAAAATATCTTATATTTATAGGTATCCAGATACTGTATCTAATTAAAACAGAACATCAGCCTTGATTCTCGATCAGCAACCTTGGCGGGATCCGAGTGTTCTCCGCTTTTACTTTGACAATGACATTTTCTTGGAACGAGATCAACTCCGCAGACGCTGGATAGTTTTAAGAGCCTTACATAAATAACATTTTTTCTGCAGTGTCTCGTAAATTAGATAAGAATTTTGTAGCCTTTTTTGTGCTATATGCCATGAACAGTCTCACAAATACTTATTTACAAGGTGAGTACGGATGGAATGATTTTTCGTGTAAAAAGCGTCAAACCGGTTTGAATTAAATTGTGCATACAGGCAGTCCAATGCTAGCCATACACGTAACGGTATACCTGACAGGTTTGCCAATACTCGTGAACCGGAGCGTGTGTGTTGCACAGCTGTGCAGGTTTCCATACAGTATCAGCTCAAGCTTACCCCAGGTGTAACTGTGCAGGCAAACCTGGCAGGTAAACCCTTAGGTGAATGGCTGACCTAATGTCTGCGGTATACATATATATTACTATTATATCTGTTACTATCTGTTAAAGCAAAAATATGTTTGGAAAAATAAATAAATTTCAAGGCAAATACATATATTATTTACATATAAAATCAGGGGGCAAACTTGTTACGGGTTAAATTAAAATAAAAGAGCTACTTCCCGTAACAATATATATTTAAAAAAAAAGGGTCGTGGGCAGAAGGCCGAAGGAGCTGGTTTAGCCTCTTGGCGTCTGTGGGTATCGAAGGGGCTTTAAACCACGTGGGAACTTAGCTGGGTCCAAGAGTGTGGCACGTGGCGAGAGCTAGCTGGGGATCCAACTACGGGTAGTCTCCCGCTGTTCACCGCGAGGTAGGTCGACCAATCGGCGGTGTAGACTGATTCCAAAACTAGAAGTTCAGTCCGGAACACCTAACGGCCTCAGAAATCCGGTTGTGGGAAAATAGCCAATAGTCCTTGTATAACGGTGCCTTTATCCCGGTGTATAGATCCCTGGTAAATTAATGATAACTTAACCAACTTAACCCTTAACGATCAAAATTACGGGCTGTGTGACCATCACAAAATAAAAGAGGATATACAAGAAAAGAATAATTAAAGCATGGATACAAATATTCTAATATTCTAACAATGCAAGATCGGAAAGATGAAGCTATAAATTGAGCACGTGGGCAATCAAATTTTGATAACTAATTTTACAATGGGATAATTTTATATGAAAGATAATGTGTTTTAATTACAAGCGTGATTTTCCAATTATTCACAACACAGATATAAAAGATAACTCACCGTGAACACGGGATTAAGAATATATAATTATTATAACGAGTACATCTTGAGTCTATAGAAAATTTTATTCCAAAAGAAAACGTCATTCGAAGAAGTGCCATATAATATTATATACCCTTCCCCGTCCTCTTTTTTAAACTTTTGACAACTATGAAGCTAAAGCGTATAGATAAAAAATTGCACAAATCAAAATAAAAAGATATTATATTAATAATCAAAATATTATGTAATATAATAATGCAATTCTACTGTATTTTCATTATTAATCAAAATTAAATTATTATTTTTTAAGATTAAAGACGGAAGTAAAATCGATCTATGAATCAAATATTAAAGCAAGGCTAACGCCGTTTTAGTAAGGACGTGCGCCGATAGATGGTGCTAAAGTCTCTAAATGACAAATAATAATAAAGCATACAAATCATAGATGACGGTGATTTGACGGAAAGGAAATGTAACTACGTTTCAAACGGATCACCTGATGGAAAGCGATTACCGTCGCCCATGGATACCCGCAACATCAGAGGAGTTGCGAGTGCGTTGCCGGCCTTTTTGGGAGGGAATACGTTTTTACAGATCGTAATGGTCCGGAAATACCGCTGGCAGTGATGACAGTTCATTCCGGAGTTTTACTGTGCGCGACAGAAAGCTTGTACCTAATAACCAGGGGCGTGCGCTCCATATAGGCAGAAATGCAGTGCTTTACTTGTCATTCACAGATATTTTATTAAAACGTTCGTACGTTTTAGATGACTTTAATAATTAATGAATAGTAAATAAATTAATTAAAAAAATATAATAACTTAAAAACGCCTATTATTTTATAAATAGCAACTCATGCGGTTGCTTTGTGCAGGACAAATCATCGCATGTGTGTGTAATTTTCATACTTCGCAAACGCACACACCCATGAATATCGACATGATTAAATAGCGATAAGTCATGCGGCGGGAGATGGCCGAACCGACAGCCGAGCCGAGAGCTTCAGTTCGGCTATCCGATCGCTTCCGAAAACCGCCGAACTGGCTTGTCGGAAATTATTCGTTGCCTATAATCCGAGTAAAAACAATACGACGCGAATCTAATGAATCATGTATGCACAATATGCATTTTTGTTTAGTAAGGTATTATTTGTTTAAATAGAAGAAACGTTTTGTGTTTCGCGGGGGCCATATTGCATATTTCATGTGATAAGCATTGTTTACAATTTAATCGCTCCTGTTTATTTATAGTTTTCTTAAAAGATTTTTCATTTTAACATTTGAAAGTGTGTACATTTAACAGTTTCTTACTGAGTTTCTATAATAATTTTAGTGATTTGCTTTTACAAGGTGCGTTTGTTGATTTTTTAAAAATGTTATTTGATTGTGAGGTTTGCGTTGATAATGTGTGTTTATTAAAAATTAAAAATAACAAGTTCTCACAATTGTCATTCAGTGAAAAGATTCAAATTCTATCTAAAGGTAGGTGTGTACCCGAGTTACAACAATTAAACCAGCAAAAAAATAATGTAACTCGAAAATTTTATGTTAAAAGTTATGAAACGTATAACTGGCTGTGTGGTTGTGTACACACGATTAAATTATATTGTTTTCCTTGCATATTATTTAGTAATTTACATCGGGATATAGTAATCTCAATTAACCGGAACCTTGAATATGTGAAAATTGAAGCTGACTGACTGGTGAGTAGTTATAATATTTTAAAATATGCTTATTATTTTTCTTATTAGAATTTCTTCCGCCGCGACGATCGATCGCTGTTTTGTCTGCGTTGCCATAGAAGATGTACATGAATAGTAGTACATCTAAGACTTGCTCTGTTGGCATGGTTTCGACTTAGAGATCCGTCGCTTCGCTGTAGCTATGCTAAAAATCTATAAACGAAAAAGTTTTTGTGACTTCGCCGCATACCCAGTGTCATAATCCAGTGCACGCCACTGCTAATAACATCTTATTTTCGAACAGCGACAAGGCTGCATCCACGGCGAGGAGCTGCCGTACATATTCGGCGCACCGCTGGTCGGTGGCCTGGCGCACTTCCCCAGAAACTACACGAAGGCAGAAGTAGCGTTGTCGGAGTCTGTCATGATGTACTGGGGCAACTTCGCGAAGACTGGGTAAGAGATTATTCGGTTATGATTATCATTAAGAACTAGCCAAGTATGAGTCGGACTCGCGCACGAAGGTTTCAACACAAAACGGCTCAAATTTCACATTTGTTTGTATGACAGTCCCCTTAAATATTTATTTTATTCTGTTTTAAGTAGGTATTCATTGTTACAGAAGAAAAGAACCTTTGAAAATTTCAACTCTCTAGCTATCACGGTTAATGAGATACAGCCTGGTGACGGACGGACGGACGGACAGACTGCGAAGTCTCAGTAATAGGGTTCCGTATTTAACCTTTGGGAACGGCGCTCAAAAAATTATCATTTGAAGCCAAGATCGTAGCTTAGAGGAAAAGAAAAATAATCCTAATAAATAAGTAATAAATAATAAATAGGTAATCTTTTCAGATACATTTTAATCTGGACGTCAACCAAAATATTCAATTCGACCAAATTAATGTAATTTCATTGTATTTGTGTATTCCACGGTAAATAAGTAACATTTAAATATTAGTAGCATTCATAAAAAATAACTCCTCACACAGACTTTACTGAAACCAGGCCAGATACGCAGAAGAAATTTTTATAGTGCCCAAGTGTGTGCGCAGTACACAAGAGCACTGTTCCTTTACTCCCGTAACCCAGTGGGACGGACATACCGACAAGACACGAGAGATCAGGCGCAGGTCCGACTTTTTACATGCCCATCCGGCGCATGGATCATCTTTCTTGTCAGACAATCGGGTGATCATCCTGCATTGTCCTAACCAAACTTGGAAACAACATTTTTGCAGTTCCAACGCGGGAATCGAACCCACGACCTCCGAGTCGAGAGCCAAGCTCTAAACCACTGGACCACGGAGGCTGTTCGTAGCATTATGTGTCTCTGTAATCTTTTATCCTCTATGTTTACGTGTAGGTTAAATTATATCTAAATCAAGTATAGGATCATATAGCTATAAGAATTAGCACCTAAAATCCTCCACACTTATATAACATTCAACATGTTATTGTGTAAATTATCTGATTAAATTAATGGTTCTGTAAATTAAACCCATGATGATTCGGTTCAAGTTTAAGTGCTAAGTATCCGAAGAACTTGTGTCACAGGTACCAGACAACTGGAAGTAAATTTAATACTTTTATACTATACTAACATTTAAGATTTTTATTAGATTATGCACATATTTAATACACATCCATGACCCAGGAACAGCCTTTTTTGTTCCCTCGGCGGAATTCGAACCCGCGACCACCGGCTTGAGCGCCAACGTGCTAACCACTGAGCCACAGAGGTCGTCAAAATATTTAGTACTTAGTAAGAAAAATTGCACCTATGAATAAGCTCGTATTTCGTGTAGGAATCCTAATGAGGCTCAAGAAACGGATCCCATCAGAGCAGGGAGGCAGGAGAGAGTACGCATGAAAAATATAGAGTGGACGGCATACGAGGCTGTTCATAAGAAGTATTTGAATATTGACATCAAATCGAAATTGAAAAACCACTACAGAGCTCATAGGTAAGTAAAACATCCAATTAGCTGTGTCAAGTAATCATAAGTGGAGGTCTCTAACGGAAATTACGACATCAATGCACTTTCTTAGCACTAACCGAATATGTTAGGTCTGATAGGGTAAGGGGAGCTTATTTCATGTTATTTTAGGGTCAAGAGAAACCTACTTTTTTGTATGTGATATATAGATAGATATACACATTATTGTTCATATTAAAGTAGGTACAATCATTTTACTGGAAACTAAACTTATAACCTAAATGTGGGCAAGGGCGGCAGGTAAGCGTGCAGGACAGGAGAGGTAAATTAAATAAATATTTAATTTGTCATCTTTTTACCCATAGACCATCTTGCCTCATTTGATACACCAACGTCAACGTTTAACTCGTTACTGTCGCCTCGATATTATAAATGTATAATTTCTAAAGGCATACTTAGTTATTATAGGTTATGTAACGGATTCAATTCAACAACTAATCAGAGAAGAGAAACGAAATAATGGCTCGTACAGTATTGGCAGTATTATGTTCTCAAGCGAATTAATAACTATGATAATTTTTGTCTTTCATTATTAAATTTAAGGATATGTACATTATTTAAATGTTATATATAGCATAATATTTTGAATTGAATATAAATACGTATTATAGACCAAAGACTTTATTTCAATATTAGATCACAACCTTAAAAGAATTCATATTTTTTGTTATAACATTTAATTATTTACAGGTTATCGTTCTGGTTGAATTTAGTGCCAGATCTGCACCGTCCAGGTGGTGAGGACGTTCCTCAGTCCCATCATCAGCTGGAGCACGAAGAATCTTCCCTCCAACCGACGCTCAAAACCTTCACGCCTCCATTCAAAAAGCCCACAGAACTTGTCATGACTGATACTGGTGTCGCCACCAAAGTTCCTCTATTGACTGTTTTAAATGTTACTTCGTCTTTAAATTTTAATATTATAGGGCTTAATACTGTTGCACAGAGTACTGTGGCTGCCGAAGTGCATAAAGATACGACCACTTCGCCTCCTGAAGACGGTTTTGCAGCGTATTCGACAGCGCTTAGTGTAACGATAGCTATAGGATGTTCGCTGTTAATTCTAAACGTACTCATATTCGCTGGTGTATACTACCAACGTGATAAAACAAGGATGAACGGGCAGGAGGGCCACGCAAATGGGTCACACTTGAAGAAAAGGGTCGAAAATGGGCAGATGCCAAATAATATATGCGGTGATCTAGAAAGTGCTTTATCCTACCAAACGAGTTTGAAAAGTGATCCAGCGACCATTCTAAGCCATCACCATACTCACCATCATCAGCTGCCACCACCAGAGTTCGCTGATCTGCCAAGCAACAACGTTGCTGGCATGGCAACATTACCAAGAGCGCCTCCACCGCCTAAATTGGGGAAGGGTAACATAAACACTCTAGCGAGTGGGCAGCTCCAAGAGAATCAGCCTCTACTCTCTGCTCATCAGATGCAAATAATGAATACTAGCACCCTAACGAAGAAGAACACCCAACTGAACGCGAAGTCCAACGTCACAATGGAGGAGTTGCGCGTGTGACGTCAGAGGGCCTGACTGCAGCGGGCTGGAAGCTGCAGTGACGTCGCTCACCACGACGAGATAGTGTGACTCACGCCGGACCTTCTCAAGTGCATTGATCACAAGTTGTAAACGAAAGACGCATTTGAACCTCTTTTTACGCGATAGAATGCTGAAAAGATGGCTTATGTGGGACTTGCAGCGCCAAAAGGGCGCCAATTACTTAGAAAGCGCCAGAGGTTTCCCAAGTGTAGGTAAGTGGGTGTCGGAAATTTTGAACCCTTTAGAGCAAAAGACATTCTTGTAATATCTTCCTCACAAGAATTCCATTTCTGACAAACTATCAAGGCAAAATAAACTTGCAAATTATATTCGAAAACAATGAGTCATTATTAAGTATCTAGGTTAACAAAATATCATCAATAAAATAATATTTCATTCATGAAAGTGTCTTTGAACGATATTCTTAGACTATGTTTCAATATTTTGTCTTCGATAAATTCTACGAATACTTGCCAGTGCCTACATTTCTCAAAGATATATAATAACATAAATGAGATATTCTAAGAAGCTCCATTATAATAATGTCTTTGATTAACTTGGTGTATTTAATATTAAACTAACAGTTTTGCTACAAATGACAGTGTCGAAGTAAGTGGTTCAAATATGTTTTTATTGTTTTCCAACTTCTGCAGTGGTCGGACTAAAGTGCACTTGAAATAAGAAGGCGTTAAGTGTTCCAAGTGAAGTGACTTAGACTTTCATATCCATGCGTTTATCGAGTGCGGGACATTCCTGAAATCGGACACTTTTAGTGACCTTGTGTATATGTTTTGTATATATAGGTATGTAATGTATATAGGTTCAGCCGCATATCCATCCTAGTATACCATTCTCGTATTGTTACAAAAAATGTACAAATATTTATTTCTGCCTTTGGTTTACAGTAACGGTAGATACATTGTTGTAGAACACCAAATCGTAATATTTAACGTAGAATAAATTTTAAATTTGACTGAAATGAATTTAATTAAATTAAATTAGAAGTAAATAGGTATACCATAAAGTACAGTTGTCGTCACTTTATTAGGTACAGTGAAATGTATTCACGTGTTTGATTTATTGTTGAAGGCTGTAATATGGAAAAGCAATAATGTTTGACGTCGCTTTACCGACCGTTTTCGTATTCTTCCATATTAATTTTATAGACGGACCAACATTTCGTTTGTATATATGTATATATTAGATAAACGGCGTAACAGGTTGTATTTACCGTAATTTCATCGATATTATAGGTAAATAAAATGTATAAGTATTACGCGCGTAACATTTATGTAAATCAGAATTTTTGATCTATATCAAAATACATATTATGTGTTGTCCGGAAAATTACAAACTTTGTATGAACATAAAACCTACAGTGTGTTATACTAATATTACCTCGACTCTACACCATATCGCCGTGAACTCTCAGCAAAGTTTTGTCTGTACAATAAAAGCACGAAACTCCACAGAAGTAATGTACAGCCGGGGCTTATGATATTTTTGTTAATTTTGTTCTAAATAAAATAAGTTATAGTTATATTGATTTAACTACCTTGAACCTGTGAAACTGCCATTAACATAAAGCCTGAACCTAAATCTTCAAGAGGTTCATAACATTTGATTTTTTTAACATCTTATGTCTCATGTTGTTTTTATTTACGAATAAAATTCAGAAATGAGTTCCGCATTTTATTATTTTATTGTAATTTTCGCCAGGCTGCTTTCTTTTCTTTTTAATTATAACCCACTTTCAGAGTATTGTTCTGTTTGCATTTGTCTTAGTGTTTACAACTTTTACATTTATAAGCCTATTTCTGGTGTAATACTTTCTTACAGATCCAACAAAGACTCCGTCGTCTATTTTATATATTTTATATCCAAAAAAAAAAGCTCAAAATTCCTTATTCGAAAGGTTATATTATTATCAATATAACCTTTCGAATATTATATAGCCGTATCTAGGTGGTAGACTGTTTAGGCACAGGGGCGACACTCTCTACAAATGACGTAATAATATTAAACGTCGCGTCAGACAAGATCTTAAATATTGTAAAATTATATTGTCAATTATGACAAAGCACGAAACGACTAGCGGCCACCCCGTGAACGAAACTCTAACTGGAAAAAATTCTCGCCCCGCCCGCCTCCGCATTCGCCCAGCCACGGACTCGCAGCCGCGAGCTGTCATTCGTGTAAAGCGGTAGAATGAACATTCTTTACGTTACTAATGTATATTCCTTGGTTCAGGATTAATTTGATCTGAACAAACAAAGATTGAACTTTACCAAATAAATGTGTTATTGTATTTCTTGATTGCGCGGTGAATAAGTGACATTGATATTGGTAGCATTATATGTTTTCATATTAGATGTCCCGACATACGTTGTTCTTGTTCTTTTTGTTTATGATTGGATTAAATTGGATTTGAACAGAGTGTAGCGACTTGTCTGATGCATGAAAATTGTGTTGTGGTAATGCGCGTCCGCCACCGTCCGCAACGGTCGCCCGTTTGCGCAGAGCCATACTGTGTTACTAATCCTGAAATTACGCCTTAACATTAAATACTGTAAAGTTAACAAATTGAATTTAGTTGCGTTTAACCTACAGATCTAAAAAGGCTACTTCGAGTGTTTCGTATTGCGTTCATCATAAATAGAATCCTAAAAGAAATTCATAAAGTTTGAAAGTTTACAAAAGAAATGCCTAAAATGGCACACATAATGAGAATTGCTTAAGTGGCAGTTCACATCGAAACGATTCAATACGTGATGCTGCGTTGCATTTTTTACATAGCGATTCAAATTGAACTTCATTCACTACACAAGAAGATACATGTTTGCAAGAGTTGGAATGCAAACTGAACTGCTAAGGCGCCGCTCTTGCAATTAAACGTGTATCTTCTTCTGTACTCAAAGAAGTTCAATGTTGAATCACTATTTTAAAAATACAGCGCCCCGTCAGGTATCGTCTCGTTTCAGCGTCAGCTGACCCTTAGAAGTCAGTGTAAGAGCAACTTATTCCGTTCATATTGCTGTTGCGTTTGATTCTGGACGATTCACATAAAGTGCCCATCAGACCTGCTGTTTGTAAGTTTATTCCACGACTGTAGTTTAGCAATGTACAGTCGCCGAGAGATCTAGTGTTTGTTGACTTTTGAATCTTATTGCCAAGGAATAAGGCTGAAAAGTGGTTTCACCGGATCGGTCGGCGACCGTACTATAATTGAAACTATCTTCGAAGAATTCAAATGGAAAATACCTTACAAAAATAAGAAAGTCCCACAATTGTGTAAAATAGTCAAATCATGCAAATAGATATTATACATACACCAAGTAAAATACTTACCATATCGGCGCTGCCTTCGGCTGGGAATATATGATCTGGAATCCGGAAGGCCGAAAAAAATTTAGAGCATTGAAAATTAAACTCAGGACTAATGAAATAGAGTTGAAAATCGAACACATGAGTGTCGAGTTGTCAGATTTGAGAATTACATTTGACTTGATACTCGTGTGTTCGATTTTCAGCTCTATTGTACTAGCGCAGATATCTATTTTCACTGCTCTGAATTTTCCCCGGCTTTACGGTTTCTGGACCATATGGTCCCGGCCTAAGAGCTTATCCACATGGCCACGTTACGACGTCGTCAACGTGTAACGGCGCGGTGGCGCGGCCATGTTAGTCCACGGTATGGTAACGTCGCAGAACGGCGCGAATGACGTTGTGGTTGTACCGGAATGGGCCCAGTGGACAGGCCATTGAGTAAACAAATTAAGATTACCAAAATTTCTTGATATATTGTCCTGTATGTAATATTACTTTTGTGAATAAAGTAGCAAATTTTACTAATTTATTTTGAGTTTTCAATACGACACAAAGAATTCCAATATTTTTGTTGGTATTATTACGATTGATGCTGGATTTAAAGATTGTTTCAGTGATCGGTCTGCTGGATGTGGTATAGTGTAAAAGTGTACAGACTATAAGTAAGATAAAGAACATTTTAATAAATAAATTGATAATTAAATGCCGTTTTATTTAATATCTATTAGTATATAACAATCCATTCAATGATTTTCTTGAAGAATACAGATTAGTGGGTTCATTTATTTACTAGAAAGACTAATAATAATATCTATGGACGCTTTCACACTACGTCGATCTGTGGTTCCGTTCTAAATTATCGAAAAACTTGTTTTACGGGGACCAGACAAGTGACAACGTAAACATATTCAAAACTTTTTTAATACGCATATTATATAAATAAGATTTTTATTAATTAATACACATCCATGATCCAGGTACACAGAAAACTTTGTTCTTTTGGTAGGATTTAAACCTGCGATCTCGGCCTTGGGCGCCGTTGCGCTGGGCACAAAGCCACAGAAGTCGTCTGAGGGACGAGAAATACCAACAAATTTCTTTGAACTATCTACTGATTATTCTGTATAAACCTGTTCATTTGCAAGGAAAACTATATGACAAAGATAATTATCTTAAATGTAGGTAAGTTTATTGAGACGTTTTTTATACGGGCATATGGCCACACATCAACCCACCATTCCAACTCAACCAATGTGTGAAAATATGCTTTTTCGGATTGACATCGAAGGGAAGTTTTAAAAACCTTCGAATGTAAAACTAATTATCAATCTCGAGTCCTGTATATACTTAGTCTGGCCATAAATACTGTTACAATTAAAAATAAACAAAATATTACGTTTGAATTTGGAATCTGTCATTTTTATAATGAATGTTCATTGAGTTTTCTCATTTTGGCACCAATACATTGTACAATATTTTGCGATATTAAAATGGAGTGGGGTGATAAAGAGAACCGAATCGCTGTCATTGCATTACCCAAAGTAGGTATGGAGCCAGTTGCAATTTTTAAAACTCTCCATACGCTTGGTATTAGTAAAATGTTTGTGTACCGGGCTATTAATAGGTACAATGAGACCTCCTCTGTTTGTGACAGAAAATGATCTGGCCGTCCACGTAGTGCTCGTATGAAAAAGGTGGTCAAATCAGTAAGGTAAATAATTCGAAGAAATCCTGTCCAAAAGCAAAAGATTTTATCTCGGGAGGTGAAGATAGCACCTAGAACCATGTCGCGTATTTTAAAAGATCACTTAGGACTTGCAGCCTATAAGAGATGTACTGGTCATTTCTTAACTGATAATTTAAAAAAGAATAGGGTGGTGAAATCGAAACAACTACTGAAGCGGTACGCAAAGTGAGGTCACAGAAAAATTTTGTTTACGGGTGACAAAATTTTTACAATTGAGCAACATTTTAACCAAAAAAAATGATCGTACTTATGCTCAGCTCTAAGGAAGCTTCCCAATTAGTCGACAGAGTGCAACGTGGGCACTATCCGACATCAGTGATGGTTTGGTGGAGTATTAGCTATTAAGAAGCGACTGCGCTATACTTTTGTGAAAAAAGTATCAATGGAGATCACTTCGAATAAGCTTTTTATATTTTAAATTGTTTTATATTTATGTATTAAACTAACACACTGTAAAAATAATAAATGTTATTTGCATTAGAATTTTTTTTTTCTTGATTCAGTATTTATGGCAAGACTAGGTATTACTTGTAGAAGGAAATAACATGATGAAGAAAGAGACGATTCGAATAAGATTACGAATTATCAATTTATTACTTACTAGATGTTGCACGTGACTTCGTGCGCGCAAAAGTGCAGTGCGGAAATCGTACATTGTACCGCGATAAAAAGTCCCCTATGTTCTTCCCCTTGTTTTACTCTAGGTTTGTGCCAAATTTCATCAAAATCGGCCTAGTAGTTTCGGAGCCTATTCAATGCAAACAAACATACAAATAAACCTTTCCTCTTTATAATATTATTATAGATTCCAAGAGTATACATGTGAAATACCAAACTCCACAAGATCTAAAGCCACATCGAAATTAATATTCGAGACTTTCCAATTCTATTAAGCTGTCTGAAGAAACTATTTGCCATTATCTTAATTGGCAAAGTTTTCGTGTTCCAAACTGTAAACAAATGTTAATTCATTAACATTAATGATCTAATACTGTCTCGACGCTTAGAACAGTTGTAGTGCGAATGTTTGTACAATTTACTTACTTAGAACAGTGTTTTCAATAGTATTTGAAAAGGGCTTTTAACCCTAACGTTATAACTTGTAACAAGAATAGGCGCGCGCGAGCATTATGTACGCGGTACGCATAAGATAGCGACTTAAAATCGAACTTTATTTACTACACAAAAAATACTCGTTTCATTAGAATAGTTCGAATTGCGAGCTGCACCTCGCTACGCAGCTCGGAGCCGCTCTTTCAATGAAACGTGTATATTTCTGTGTAGTGAATAAAGTTAAATTTCGAATCTCTTAAAAGTGCATACCGCGTCGCATCTCGGTGTGAACTGACGATTTCATCACCAACACCAGTTAGTGTTAATAGTTTGTCTAAATATTATCATGACCTCTCTTTCATTAATACGAAGAACAAGAGTGGTATCAACATGGTATCTAATAACAATTAACTTAAACAGTCGTTCGTGGAATTGGCACTTAATGTTCAACATCAACAACTAAGAAAAACCCCAATTTTTGTTACAAAAACCTTAAAATTAACTTCAAGGTCATGAATAATGCTTTCCTGAACAGAAACCATCGTGGTCAAATACCACCACGAAATATGTGCCAGTGGAAACAGAGGAAAGGTAAGACCAAAAATTTTTATATGTTATTGTTATAAGGTTTTTTGTAAGCAAAATGCTCATAAAGCGGCGGTTTAAGTAATTGTTTTTTACCTTTTGAACACTGAACAGCTATGTTTTTTAACCGACTTCCAAAAAAAGGAGACGGTTATGCATTCGGCTGTAATTTTTTTTTGTATGTTCAACGATAATTCCGCCCTCTGTGGACCGATTGTCAATTATTATTTTTTTGATGTAAAGGGTGTAATCCCAAGTTGGTCCCGTTTTCACCAAAGTGGTGACCATGAGGAGTTGAGGGAACTCCGCGAAATTTATATGGACACATATGGTGATTTTGACTTTTTCTGTTACATTCTACCAATTTTATGTCAGCTAGCTATTACAAAACACTGTAAACATCGACTTCTTAAGTTAAATTAAAATTAAAATTAAAATAATTACTTAATTGGGATATAAAGTGCAACAAGAAGTACAATATAACCTTAAAATACCATACAAGTGTTTGGAACAAAAAACTCCCATCGGGAACAAAACTGTTGACAACTGGTTAAAACAAGGCTACCACAGAATAAATAAAAAACTAAAATACTACAGAATAAATAAAAAAAAGAAGAAGAAGAAAAATTATAATCAAAAGTAAACATTGAACAGAAAGGGACAGTCCCAGCTGCAGTTATGTTACCATGAGACCAAAAAAATTATTTAAATCTAAGTCATGCGAGTCACTCCAAAACGATTCCCTAAATATATCTGACTTGTCAAATAATTCTGAATATGAACATAGAAGTTTTGACTTATCTACACATGAACCTAATGAAAATATTTTAGTAAATATTTCAGTACAGTTACAAAGCACTCAAAATGAGCTAGAAAATGTAATATTAGAAAATAATACACTGAAAAAATAAATTATTCACCTAAAACAGCAACTTAATACCTTAAAATTTGTAGACACAAGTCCAAAACCAGAAACACCTAGAATCAATAGTATTAAAAAATCGGAGAAACAGACCAAACTTCACAATGAATACAAAATCACACATTCGAACAATAAGATTAATAAGTTTAGCGAAAAAGATGTGCAAACTGATAACACAAAATCACAGCCTCAGCCAGATAATTTAAAAAATACAGTAAGAGAAAATAGCACGAAAAAAAACTTATATTTATTTGGAGGAAGTCAATGTACTGGCCTAGCCAGTATACTTAGAAAAACCAGGAGTTATAGCAAATATGAAAAGTTTGAAGTTCATCATCAAATCAGGAGCATCTACTGAAGAAATTTTGAAGACTCCATATTTATATAACTTTGATATGGAAGATAAGTTAATTTTAAGTATAGGGCAAAATGATACAAATCCCATGAAAATTATAACTGACTTGTGTGTTTTCCTCAAAGCTTCTAAAATAACTTGTCTCATATTACTTCTCAGTGTTTTAGAAAATAAGTATCTTAATGAGTGGAAACTAAATAATTTAATTAAGATGACCTGTAAAAATTATTCAAACTGCTACTTTGTTAACCTCAATGATATTCATATTTTAGATAAGATTAATATTTGTAATAGAATTAACTTTCACATTGATCAGGTGTATTATGAAAATATTTTTTTAAAACTTTACTCTAAAAATAAATACACAAAAAAAGTAACACAAACTGCTATTACAAAACAACTAGGAATTAATAACACAAGAAATAATTTTACTCAAAAACAAAAACAATACTTACAATATAACAATATTAAGAATAAAAAAATATCACAGAACTACAACAAAAAATCAATTACGAATACTGAAACTAATAACACAACTCATAACAGTAACAATAAAATACAAAAATACATAACTGACTATTTTAAACCACAACATCCATTTCGTAACAAAACACAAACAAATTAAAATTTTACATCAAAATATTGCTAGCTTCCATACAAAAAGATGTCAACTAGAAATTGCGCTAGCAGAACTAAAATCATACAATAGGGAACCAGATATCATATGCCTAACCGAAACCTTTGTCGAAAAGGGGACTGAACAAAATATAGCTCTAAATAACTATAATCTAGCATCATTTTACAGCAGGTCTAATAAACAAAGACGAGGTGGAGTATGCATACTTATAAAAAATAATACCTATTCCTATAATAATATTGACTATTGTTCCTCAATTGATAACAATTTTGAATGCTGTGGCATAGAAATTCGTGATATAAATATGGTTATTATTTGCTTATATAGAACACCAAATTCTGCAATTAGTATATTTATCCAAAAGCTAGACTCACTTTTGTATAACATAACCAAAAATTAAAAAAAAATATATTAATATAGTTATTGCAGGAGACCTTAATATTAACTTACTTAAAATAAACAATGACTCAAATGCATTGCGTGATATCTCTAGTAACTATAATTTAACAATCCATTTTAATAAACCAACGAGACAATCCACATGCATAGATAATATTTTAAGTAACTTAACACAAGTCTATAGCGAACTACTTCACATGTGTCTGTCGGATCATAACACAGCACAATTTATTTCAGCAACAATAGAAACATCTAATAACCTCACCCTACATAAATATTACTATGTCTATAAGAGAGAGTATAAAAAAGACAACATAAAAAAATTTAAAAACCATTTATCAAACATTTGCGTTGATACATATTTAGACAACTCAAAAACTTTTAACGAAGCATTTAATAACTTTTATGACTTATTTACTATGCTATATAAACTTTGCTTTCCTATAATCCGCTTTAAAGTAACAAATAAACACATATTACCTCACTGGATAACTAAGGGCTTAAGAATAAGTTGTAAAACAAAACGAAAATTACAATATAATTATTATAGAAAAAAAGACGGTTCCACGAAAAATAAATACAAGCAATATAGAAAATTACTTAGGAAGTGCTTTAGACTTGCAGAAATAAATTCACATAGTAAATACGTCGCAAGTGCAAAAAATAAATGTAAAGCGTCATGGGATATTGTTAAACAATGCTCAAGCAAAGCTAACAACAACAAATTTATTACAGACATTAAAATTATTAATAATAAAAAACTTACCACACCCACAGATATAACAAATACATTTAATGAATATTTTATAAAAACTACAAACATAAATATAGCTTCAAATTCTAATTTTACAAGTAATATTCATGACAATCCTATGAGCATCTTTTTAAAACCTTGCACCTGTGACGAAACAATATACATTATTAATTCCTTAAAAAACACGAATAAAGTTGGTTATGATGAAATATCCACAAAGGTAATCAAAGAATGTAAATATATAATTGCCCCCGTCTTAACTGAGCTGATAAACAAGTCTTTCGTAGAAGGTTGTTTTCCAGACAAGTTAAAAGTCTCAATAATAAAACCAATATTCAAAAAAGGTGACAGAAAGCAATTAAGTAATTATAGGCCAATTGCGCTAGTTCCAATACTATCAAAAATATTTGAAAAAGTAATGCATAAAAGACTAACTTCATTCATTAATAAATTTAATATTTTGAAACATGAACAATTTGGCTTTCAAAAGAACAAATCAACTCAACAAGCATGTTTCAACGTTACTAACCAAATTATAAACTGCATTGATGAAAAGAACCACTGTATAACTGTTTTCATTGACATGACTAAAGCTTTTGATTTTGTTTCACATAAATTACTACTAAAGAAATTAAGCAAAATGGGAATAAGGGGACCAGCGTTAAATTGGATTAAGACCTTCCTTGAAAATAGAACCCAATACACAATAATAGAAAACATTAACAGAGATAATGAATTAGTCAATACTAAATCTGCAGTCTTACCTAATGAATATGCAGTTCCACAAGGCTCTGTATTAGGTCCTCAGCTATTCTTGTTTTACATTAATGACATTCCCATTGAAATTAATAATCCAATAATCATGAATAATTATAAATTTACATTATTTGCAGATGACATATCTATAATATTTACATATTTAAATAAATTGGACGTGAATAAAATCGAAAATGACATAAACTTGACACTTAGATATTTAATTGAATGGCTGACATCTAATAACCTTAAAATTAATGTTAATAAAACTAGGTATATACAATTTACAACTTACAATAAAAAACCCATTGACTTAAAATTAACACATGATAATGAAAAAATAGAAGAAGTTGAGGAAAACTTGTTTTTAGGCGTACAAATTGACAAACACTGTAACTGGCATGCACACATAGATAAAGTTTGTTCAAAACTGAACAAATTTGTTTTTGTCTTGTCAGGTTAGCGTGGACAGTTAATATCCAAACCTCAATTACAGCCTATCACGGCTACGTGTCCTCAGTCCTACGATATGGTCTAGTTGTCTGGGGAAACTCTACGCACATAGACAAAGCATTCATTGTGCAAAAGAAATGTATTCGTGCTATAGCTAAGATTCCACCGTATGAGTCATGTAAGCCTTTCTTTAAAAAATTTAACATCCTGACTCTGCCTAGCATGTACATTTTAGAAATATTTAAATTCGTTATTCACAACAAGCACATTTTTACACAATTGATTGACACGAACCCAACTAAATATTTTAGAAATTCAAATAGATTAATCATAAATAAGAAACCAAAAACAACTGTTCGCGCCAACCCTAGCGCGACGTTTAGAATAAACACAAAGGACATCACTACGTGATGTGTGGCCGACCGAAGGGGGCGCTGTCAGAGAGTGACGAACACTTGCAGTTAGAACCCCTTCCGCGCTGGATGCATTTTCAGCTGATCCCGAAACCTAGTGAACGCGAACGCGTGTGCGCATATTTATTGGTGCTCGTTAATATAATACCAAATTCGCCGGCGAACCGCGATAAATCTATCGATAATCCGCTCAACAGCTGTGTAGTGTAGTGAGAAGAAACCTCCGCCCAGATCCAGAACCACCAGCTCAACAATAAGGTCAGTCCCAGATTTCTCCAGCCCTCACATTAACCTATATACCTACTTCCCTCAGCTCATAGTCGCATGTGTAAGTTCCTAGCTTACACATTTCTTGGCCCATCGAGCCTTCGTGAAGCCCTTCTCCCTATTACCGGCGTTGGGCCTGATTAGAACCAGCACCTACAGTTCCACTCCGCCCAATTCTGCACATAAAATCAGCTCGATTATTTATATTTTGTCCAATTAATTCTGGCCAGGCCGCCCCGCCATTTTAAAACCAAGTTACAGTCCACTACCATTATCAATTCGGCACATTTAACATAAAACCCCTATTCTGTACTTTGATATTAACCTATATGTTAATTATTTAAATTATTTTGTGCATATTTCGGCCCATAAATTCATAGGAAAAACCCAAAAAAAAAAAAAAATAGTGGGTAGGTTGTCGGCTTATTGTCGAACAAAGAACTCGAACATTCCAGAACTTCCCTAGGTACCTAATACATAATTTGTGCCAATAACATCTCATATAATAATTTTATCAGCTCTTAATTACTTACGAAATATTTTAATGTTTGATTCGCATATAAAATAAGTAATAACTAGTGCGTATTGTGAATTACGTTCGGCTCATAACAGAATTGTGAATCGTCGTTGCATTACTAAGTATTTTATCTATATATAACGTTTATATCTTCATATTCTCAAATTTTAAAACACAATATTAATTAACTTAGCATTATTTTAATAGTTACGGGTTGCATAACATCCCAAGTGCCCATACTAACATCGTCGGCTCGCTTCGATACAGAAAACTTGATTTGTGTGCATTCTGTAGGTAATAGGTACAGGCTACACGGCGCCCGTGTAAACAACACCTGTTACATTCATTCTCAATTAGGTATTCTTCATAGAATAAATAGTGACCTTCACATTGAATTCATATCTTATCTACGTTCTGTGTCTATACAAAAATATTATTAGGTGTTACGTTACAGCTGTTTTAAATAAGAATTCTTATCGACGTTCTGTGTTTATACAAATATATTATAGGTGTTACGTTACAGCTGTTTTGAATAAGTCGGCACGCTGTTGAGATTGAGCCTGCTCATGCCTACTTACATTGTTTTCATTACGTTATTTTGTTTCTAACGCGCCCGCTAAGACTTGTTTATATTCAAACTTCAGGACATTAATATAATATTACAGACGACTTCTAACGCATTAATCTCCGCTCATCAAACATACACTAATACTATATTAGCATCAGGCGATCGGTCAGCTCATTTGTTAATTAACTCGTACACATTTTATGATAAAATTGTATACATTGTCGGCACATTATTAAAATCTATTTTCTGCGTTTTAATTAATTGCGCGCGTATTTTCCGCTCATTACTTTTAAATATTTAACTTAGTTACACGCATATATTTTTAAACATGCCTACAAAATCGCAAGCGGCCATATTTAGGCAAACTATAAAATCTATTAGTCGGCTCAGAGAGATCGCATTGGCATTACACAAAGGTGACTCAAAGTCTAACAAAACGGAGTTTAATGCGCGTTTTAAAGACCTACAAAATTTGAAACAAAAATTAGAAAATTTATACTGCGAAATTTTAGACGACGGCAGTGTTACAGAAGAAATTGAAAAATTTTATACAACCGGTTACGAGAACGCGCTATCCGAATATTATGATATTTTAACTGCAGCGGAAAATATAAGTTCTACTTCAGAGTCAAGTCAGCTCACTTCTGCCGTTCTGCCCAAAATTGAACTGCCAAAATTCAGCTCACGCGTTGAGGACTGGCCATCGTTTATTACGATTTTTAGGAGTCTTACAGACGACATGACGTCACTTACAGATGCAGTGAAGCTGCACTATCTTTTGTCTTGCCTATCGGGGGAGGCGCTCAGCATGATTGCGCATTTAAAAATCACAAATGATAATTACAGCGTCGCATTCGATATACTCACACGTAGGTATGAAAACCGCCGTGTTCTGATAGATGGGTTTGTTGATATAATACTCGGCCTACCTAATATTCATATTCGATCAAGCATACGCGCGACGTTTTTAACTCCGCTCATTTCCGCACAAAGCGCATTAAATAATCTGCGTTTACCTATGGATAGTAATTACGTATTTGTGTCTATTGTAGTTAGAAAATTACGAGGCGAGCTCCGCACCCTGTTCGAAAGAAGATACGGCATCTCGGACACTCTGCCCACCTTAGGTGATTTGATTTCTTTTTTAGAGGAGCACGCGCGCTGTATCGAAACCGAATATTCTAATGCAACCCGCGGTGTTACCTACTCACCACAAACTGGGCCCTCTCGTCAACACACACCCCCCGCAAACTCTCCGCGCAGTCCACGCTTTAGACCAATTAGTCCCGCGTATCCTCGTAATACTCAGCGCTCGCCATCGGCTCACACTTTAAGTAGCTATCACGTCAGCCCAGTTCCTCATTACCCTCAACGCTACTGGCCCCCCTCCCCCCGAGCAGAGCGGCGCGAGTACTCAGCCCGGAATACAGATAAACGCAAGCGATTCTACTGCCCCTATTGTAGGAATACAGAACACAAACTTATCGCGTGTCCAAAATATAATCATCAGCCCACTCAAGGTCGTTGGGATTTCATAGAAGCCAACGACAGATGTCGTAAATGTCTAGGTCCGCATTTTGAAAATGAATGTCGTTCGACAAACTCATGCAAAGAGTGTGGAAGTGCAAATCACCACACCTCGCTTCATCGTCACGGAACTCCAAATTCTCCGGTGTCGTCAGCGCATTTGGTTCCTCCTCATTTACGTGCACAGCCCCGCCGGCGTACTCAAGACAAGCCACATACCTACATGGCCTACACACAACATACGCGTGCACATCAATCATCATCATCAGACCCAAACCAATCGTCTGATCATGCACCGTCTACAACTCATCAATTTCAAAACAAAAAACAATGACTACCTACAATTACGGAGCACATAGAATTAGAAGATCAGCCCAATAATTTAAAATGTCATTCAGCTCATAGTATACCTGTATCACATTCAGCTCATAAAATATCTAAATCTAGTTCAGCCCAATATTCTGTAGAATCAGCCCAAGTAAATTCAACTCAGCACATAGAAAACCCATTAAAAACTCCAGTGTTACTTCCCACAGTCGTTTTAAATATATCTGATAAATGCGGAGAATATCACAAAGCTCGGGCTTTATTGGACTGTGGTAGCATGATAACGCTCATAACTCAGCGCATGACTAGAAATCTTAATTTGCAACCAAAACAATGTTCATTAAAAATTACAGGTGTAGGTGATCAGCACATACAAAATTCTATAGGTTGGGTCACAATAACATTTAGGCCCACACACCGTGACACGCCATCTATTACTACTACCGCTCATATTCTCAAAGACGTTACAGGTTATTTACCTTTGCAAAAAATACCAGATGTTGTACAAGACTCAGCTCATCAGCTCATTCCATTGGCGGATCAAGCTTATCATACTCCTGCGCCCATTGATCTCATTTTAGGCTCAGACGTTTTGGGTCACGTTTTGGATGGTACTAAGATTGCTTTGGGTCCGGGGAAGCCCATAGCCTTCGGCACGATTTTTGATTTTGCACTCATAGGACTCGTTGAACACTCATGCGATTCACCTGTAGCTCAAGTTAACTCTGCTCATATTACTCATACTCATTATACTCAGTCGGCTCACTCTACACATTCTGCTCATTCTACTCATGATATTTGCAAAAGCCTGGAAAGATTCTGGGAGTCGGAAGAACCCCAGCCTCGTTCTGCTCATTCAAACCCGCTACACGAGCAATGTGAACACATATTCAGCTCAACCACCATTCGTGACGATTCAGGCCGTTACATGGTGACTCTTCCCTTCTTATCAGATGCACCCGTATTAGGTAGTACTCATGCTATTGCTCTACGTAGATTTCTCAATCTAGAAAAACGGTTGCAATCCGATCACACACTGCGACAAAAATATATAGAATTCATGAACGAATACATAAACTTAGGACACATGACACCGTGTCATCCGTCTACATTTACTCATAAACCTCATTATTATATTCCTCATCATGGCGTGTTCAAATCAGGTACTGACAAACTCCGCACAGTATTTGATGGCAGTTGTAAGTCATCCAATGGAGTCAGTTTAAACGATTGCCTGCACACAGGTCCAGCACTTCAACGAGACATTGTAGATATTATTATATCATTCCGCGCACATCGTATAGTATTCAGCACTGACATAAAAATGATGTTTAGAAATATTCTCTTAAGACCAGACCAAAGACACTATCAGCTCATACTCTGGCGATCGTCTCCAGATCGACCTCTGCTCACATATGCACTCAACACTGTTACATACGGATTGCGCTCAAGTCCATATCATGCTATCCGCACATTATTACAATTAGCTGAAGATGAAGGTCATCGCTATCCTCAGGCTGCCGAAATTTTGCGTAAATTTGTTTTCGTGGATGATGTACTTTGCGGCCATGACACCATAGAAGAAGCATCAGCACTCCAAACTCAGCTCATTGATTTGTTATCACTCGGTGGATTTAAACTTAGTAAATGGACATCAAACACACCTCAGCTCTTGCAAAGATTTCCAGACGATCAATGCGAAATGCCTAAAGACTTTGACATCAGCGCAGAGTCTCCATCAATTAAGGTTTTGGGTATTAGATGGATTCCCCGGTCTGATGAATTTACATATCACATCTCATTACCACCAGTTACCCACATTACAAAACGTTCAATTCTTAGCACAGTAGCTTCTCTCTATGACCCAAACGGTTGGGTTACACCCGTCATATTCCGCGCAAAAATACTTCTTCAAAGGTTATGGTTAACTAAATTGGACTGGGACGATCCCACTCCAAATAATATTACAGATGATTGGCAGCGCATCTATCATGATCTTCCGCACATCTCAGATATACATTTTCCCAGACATATCGCTCCACACAAATTCAAATCAACATACTCACTTCACGGATTCGCAGATGCTTCGGAAAGCGGTTTTGCTGCAGTGATATATTTACAAGAATCAGCTCACAACGAATCTGTTAACGTTCACCTCATAATTGCTAAATCTAAAGTCGCACCGATTAAAAATAAACTCACAATCCCCAAATTAGAGTTGTCTGCTGCAACTCTATTATCTCAGCTCATGTTGCGTGTCTCCCAACAATTGTCTGCTCATCTCACAATTACACATCACGTTTGTTGGTCAGATAGTACCATAGTGCTTGTATGGATAAAAACTCCGCCCCATCGTTTACAAACATTTGAATCAAATAGAGTAACAAAAATTAACTCAAATTCACTCACACTTAAGTGGCGTCATGTACCTTCCCAATTAAATCCTGCTGACTGTGCAAGCAGAGGATTATCAGCTCAAGCTCTCTCCGCTCATGATTTATGGTGTTCTCCTCCTTGGCTCAAATTGCCAGAGGATACCTGGCCCAAGATGCCTTCAGCACATACTCGACAAGACTTGCCAGGGCTCAAACCAAAATACGTACCATGCAATTTCTCGATACCCGGTGTCGATAGTGATCTGCTCACTCGCTTCAGCTCTTTAGAAAAACTAACTGGTGTCACTGCCTACATGAGGCGATTCATTCGTAACTGTAAACTAAATTCAAACTCACGACAACTAGGCCCTCTAACTGTAAGTGAACGTAGAGAAGCATTACTCTTCTGGATCCGCTCTGTACAGCAGAATGCATTCGCAGAAGATATTCACCGCCTGCAAACCGATAGAATCTGCACAGTACGACTACAACGTCTGTCGCCTTTTACGCAGGACGGTCTCCTCAGAGTAGGAGGTAGACTAACTCGTTCGGAACTCACATACGATGCTCAACACTCATTCATTTTGCCTAGTTCTAGTCCGCTCGTAGACCTCATAATAGATCACTATCATCGCATACACTGCCACCCTGGCACGGACACGCTACATGCTATTTTACGTCAGCAATTTTGGATATTATCTGCCCGCCGCATTATAAGGCACAGAACGTTTAAATGCATAAGATGTTTCCGTTGCCGCGCTCAGCCCGAAGTACCTATCATGGCTGACCTGCCAGCTGATAGAGTCATACCTCAGCCCGTATTTAGTCACGTATCAACAGATTTCGCCGGACCGTTTCTGCTCAAATCAAGTCAATTACGTAATGCTAAGTTAATTAAGGGATATTTTTGCATATTTGTTTGCCTCACTACAAAGGCGGTTCACTTAGAACCAGTCTCATCGCTCACTGCCGAAGCGTTTATTGCAACATTACAAAGGTTCTGCTCACGTCGCGGACTTCCGGTATTGATACGCTCGGATTGTGGCACAAATTATGTAGGAGCTAGGAATCATCTACTAGAGGTACAACAATTTCTCAATGACAATAACGACGCCATTTCTCATAAACTCTCAACTCAAAATATAACTTGGTTACTCAATCCGCCTAAAGCCCCATGGATGGGAGGTATCTATGAGATTAATGTTAAATCCACAAAGCAACTTCTATACCGTGTTATCGGTGAGCAACACCTCACTTTCGAGGAATTCTTAACTCTGCTCACTAGAATCGAAGCTGTGTTAAACTCTCGGCCCATCAGTCCACTTTCGTCCGATCCCACGGACTATCAGCCCCTTACTGCTGGCCACTTTCTCATTGGCCGTCCGCTCACAGCTCTCCCCGAGCTGACTCTAGATGAAAGAGTAATATATCCGCTCAAACGCTTTCAGCTCATTCAATCACTCTCTCAGCGCTTTTGGAATCTTTGGACCAAGTCCTACCTCCATACCCTTCAAATCCGCTCCAAATGGCTTTCCTCTTCCTCTCCACCCAAAATTGGAGAACTGGTTCTGCTCAAGGAGGACAATTTGCCTCCTCTACAATGGAAGATGGGAAGAATCTCACGTCTGCTACCTGGGAAGGATGGAGTCATCAGAGTTGTGGACTTGGACACGACTCAAGGCCAGCTGCGGAGGCCTGTCGGCAAGATTGCCCGGCTCCCACTGGATTCTGCTCAGGATGGGGCTCAGCTCGCCGCCTGTGCGGGCCCCCCAGGATGTTCGCGCCAACCCTAGCGCGACGTTTAGAATAAACACAAAGGACATCACTACGTGATGTGTGGCCGACCGAAGGGGGCGCTGTCAGAGAGTGACGAACACTTGCAGTTAGAACCCCTTCCGCGCTGGATGCATTTTCAGCTGATCCCGAAACCTAGTGAACGCGAACGCGTGTGCGCATATTTATTGGTGCTCGTTAATATAATACCAAATTCGCCGGCGAACCGCGATAAATCTATCGATAATCCGCTCAACAGCTGTGTAGTGTAGTGAGAAGAAACCTCCGCCCAGATCCAGAACCACCAGCTCAACAATAAGGTCAGTCCCAGATTTCTCCAGCCCTCACATTAACCTATATACCTACTTCCCTCAGCTCATAGTCGCATGTGTAAGTTCCTAGCTTACACAACAACTCTTTTTTTAAGTAATGCATATACAATGTGTGTAAAGATTTACATTAAAATACCAGATCACATAAAACACTTGTCTAAAAAACACTCTATTAAAGAACTAAAAAAAATACTAATAAACAAATCTTATTATGATGTAAAGGAATTCCTAAACAGTTGACATAAATTATTTTATTTTATGATAATAGTTTTAAAATTAATTGACATTTTCTACTTTATCTAATTTCTTGACATAAATATAATATATATTTCTCATTATCTTCATGACATGATTAATTATTATTGTGAATGACCTATGTTTAAAATTGATTTGAATATTGTTAGCGTAAAATATATTTTGTATGATTATAATTATTATATATTCTTATGACATGTTTAATTATTACTATTATTAATGACTTATATTGTATAAAATTGATTTGAATATGTTAGCGTAAAATATGTTTTGTATGATTATAATTTAAATCTATATTTGCATGCTATTTTATACATAGCTAAAAGTGTTAGTTCTTAAGAAAATGATCGTTACCACCTACTGTATTCACCACTTTTATAGCAAATAAACGAATTGAATTGAATTGAATTGAAAGTAAGATTTCGCATCAAGGTATACCCAGGATCCAAAAGTACTGAACAGAACTTCTGACTCCTTATACATACATGTTTGGTTATTTCGGCGTTGATTAAAGAACTGCCAGCATATGCCACTATGTCAATTACGGTAATCATCATCATCAACACCATCGTTACACCATACATAATCACATTATGATGATATCATAGTATTTTACACCGACACGGATATCTTTGTATATTACTCATTAATTTGCCGTATGTGAACCTATTTGCAAAATAATTTTTTGTTGTAAAGGTCAAAATTCGAAATTTATCCCTTAATCACAAAAGTGGAGACCTGATTAGGGGGATCTATGATAAATCGAGGGAACGCTTCGAAATTTATATGAACACGTCATATACTGATTTCTGAAGTATTCCAAGCATAATATGCTACCAAAAAGTAAGGATCCCTGGATCCAAAAGTACTGAACAGAACTCCTGAGTCTTTATACATGGAGATTCCCGCGTTGTTTAAAGAACTGCAGGCAGGCAGGCAGATGGCATCTAACCACTTACAGTAATCATCATCATCTGATGATGATGATGATTACTGTAAGTGGTTACATCCATCTTCACATGAAACACCAACATATTATTATGATGACATAGGCACTACTCATCAGAGTTTTGTGTACCGATACCAATGTGTTCATAATAATATAGATAATAAATTCAACTAAAAAGGGAAAAAATATTATTTTTAAACAAAAAATAAAAACTGATTTCCAAAGTAAAAATGCACAAAAAGTATGAAATAAAAATTATTATCCTCCTTCATAAATTCCCCTTTTAAATTCGGCTAAAATTTTAACTATTTCTCTACTCAATCTTCCTAATTTCGAAGCCGGTGCCAGCAAATTTGAACATGATTTCTACAAAATATTATAGGATATTGTTTAAGGCCGGTACCGACTTCAAAATTTGGAATATTGAGTAGAGAAATAGTTAAAATTTTAGAGGAATTTAAAAGGGGAAATATTTAGAAAATAAGTTTTACTTCATACTTTTTTGTGCATTTTTACTTTGGTAGTCGGTTTTAATTTTTAAACTGAGCATCTAATTCCTTGTTGCTTATTAACTACGTAAATCTGATGCCATGGTGAGTACCAATTCTTAAGTTTTGTACAGATACCAAACTTTTAAGGCTTATTGGTCAACAAATTGGTAAATATTTTATATATATTATTTAACGAGAAGTCATAAAAAAACAAAAGCCGCCGCATAGCCCTGTGGGGGTCTAAAAAGGCCACTCTAGATGTTTCATATTATGTTTCATATATTTTTTTCCATACAAAAATCGTGAAATTGTAAAATTGCTCCATGATTCATCTGATTTCAGCATATTAGAAAATATCAATTTTGACAGTTTTCAATAGAACTGCGTAAAATGGCGCACATATTATATGAGTTGAAAAAAAAGAAACACCCAAAGTAGCCATTTTAGACCCCTGATTGTCGCATTCCCTGTTTCTAAATTCAATTTCATCTATTTGTAAATAAAAATATTAATATAGACCAAATTAACTTGTCATTGTATATCTTTTTGACGTGATAACGTCTTATAAATCGATGGAGCCGTCTGCACACACGAAAAAACATGACTCATGCGTTACCTGTTATCCGTTATCGTTACCAAGTACCGTTACCAAGTACCCAAGAACCAGCGTTACCTCGCATTGCCTTTACCTCATTATTATTATTATTATTATTATTATTGTTGTTGTTGTTGTTGACGTTGTCACGTTAAACTATCGTCAGTAAACCGACTTTACAGACAACCGGTATTTTTTTACAGTAAATAAGCTATTTAAAATGCAGAAATATAGCTTTTGTTTACAAAAATATTTAATTGTATCTGAACAGAGTACACATATAAATAAAAAATTGTGACAGAAATGTAAATATTGTTTTTTACTGTGTAGGTATAAAAGGGGAATTTTAAATTGATTTTATCACAACACGCAAACATTGGCTTACAACAAAAAAATAAACTTTCCATAATAGCTCCCACACCGATTCGATGACGGAGGCCGGTTTCATTGAAACCAGGCTACGCAGGAGTTATTTTATAGAGCCCAAGTGTGTGCGCAATACACAAGAGCATTATCTCGTTCTTTACTCATGTAACCCAATGGGACCGGTGACCGATGCTGGCGAGAGATCATGCGCAGGACCGAATTTTTACATGCCCATCCGACACATGGATCATCTTTCTTGTTAGACAATCAGGTGATTAACCTATATTGTCCTAACCAATTTTTTTTTGTTCAAACAACATTTTTGTTATTCAAACGCGGATTGAACCCACGACCGTCGTAGTCAAGAGCCAAACTCGAAACCAATGGAGCACGTAGCAAATAAGGGCTAACAGAGTTGTAAATAAGCGTGTTAGTTAAATCACTTGTAACCTCGCCCCGAAGGGCTTTCCCTTCGCCATATTTCATATTCTATAGGTCAACTAGTTGCCTTCGATGTACAATATTATTTTTTGATTAAATGTATTAATATTTATAATAACATTAGATTTAACTAAAACACGTTACTATTTTAATGTTATTATAAATTGTAATAAATTTAATCAAAAAATAATATTGTTGTATTGTATGTATGTATAAATCTAAAGTTCGACCCGTTTACGTCTACGTGTAGACGTCGCCCTCTGGTCGAAATCAAAATCAAAAATCAAAATCAAAAAAATTTTATTCAAAATTGGTATTTTTAAATACTCTTTTTGAACGTCGATACTACGTGATGCCTACCACCGGTTCGGGAACTGAAATATATATTTAAGTTTATATATTATATATTAAATATATATAATATATAAATAATTAAATATATATAATATATAAACGAAATCTTATAAGTAGCTAAGTTATAGGAAAGGAAATTAGCGAGTTAATAACTACGCGACTTCTGGTAAGCCAATATGTTGTTGGGTTGTTTTATTTCACTGTGTCCTGAGTGCACTCCCCGTTAAGACACGGCTGAGGTACTAATTGAAAGCGCCGTGAGCGTTTCCACTCGAATGCTTTTGGAACGGCCCAAATTATGGACTTTAGCGAATTACCGCTTTTATTTTTCAGTAAGGGATTGTTCACACCGAGACGCAACGTCACGCGACGCGATGATGCTTCAAGATGCTGTTATAATATTATGCATAATATGGAGCGCTGCGTAGCGCAACGCCGCGCGTAATTTCGATTTACGGTGGTAAGTGGCAAAAAATGTAATAAAGTTAGTGCTTAGTGATAAATATTAGATATTACCCGCGACTTCGTACGCTTATGCAGTAACTTATGCAAAAACCGTACCTTTTTTCCGCGATAAAAGTAGCCTATGCCCTTCCCCGTGGTCTACTCTATATCTCTGCGAAATTTCATCAAAATCGGTCCAGTAGTTTTGGAGCCTATTTAATGTAAACAAACAAACAAACTTTTCCTCTTTATAATATTAGTATAGATAAGTAGATTATTATATTAAACTTGGAAGCTAATTAAATTACGTACGCGCATAAGTAAATTACGCTAGATCTTATCTCAGTAAAGGCTTCGAGTTTGATATTGCATTAGTATCAAGTAATTTAGAACTTAGAAGCAGCAACTAGATATTACAAAACCTATTAGTGTTTATTCTATAGTAAACATACAGGATTTTAAGCTTCGGACGTTTCGTTAATGAATAAATAACTAGAAATTTGAGGAAAAGACATGCTAGTGAAATGTTTATAGCTGGCGACAGTTAAAAATTGCAATAATGGCTGTTTTCCACTTACCAGCCCGGTGCCGGCAACTATCCGGCTGTCGGGGGAGCATAATTATGAATATATGGCATGTTATTCACTCACCGGCCCGGCAACGGCACGGTGATGACTCCCACCGGCCGCCCTAGCGCCGCGCCCGGGACCGGTAAGTTGAAAAGCAGCCGATAATATTCTATTCTGCTCATAGGGCCTTGTTTCACAATCTACTGGTGCGTGCCAGATAGCTTATTTACATGTTTTGTCTCTGTCACTCGATATAAAGTAATCAGGAACAAAGCTTTCGAATAAGCTATCCGCAACTTATTAGAAGATTGTGAAACAGGCTCTGAAAGGCACGAATTTTCACATATTTTAGACTTATTGCTTTATTTTTAACTAGATTTTACCCGCGGTTCTACCCGCGTAGCACTGTCTCCAACGGTAACACTGCATTAACACTTAATTCGAAGCTAAAACTACTACCATACCAAATTCCATCAAAATCCGTTTAGTAGTTTTCGCGTGAAAGAGTAACAAACATTCATCGATACATCCATCCATCCTCACAAACTTTCACATTCATTTGTAGTAGGAGGACTTGGCAGATTGAAACTTTTTACTAGTTTACAACTAATTTTGGACGTGATACTCGTACGCTTAAACACAAAACTTTGGATAAAATTTCATCTGACACAAACCCTTTTGACTCGCACTTCAGCGGTAAATTGTTCCACAAGCCGATACTTTACGACCAATACTCGGTCACGTGGACCATTTATATGCCGTGGTCGTGCACGAGAGTAACTTATTGAAGAGTAATTGTTTTGTTTGACACTGACAGTGACACTGACAGTTGACACGCTCGTTTGTTGTTTTAAACAAAAAGTAAGCTAACTGGTTCAACAACCATGATTTTACAGATTAAACTCTTGAATGGTTTTTGGGACAGTTCACACCGCGACGATACGTGACGCTGCATTTTTATGATAGCTATTCAAAGTTGAACTTTTTTCACTACTCAAAAAGTTTCAAAAACTACGTTTCATTTGACATCAGTCATACATGCGCTGTCCAGCGCGGTGCAGCCTGACATTCGAACTCTTACAATGAAACGTGTATCTGTGTTTGTCTTGTGTAGGGAATAAAGTTCAATTGTGAATAAAGTTAAATTGACCCTTACAACAAAAAATAGTGCATTTGATGCTCACAATCAGTTAAACACTAAAATAATGTTTACTAAGAAAACTAAAGAGCTTGACGAATTGCAATGTTTGAGGCGTTTTTACAATCTTGTTTGACTTAATGGAAATCCAATAGGAATACGTCACAATTTCATTATGGAATAATTTTATAGTAGGGTAAGCTCGTATAAAACACCCTTCCATTGGACCGCAGTCAGACAGAGAGGTTTATTGCTAATTCCTGGATCCCAATAAGCGTTGGACTTCAACACCTTTGTCGCTATAGAAATAAATTTAGCAACAGGCACGTTGCTGAAATCACTTCCTCTACTTATACCAGAAAAATAAGAATACGTTCATTTTATCATCACACAACACACATCAAAATGTAACACAAGGGAGTAAAGTAAAAGTCAAAGTCAAAGTTCGATTTTCAGCTCTATTGTGTTATCGCAGAGTTCTATTTTCAGCGGTCTAAATTTTCTCCGGCCTTCCGGATTCCGGATCATATAATATAGTCCCAGCCCTTAAGGGTTCATAATGTACAGTCGCCGTCGAACCCCGTGTACCACCGTTGGACCTTACTGCCATAGTGATAAGATCGAAATGTGGTATACCGGGACTGTTCGCGACCGTTAAACTTTCGAAATGCGCAGGATTCAACTTGCTCCCCGTCTAATACTATCCAAGAATGTAATAATACAATCGCTAGACAATGGACACTTTTCAACGGACACTCAAATGGTATGGTTATTGTAATATTTTAATGTGTCGTTCCAGGAAAAAATGAAAGCTTATCCTAATTATTCCTAGTAATTCTTTGTATATTTGATATTGTGAGATTGTAAAAATATCACGCAATATCAACATACTTCTTTCATTATATTTTACCAAATAAAAATAATCAAAAAAACATTTTAAAAGTAACCTCAATAATAATTTATTTTTATTAGTTCATTAAAATGTGTTGTGTTTTTATATTGTTCGGCGCAGAAAAGTATTAATGTTTCGGATTATTAAGATTAATTTCTATAAGGGAATAATATGAGATGTTATGAAGATCCGTAACCGCAACCGAAACCATAGTATATTCAATATAACAATCAATCCGTAACCGTAACCGAATTCGATATAAAGTTTCTAAAAAATTCGAATAAATGCGGAGTCTAAATTTTGTAACCTACTTTTGTTTTTTTTTTTGTTATTCAATAATTGTCCTTATCCGAAATTAGCGGATAATCCGAATATTAATAGTAAGATATTATATACATCTTACTTTATTCTCGTATACATATCCAGACCCCAAATTTCTTCCAAATATCCCTAATTTCGATCCTTAATATCCCCAATTTCTACATCCAATTTCGTAAACAAAAAATATTAAATTCGATCAAAAAAATAATATCATTGTATTTTATGTAAGGCTTAGGAAATAGTGACATTTAAATTAGTAGCACAGGCCTAATGTCATTTTGTTTACAAATATATTAAATTCGATTTGAACAGAGTATGTACTTACATTGTACATAGATCATGAATATTGAGTGAGTTCTCATCGAATACATCACGAACAGGTTCAGAAAATCACTACTTAATAACAGTCAATACTGTACGTACCGTATTTGTCCAGGAATGTAATTTACATATCTTTAGAGCTGTCAACAACGCCAGTCTATAGCGTGTAAGCCCGTCTTAACCTCAGGTACTTTGGCTGATATATATTTCCTGTAGCAGTGCTGGACGTTTAGGCGTGACGTGATCATCATTATCATCCTCATCACTGTCGCCATCATCAACATGTACCCATAATGCATATTACATTATATTTAGTAGTAAGAATACCCGCGCACACACCAGCATATTAACAGAATATTTTTACGCATAAGATCAATATGAGTCATGCGTACGCACACATATTCACGTATGAATACGGACTTCAAGCGCGACTGCAGTCGATGCGGTCACTTTCTTGGTGTTCAAATATTTTGAGGCGTCGTAGTGCAAAGGAAAATGTTTAGAAACTGATCGAGCAGGAACTTTGTCGATACTGTACATTTATTTGTTCTTTATTAAAATTAAAAGTAATTGATGAGTGATTATAATTTATTTTCAACATTACAAAAAAACTCACTGTTTATTATTTTTAATAACTCATTAATTCAAACATTTTAATGTTTTAATTTTTAATTTACTCCAGACAATTAAATAACAATTATAATGTTGAACATATTTGTGATAAATATTATGAAATATTATTGTAGTAAATGGATGTTATGCTTTTTATATAATTTTTATAATTACTTAACGCCAGATGAAGAAACCAAAAATAAAAAATAAATACAAAAAACACAAGATCGTATACATTTATTACATACAAAGATATAAATAATATACTAATACGTGTTATTGGCAATGTATTCTGAGCAGGTTCGAATGTTTTGTCGAACTACGATTAGCTACAGGATGCTCCGGATATCTTGACACCGAGTAACCTCATTGCCATGTACAGCATGATCATTTTCCTCTTTTATATTTTTTCGAATTTGCTTGTATCATATTTATGTAGTTTTAATTAGTGATGGCTAGGCTAGTCACATTCGGATTGGTTTTTGTTGGTGTTTTTTGTGCTGAGAGACGTTTTAATGTAAAGAAATATTTCTACTTTTACAAGTTGAACGTGAAAGGGCCATGCTTTGGCACGAATGGGCCGTCTCGGCCGAACAAATACCACGGTCTGATAGAAAACCAGCGTGAAATAACGCTTGCGTTGTATTTCGCCGAGTGAGTGAGGTTACCGGAGGCCCAAAGGCGGTTGGAGATTTTAAGGACCAGGAACGCTTGTGCACAACACCAGAGTTGTTGTTCTCTGATGTTGCCAGTGTCCATTGGCGGCGGTAATCACTTACCATCAGGCGATTTTTAGGGCTATCACATTAAAAAAAACTAGAGACATAATTTTATGATCATTTAAAAAGTGGAGTATTGAGAATCAATTAAAATACTTCTCAGAATAACTTCAAATAAGTAATTATATTGAAGTGAAAATTAATAAGGTTACCATAGATTAGGATGTTTTTCCCATTATGGCACTTTGCCAATGAATAGTTGATTTTTCATTATAAAATCTAAACAAGCACAAGTTAGTATTAAAAACATAGACGTAGGTATATATTATTATAGACCAGGCATGGTGAAGTAAAAACTGGTCCCACTTTTGGAGTTGTAATCTATTTTGACATTTGAGGTATGGCGAAATCAAAATAGCTGACATTTCAGGTATGGTGAAAACAAGATGGCGTAAATTATTCTTGTATTAAGATTTGTTCTGTCAAAATATTTACGTCATAACCTTTAGTTTTGAAATCTTTGTTTAAAAATTATAAAATAGTCTATTTTACAAATCCGCACATCCTGTGCTTGAGTGATATCTTGTTTAATATTCACGAGGGGAAGGCAATAGGTTCAAACCCTATCTCAAATCTGTAACGTCTTCCCACTTATCTCACCTGTCACTTGTAGAATGTCTAGATTATTTAAAGCCCTAGAACCTTTATCAAAGAATATAATACCTATATTGCTAACGTTCCTTTAGTTCAAATTTTGCTTATTTTAAATACACTTTAAAATAAAATATAATATTAATTATGATACATACGTAGAAAACAAACGAACAAACGCGGATATGAGAAGCGCCCTATGTCTACAGGGGACACCCACAACACCAGTGGAGTTAAAAGTGCGCGGCTGAACTTTTTAAATACTCTTGTGGCGGACCAATCAACACACAATCCTGAATCGCGCTATCAGAGTTTCTATAGTTCGGCACTATATAATATACAATAACTGAAAGGACTACAGTGGGACTTCGGCCGGACCGAGCATACCATCCGCTCGGTCGGAGGTTTCCCTTTGGAGCTTGCGAGCTGCGACCTTATTATACCCACACGCTCTACAGTATTAATATACAAAAATATTAATGTCTTTACCCTTGAGTATTCACAGCAGCTGTGTAATTTATATAAAAAGTTGACAGAAAAAAGATATTTCATAAAACATTTTAATTGAGAAAAAGTTGAATTGAAAACTTTCAAGATCTAATTCAAAAATATATAATTGTTAAATTAGTTACTGTATCTCATCTAATAGTTAAAAGGATATAATTAGATTATAAAAGTTGAACTGAACTCAAAGGAACTGTTAAAATCGAATGAAGAGTTTTAATGGGCTGCACCGCGTACGGCTCATCGTTTAGTTCATTTTAAAAGTTCCAACATTTACATCAAATGATCTACGTCCGTATAATATCAACTTTAACTTATGTAGTAACTTATATAGGAAACATAATTTTCGGTCTAATAATATGTAGATGAATAGATAAGTTACTTTTTGAAGTTCGCGTGGTAGTACCTACCTATCGAAAATAAGCTACGAGGAGAACAGCGAAAAAGGAACAGGCCCGTGTGAGTTGAGACTTAGGTTCGTGATATAGGTATGGGCCAATCCACAACAGACTAGCGTAACAATATAGATAATGTACAGTAGATCATCTTCATACTACATCGCCCGAATCCGCACACGACGCGTCATTTACATGGCCGTTAACGAAACCTCAAATAGCAGAAGTATGTAGTGCCACGCCGCGCGCCGCCAAGACTAGTCGAAGTCGCTGCATTAAACGAGTTTTAGTTAAAGTAGCTTCCCGATGCACGTGACGCGCGACGGGAGACCAAAATAGGGTCGCGAAGACATAACTGTTTTTTCATCAAATCATCAAATCAAATCAAATACAATTATTAATTTGCAGAATAGGTACATATAAATGGATGTTACAGCTTTTAATAGAGTTATAACTTATTCTGACCCGTGTGAGGCATGCAAATGTCATTCTCATAATATTATAAGTTACACATTTCAATTATTGATTTTATTGTAATAATGATTCTATTACATTATGCATTGAGATTTTATTACATTTATATTTTTATTACAATTATTTATCCATTCTATTTTTTCTGTGCGTTATTCAACGTTTTGGTCAATTAAAAATTCATTTATGATAAATAAACTTTTCTAATTAATATTGCTTTGACCATCTTTTTAAATATTTGTAAAGTCACTATTTCTAATATGTCCATTGGTAATTTATTATACAATTGTATTGATATTCCTAGATAGCTTTTACTCAGCAAAGCTGTTTTTGTGATATTTGTTTCTGATTCTTTTAAATCTATCATAGTCTTTTAAGTTACGTTTTATAAACATTATTGTTTCAAGGATATACAAACAGGGGAATGTTAGTAATTCTAGTTTTATAAAGTAAGGTTTACAGCTGTCAGTTCTTTTTATTTTGCACATTGCCCGCACTTATTATTTTTTTTGAGCTTTAAATACCGAGTCTTTATCTGCAGAGTTACCCCAGAATATAATCCCGTATGCAGTACCGATTCGACTTGTGCGTGATATGCAGTGACTAAGGTCGGTATGCTTACAATTTTGCAGCATGTATAGTGCATATGACATTTTGTTAACTTTACTACAAACTTGTTGCTTGTTATAAATTTATATGAAGCACTAAACAATCTCCGCAACCCGCGATGCGCGACCGTTGAGCGTGGCCAGAGAAGCCGATCGCCTGGTTCGCTGGTCGCGGTCTCGCATCTCGGTCGCATAGATCGGAATGCTACCTTTAGATTCGCGATGTGGGTATATGCTCCAATCCACAATAAACTAGCGTGCTGCATGTTGGAGTATAGCCTTATCTGCCTCATATTGCTATACCTAAAGGCCTGTGACATAGAAAATGATGATGATATAAAATCTGACCAATTTTTCCTAATTCTAGGAAAGTTTTAAGATCTCTCTCAGCGCGATGGCGCATCGTTAATAAAGTCTTCAAGTCGCTGATGAATAATTAAAATGGCGTCGCTGCAACATGGGTCAGAATAGTTTGTTATTGTATGTATAGTATGAAGTGTAACAGTATTTACTGTTACACTTCGATGTAAGTAATTCACTGTAAATCTCGTATAAACGAGGAATTATTATATTGTTTTGAGTCTGTGATAAATTCACCGTTTAGGTTTTAAGAAATATCCCGAGACACTTGTAACTCCTCTGATGATGCGCACCTGCGTCCCTGGCCCTTAAAATCGCCAACATTCATTGGGCCCCGGGTAACCTCACGCACGAGCCGTCACACAACGCAATCGTTATTTCACTGTTCTCTGCGAGGCCGTGGTATTTATTCGCTGGAGATGGGTCCATTCGTGCCGAAGTTGGCTCTCGCACGTTATATGTAATAGCCTACAACTGTATCAAAGCGTGTAAATGTTTCTATAAGAATTTCGCACCTAAGCACATATAACAGCTACTCGTGACTGTACTGAGTATAATTAAGTGTATACATACACATATTTAGCGCCCTTCACACGAAAAGCTCGGACCGCGGGAAACGGCACACGTCGTTCCAACCCTCGCTCTGAAACGAAAATTTAGATGCGCGAAGCTGACAGTCATATCGGGCATCTCAATGCGCATTTTACACGATCCGCAGTCCAAGCCGGACTGATCTATCCGCGGTTTGGAACGCAGTCCGATGCGCGGTCCGAACATTACGTGTGCAGGGTACTATTATGTACCAATAACTGCTGGGTTCCCAAATATTAGACAGGCTCGGCTCACGCAGGCATAAAAATCGCTCATTATACCCAAGACAGATTGATGGTGTGACGGTGGATTTACATATTAATGGGTTAGGCCGGTCGCACATACTGAAGCTATGTATTACTAAGCGATGTTACGTACGAGGAATTTAGTGCTTTACTGATTGACGTACTTAAATTAGGCATGTTACTTATAAAACTGAGGGGTGTTAGGCCGTTGCCTCGAAACTCGCGGTGAGCGGCGCGGCGGTGGGCAGTCACAGCAGCAGCAGCGCTCGCAGGCGGGCGCCACCGTCACCGCTCGACAGCAGTGCATTGCTGACAAGCGCTGACTGTGACGCCCACATGCGCGCGACGTGTCGCCGCTGCTGTCGTTGCCCGCCGCCGCGCCGTTCACTGTGAAATTCGAGGCAGCGGCCTTATAAGTTTGACGTGTCTGTCTGTGTGTACGTCTAGCCTGATCGATAGTGTTCTTACCTATAATTCATCATCATCAGCTCGCTTATTGTTTGTCAATTTGTTGGATAATCAATATTTAAATAATGTAGGCTCCACTTTTATTCGGAACTAGCTGGTGCCCGCATCTTCGTTAGCGTAGAACAAACGGCCCTATATTAAAAGTAGCCAAAGTTACACGATAAAATGTTAAGGTTCGACCCTGAATGCTTTTTTAGTCTCGGCCGAGAACGAGACTGAGACCGAGACTGAGACTAAATGCAATTCTCCACCGAGATCCTCGACCGAGAGCCTCGACCGAGATCTCGTCTCGATTTCTGGACGAGAATGCCGAGACCGAAACCAAGATCTCGGTCGGATCTTGTAAAATATTAGTTATGTGTCAATGAAAGTCCCTTGGAAATCGGCCCAGCCGTTTCAGAGATTTCCTGGAACAAACAGACATATATAATTTCTTAAATATTTTTTTAATGTAAGTACCGTATAAGTTTCATATGTATCATTTGCAAAGATGTTAATTTGAAAATACAAACTGACGCTTCAATTTTATTTTTTTGTATCTGAAGCTGTATTATTTATCTGAAACTTTGATATCGGAATCGGTTACGGTTACGGATAGTTATTTGTTTCGCATATCCAATGGTTTCGGTTCCGGTTACGGAGCTCCATAACATACCTACTTACAATAATGTACACATACTGTTACCGCCTCTCCCGCTGTGTGTCGGAGGGTTAATTTTTAATAACGCCATTGTGATTTATGAGGTGGGGTTGCTTTCTTTTTCGTTATTTTTTTTACGATACTATCGGCCTTTCTAAAATTATTGGCTTCAAAATGACTACCAAAAATTCGTGTATTATATTGTCGAGGATATGATAGTCGATAGATTTATGGACCGACAAACGTTACTCTTGTCTTATTTATATTGTTTGAGCAAGTGGTAGGTTCAATCAAAATCATCCAGAAGTTCCCAGCCTGTTCAATTCAAACAAACATACAAACAAACAAATCTTTCCTGTATATTATTAGTACAGATTAATCAATTACTGCTGTACGGAAGCAAATTAAGGTGCAGTATCTAAGCGCACGCCGACAGGAAGCGTTTCTCTTTTTTAATATAATATAAAATAACTAATTATTTTTTTGAACTTTAATACGTCTACATAAATTAAATAGCCTATATTACCCGAACTATTATTACGCACCTATTGACACCCCATTTATTAAAATCAGATCAGTAGTTTAGGCGTTACGCTGGAACAAACATACGTATATACCTATTCAGATGTATATACGTATGTACCTATACATACCAGTGGCGAATGCTGGTTCTCCTTCATTGGGGAGCTCTAGCCTATATATTAGGTAGGGATTTGGATGAGGGTCATCAAAAGGTAAATGGGAAGTGCCGATAGGAATGGAGTTATAAGAATCCCACGCCACTGATACATACATACACATTACACTGCCAAAATCATTACCCTTCCTTTTGGTATCGCTGTAGTCGGTTAAAAAAGATAAAGATTGTGTCAAATCAAAAAGGTATAAAATTTAATACATTCAAAAGCAATATAAAATAACACGGATCCTAATTCATCGCATAGTTATGCAGATTAAAAAGGTGGCTCGGTTTAATTCACAAATGCACTGGCGGAAATCCAGGTTTTAAATTACTGTACACATTATGTGCTTGTTGTATAGCGGACGAGAAATAAAACAAACACGAATACATTCAAACCGAATATTAAATTTGATTTTTATTTCTTTGCGACTGACCTAAATGTAGTCCCGAAACATGCAATCTTTTTGGCTAGCCTATTTAAATAATTGTTTTAAGTGCTAGAAAAGTTTAATCATCATAGGCAACTACACAAAATCTGTGGATTTTGTTGATTTTTTGGGCATCTGTAATTCAGCTTTTGGTCGACTTGCAAGGCTTGGTGCTGCTAAAAGACATATAATACTTTTTGTATTATATATCTTATATATATAATACTTTTTGTATTACTTATCTTCTATTCTTATTATACATTTGTTTGATATATAATATACGTACTAATATTGAAAATCCGAAAATCAGTACGTCCGTCTGTTACAACACGTCTATCTATCACGCAAATCCATGAAACTAATTTTGATGAAATTTGATACAGGCATAGATCTGTCTTTACATAGCCTACTTTTTACCTGACTACGGCGAAGCCAAAAGGAAAGGTAATGATTGTTGCAGTCTATGGATGTATGTTTGTTTGTTCTATCGTAGTGCATAAGCTACTGATTCGATTTTAATGAATAAGGTGTCAAAAGATTCGCAATAATAGCCCGGGTAACATAGATTTTAATATTATAATTTATGTATTCGGGTTAAAAAAAGATGTAGTTATTATGTGATAAAACTTACAGTTCCAGCGTAACAAATGGATTTCTGCGCGAACGAAGTTTCAGGCGACATCTAGTAGATATTGTTATTTCTAACCAAAATTACGGGAAAAAATCCAAAATGATTAATATACATTAGTAACGCGCCGAATACCAACTAGCTGATCGATACTCAAGTTTACGCGTTTCTAAGTAAAAGTAGAATTGAAAGTCGTATCAAAGCGAAAGTTTTAATGTAACGTTTTTTCCGATCGTCTTTATTGGAGCACTTCCATTAGCTTCGCGACAAATTAAGTTTTTGCGAAGCTTAACGCTTATCTTGTTTAGTAAATACATCGGATATTCTTAAATCCGTTGTCACTAGGTATAGTCATGAGAACGTACCAAAATTACAATACGAACTAAAATTATTATTGTCAGGTCAGTTGCACCGTTTGTGACCGATACGAGGACCTGTATCAAGTGCTTATGGAATGCGAGAGGAACGAAAGTTTAAGGCATGAATTTGTTCAACACACTAAATGTACCAACTTGTATTTGATCGTACGTCACATACGTAATACGTACGTATTACGTATGTGACGTACGTAATACGTACGTAATACGTCAAATTTTAAAATAGAATTTAGTGATATATTTCTAAGTTATGTAATTCATTCGTTACATTTAAGGGATTTAGATTCAAGTTAATTGTTACCATTGTTTAATTAAGGCTGAAATATTCATATGATGAAGAGCCTTTAAATAAAGATAAAAAAATAATTATAACCAAACAGGTAAACTGAATGCACCTTTAAATATTTGACAGTCAAGTAATAAATTGAACCCAGTGAATTAAGTATTTTACCCGCAATTGTTATCTCTCACCAGTTCTGCAGTGGTAGATAGGTCAGGGAAGGTCGTAAAATCATTTCAAGATCAAAATTAGCCAAATCGGTCCAGCCTTTCTCGAGTCTAAGGAGATATTGGAATCGCAATCCATATTTATATTTAAAAGATTAAAGTAGGAATCAAATTCACATGCCGTCCCGTGCGAAGCCTTTTTCTCCCGCCGAAGAAGCGAACCAAACAGCCAGAATTACAGAAAATGTGAGCGATCTAATAAGGTCTATTCAGTACCTATACGTTTATAGATGTGGAACTCTTAGAGCAGTCCTATGAAAGTTCCGATTTTTTGCCTTTTGAATTACCGAACTCTAAGCATAAGGTAGTAAACACCATAAATACATTCTTATCCATCCATTAAACAAAGATATTCGAGGCACATTCACCTCATCAGTGAGTCAATAAACTAAGAGCCCGCGTGTTTACTTAGCGCCTCGGTTTGAGTGTTTTTCGCTCACAGCGCATGTTATGCTAAGGTTAAAGTATTTCCATATCCGCCTTCAATATTTTTGATGGAATTGTTATGTGGGGGTTAAAAATGTTTTTTTGTCACGATTGACTTTTACTTTAAAAGCAAAAGTTAAAAAGGGACCCATTTTGTCTTACCATTGTGACGTGTAACTCGTGGTCCAGTGGTCAGACGTGGGTTCGATCCCCGCGTTGGAATAACAAAAAATGTTCTTTTCAAGTCTGGTTAGGAAAATGCAAGCTGATCTATAATATAATAGCCAAACAACATGTCCTTGCCCCTTACAACCCAGAGATCTGCAGTAACAGACGTCGTATCCCAAACGTACTCCCCGCAGCAAGTTTCCGTACAGCCTTCACAAGGCGACAACGTGCATATCTCTCAGTTTTTCTATAGAATAAAATAAAAAAATAATATATTTTTTTCCTCTTCATGAATATAAATCAACTGTTAAGACTTGGCTTTTGTCCTCACATACTGTGTGAAAGAAAATTAGATAAAATACCTAAAATTTACAAAGTATCCATACTTATAAAGTACTGTAAAATCTTGATTCAACTTTCTTGACACTGGTTACGAATATTGGGAGAAGCCACTGACGCCTGAGATACGGGCTTTATAACCTAGTTTAGGTATCAGAGTCTTCATAGGACTTTTGTAATTATTAACAATTATGTCAATAAAAGATTATTATTATTATTATTCCCTGATTGTCTAACAAGAAAAATGACCCATGCCAGTCTCTCGCCAGTCGTGTCGGTAATCAGCCCACTGGGTTACGAGAGAGTGCCAAAGTTATTCGTGTATATAAGTACTGTATATAAGTACTGTATATAATACACAAAAAAATAATAATATATACAGCCGAATGTATAACCGCCTGCCTTTTTGGAAGTCGGTTAAAAATGGTAAAAATAAGTAAATAAAACCAATAAATTTTTGTTCAACGCGTCAATTTTATCGTGTCTATAGCAACGAGTTGAGAATGATAACTGGAACAAATACACCCCCGCCAACAACACCATTGTATTGTAACACTAAGCCCTTTTGTTTCAAAGGGTTAATACTTTGCCTGCTCGTGAAGATAAGATACATGTTTGTTTCGAACTTGTGTGATCGCGATGACTCGCTATATATATGACACGAATTTTCATAATCTGCTCAAGTTAAACAATTTTATAACATTCAACCCGTCAGTGCTTATTATGTTTCAGATAACGTATACGTTCGTATGGGACGATTTCACCGAATTTTTGGTATTAAAATATTTTGCATCAACATTTAGGTAATTCACCTGACAGCTGACTATAGCAAGTTAATTTAGAAGCTAAATGTATATTTGTATCCGTCGTTTTGTGTTTTGAAAAGACAATAGCTGTCAAAAGCCTTACCGGTTTATACCGGTTTTTAAATCGGTTTCGCTGCGTCATATGTTTTTAACATTTTTTTCAATCATTTTTTTTAAGTTTGGTCGACTAAATTGGGGCAACGAAATTTGAGAACTATTCGCATTTTTTTAAATTGAAATAGGGGGCAAACGAGCAAACACACTTTACGATACAAAAAATAAGAACACACTTTTTTCTTATGTCAGTACAAATTTAGATGCGAGGCGATGTTGCATATTTGAAAAAGTAATTTAAAATTGAACTTTATTCATCACTCAAGAAGATACACGTTTTACAAGAGCGGCACCGCGCTACGCAGCTCGGTGCAGCTCGAAATTCGAACTATTGCAACTAAACATATTCTATCTTCTTGTGTTCAATTTGGATCTCTATCTTAAAATTGCAGCGCCGCTTCGCGTCTCGGTGTGAACTGACGCTAAGTGTCAATCTAAATTAGCAAAGAATTAGTTTTTCTGCTCAAGTTGTAACTTGTAACGCTTTACAGTGTTCAGCGCGCCGCTGTCGGTCGCAGACAATGGCACCCTCGTCAACGTCGGCGGAATTAGCGCCAGGATCGAATCCGTACAGTCGGAATTAGTTACATCGATCTCGTCAGGTACAGTCGGCTAGATAAGGATATTTCCGGTACAGTTGGAATTAGTATAGTGATGATAATATCTATGGACGCTTCACACCATGTCAATCTGTCCCCGTGCTAAGTACCCGAAGAATTTATGTTACGGGGACCAGACAATAGGAAGTATATTTAAATAAAGCATACTCTTGGTTTATATATGGAGTCATTTTGTGGGGAAATAGGGTAAAAATTCACGCATTATATATTTTACAAAAAAAATACATTAGTATAATAGCCCAAATAAGAAATTGAGATAGCTGCATACCATCCTTAATTGAATACAACCTTTTAATCACTCCCATCTATTTACATACAGGATAGTAGTTTGTTTGTTTTTAAAAATATTAATTATTTCACAAAGGTTAAAGATACCCGTAACATCAATACTAGACATAAAGACAGATTACACTTACCATATTCTAGAATAATAATGCTTAATGAAAGTTCATATAGGCAGTAGAAATTTATAATAAACTACCAGATAATATAAAAAAAGAAACAAAATTATTAACATTTATTTTTTTATTTACACTTAATGCACAAAAACAGGTACATAGGCGGACCAGTCAACCTTTAGGCGTACAAAAGCAAAATTGTGCAGGTGCTAATAGAGTTATTAAATTAAAAATTATTAAAAATTAAAAGTAAGAGAGTAACATGAATTAAGGAGAAAAAAAACAGTCAATAATCTAGCTCTAAACTTTTAATAGAAAATTTAAAATATACTTATTAAAAAAAATGTTTTTATCCCATAGAAGAATATTTTGCAAAGGATGATGAAGAAGGTAATAAAAGTTCATAAAATATATTAAGCTAATGATAATAATTAATGTATATCTACGTTATATATTATGTTAAGAATATGAATTGTTAAATTTTTAGCAAGCGCCTGAACAAGGCTGCTAAGTTTGTCCTGTCAATATTTTTTATGTTGTACCTACTTAGATGTGCTAATAAAATTTTGAAGAAAAAAAATCTTACACATAAAAGACTGTATAACATAACTATATTTTAGTATAATGTAATACCAAAAATATATCTTTATTTTGTGCATCTCATTCATTTCGTTTTATTAAGTAAATCGTTTGACATGCTTTTATGATTTTGATCTAAGTATTCACTCGATATTCACACTATTCACACAATACCTAACTGACATACTATTTCGAATAGTTGCAGTATATTGCGGAATATCAATATATCAGAAATCGTAACTAACTGATTTATTGATATGATCCTGATATATTGATATGGTCCTAACTATGATTGCATTGTTAAAGTATCTCCAGAGTAAAGCTTATAGCTTGATAATGTCACAATTAGTACATTTACTTAGTACTTGGTATATTCGTCTTCAAATGAATATCTAAAGCACAGAAAATATAAAAAAAATATTCAAATAGCATTAAAAAAGGATTATAATCAAATAAAAAAAAGAAGTACCGCAAGGAAGTATTTTGGGTCTATTAAACGGGGTAAGCAGAAATTTCAACGGCCTTTCGCCGCTTAATAGTAGGCTCGAATTACAGAGCACGGAGTCGTGAGTAAAATATAATTTGTAATTATTATGAGTGTTTAATTTGAATGCAAAGTAGTCGTATTGGTTTAACCGTGACGGCGTAATGCCTTCAATTATGAACTTCAGTAAATTGGAACCGACGGAGTGGATTTCGGTTTTAAAAAAGTCCATTTCGATAACTATTATTGAGAACCGTTCGGATTTACTTTTTGTATTGGATTTTGCAAAGATCAGGCTTATATAAGGTTCTTCAAAATCAATTACGATATTTTGGGATGATCTTCTGCTTATGTCAAGACGTGTGAGGTCAATGACCTTAACAGCGCCATAATGTTTTTATTAAGATCAAAATTTTTATATTTTTCCTAGTCCCATTGCATCTATGACACTTTTTTAAGCATGCGTTATTTATAATTTAATGCCTGATAAGTGCTACGAGTTTTTTTTTCATACATTTGTAGCCAAAAGTATTTTCTCACTTCAAACGTTGCCTTTCTTATTCTCTAACCTCTTGTCTCTGTCTTTTCCACCTTAAACCTCCTTGCATTAAAAGTAAATTTTATAATCATTACATTTTCGTTCACCTTACGCACTTAACCATGTCCGTGCTGCGAAATTCAATTCGCCGCGGGAGGGTTGAAAGGGTTGAGATTTTCGATCTAATGGCCCGGAATATTTCACAAACTGTATTGGGTCAGGTGTCTCGTTTATTCTTGGTGTTAATTTGTGTTGCAGTTGCTATTGTTTAGTTAGAGCTAAAGAAATATTTACGTAGGGATGGTTTCATTGGTTAGTTAGGTTATTTTGTTATATATTTATTGAGGTTTTTGATTGTGATACGACGCAATGTAACGCCACGTTCGATTTGTAACCCCCGACGAAAACAGATGGGTGTGATGAGTTCTGTCTGTGTGTGTCAGACACACAGTCTATTCGTGGGATTGTTGCTCCCCAACGGAAGAACCGATTTTGATCTAGTTTTTTTTTGTTTGTTTGAAAGCTGACATGATCGACAGGGTTCTTAGCTATATGTCATCATTCGTTCAACATTTCGGGGGCTACTTAAAATTATTAATTTTGTTTATGTGACAAAAAATACGGATTTTTTGGTCCAAAGCAGTGAAAATATTATGTAGGTAGGTAGCTAGTGCGCTAAAGATTTTGTTATGAAAATTACTTAACTGTAGGATAAGGCCTCCCTGAGGATAGGAAATGTAATCACACATATTTTGTACTTCTGATATACGACAAAAAGATTTCCAAATCGATTCACAATATTCCGAAGTCATTACAGCACAATACAAGCTCCAAGCGGAAAGTCATCAGCCACCAATTTAATTGGAGAAACTAATTTTGTTCGGCGTGACAGTAATTCTCCAACAACGGCCCGTGACCGGCAAAAATCACTTCTATATCTGATTCCTCGGCTTTCCCTTCATTGTGACAGTTTTCCTCGAGATTGAACTTTTGTAATTTGTATTTTTCTTTAAAAATCTAGAAAGTAAGTAGGGGTGTCCCTTAGGAATATTTAGTATAAATCTTCAATTAAACATCGTTTATGTTAACTGAATTTATTGTACACTGTATGCCGACGACATTGCCGTCTTAATCCCCAATGAAACCAAAGACAATACACGTTTCCAGCAAGATATAAACGATACAGTGCATAAGGTTATAGATTGGTTAACAATGAATAATTTAAGAGTCAATCTAACCAAAATAAATATTTACGATTTTATAATAGGCATCAAAATGACGAACAGTTGAAAATTACATATGACGACCACATAATCAACGAAACAACTTCAATAGTATTTTTAGGAGTGGCACTAGAGAGTCAGTGTACATGGAAGACACATACAGAAATAGTCTGTAGTAAAATAAATCGTTTTGCTTTTGCACTGTGGCGATTATCCAAAATAACTAATGAAAGAACAGCTTTAATTGCATACCATGACTATGTGTCTTCTATCCTAAAATATGGCGTCGTTCTATGGGGTAACTCAGTGGACGTAAATCGAGTTTTTATAGCGCAAAAACAATGTGTTCGGGCCATCTGCAATGTACCGACGATAATGAGTTGTAAGCCACTGTTTAAAAGGCTGAACCTGCTGCCATTCCCGTGTATCTATATATATGAAATAAGTAATTTTGTGCATGCTCATCAGAACCTATTTACCAAAAAACATAACGATCTAGATCATTATGGGGGAAGATTTCCCAATAGACTATTATTGCCTCTAGCAAAAAGCGTAAAATTCATGAAAAATGCATACTTTATGGCCATAAAAATCTATAATAACTTACCCACAGAGTTGAAAGAAAAATCAATGACATCTTTTAAAAGGGAACTTAATAAGTGGTTGATGGATAAGTGTTTTTATTCCGTGACCGAATATTTTTCACATCGTAAATAATACACATAAGTGACATAAAATTTTGAACACTTTTAGATTATAATATTTTCTATAAAAAATATAATTATATATATTGTAATAATTAAATGACATTCTGGTATTGCTTGTTATTAAATTGTACTAGTTTTGAACTTTATGTATTTTCTAATTTTGACTTATGTAATATTTGCATGCTTGCTGTAGCTAAATGTGAGAACTCTATGTTTTAAATTCCTAAACCTGTAAATTTACCACATTTAAAGCAAATAAATAAATTTGAATTTGAATTTGAATTTGAGATTACTTCGCCTTTTCTTTCTCGAGTCTCGCGGACAGTAGCTGATGGCGTTCGCCCCAATAAGTTTAGTTGGCGACATTTTATCGCTTATACAGGACCTGTCTTTACGACAATAATGATTAGGGACTTTTTATTACAATGATAATATTACATTCCACCACCTGATAGTCTGAACGATATGGAAAGTTAAGTTTTTTGATGGCATGAAATGTCAAATACAAAACTTTGTATAATTTGATTCAAAACTTAGTGATGGTCTAAATCACTTGAAAATGTTAGCACTAAGTTATAGATAAGTTCTATCTATGGGAGACGGCAAAATACGACCTTGTACTATGAAATGATACGTAAAAACGATATCGCTTGACGTGATGTTACTGAGTGTTCCGTTAATATTACAGGGTCCGTCTGTCGCCCCATGAGGGATGCAGCCATGCAGAGGAAACAAACAAACAAAGGTGTACCGACTAGCATTAAAATGTGTGTGGAAAATGGTATCATACTCTATCGATGCGTCGCTTATCGTCTATGTCCGTTTCCCTGTCTACCCTAAATGTAGGCATGACTGATTTTGTTGAAAATCTATACCTAATTATGTGTTTGGGTAAAATACATTATGAAATAATTTTTTTTCTTACTATGTTAATAATATTAAAATGCAAAAGTTTGTGGAGTGATGATGTGTGTGTTAAGTATAGTTGAAGTCGATGTTGAAGTTTCAAGGCCTAGAGAACACAGGCTACTTTTATTCTGAAATATGTGTATCACAAAATCATTTTCGCTAAAAGAGTTGCGAAAAACAACTATACTTTGTAATTTCGTGTAAAGAATGCAGTGAGTTATCAGTGCAAATATGAAAATGGCTTACTTTGATTGATGAATGTGAACACGGCTTCACCGTTATTGGTCATAGACATTTGCACTGATGACTCACTGCATTTGAATTAGGATGGTAAGTACCTGGATAACCGAGCTTTCCTCGGAGTTTTGATAAATTTAAAAAAATAAAAAGAAACAAAAATATTATTTGACCGGTATTCGAACCCACCACATACCGAATTTTCGAATAAAGCAAAAATTATACATACGCATACCAAACTGCCAATCGGACTGACACTATAGAGTCGAAATTATTAATATACTGTTGTACGATGTAAAAAAATACGAAAATTAAAAAATGCGCAGTTTCCCAGCCATAAGACCTAGCTAGATCGATTTTCCCCCTGTGGGAATATGTTGGCAAGCCCCAAAGGGAGATCTCCGATCGAGCGAGGTGCTATGCTCGGTCAGGCCGAAGCCCACTTGTATGAATTTCAGATGTCGTATATATAGTGCCGATCTAAGAAAACTTCGATAGCGCGATTCAGGATTGTGGCGCTAATTGGTCCGCCACATCAAAACTTCCTGCATACTAAATTTCATGGTAATACTAGCAGCCGTTTTCGAGAAACCGATTAGATAAATAAAAGATTGCCTCGTTTAATTATGATCGTTATATAATATACCTATTATTTAAGGACCCTAGTTAATGTATCAATTCCAGCCGTGACCATAACTAGTTAATGAGGTAAGATGATAGAAACATTATATCTAAGCGATTAATGATGTCAATTATTTTGCGATAATTTATATACAACTGGCCACTCTCATCATACCAAGCAGTGATATAATGGGACTGGCCATCATCTATCTATATATATATATATATATATATAAAAGGCAAAGCTGATTGACTGATGTATCAACGCACAGGCCAATCCCTTAAGGCTAGAAATTTGAAAATTTGCACACGTATTTCTCATATGCATCGTAGGCCATCCTATTTCCATTATCCACTAAGGAATGATTTATAAAAATTCAACCTCCAAGGGGGTAAAAAAGGGGATAAAAGTTTGTATGAAACTTTTTATTCCTTGGAATATTTGCATGATATTTCGTATGAATTGAGTACGAAAAAAATAATGAGTTATGTATTTCGGCGTTATCTAAAATTCTGCCCCTAAGAGGGTAAAATAGTAAAGTTTTAAATTGTTATAAAGATATCGTTTAAAAACGAATTTCACGCGGGCGAAACCGCGGGCAAATGCTAGTCATGATGTAATATATTGAATGAAGCAAAATATTGAAGCAAAATCTTGCAGTATAGTTTTACGAGAATTGTGCGAACGGAGGAGTATGATATTCGGCACAGTTAACGTTTATGTGGAGGAAAGGGTGCAAAACGCTAATACTGTTTTAAATAATGCTTATAAAATATTAATAATAATAAGAATAACACACACTACCTCAGATTATTAACACACTATCGTGCGTTTGATGCATACCATTTTGTTAGACGTTGACGTTTGTCAATCACAACATTTACGTTTTTTTTTTCTATTAAGAGGCAAAAAGACACATAAGTTCAAAGATAAAAATGAAATATATGTATCATTTATTCTGGGCAAATTTCGACCACAGGGCGACCACTAAATAATTAGTCATTAATATGTATATATGCGGTACATCATAATATACCCAAAATCACCAAAATAACCGTAATTGATTTCGGAAGAGAACAATCTCAATTGTAGTATAAATTAGTTACAGTAATTGTTTTTAGTAAATTCGTGGTCTTGAGCTTGGTGTATTTAAACATAGAATATAAAATATTAGGACGTACGTGCATAAAATTTTTTTTTAAGTGTTGTTCGACAATAACACAACGACAACAACGAATTAGTCTGTTGAGGCTTTAGAGAAAAGAAATTTCATCGATCCGAAGATTTTGTTTGGTTATTGTATAACGCATACACATTGTGTGTATGTGCACATTGAAGAAGTATATTATGTGTACTCTGCAGTGTAAGTTGTATATTTATATTCAGCAAGTGAAAAACTATAATTCAGGCGTACTTTCGTGTAGAATGCAATTTTGTTGTAGACTATTTTAATCGGGTATTATCAAGCACCTATGTAACTGGTTGTTTCAACAAAACCCACCGTTACTAATCAACGATCTTGCAAAGATCTTGATGATAGCCCTCATATATACCAGATACGAGTATAGCTGCATAGCCACTCGGGTTTATCGCCGACCAATATATAATTAAGTTGAAGGTCACAGGGTAATCTGGCACATGGCGGATGGAGCATAACGCGATAGCTTTATTAGATCAAATTGATTTTGTTATATACGAATGGGCAAATAGTAGGGAATAACAGATACGGATGTTACATGTAACATCGTAAGGTATTTTATATGCTTATACTCAGTTCAGATTCAATTTAATCTATAACATAAACAAAGAGAACAGACGAACACATCATCATCATCATTAGGCGATAGGCTAAACAAGGTAAAAAAAGGCTATGCTGAACGTATCCTTTTTTTCCGGGGGGAAATTCGTTACGGATCCCCCGCCGCCCCCGGAGACGGCAGCCGGGGTATGTTGGACTCTCCCGAGAGATTATGTTTCATGAAAAGCGGGACATATTTTAAATATTTTTCATACAAACATCAAACACTTATTTTACACCCTCAGAGGGTATATTCTAATTAACCCTGAAATATGTATTTCATGAAATATATTAAAGAGCAGATTTAAAGATTTTCCATACACACTTACAGCCCTATTTCAAAATCCCTTCGTAGTGTGCGTCTACATTGTAAATTAAAACTATAACTGTCCAAATTTCACGTTTCCACCATTAGCTATTAGTTACGGCTGTGCGAGTGTATTTATGTCAGTCAGTCAGGGAGGTATATATTTATATGTTATATAGTATACATATATTATAACATCATGAACATATAACATCGTAAGTGGCATCTATAACATATCTACAAAATGTGTGAATCCTACTAGACAGGTAGATTTGTGTTTTACGCCAACGAGGTTTCCGGAAAAGGGACTATAATTTATAAAGTTAAGTTTGCGGCATTTCCCGATAGTATAATTCAAACTATCTATAAAATTTCCATACTCAATTATAGCAAACACAAAATACAACAACAAAATTGAAAACAAAAACAGTATAAATTACAGAAGCGTTTTTGATAATTACGCGTCGTTTTGATCCGGATTCCCCCGCTATCTCGAACGCAATTTTTCACTTGCATTGTGCGATGTAAAATGAACAACAATTTGTGTTGATGTTGGGTAATTTGTTGTTTGTTGATGGGAATAATGTCGTCGTTAGGGACGCACCTGTATATGCTTAAGCGAGATTATACAGGGCGCCTAAAATAAAGGCTATGTTTGAAAAAATAATTATTAAAATGATTTCAGGTAATTTATAATAGTAACTATTAAAAGCGTTAGTAACGAAAAACATTTTGCAACCTTAATGGAGATTGAAAAACCTTATAACTTAGAACTAAATATTATGACGTCTATTTCTTACGATAAATATTTATAACGAGATGGAAAAACCTTAAAACTTAGTGCAAAATATTATGATGTCTATTTCTTACGACAGATAAAAATTACGAGATGGAAAAACCTTATAACTTAGAGCAAATTATTATGATGAGTATTCCTTACGATAGATATAAATTACGAGATGGAAAAACCTTATAACTTAGAGCAAAATATTATGATGACTATTCCTTACGATAGATATAAATTACGAGATGGAAAAACCTTATAACTTACAGCAAAATATTATGATGAGTATTCCTTACGATAGATATAAATTACGAGATGGAAAAACCTTATAACTTAGAGCAAATTATTATGATGAGTATTCCTTACGATAGATATAAATTACGAGATGGAAAAACCTTATAACTTAGAGCAAAATATTATGACGACTATTCCTTACGATAGATATAAATTACGAGATGGAAAAACCTTATAACTTACAGCAAAATATTATGATGAGTATTCCTTACGATAGATATAAATTACGAGATGGAAAAACCTTATAACATAGAGCAAAATATTATGATGACTATTCCTTACGATAGATATAAATTACGAGATGGAAAAACCTTATAACTTAGAGCAAAATATTATGATGACTATTCCTTACGATAGATATAAATTACGAGATGGAAAAACCTTATAACATAGAGCAAAATATTATGATGACTATTCCTTACGATAGATATAAATTACGAGATGGAAAAACCTTATAACTTAGAGCAAAATATTATGATGACTATTCCTTACGATAGATATAAATTACGAGATGGAAAAACCTTATAACTTACAGCAAAATATTATGATGACTATTCCTTACGATAGATATAAATTACGAGATGGAAAAACCTTATAACTTAGTGCAAAATATTATGACGTCTATTTCTTACGATAGATATAAATTACGAGATGGAAAACCTTATAACTTACAGCAAAATATTATGATGACTATTCCTTACGATAGATATAAATTACGAGATGGAAAAACCTTATAACTTAGTGCAAAATATTATGATGACTATTTCTTACGATAGATATAAATTACGAGATGGAAAAACCTTATAACTTACAGCAAAATATTATGATGTCTATTCCTTACGATAGATATAAATTACGAGATGGAAAAACCTTATAACATAGAGCAAAATATTATGATGTCTATTTCTTACGATAGATATAAATTACGAGATGGAAAAACCTTATAACTTAGAGCAAAATATTATGATGACTATTCCTTACGATAGATATAAATTACGAGATGGAAAAACCTTATAACATAGAGCAAAATATTATGATGACTATTCCTTACGATAGATATAAATTACGAGATGGAAAAACCTTATAACTTACAGCAAAATATTATGATGACTATTCCTTACGATAGATATAAATTACGAGATGGAAAACCTTATAACTTACAGCAAAATATTATGATGACTATTCCTTACGATAGATATAAATTACGAGATGGAAAAACCTTATAACTTAGTGCAAAATATTATGATGTCTATTTCTTACGATAGATATAAATTACGAGATGGAAAAACCTTATAACTTACAGCAAAATATTATGATGACCATTCCTTACGATAGATATAAATTACGAGATGGAAAAACCTTATAACATAGAGCAAAATATTATGATGTCTATTTCTTACGATAGATATAAATTACGAGATGGAAAAACCTTGTAACTTAGAGCAAAATATTATGATGACTATTCCTTACGATAGATATAAATTACGAGATGGAAAAACCTTATAAATTAGAGCAAAATATTATGATGACTATTCCTTACGATAGATATAAATTACGAGATGGAAAAACCTTATAACTTATGGCAAAATATTATGATGTCTATTTCTTATGATAGATTTAAAAGGACATTGGAACATGAAACAATTACCCATGGCGACCAAAGATGAAATTAAGTTAGATGTAAACGTAATTATTTCATTTGAATTATAACGCCATAGTTGGCATCTGTAGGATGTGAGGTTAATACTGTAATATTTTAACTAATTTCAACAAATATTTATTAACAATTTATTGATCTCCACTTTTCCATGAATGTGAATAAAAATTGACTCCACACGCCCTAACTCAACATGGCCTAATTTCAGAAACTATACACGTAAGGCAAAATATGTGGCTTGGCTATTTCGCTACGTCACGTGAAAATGTATGGTGAAAAAATATTTATTTTACCTGTTGAAAGATGTACAATCTGTAGTATTTTAATTTTAGGACGCGACTTTTTTTTACAGCGGTTCCAAAATTCCCAATGTCTTTTACATAATATTTCACTTATCCTTTCATCAAGTGAAATACGCTTATTATGATATTTCACAATTTAAAAATTAAACAACTATCTATTTATCCTATGTTGTTGTTTAAAACCGATGTGGAACTTTTCTTCATTGACTTTTCAATTAAAGATATAGCAGGTTTCAAAGTAAGATTGTAACTAATACAACAACCTATCAACTCAAATACAATAAACGATAAAATATCATTGAATCAGATAAAACTTAAAACATTTTATCGTTGTGAATTATTGAAAAAGTAGAGATATGTATCGCGATATCGCCGTCATTACATCACGCTCCGGCGTGCTCGAGTTCAAACATCTGACATCTACAGCTAAATGAGACTCAGGACTACTGGAACTGGTAAGTGTTACGGCCCGATTTTTTACCGCGCGTTTTTCACAGATTTTTTTATCCGCGCGATTTCTTACCGCTAGACTACTTCAATAACATTACATGTGTTACAAAGTTGCAAAAGGAAAACAGCGCGGTGAAACATCGCTATGCGACCAGGTCCTTAGCGCTAAAAAGTTTACCATGAATTTGAATAGGATTGAAAACTTCCAATTAGCCAACAAACTGATGTTTGATTATTTGGTTCAAGATTATCATCGGCCGGTGATAAACCAAAACCGAATCTTGAACCAAATAATCAATCATCAGTTGACTCACTGACGTCACCTCTGTAAGGCCTCTTTTTCACGTAAAGTTGATGTATCACGTCTTGCCTGTGTTCCACAACCGTAGTATCCTACTTCGGATTATAGGACATCACACATCTTCTGAGACACGCAGATCTCCTTTTTCGCTCCTAGAGCTTAAATGTAAAACAAAAACTTTGGGCATAAAAGCATTCGAACAACACGAATTCCAATCCAATGCCCCGAATTATGATAAAACATGTCATCGATATTATCATTCTGTTCTAGTGCATCGATATTGTTGGGTTCATTGAAATAAACTTGTGATATTGGCTGTTATTTCACCTATCGGGCCTGCCCCGGTCTGGCGCCGGCACCCGCAACCGCCCAGCTCCTGGTATACCAAAAATTTATAAATATAATAAATGGCATGTTTTACACTTACCGGCGCCGCAATGGCAGGGCGATAACTACCACATAAGAGAGTTTTCACATTACGAGATACGATATCGCGAGAACTACCGATAATGTGAGAACCTGCCTCTCACGTTTGCAATATATTTTATTTTGAAACATAATATTAGGTCATTACATATGAAATTGGCGTTTTGTAAAGGAGGAACATAAAGTCGATTTTTTTAAACATAATATACTTATTTAATCAAAGTATATACCATTGCTCTCTAAGCACTTTTGCCATCTCATATGTAGTTCATTAATTCCTTTACTAAAAAAACCATTCGGACAGGAATCAATAAAATCTTTGAAGCTACTTTGGACTGCCCCATCGGAGTTAAATTTTTTCCCTTGCAAGAAGTTACCCAAATTTCGAAAATATGGTAATCTGTTGGAGCAAGGTCCGGGGAGTACGGTAGATGCCTTAGACATTCCAATTGAAGCTCATCTAATTTGGTAGCCGTGTAACGTAGTTACATTTCCTCTCCGTTAAATCAATTATTTCGGCGTTACTCGCGTCATCTATGATTTGTATACTTAATTATTTTAGTCATTCAGAAGCTTTAGTGCCATCTATCGGCGCACGACCTTACTAAAACGGCGTTAGCCTTGTTTTGGTTATTGTATTTGGTATATTTGGTTCGTAGATCGATTTTACTTCCGTCTTAAACCTTAAAAAACAATAATTTAATTTTGAATAATGATTAACATTAGAATTGCATTATTATATTACATTATATATTGATTATTAATATAATATATTTTATTTTGATTTGTAGACTTTTTCTCTTTACGCTTTAGTTTTTTAGTTGTCAAAAGTTTAAAAAAAGAAGACGGAGAAGGTTATATAACTTGAAATGATGTTTCTCTTTAGAATCAAATTTTGTATAGACTCAAGATGTAGTCGTTATATTTCTTAGTCCCGTTTTCACGGTGAGTTTTTTTTATCTGTGTTGTGAAGTTTTATTTCGTAAATCACGCTTGTAACAAAACACATTATTTTTCATGTAAATTAGCACCTTGTAAAATTAGTTGTCAAAATTTGATTGGCCAAACCACGTGCTCATTCTTTCCGTTTTGCATTGATATAATATTAGGATATTTGTATTCATACTTTAATTTTTCTTGTTTATCATCTTTTATTTTGTGATGGTCACACAGCCCGTGATTTTGATCGTTTGGGGTTAAAATCACGCCGGCTGTGGGACTCCTACTTCACGTTTTTTTTATGGATTTTCCAGGGATCTATACTCCGGGTTCAAGGCACCGTTTTTTTATGGACTTGGCGGCTGGTTTTCACACATCCGGATTTCTGAGTGCCGCTGGTTATTCCGGACTGAGCTGACTGTTCAGTCAGGTTAGATGAATCAGTCTACACCGCCCCTTGGACGATCTACGTCGCGGTGAACAGAGAGACGCTACCGGAAGTTGGAGCCCCAACTCGCTCTCGCCACGTGCTTACACTCCAGGACCCAGCTAAGTGCCCACGTGGTTAAAGCCCCTTCGATTCCCACAGACACCAAGAGGCTAAACCGGATCGTTCGGCCTTCTGCCCACGACCCCTTAACTTAATATATTTGTCACGGTAATCCCTAGTTTTATTTACTATTACCCGTAACAGCCGTCCGTTGTGTAATGTGTGGTCTAGCGTTGCCCTCAAGCCTAGCAGTGGCCTAGAGCGAATGATTAACCTCGGTTGTTTAGCAGCTAGCTTTTCCATCATGATTTGCAGTTACTAGCAATAGACATCTACCGTAATCGTCTGACCCGATTTAAGATAGCTGTAGTGAACGATACCGGCACTAGCCCATCAAATGCTCACAAGTAAAAAGATCCTATAAGTAACTCGTATAGGATCTCCTTTTCATCACAGGTAATGATTCGATTTAAAATCCCTTCATTATTGTGCCGGTTGAGTAATGTAACGCAGCAGTCGACGCGACACGACGACGACAAACGCACATCGGTACAAGTGTATCAAGATACCATTCTTGAAAAGGTAGTGAAGCCCCTTAACAACACCATGTTCAATAACCAAGAATGGTCCTTCCAGCAAGACTCGGCGCCGGGTCATAAAGCTCGGTCTACGCAGTCTTGGTTGGAAACGAACGTTTCGGACTTCATCAGAGCTGAAGACTGTCCATCGTCTAGTCCCGATCTTAATCGGCTAAATTATGATTTATGGTCAGTTTCAGAGAGTACGGCTTGCTCTAAACGCCATGATGATTTTGAGTCCCTAAAACAATCCGTACGATTGGCAGTGAAGAATTTTCCCATGAAAAGAGTGCGTGCTTCTATGATAACTGGCATTAACGTTTAAAGGACTGTTATGCAGCCAATGGAGACCACTTCTAATAAGCTTTTTATATTTTAAATTGTTTTATATTTATGTATTAAACTAACACACTGTAAAAGTAATAAATGTTATTTGCAATATAAAATTTTGTTTTTCTTTGTTTCAGTATTTATGGCAAGACTAGGTATTTGAGATCAAAGTGATCAGTACGACAAAACGCTAATTTCATATGTGTTCGCGCCAACACTAGCGCGACGTTTAGAATAAACACAAAGGACATTCAATTCAGCCAATCACAACGCGAGTATGGCCGACCGACTCAGGGGCGCTGTCAGAGAGTGACGTACACTTGCAATTAGAACCCCTTCCGCGCTGGATGCATTTTCAGCTCATCCGAAACCTAGTGAACGCGAACGCGTGTGCGCATATTTATTTGTGCTCGTTAATATAATACCAAATTCGCCGGCGAACCGCGATAAATCTATCGATAATCCGCTCAATAGCTGTGTAGTGTAGTGAGAAGAAACCTCCGCCCAGATCCAGAACCACCAGCTCAACAATAAGGTCAGTCCAGTTGTCTCCAGCCCTCACGTTAACCTATATACCTACGTCCCTCAGCTCAAAGTCGCATGTGTAAGTTCCTAGCTTACACATTTCTTGGTCCATCGAGCCTTCGTGAAGCCCTTCCCCCTATTACCTGCGTTGGGCCTCATTAGAACCAGCACCTACAGTTCCACTCCGCCCAATTCTGCACATAAAATCAGCTCGATATTTTATATTTTGTCCAATTAATTCTGCCCAGGGGGCCGCCCCGCCATTTTAAAACCAAGTTACAGTCCATTCCCATTACCAATTTGGCACATTTAACATTAAACCCTATTCTGTACATTGATATTAACCTATATGTTAATTATTAAATTATTTTGTGCATATTTCGGCCCATAAATTCATAGGAAAAACCCAAAAAAAATAAAAAATAGTGGGTAGGTTGTCGGCTTATAGTCGAACAAAGAACTCGAACATTCCAGAACTTCCCTAGGTACCTAATACATAATTTGTGCCAATAATCTCATATAATTTTCTCAGCTCTTAATTACTTACAAATATTTTAATGTTTGATTTTCATATAAAATAAGTAATAACTAGTGAGTGTTGTGAATTACGTTCGGCTCATAACAGAATTGTAAATCGTCGTTGCATACTAAGTTTGAATTATTTTATCTATATATAACGTTTATATCTTCATATTCTCAAATTTTAAAACACAATATTAATGAACTTAGCATTATTTTAATAGTTACGGGTTGCATAACATCTCAAGTGCCCATACAAACATCGTCGGCTCGCTTCGGTACAGAGAACTTGATTTGTGTGCATTCTGTAGGTAATAGGTACCTACACGGCGCCCGTGCGTAAACAACAGCTGTTACATTCATTCTCAATTAGGTATTCTTCATAGAATAAATAGTGACCTTCACATTGAATTCTTATCTACGTTCTGTGTCTATACAAAATTATTATTAGGTGTCACGTTACAGCTGTTTTAAATAAGTCGGCACACTATTGAGATTGAACCTGCTCATACCTACTTACATTGTTTTCATTACGTTATTTTGTTTCTAACCCGCCCGCTAAGATTTGTTTATATTCAAACTTCAGGGCATTAAAATAATATTACAGACGACTTCTAACGCATTAATCTCCGCTCATCAAACATACACTAATACTTTATTAGCATCAGGCGATCGTGTCAGCTCATTTGTTAATTAGCTCGTACACATTTTATGATTAAATTGTATACATTGTCGGCACATTATTAAAATCTATTTTCTGCGTTTTAAATTAATTACGCGCTTATTATCCGCTCATTACTTTTAAATATTTAACTTAGTTACACGCATATATTTTTAAACATGCCTACAAAATCGCAAGCGGCCATATTTAGGCAAACTATAAAATCTATCAGTCGGCTCAGAGAGATCGCATTGGCATTACACAAAGGTGACTCAAAATCTAATAAAACGGAGTTTAATGCGCGTTTTAAAGACCTACAAAACTTGAAACAAAAATTAGAAAATTTATACTGCGATATTTTAGACGACGGCAGTCTTACAGATGAAATTGAAAAATTTTATACAGCCGGTTACGAAAACGCGCTATCCGAATATTATGATATTTTAACTGCAGCGGAAAATATAAGTTCTACTTCAGAGTCAAGTCAGCTCACTTCTTCCGTTCTGCCCAAAATTGAACTACCAAAATTCAGCTCACGCGTTGAGGACTGGCCATCGTTTATTACGATTTTTGTATCGTTGATCGTGATTTTTGTCATCGTTTATTACGATCTGTAAGTGACGTCATGTCGTCTTACAGACGACATGACGTCACTTACAGATGCAGTTAAGCTGCACTATCTTTTATCTTGCCTATCGGGGGAGGCGCTCAGCATGATTGCGCATTTAAAAATCACAAATGATAATTACAGCGTCGCGCTCGATATACTCACACGTAGGTATGAAAACCGCCGTGTTCTGATAGATGGGTTTGTTGATATAATACTCGGCCTACCTAATATTCATATTCGATCAAGCATACGCGCGACGTTTTTAACTCCGCTCATCTCCGCACAAAGCGCATTAAATAATCTGCGTTTACCTATGGATAGTAATTACGTATTTGTGTCTATTGTAGTTAGAAAATTACGAGGCGAGCTCCGCACCCTGTTCGAAAGAAGATACGGCATCTCGGACACTCTGCCCACCTTAGGTGATTTGATTTCTTTTTTAGAGGAGCACGCGCGCTGTATCGAAACCGAATACTCTAATGCAACGCGCGGTGTTATCTACTCACCACAAACTGGGCCCTCTCGTCAACACACACCCCCCGCAAACTCTCCGCGCAGTCCACGCTTTAGACCAATTAGTCCCGCGTATCCTCGTAATACTCAGCGCTCGCCATCGGCTCACACTTTAAGTAGCTATCACGTCAGCCCAGTTCCTCATTACCCTCAACGCTACTGGCCCCCCTCCCCCCGAACAGAGCGGCGCGAGTACTCAGCCCGGAATACAGATAAACACAAGCGATTCTACTGCCCCTATTGTAGGAATACAGAACACAAACTTATCGCGTGTCCGAAATATAATCATCAGCCCACTCAAGGTTGTTAGGATTTCATAGAAGCCAACGACAGATGTCGTAAATGTCTAGGTCCGCATTTTGAAAATGAATGTCGTTCGACAAACTCATGCAAAGAGTGTGGAAGTGCAAATCACCACACCTCGCTTCATCGTCACGGAACTCCAAATTCTCCGGTGTCGTCAGCGCATTTGCTTCCTCCTCATTTACGTGCACAGCCCCGCCGGCGTGCTCAAGACAAGCCACATACCTACACGGCCTACACACAACATACGCGTGCCCATCAATCATCATCATCAGACCCCAACCAATCGTCTGATCATGCACCGTCTACAACTCATCAATCTCAAAACAAAAAACAATGACTACCTACAATCACGGAGCACATAGAATTAGAAGATCAGCCCAATAATTTAAAATGTCATTCAGCTCATAGTATACCTGCATCACATTCAGCTCATAAAATATCTAAATCTAGTTCAGCCCAATATTCTGTAGAATCAGCCCAAGTAAATTCAACTCAACACATAGAAAACCCATTAAAAACTCCAGTGTTACTTCCCACAGTCGTTTTAAATATATCTGATAAATGCGGAGAAAAGAAAAACAATGTTCATTAAAATTACAGGTGTTGGTGATCAGCACATACAAAATTCTAAAAGTTGTGTCACAATAACATTTCGGCTCACACACCGTGACACGCCATCTATTACTACTACCGCTCATATTCTCAAAGACGTTACAGGTTATTTACCTTTGCAAAAAATACCAGATGTTATACAAGACTCAGCTCATCAGCTCATTCCATTGGCGGATCAAGCTTATCATACTCCTGCGCCCATTGATCTCATTTTAGGCTCAGACGTTTTGGGTCACGTTTTGGATGGTACTAAGATTGCTTTGGGCCCGGGGAAGCCCATAGCCTTTGGCACGATTTTTGATTTTGCACTCATAGGACTCGTTGAACACTCATGCGATTCACCTGTAGCTCAAGTTAACTCTGCTCATATTACTCATACTCATTATACTCAGTCGGCTCACTCTACACATTCTGCTAATTCTACTCATGATATTTGCAAAAGCCTGGAAAGATTCTGGGAGTCGGAAGAACCCCAGCCTCGTTCTGCTCATTCAAACCCGCTACACGAGCAATGTGAACACATATTCAGCTCAACCACCATTCGTGACGATTCAGGCCGTTACATGGTGACTCTTCCCTTCTTATCAGATGCACCCGTATTAGGTAGTACTGCTATTGCTCTACGTAGATTTCTCAATTTAAAAAAACGGTTGCAATCCAATCACACACTGCGACAAAAATATATAGAATTCATGAACGAGTACATAAACTTAGGACACATGACACCGTGTCATCCGTCTACATTTACTCATAAACCTCATTATTATATTCCTCATCATGGCGTGTTCAAATCAGGTACAGGACAAACTTCGTACAGTATTTGATGGCAGTTGTAAGTCATCCAATGGAGTCAGTTTAAACGATTGCCTGCACACAGGTCCAGCACTTCAACGAGACATTGTAGATATTATTATATCATTCCGCGCACATCGTATAGTATTCAGCACTGACATAAAAATGATGTTTAGAAATATTCTCTTAAGACCAGACCAAAGACACTATCAGCTCATACTCTGGCGATCGTCTCCAGATCGACCTCTACTCACATATGCACTCAACACTGTTACATACGGATTGCGCTCAAGTCCATATCATGCTATCCGCACATTATTACAATTAGCTGAAGATGAAGGTCATCGCTATCCTCAGGCTGCCCAAATTTTGCGCTAATTTGTTTTCGTGGATGATATACTTTGCGGCCATGACACCATAGAAGAAGCATCAGCACTCCAAACTCAGATCATTGATTTGTTATCACTCGGTGGATTTAAACTTAGTAAATGGACATCAAACACACCTCAGCTCTTGCAAAGATTTCCAGACGATCAATGCGAAATGCCTAAAGACTTTGACATCAGCGCAGAGTCTCCATCAATTAAGGTTTTGGGTATTAGATGGATTCCCCGCTCTGATGAATTTACATATCACATCTCATTACCACCAGTTACCCACATTACAAAACGTTCCATTCTTAGCACAGTAGCTTCTCTCTATGACCCAAACGGTTGGGTTACACCAATCATATTCCGCGCAAAAATACTTCTTCAAAGGTTGGTTAATTAAATTGGACTGGGACGATCCCACTCCAAATAATATTACAGATGATTGGCAGCGCATCTATCGTGATCTTCCGCACATCTCAGATATACATTTTCCCAGACATATCGCTCCAAACAAATTCAAATGAACATACTCACTTCACGGCTTCGCAGATGCTTGGGAAAGCGGTTTTGCTGCAGTGATATATTTACAAGAATCAGCTCACAACTGATTTGTTAACGTTCACCTCATGATTGCTAAGTCTAAAGTCGCACCGATTAAAAATAAACTCACAATCCCCAAATTAGAGTTGTCTGCTGCAACTCTATTATCTCAGCTCATGTTGCGTGTATCCCAACAATTGTCTGCTCATCTCACAATTACACATCACGTTTGTTGGTCAGATAGTACCATAGTGCTTGCATGGATAAAAACTCCGCCCCATCATTTACAAACATTTGAATCAAATAGAGTAACAAAAATTAACTCAAATTCACTCACACTTAAGTGGCGTCATGTACCTTCCCAATTAAATCCTGCTGACTGTGCAAGCAGAGGATTATCAGCTCAAGCTCTCTCCGCTCATGATTTATGGTGGTCTCCTCCATGGCTCAAATTGCCAGAGGATACCTGGCCCAAGATGCCTTCAGCTCATACTCGACAAGACTTGCCAGGGCTCAAACCAAAATACGTACCATGCAATTTCTCGATACCCGGTGTCGATAGTGATCTGCTCACTCGTTTCAGCTCTTTAGAAAAACTAACTGGTGTCACTGCCTACATGAGGCAATTCATTCGTAACTGTAAACTAAATTCAAACTCGCGACAACTAGGCCCTCTAACTGTAAGTGAACGTAGAGAAGCATTACTCTTCTGGATCCGCTCTGTACAGCAGAATGCATTCGCAGAAGATATTCACCGCCTGCAATCCGATAGAATCTGCACAGTACGACTACAACGTCTGTCGCCTTTTACGCAGGACGGTCTCCTCAGAGTAGGAGGTAGACTCACTCGTTCTGAACTCACATACGATGCTCAACACCCATTCATTTTGCCTAGTTCTAGTCCGCTCGTAGACCTCATAATAGATCACTATCATCGCATACACTGCCACCCTGGCACGGACACGCTACATGCTATTTTACGTCAGCAATTTTGAATATTATCTGCCCGCCGCATTATAAGGCACAGAACGTTTAAATGCATAAGATGTTTCCGTTGCCGCGCTCAGCCCGAAGTACCTGTCATGGCTGACCTGCCAGCTGATAGAGTCATACCTCAGCCCGTATTTAGTCTCGTATCAACGGATTTCGCCGGACCGTTTCTGCTCAAATGAAGTCAATTACGTAATGCTAAGTTAATTAAGGGATATTTTTGCATATTTGTTTGCCTCACTACAAAGGCGGTTTACTTAGAACCAGTCTCATCGCTCACTGCCGAAGCGTTTATTGCAACATTACAAAGGTTCTGCTCACGTCGCGGACTTCCGGTATTGATACGTTCAGATTGTGGCACAAATTATGTAGGAGCTAGGAATCATCTACTAGAGGTACAACAATTTCTCAATGACAATAACGACGCCATTTCTCATAAACTCTCAACTCAAAATATAACTTGGTTACTCAATCCGCCTAAAGCCCCATGGATGGGAGGTATCCATGAGATTAATGTTAAATCCACAAAGCAACTTCTATACCGTGTTATCGGTGAACAACACCTCACTTTCGAGGAATTCTTAACTCTGCTCACTAGAATCGAAGCTGTGTTAAACTCTCGGCCCATCAGCCCACTTTCGTCCGATCCCACGGACTATCAGCCCCTTACTGCCGGCCACTTTCTCATTGGCCGTCCGCTCACAGCTCTCCCCGAGCTGACTCTAGATGAAAGAGTAATATCTCCGCTCAAACGCTTTCAGCTCATTCAATCACTCTCTCAGCGCTTTTGGAACCTTTGGACCAAGTCCTACCTCCATACCATTCAAATCCGCTCCAAATGGCTTTCCTCTTCCTCTCCACCTAAAATTGGAGAACTGGTTCTGCTCAAGGAGGACAATTTGCCTCCTCTACAATGGAAGATGGGAAGCATCTCACGTCTGCTACCTGGGAAGGATGGAGTCATCAGAGTTGTGGACTTGGACACCACTCAAGGCCAGCTGCGGAGGCCTGTCGGCAAGATTGCCCGGCTCCCACTGGATTCTGCTCAAGATGGGGCTCAGCTCGCCGCCTGTGCGGGGCCCCCAGGATGTTCGCGCCAACACTAGCGCGACGTTTAGAATAAACACAAAGGACATTCAATTCGGCCAATCACAACGCGAGTATGGCCGACCGACTCAGGGGCGCTGTCAGAGAGTGACGTACACTTGCAATTAGAACCCCTTCCGCGCTGGATGCATTTTCAGCTCATCCCGAAACCTAGTGAACGCGAACGCGTGTGCGCATATTTATTTGTGCTCGTTAATATAATACCAAATTCGCCGGCGAACCGCGATAAATCTATCGATAATCCGCTCAACAGCTGTGTAGTGTAGTGAGAAGAAACCTCCGCCCAGATCCAGAACCACCAGCTCAACAATAAGCTCAGTCCCAGTTGTCTCCAGCCCTCACGTTAACCTATATACCTACGTCCCTCAGCTCAAAGTCGCATGTGTAAGTTCCTAGCTTACACAATATGTAAGGACCTAATATATAGTATAGTCCTACAAGGATCTTTTGGTGCATGCGTGCGTCAAAATCAGAACTAACGCCGTCATATTGTAAAATGTCACTTTTAGTATTACGTATTGTTCTTAGTTGTAATTGCTAGTCGGCGTCATGTAGGACAATTCTATAAGTGTTATTTAACTATCTTTATGGAAAGAAAAAAAATTCAGTTGAGTTTGTGTTTTGAGATAGCGACACGTCCATGTCCATGTTATCTATTTAGATTGCCAATAGACCCTTGTAGGAGTTAGGACTACACCTGTATCTGTAATTACAATGTGACATATCGGAGCGATATATTATAATATAAAGCCTATTAAATGTGAAGACGCTTTTATGTCGTCGGCCTAAGAGCGTTTTCCGGTGCAATCGATATATCGTTATCGCGTAATGTGAAAAGTTCTGTCACGTCATGTCATCGGCCGGGTCTGTGCCGGGCCGGTAAGTGGAAAACCATCCATTGTCATCGAATATCACTTTACATTGCATTCACGGACTATTGGGCTATGTATAGATTAAACAAAGTGCTAACAGACGGGACACTTGGGAACAAACTGTCAGGCACTGTGTTGAATCTTAACAGCTTGAGTTGAATTAGTTTTGAAGAGACTTGCTTCAATTGTTTAGATTTTGCTCGAGAGGCCTAGTATCTTCTGGTAAATTCATTAACAATCATGCAATACACTTATACATGGTAAATATCACCTTTTATGGCGATTCTTACACTAATGGCGATTGCAAATTCTATCAGTCCACGCGGTAACACGTCATCTTTTAAAATTGCATCAAAGTATGTGTAGTGTCTATAGAAAACACGCGAAGTACCCACACACTGAAATCTTAAGATTGTTATAAAAAATGCTGCTACTTCTCATGAAATGACGTTTTTCTTAAGGAACACAATAAGGAACACATTATTATCTGAGGGCCTGGTAAATACAATTAAAAATGTTCTATTTGCAGTATGGCTTCAGTCTCAAGATAAGCCGTGCGAGTGAGACAAAATCTACTGAGACTGGAATCATACTGCGAATTGAACATTTTTAATTACGAGAATCAGCCTTCTCAATGTACTCTTATTAAGCTTCTTTATGAGAATTTTAGAAGTTTATAAGCATCCATTCATTAATTTGAGATTCCAAAATCTCAAACTAGTGTAGGTAAGTAATTTTTACATCTAGTGTAACCTGTAAAGTAAATATCTTCTTTAAACATTGGCAAATATTTCAATTGAAATAGCGCTTAAGCGAAGTTCTTAATATATGGTTTTCAGTATTTCAAATATAAAATTTATTCTAAACAGAAAAGCGAACGTCGCCGGAAAATAATACGATACCGGAAGGCAATGGGGATATTAGTTATGAAATAAAATGGCGGACCACGTACAGCGTATCCGGATCCGAAATGGACTTGAATATTCGATATTATTTTAAGGAAAATCTTGCCTTTACATGTTGCAATTTCTGAGAGTTGGAGGCACTGTTAACTTTGATATATTCGCCTTTGTAGTTGTACTTTTGTTATGAGATTTTAACCGACTACCAAATTGGAGGGAGGCTCAAATATACATTATTTGACGACTTCAGTGGTTAGCACAGTGGGGTCGCAGGTTCGAATCCCGCCAGGGAACAAAATATTTTCTGTGTTCCTGGGTCATGGATTTGTTAATACAAACTTTAATAAGTGTAATAATAAAAATCATACATAAGAGTATAGTATGAAAAGTATTCAATACATTTCCGTTGTCTGGTAACCGTAACACAAGTTTTACTAAGAACTTACCACGGGACTAGATTGATGTTGTGTAAAAGCGTCCATAGATAGATATTATTACGGTTATTGTGTATTTTTCCCTTTTTTTTTATTAAAAAGCGTCCGTGTTTAAAAGGTGTTGCTTGAGCTGTACTCGAGAGAGTGTAGGTTTGATCCCAGTTCTTTCGTAATATAAAACCGCGTGCCTTTAAAGACAAATACCCAAATAACACTAAACGTAGAGGTTGTCGACCCGCAGAGGGCTAGTATGATAGAAGTGATAAACTACAGCCTGACTCTCTTCATAATAATAGCACACAGCTTTATACACTTTCCCAGTTTATTTGGGTTTTTAAAAGAATTTTATATAAATAACATAACCGGTTTCGATTAACTCATCATCAGGTGTGTGAAAAAGTTGTTTGTTACTGCACGATTTGTACGGTACGAGTAATCGCACGAAATACCCCTGTATTGGCTCGTCAGCACTTCGTCACACCCGCCAGTCGGTCGCCCGGTCGCCAACGGCTACAGGACTGTAACTGACGTCTAATTTCACTGTCATCTGTAACGTCAATGCACGAGACAATACAAATACCCACACACACTACAGTTACTATTATGAACATGAATTTCTACCAACCAATAGTACACTCAATCATGATTCTCTTTAGATTGAAGTAGAGAAATGGTTTGTTTCGTATTTTACCTGCTTTGTGGGTGCCGCAGTACTACAAGTAACCCTTATAGTTTCGCTTTGTCCGTCAGTCTGTCGAAATGTCTGTCCGTGTTTTCGCCCTTCTTACTGCTGTAATTATGAATATAAATTAATGAAATTTGGTGTAGTTTTAGTTTGTGTTTAGATTTCAATTTTTGATCATCATTAAATGCTAATCATTTTATATTTTAGTGGTAGCTCTCCCATGCATGTGAAGCGGGGGTGTATTTTTTTTTCATTCTACTCCGTCGTCGAAAAGGTCTTTTTATATATAGACCAGGTTTTATGTATGCATGATTTCATGATTTTTTTGATGTGAAGCATTTTACATGGTTAACTAGTCCTAGCAATTCCTCCCCCTTAGCACATTCAAACTATAAGAGGTAGAAATTAGTAACTTTTCATGCCAATGGCTCATATTGAGGAAAATGATTTTCCACGAAATCGAACGATAACTTTTGAATCAACTTGAAAAAATATATTTCGCATTGATACGTACGGAACCGTTTTGAAGCGAAGCTTCTATATGGATATTCGGACTATCACTGCGCATCCACTCCATCCGTGCTAAGCTCTGTTCTCCTAGGATAGCGTTGCCGTCAGATATCGGCCGTAATACAGCGCTGAATATTACAGAGCGGTAATTGTCACTGTTTTTAGGGTTCCATAATACGCAAGGAACCCTTATAGTTTCGCTTTGTCCGTCCGTCCGTCTGAAAGACAGACAGACGTCAGTCTGTCTGTCCGCTCTTCTAGCTTCTGTAATAATAAATATATATGGATAAAATTTGGTACACTACGGTATTGGCATCATAAAATAATTATGTTTTTATATTTTAGTGGTGGGTCCTACTTTCATGTGAAGTGGGTATGAAAAATATAAATAAAATATTTTTAATTCTACCCCAACATGTGGGATATCATTGAATAGGTATTTTTAAATAAAGGCAAGGTTTCATACATGATTTTTTTACAAAGTCGACCATTTTCGAATAATCGGCCTCCAAAGTGGTTTGTAAGTTCAACCCCCCCACCCTGGCATTTCTTAACTATAAGAGAGTTGTAAGTTTCCATGCTGATGGATCATGCTAAAACTCTTTTAGAAAATTAGTTTGAGCGAAAATTATACTTTTAAAATATCCAAGAAAACTTATTGCGCGTTGATAGTTACGGAACCATCCTTAAACATGTCTTGACTTGGTTAGGTTGCTTATATATAAAACGTTCATCCACCGCTGTATTGTAGCCGCTATATGACACTATATCAGTTGTGTGAGGTTTCTTTAACTCCATTCCTATCAAATGCACTTTTGAAGACCCTCATTAAAATCCCCACCTATTATATAGGCTAGGGCTTCCCTATGAAGGAGAACCAGCCTTCGCCACTGCGCTATATTAGGGGTAATTTTTACCGCTACCGTTACTCGGCGTTACACGATATATAGAGCTTTACTTATATACTAGCTCTATATAAACCGCGGTAAAAGGTAGCGTATGTCCATCCCCATGGCTTACTCTATGTCTGTACCAATATTTCATCAAAATCGGTCCAGTAATTTCGGAGACTATTCAATACAAATTGGCGTAAAATAATAATAAAAATAAACATTCTGAACTTACTCAAATAAGAGCTCAAAAATTGCTTCTGAAAGTTATCCAAATATGTAAAAGCATACACAAATAAGAAACTTAAGACGTTATTAACTTTTGTGGTTTTTGAGACAAGTTAGTCTTTCAAACGGAATCGTATGAATAATAATAATAATCCAGCAATTGCACAACTAAATAATCCAGCTTTTGTAGAACTAAAAAATCAGTTTATACAAGTCGAATAAAATAAATTTTGTATAAAGAATTGTTACAGAAAAGTAAAGTATTAGGATAAAGAAGTTACATTATTCACAGCGCGAAATATCCCTTGTACTAAATGTATTATTTTCGGCCACCGTTGGGCAAATGAAATTAGTTTCTTCAAATAAAATTTGATAAACAAAGAATCTCTTATCTCTAAATATCTTAAAACTTTTTTGAAGTTAGTTCTATTAAAATAACCTAATAATAATTAAACGTTCACAATAATAAATTAGATATCTTATCAATATTAAACTATAATTAAATCGGTGAGGATATAAACAATGATAGATCGTTTAAGTGTGAAACACAATTTTATTCTCTCACACGTCCGGACAGAATCTTTTAGTAGTATCATGGACTGTAAACACTTTAGTAGTATTCTAATAGTAGTCTAAGAGTTCCTATATAACGCGATCTGCCAATGCCACACACTTGTTCATTTCAAGAGAAGACTACAAAAGATAGCCTTCACACGAAAATCGTTTAAAATTCAATCCACACACACTCGACTCTTGAATAATTTAAAATATGAAACTTAGCGAACATCGAACACGATAACGATGTTCGAAGGTCTGTCATGCATGCTCCATTACTTCACCATATAATTTGATGCCGAACAAAAAACTGTTCTAGTGCTATTAAAATAAGGCTCTGTTTGTGATGAATCGTCACAATTATTTTCAAAAAATCTCAAAAATATTTTCTACCAGATGTTTCCCGCAACTCCGTACGCGCAAAAGGAAAGCACACGGGAACCGAACATTTTCCCGCGATGCAAAGCAATCTATGTCCTTCCTCGTAGACAATTTTATCAAAAATCGGTCCAGTAGTTTCCGAGGCTATACAATGCAAACAAACATTCAAACAAACAAATCTTTCGTCTTTATAATATAAGTAGGTATAGATGTAAAATCTGAGCTATGCTTTACAATTTTAGATACCGATAAAAATGAAACAAATCTAAGTATGAATAAATATGCTACTTATTTGAAACTAGCATTTGCCCGCGTCTTCGCCTGTGTGAAATTGGTTTTTATTAAACGATATTAAAAGTAAACTTAGGGGTTGTATCTAAGGGGTTAAATATTAGAAAACGCTGAAATACGTAACTCATTTTTTTTCCGTACTCAATATAAACCAAATTTCATGCGAATATGTCGAAGGAATAAAAAGTTTATATATAGTATACAAACTTTTATCGCCTATTTTGGGCGTTGAATTTTGAAAAACCCTTAGTGGATGCCTACGTCATTATGAGAAATAAGTAAATAAAATTTTAAATTTCTAGCCTTTAGGGTTTGGCCTGAGCGCGTCAATCAGCTTTGCCTTTTATAGATAATATATAGATAGATAAATAGACTACTAGAGCTAGTTATGCCACTTTATTTACGTTCATTGAGCGAAAAGACATCTAACTACTTACTTGTTTTATTACAGAGGATATTTTGTTTCTAAATTTACCACGAAATCGCTACTTTAAAAATTTATGCAAATTCACAGCCAGGTAAACAAGAGTTATCGAAGGGTCACTACGTAATATTTGCGTAGGCCACGGCCCACGGTATAAAATATACTAATAACATTCGGGCAGTACGTGGCTCGAATAGTACAAGGCCATACAACCCGCAGACACTACCGCACTGCCGATACAAATACACGCTATTAGTGCTTTTAGTAAGACGAGATACGGGTATAAGCGGAGCGGAAATGTATAGGTAACTTGATGTTGCCCGCGGCTCCGCCTGCGTAAATACAGTATCCCACGGGAACATTGTACTCTTTCGGGATAAGAGGTATCCTATATTTTAATCCACAGCTTAAACAACTACCATAGAAAATTTAATCGAAATCTGTTCAGTAGCTTTTGCGTGAAAGAGTAACAACATCCATCCATCCATCCATCAATCCTCACAAACTTTCACATTTATAATATTAGTAGGATACTATAATAAACAAGCTGTCCCAACGTTATTCTGTTATAACTATGAAGTGAAATTAATAATCGACTACACCCACAATCTACACCTATATCTACAACTACTACCTACACATCCACCTCCACCTCCGCCAACACCTACAATCTACACCTACATCTACAACTACTACCTACACATCCACCTCCGCCAACACCTACAATCTACACCTACATCTACAACTACTGCATACACATCCACCTCCACCTCCGCCAACACCTACAATCTACACCTACATCTACAACTACTACCTACACATCCACCTCCACCTCCGCCAACACCTACAATCTACACCTACATCAGCAACTACTACCTACACATCCACCTCCACCTCCTCCAACACCTACAATCTACACCTACATCTACAACTACTGCCTACACATCCACCTCCACCTCCGCCAACACCTACAATCTACACCTACATCTACAACTACTGCCTACACATCCACCTCCACCTCCGCCAACACCTACAATCTACACTTACATCTACAACTACTACCTACACATCCACCTCCACCTCCGCCAACACCTACAATCTACACCTACATCAGCAACTACTACCTACACATCCACCTCCACCTCCGCCAACACCTACAATCTACACCTATATCTACAACTACTACCTACACATCCACCTCAACCTCCGCCAACACCTACAATCTACACCTATATCTACAACTACTACCTACACATCCACCTCCACCTCCGCCAACACCTACAATCTACACCTACATCAGCAACTACTACCTACACATCCACCTCCACCTCCGCCAACACCTACAATCTACACCTACATCTACAACTACTACCTACACATCCACCTCCACCTCCGCCAACACCTAAAATCTACACCTACATCAGCAACTACTACCTACACATCCACCTCCACCTCCGCCAACACCTACAATCTACACCTACATCTACAACTACTACCTACACATCTACCTCCACCTCCGCCAACACCTACAATCTACACCTACATCAGCAACTACTACCTACACTTCCACCTCCACCTCCTCCAACACCTACAATCTACACCTACATCTACAACTACTGCCTATACATCCACCTCCACCTCCGCCAACACCTACAATCTACACCTACATCTACAACTACTGTCTACACATCCACCTCCACCTCCGCCAACACCTACAATCTACACCTACATCTACAACTACTACCTACACATCCACCTCCACCTCCGCCAACACCTACAATCTACACCTACATCAGCAACTACTACCTACACATCCACCTCCACCTCCTCCAACACCTACCATCTACACCTACATCTACAACTACTGCCTACACATCCACCTCCACCTCCGCCAACACCTACAATCTACACCTACATCTACAACTACTGCCTACACATCCACCTCCACCTCCGCCAACACCTACAATCTACACCTACAACTACTGCCTACACATCCACCTCCGCCAACACCTACCATCTACCTACCGCCTGGGGAAATTCAATCGTCGTTTTTAGTATTTTCCCCGTTTAAACATTCCCTACATTTATTTCAAGACCAAAATTAACAAAATCTGTGCAGCCATTCTCGAGTTTTAGCGAGACATTGGAATTGCAATTCATTTTTATTTAAAAGAAAGATTGAGTAGGTAATGAATATAGACAGTTTTATAAAATATCGTAACAGCTACCGCTATTTGGTAAATAAAAAATCGGTGTTCAATAATTTTTTTATTATAATAAGGTACAGTAATGATTAAAGCCGGTAGGTGAGACACAAAATTTATACAGGGTCGTGGTATAGAGCCTACTTATGATTTTGTCACTTAGGAAATGTAGGGTTAGTCTCCTGGTACAACCGTGGAAGGAAGCGAAGGTTCCGGTACATCTAGGATGCTGGAGGGACTCCGCATTCAAACGGGTGAAGGCAGCAGCGGTGTTGGCCTCCGAAAAGACGCTTTTCTCCAGCGTCTTTTTGGAGACTTCTTCTGGGTTGCGTGGACACTCCACGCTCGTATTATCAACTCGGAGCAAATTTCCTGGAATGTACAACCTCCGCCTTAGTCCACTATCCATAAACCGTCTGGCAGCCCATCCACGATGCTCCAAGAAGATCGCCCGCCACCTACCGTGGTAGCGGAATTGTCGTGGTACGGTGGGCGACAGAACTTAATTACAATTAAAATACAAAAAACAATTACTACAAATGTTACTTATTCAATCTAACAACAAACGTTTCTAATTGTAAAACAAAGAGTTCTTATACATTACGGTATGAAAGTTGAAGGTAGTCTGGTAAATTATTAACTCTTAAAATTTTCAAATATTTGGCCAAATAATGTCATGAATAGCTTGGTAATTTTTATTTATAGCTCATATAAGCTGTACAGAATGATATAACAAATAATTCACAAAATAAAAAGATTTTAATGCTAACGGTTAGGTCTGCTAATAAAACTTACCCTAAGACGGGAGTTCTGCAATATATTTCCAACTGGATGACTTAGGATCCAGTTAATATTAATAACTTGAAGCAAATAAATGCTGAACAAATGATATAATTTAATATTATAATCGGTGTCGTGGCGGTCAAGCACAATAATTGGTAACATAGTAGCCGCTTAGCAGTCTAGTGCCGAACGAATCCAGCGCCTCTGCGGCGGCGCCCGAGTCGATGAAAGTCGGTTCTATTGTTCGATCCGAGGCGTACAGTCGCTAACAATCTGCTTAACTATTTATTTTTTATTTTTGATAAGAAGTATTGTATCGAAAGCAAATCGAACGTTCACTTTAACTTTATTTTTTATTTTATTTTTTCTGTTTATTTATCAATAAAAAATACAAAAACATTACATTTCGGCGCAATATAAACTTCTACAACTTTTACCATACGCCGTCCAGTCGTCGCTTCACAATTAACAATAAAATGTATTTACACAAGTAATTATTGTACATTACAATTCAGGTGTGTAGTGGTGTACATAGGTGTGTGAGACATGATCATGAGCGTGCGTTGCGCGCGCTGCACTGCGTAGTGAGTACTGACGCGCGCCCGGCGCGCTCAGCACAGGCATAAAACCGGTTAGTATAACACCATATACAGGCTGTTAGTAAAATACTGGATTGAATAGATTAAATAATGTCTTATTATACTTTTATATTACTCAGTTTGCGATGTTAAGTTATTTAATATATAATTTTTTAATATTGATTTTATGTTCTTTGGGGTTAGGCTATTTTTAAGAACTGGATTTAAATTATTAATTAGTTGGGGAATTACACATTCGAGACAATTTTTACCATATAAATTTGAGAAACGAGGAACATTTAACTTTACAAGAGAGACGCTACGTGTATTGTAGAAACTCTCTTTTACTACTTGGATATTACTATTGAAGTATTGTTCAACTAGTAGTCAATATTTCAATTTGTCATGTATGGGAATGATTTTACAATTATGAAACAGACCACTATCGTTATTATGGAATTTCAATTTAATTTTATGGGGAACAATCTTTTTTAGTATTCTTAGTTGTAGTTAATAAATTGTATTTAGATGAGAACGTGAAGTTAGTCCGTAGGAGCTTAAGCCGTAATCGATAATAGAATCACCTAGTGCATTATACAGAGTCAATAAGTTTTTGTAAGAAATTTTCCACCTAATGATAGAAAATTTGGCCAAAATAGCCCTTAGCTTCATACAAACCCCGTTAATGTGCTCAGTCCATTTTAAGCGATCATCAATGGTCAGTCCGAGGTATTTAAAAGTTTTAACTACTTCAATGACATGGCAAGTGCATTGACTTGTTCCTATAAACGGCGTGTGTAAGCATTTATGATCATGTGATATTAGTTTGTATTGTAGGATCTGTTTATTATGAGATGAACATATATGCATTATTTTGATTTTTTCTGGGTTAAGAATAAGGCCAGAGTCATGTGACCATTTAACCAAGTTATCAAAGTCAATCTGGAGCTTATTAAGTGCAACACTAACTTCTGTATCAGCGGCTATCAGACAATTGTCATCTGCGAATTGTAATATTTCGCAATGTTTTATGATACTCGTAATATTATTGACGTACACCAAGTAGTGAAGTGGACCCAACACGGATCCTTGAGCAGTACCCTCGGTTACTTGGACCTCATCACTCAAAGTATTGTCTACCTTTACGCAATAAGATCGATCTTTTAGATAATCTTTACACCATTCTAAGACAGGACCTCGTATACCACATTGATCAAGTCTTTCTATTAGCGTCTCGTGTCGTAAAGTATCGAATGCCTTGGTATAGTCTACAAAAACTACCAGCACTTGCAGTTTGTTATTAAGATGACCATTTATATGACTCGTAAAGGCAGACAGCAATTGGGTAGTACTTTTCTGTGGCTGAAATCCATATTGTTGATTATTTATTATTTTATTTTGATTAAAGTAAGAATGGATTTTATGTGACAAGTGTTTTTCAATGATTTTGTCAATCGTCGGGAGCAGCGTGATAGGACGATAGTTGTCATAGTTATGTTTAATACCTTTCTTAAAAATGGGCCTAACAATTCCTGTCTTCATCCAACAATCCAAATGGACAATCCAATTATTGTCCGATCTTTTTGGGTTTTGACGTAATGTTATTTTAGTTTCTGATTTTTTGTAGCATTTATGAAATTCATCGTAAATATATTTATATATTAAATAGGGGTTATTCATTTTTTCTACGCAATGCCAACTGATACTTTCTAATGACTTCTTTAATAAATCTTTATTAAATGTAGTAATAAATTTTGGAGCAACCTGTATATCTCGTTGCATTTTGCCTGTGTAAGCGATAGCGATTGCTCGATGTTCGGCCAGTGCAGTTCCTAACACCGCACAGTGGAAAATTTGGGTCCGTATCGGATCAAAAATCTGTAACTTCAAGGTTTTTCATCGTATTGTATTGAGATTTGGCACATGTATACAGTGATATACAAAGATTTTAAAAATAATCAATTTTTGTATTTTTTTTCAATGTATACATATTTATTTTAGGTTAAAAAAACGAAAAGAGAAAAAAAGTAATACGAGTAGTTATATGTTTATTTTTTATAAATAAGTACTAATATGAGTAGAATTAAGAAAACTTAAACAATTACTTATCACACAAGCATAATAAAATACATAAAATTATAAAATCGTATAGTACCTATCTATACCTCACACCAAACTAATTGATCTCAGATTAGACAAATCTTATAATATTATTGGTTTTATATAACTAGGCTTTAGTTACTTATAATGTTATATCTAATTGTTATTATCCTCGCTATTCCTAACTAAAATTACTTCCGGTGCAGTGTAAAATAAATGTAGGATCACCTTCAGGTACCACCTTCAAAAGACTTAGTGCCTCTTCATCAAGATCCTTCACATTTCTCACATAAGGTTTTCTTAAACTTGAAATGTATGGATCTGAAGTATATAGAAGCGTTTTAAATACGTCTTCATTTGTTAGCTATACGGGAACATTTTCTGGCATGGTGCAGGCGCATATTTCTGTAGTCTTTATTGCGCGACTCTTGTGCATCTTCCGACAGTTGCCCAATAGGAAGAACAGAAAAATGTTTAATCACGTTTTCTCTGTGTATAAGTAATTTGTGCACGGAGGATGGCATGTAGTACCAATCATAGTTACTAACATAAATTCGCGCAGTTTCTAAGGCATAAACTCCAAATTTTTCGGGATCGATCATCATTCCAGAAGATAGAGCTTGTAAAATAATATACAAGCGTTTAATCAATGTTTCATCAACACCTGTTATATTCGCCGAGCAAGTGTAATTGTAAAAGAACCTTCGTGCTGTATTTCCATCACTTGAGTTTCCACTTACTTGACGAGGTTTGTCGATAATTAATCCTAGCTCTTCCCTGAAACGGTTTTGAACAAATTCCTTCTTTTCTCTCTTTAATTTCTTTTTTTCTTCTGTTGTAGCAGACCAAGTCTTAAAGTCAAGATTGTAGCAAATGTGTAATACCATTTCCATGCTGCGAATCCAGGCATGCAATGTGGATAATCCATATTGGTAAGCACTTTCATTTTCAGGTCTAGCAGTCACTTTTAATAGGTCATTCATAAGTCGAAGAGTAGCCCCACATATCGTGCACGTAGAACCCGATGGAGTTTCTGTTAGGACCTGAGCCACCTTACCATCAATCATTGTTAGAAAAAGTTCGTGCTTCACATTTACTGCAACACTATATTTGTTTATTAATGACGAGCATAAAGATTCAATTTGTCTGGTAATTTCGTCTACAACTGCCTTAGTTTTTTCAGGAGTTTCTTTACAAAATTCAATAGAAATGGGTCTACAATAACGAACAGATGTAGGTATTGGATTTTGCCAAATAATGGCCTTTGAGAGGTCATCAATTCATCTAATGGGAACTAATGAAGTGACGAACAGATTGGCATCTGAAATAGTTTCCGATTCTTCTGGCAGTTTCTGCTTGTATTGACTTTGGCCAGATGAACCATCACATCCCCATTTACAGTAAGGGATTAAATTTCTGTGTTGATTTTGGAAAACTGAATCAATTTTTAAAATACTGGCAACTGTGTGGTCCAGTTAGTCTTGTATATTAATCACTTTAGCATAAGTATTTGTGATTTCGATTGTAGAAGATGGTGGATAGCAAGTTTGTTTTATTTCTTGTATTTTGTAATATGGGGGAAACATTGTACACTTTCTTTCGTTGTTTAAATTTCTTAGGTACATATATTGTGCTTTAGTTAGATCCAAATAAATAAAAGCACTCAATGCTTCTGTATCAGATAAAATCTTCATTTGGTTTGACTCTTTCCACATAGTGGAGAAAACTTTTTTCTTTTCGCTCTCAGAGTTTCTTAGCTCTTCAACAAGATGAGCCTCTGCATACTCACCTAAGGCCCGCAGTCCTTCCAAAAATGCGTTACAAATGTGCTCAAACCCATATTCTTCTAGTAAAAGAGTGTTTTTCCTTTTCTTTGTTGATTCTGAGGAATCTCCATAAGCAATGCACGGTCTTCCTCGTTCACCAGAAGTTGATGGCAGTGAATGTGCTTCAGACTCCGGAAACTGTACTGAATATCCTGACTCCAGCCAGCTTGTATTATTCCGAATAAATTTGTCCTTTTTTCGTGATGCTTGAGCCCAGTGCTTATTGAAAGAAGGCAGAATATGTCTTTGAATGTCACCAATTACAAAACACAAGTTGTTTTCAGAAACATTTAATGTTTGCTCTAGAACTATGGACAACGATTCCAAGGTTCTGCCAAGCTCGATATAGGGAATGATGAAATCGCCCTTAGTACAGTTGAAAGTTGACATTTTAATGGAAATAACCAATTTAAATAAGTGTAACTTAATATGAAATACACGCTGAAGTGTGTAATTTGAAGATATTTGCTTCCCCTTATATACTGGTTTTTTAGATATGAAATACGTACTAATATCAATGTTATGCATATTTACTCACGCAGGACGAGTGCAATATAGATGATAAGCTATTGCTATCAAAATATTGTGGTTAATATTGTTTTTGTAAACTATGTCAGCAGTAACCGCAAAAGATACCGAATTATCTACTCCGACCTCTATCACATTTTTTCCCATAACTTCCAGGGCCGCAAACTTCCGCAGCTGATTTTTTTAATTTTTCATTTATGAATAGTTAGGCTATCAAATAACACATAAAATTGCCCGTGGGGAGACGTGGGTAAATGTGAACCTAACCTTCGACGAAAAAAAAAAGTGAAAAATAGGGTATGTCAATTTTTAAGTACTTACTCAAAAATAAAAAGCATATTAAAAAAATAAAATATCCTTTTTAAAAATGTATAAATTTGAATGAGCCATCCGCTACTTCAACTTACTTCAACCTATGAAAAAAAAATATTTATGCAGTTTTAGTACAAAAAAATGTCTGATTAGGATTATTTGGTTATTAGAGTATCGAATGCAATAAATATTTCATTGAAATTGTGATATTTTTAAAAACCATTTATGATATGCTCTAGTTCTACCATTTTCCATAGTGCACCGCCGTGAAAATTAGTAGGTATATTTTATTGATAAGATAATGTAAATATTGTTAGGAATTAAAATGTAAATAAATTAGTGAGTAAGATTAGTACATATTGTTAGTAAATATTTGATTTTGTAAAGTTTATAAAAATGATTTGAAATAATATCAATAAAACGAAGTCATGTAACGTTCAGTTAAAATATTAAGATGCATGCTGATAAATATTTATCTAGCTAAATTATAGAGTGACTGCATGTCGTCATTATAATACAAATAAATTATGAGAACACTCTACCCGCTTATGAATGAGATTCCCTGATAGTACAAAAACATAAATATACTTGCAGTGACCAAATCTTAGAAATACGAACAGCGAATTCTTTTACTCAATATTTTGACCGGAACCTCTGAAATGTATTAAAAACTATGTAATGATAATAATTATCGCACCTCAAGAAAATTGTTCATAACACTGTCGTGTAATATAATATAATATAATATAATATAATGTAATGTAATGTTATGTAATGTAATGTGATGTAATGTAATGTAATGTAATGTAATGTAATGTAATATATTATAATATAATATAATATAATATAATATAATATAATATAATATAATATAATATAATATAATATAATATAATATAATATAATATAATATAATATAATATAATATAATTAAATATAATATAATATAATATAATATAATATAATATAATATAATATAATTTAATATAATATAATATAATATAATATAATATAATATAATATAATATAATATAATATAATATAATATAATATAATATAATATAATATAATATAATATAATATAATATAATATAATATAATATAATATAATATAATATAATATAATATAATATAATATAATATAATATAATATAATATAATATAATATAATATAATATAATATAATATAATATAATATAATATAATATAATATAATATAATATAATGTAATGTAATGTAATGTAATGTAATGTAATATAATTGAAAAAATATTGAAAATAAATCGATAAAACCAATTTACGTGATGCCGTGATAAAACCAATTTACGTGATGCCGAAAGTAAATAAATTTACATTTTTAAGTATTTGCAGTAGAACCAAATATAATTTATAGCGCCCCAAGTGGGCCAAACTGTGAGTAGATATCCCAAGTAATTCTCCCATACAACTGACAAGGCCCGCGACGGAGGAAGGAACAAGGCCCGCAACAGAGGAAGAAACGAGGCAACTCCGAGAAGCCGTATGCTAATTTTTTTGCGAAAAGTGAGCCAACTGTCCCACGCTCAAGCCTACATTCCCCCAGAAAATGACCATAATATAGTTCAAGGTTTTTTTTTAATATTAGTTAAAAAAAAGCAGTTTAAAGCAGTTTTTTAATTTTTTGTCTATAGTTTATTCTATTATATAAGTTATCTTTTATAGTTTATCTTTACCAACCTATGTCAAGCAGCCAGGATGCAGAGACCTCTAATATTTCGACCGTGTCCTTTGGAAATCTGTTGCAATGCTCCCACTGTTCCCGATATTTTAAAAGCCAGCGGGGTTTGAACATCCACGTAGGCAAATGCCACAAACAGCTTCTAACACTCATTCCCCCAATAACCAATTCACTTCCGAACCCAATTTATGAAACAAATTTCTGGCAAGAAATATCCAAATTTAAACGTTTTATACCAGTTCTAAGATGGATCCCTAGGGGTGCCAGAGTGACTGTAGCCTAGAAGCTTGCCGAGACGATACGCCACACAGTGCTGGAGAACTCGAGGCAAGCCTGGGAAAATCTACTCACCTTTCCCTACCGTTTTCTGCATATCACTAGATATCCGCTCAACAATGCCTCCCTCACTTCAAGAATCAAAAAGAATTGTGTTTCGGACATTAACCTCAACCCAAATTTTTCTTCACATTCCACGGTCAAACATAACATCGTGAAAACTGTGGAAAATAAAATAAGTGAGGGAGACATTAAGGGTGCAGCGCGGCTCCTGTTTTCCAATGACACGGTCGCCCCCGACTGCCCAGAAACCCTCATCGCCCTGGAAAACAAACATCCATCACAATCCAATCCTTTCACAATTTCCGATGACGCATTACCACCACTACAAACGTCGACAAACAAAGTACGCGGAGCTATCATGTCCTTTCTTCCGGGTTCAGCTGGCGGCCTCGACGGTCTCACCACTCAGTATCTGAAGGACCTCACCAGCGGTTGCTGCGGGGAGGCCGGCGAGAAGCTCCTGTATGAACTTACGAATCTGTGCAACCTGATGCTACGTGGAGGGGTCGCATCAGATATCGTAGACATTCTGTATGGAGCTAACCTCTGCGCCTTGAGGAAGAGAGATGGTGGCATTCGTCCGATTGCTGTCGGCTCCACATACCGGCGCCTTACAGCCAAACTAGCTTGCAAATCTGTCACTTCCCTCGCGTCATACTTCCAGCCAAAACAGCTCGGTTTTGCCTGCAAAGGAGGTTGTGAGGCCGCCGTTCACTCTTTCAGGACAGCTATCCACAATCAAGGCGATGATGTGTTTCTGAAGGTCGATATCAAAAACGCTTTCAACTCAGTTGACCGAGGCGCCTTGTTGGCCCAAATTAAATCTAAAGCACCTGCCATTTTACCATTTATGCTCCAGTGTTACAACGACCCCACCAAACTCATTTACAAAGACCACCTCATCTCATCCGAAGTGGGCTGCCAACAGGGCGACCCTCTAGGTCCAGCAATCTTCAGCCTTGCTATACACCCGGTCATCGAGCTTCTAGATTCAAAATTTAATGTTTGGTATTTGGATGATGGGACCCTTGGAAGCGATGCACCTACTGTACTATCAGACTTCCGCACTCTGATCCGCGAGTTCGAAAAAATAGGTCTGCAGCTGAACCTAGGTAAGTGCGAACTTTTTGTGCCAGACAGTTGTGGGGATAGAAACGCGATTACATCCAGATTTAAAGAAATAGCTCCACAACTGTCTGTCATTGACAAGGATTCGCTCTTCCTTTTGGGCTCACCTATTTTAGACGAATCTCTCCCGGACTTCTTAGATAACAAATTACAAAATTTTAATGAAACTTTAGACCGCCTCCTCCAAATTAACTGTCACATGGCCTTTACCCTAATCCGTTTTTGCATTTTCGTACCTAAATTGACATATGTCTTACGGTGTTGTCAACTGTGGAAGTTCCCTCAACTTCTCAAACAGTTGGATGATACCATAAGACAAATGCTCTCCACTATTTTGAATACAAATTTCGATGACCGCGCATGGACTCAGGCAACGCTTCCAGTTAGGTTCGGTGACCTGGGTGTTCGAAAGCCCTCTGACATATCGCTTCCGGCCTTCTTGTCCTCAGTCCACGCGAACCATAGTCTTATCTCCAAAATACTACATCACCCATCCTACTCCAATACAGTTACCTTTCTGGACGAGGCCAAGGACGCCTGGAGCGTAACTAGTGCTTGTAGCGAATTGCCTGACAATACTTTTTCCCAAAGGCTCTGGGACGAGCCACTCTGCAGACTGGTACGGAATAATCTTCTTAATACGTCCTCCAGTCCTGTGGAGCAGGCTCGCCTCTTAGCTGCGGAGAAGTGGGAGTCGGGCCTTTGGCTACAAGCATTACCGTCACCCAATACGGGCACATTGCTGGATCGAACAGCTTTCCGGTTAGCTACTTCCCTGCGTCTTGGCACCCCCCACGTCGTCCCCCATCGCTGTATTTGTGGTGCAAATGTGGACAGCCTCGGACACCACGGGCTGTCCTGTCAACGAAGCGCCGCCCGCATCTCCCGACATCACTGTCTGAACGATCTCATCCGTCGGGCTCTTGTCACCGCCGGAGTGCCAGCTGTGCTGGAACCCTCTGGTTTGGCGCGCGACGATGGCAAGAGACCAGACGGTATGACCCTGGTCCCTTGGAGAGTGGGACGGGCTCTTGTATGGGACGCTACTTGCGTCGATACACTTGCTCCGTCCCATGTCCAGGGCACCTCGAGTTCTGCAGGTGCGGCCGCCAATCAGGCGGAAAACCTCAAGCGGCGCAAATATGAGAACCTTAGTGGGGATCTCATATTTGAACCTTTTGGGGTTGAAACCTTAGGTACATGGGGTCTGGGTGCGCACAAACTTTTCGGAGAAATCTCCAAAAAACTCATTGAGGCCACCCGAGACCCCAGAGCCGGCACCTACCTGGCCCAGAGAATAAGTATCGCAATCCAGCGAGGAAACTCTTTGAGCCTTCTAGGTACTCTGCCTGGTGGGGATGACCTGGGAGATTTCTTTTTTTTGTAGCATTTTAAGTTTTGGAGTAGTTATTATTTTTTTAGTACTTACCTACTTTTATGGTACAATTGATTTTGTTATCATAACTGATAAAATGTATATCAATTAAATTAAATTGGAAAAAAATAAACAGTAACAAAATATAATATAATATAATATAATATAATATAATATAATATAATATAATATAATATAATATAATATAATATAATATAATATAATATAATATAATATAATATAATATAATATAATATAATATAATATAATATAATATAATATAATATAATATAATATAATATAATATAATATAATATAATATAATATAATATAATATAATATAATATAATATAATATAATATAATATAATATAATATAATATAATATAATATAATATAATATAATATAATATAATATAATATAATATAATATAATATAATATAATATAATATAATATAATATAATATAATATAATATAATATAATATAATATAATATAATATAATATAATATAATATAATATAATATAATATAATATAATATAATATAATATAATATAATATAATATAATATAATATCTACAGAAATTTTATTTTACAATAAATTATATTCGCGTATGTGTCACAATAATATTATAAATTTGAATGTTTGTGTGATTCCTCAAAAACAGCTGAACGATTTTTAAGTGAAATTTCGTGCACAGGTTGTATGTAGCCTGGATTAACACAGGCTACTTTTTATCCCGAAAAATTGTGGAGTTCCGCGGGATTCTTGTTTTGCCCGAACGAAGTCGCTGATACCACCTACTACACAAATACACCGCCGCTAACGCTCATCACCAAGTTTCACCCTAATCACGTGAATGTTATCAGGGTCGCACTAAGGCACCGGTCGAGAGGGCAACCCGCTGGCTCAGCGACCCTTGCGAATTGTCTTACCAATCGAAAAGTACAGGTGCACCCACTTACCAAATACTTTGCATGGAAATTGTTTCTAGGAGATAGGAAAATTTTTTAGCAAATCAAGTTTTGTAAATCTTCTGTGGACTAACGTAGACGTTTGGTTAAATTCACACCGAAACTTTTAAACATTGAACTTTATTCATTACACAAGAAGATACACGTTCGTTGTGAGAGTTCAAATGTCAAGTTGCACTGCGCTGCATAGCGCATATATCACTGATGTCGAAACGTGTATTATTGTAAAGTGAATAAAGTTCAATTTTAAATAGCTGTCATAAAAATGTTGCGTCGAGTATCGTCGAAGTGTGAACTGATCATATCAGCAAGAGGAGAGCAGGCACCTAGCGCGTGCATACAGTAGTGGATTCAATAGTGAATGATAATTATTTCGTTGGTTTTTTATTTTTTCATTTCAAACGTTTCAAACGTTTATTCTTATTTAAATGGCCTTAACTTAATTAGAACCTGTTGTTATCAATCTACTTCTACTTATAGAGAGTTCAATATAGATAAAATTATTTAAAAATCCAATGGGGATATCATTAAGGTCGCAAATCTGTTCTCATGTAATTAATCCCTTGAAAAGCCTTTTGAAATGCTCACCCATATCAGATATTACAAGCAATAAAGTCCCAAATATTTACTTGCAATAAAACAATTTACCGAATAAATAAATATTACAAATTAGGGATTTATCGTACCGTAGATTTTAAACCGACTACTGTGAAGCCTTTAAGGCCTCCACCGACGAGAGGCCGATCGTTTCAGTTAGAACTGACGTCAGTTCGGCCTGAACGGATTCGAGCACATACACGGAGAAAATCGCATCCAACCGAACTGACGTCAGTTCGGCCCTTAGATTATTAACGCTCATATAGTCTTCAAAAAAACGCATCGTACAAAGTGAAGCAAGCAACAGATAGATGTAGGCGTAAGCATTACATACCGACACACACACAAACAAAACTTTAAAGTAGCGTGTACTCTTAAAATTGGGATTATTGTATTTGCTTTTCTTAATATCGTGAGATGTAAAAATATAACTTATATTTAATTTTAAACCATCTAAACACAATTTGTGAACTTTATTTATATTAACCTGGTATTAAGGAATATAGTAAGGATTATCTTAATACGGGCAATACTTTAAATTCATAATTTAAAAAATCAGAAAATATTAAAAAACCTAGTCTTAGTTGCAACTATATATAGTTAGCCATGAAATTTTTAAAATACATTTATTTTTACTAGTAACACTTTCACAATTCACAATAGGGCAGCAAGATGGCGATATCATATGATTTTATTTTAAAATGTTTTAAATATTTGACTTAAAACATGTCAAATTGTTCGGACATAACATTTCATACTTACATATGAAATGTTATGTCCGAGGCTTCTTTAATTCTTTTCCGATGCATTGTGACACCCAATAACGACACAAACCGTCATAATGTTTTTAATAGTCGGAGATGTATGTACTAGCGCTTGACCTTGACAACCAACGGGTCGTTCGGACCAACTGAGCTGATATGGCTCAGTATGACTTACTTCACTTTTCATGCGCGTACCGGTTTCTAGGTGTTTTAATCTAAGGTTCGGCCTGAACGGATTTGAGCACATACACGGAAAATTGCCGCGAGCTTCGGTCGTGTTTTTAGGGTACCGTAATACTTAAGGAACCCTTATAATTTCACTCTGCCCGTCCGTCTGTCTGTCCGCCGCTCTCCTAGCTTCTGTAATAACTTTATGACAATAACTTTTGTAGTAATTCAATGAAAACCTATTGCGCGTTGATAGTTACGGAACCCTCCTTAGACATGTCGTGACATGCTCTTGGTCAGCTTATGCTATTATTTTATTTATTTATTGTATTTTGCTGCAATTGTAATCACGCTATCGACGAAACCGAATTATTGTGTCTTACATTTTTCCAGTAAAATGTTATAGAAATCATTTCTCTTTGTTTTATAGTCTTTAGATTTTATAAACCATAGTGGCTTTAAAGTTTTAATTACTTCAATAAACTCTAATAAATTTCTTATGACCACGTGTCATTTTAAGGGTTCCCTACCCAAAGGGTAAAAGCGGGACCCTATTACTGAGACTTTGCTGTTCGTCCGTCTGTCGCCAGGCTGTATATTAACCTTCTTATACCGTGATCGTATAGTCGTCGCTCGTCAGTTAAAATTTTCACAAATGTATGATGTAGGTAATTACTATTGCCGTTATAACAACAAATACTAAAAACGGAATAAAATAAAAATTTGAGGCTCACATACAACAAACGTAATTTTTTGCGTTTTGTACGGAACTCATCTTGCCGACTCGCACTTGACCGGTTTTATTATACACTCAAATTTTATTGCAATTCAGTCCAATTTTATTGCCGTTCAGTCCATCCGTACAGGTCAAAATTAATGTTGCCAACTTAGTTTTTTTACAAAGTTTTACTACTAAATATTGTATTTTATTCCCTCCTTAGTAGGAATTTAGTTGTGAGTAGTGGTTTTGTAGAAAATAGCTAGACAGTAATCATAATATGCAAAATGGTTTGCTTCTATGTGCTATTATGACCTTATAATAATAGCACATAGTAGCACGCGTCCGTAAGTCGCTTAAAACTACCGATTTATATTCTATATGTGTAATATTTTCCACTATATTTTTTTAATTTAACGGTTAAATATTAAACCTGAAAATGTATGTATGTTTGTGAGCACAAAATTCTTAAAAAGACTTTTAGGGATTCCTAAGTTTAGCAACTTTTTTATAGTTATCGGTACTCTTTTAGTAGTTTTTTGTAGAAAACGACGCGAGTCTAGTTGTCTTCACAGAGTTGGCAACACTGGAACGAATCGCTTCAGTCCATACGGCCGATTGATGCGATCTCGAAATTGCACACATACGATACGATTTTGCATCCGTGCAGGCCGAACTGAAGGAAAACCGGACCGTGTATGGGGCCACTTAGGAAGGACAGTCTATGTATGTATATTTGTTTGTTCTACCGTAGCGCCTAATTTACTGATCCGATTTTAATTAAAGAGATGTCAATAGATTCGTAATAATAGCCCTTGTAACATAGGCTATATTATGTATAATTTACGTAGTCGGGTTCCTTATAATTTTCATAAAAATTTAAGTTATTGGTTTCGATGCCGTGTTATGGTTTGTACGAATTAGACTTTCTCAATAACCGTATATTGACGCTAGACTTAGTTTAATTTACCCCCATCTTCTGTGACAGCCCTGACAAAATTTGGATCGTTCTATGAAAGCTGTTTCTCTGTACGTAAGTATATATTTTTACTCTGTGCTTGGACCCTACACGGAGTCCAGCCGCAGTTTTCCGCTACAGTACACTCAGTTGTTCATCTAACTACGCGTAGCACAGGTCTCAAGTCTTCCCCTCCAGAATAGTCATGGAATACCAATAGAAGTAGGCACTGCCGTCAGGGCATCTCAATTTTATAGTTCTAAAGCTCTTTTATTTAAATGGTTATTATCGTATTTATTACTTACACAAACAAGAATCTTACTTACAAAGAAAACAGTCTTACTTTTATGCTCGATAAAATAATAATTTATTTTGTCGTTTATATCAGCATCTAATCATAATATATTATATCTTTCAAGAATCTCAAGTAGGTTAGTATTATATTATCCTTAGTACATTTACGAAGTACTTACAATAATTAAATTGATCTACCCCCTTACTAATAAAAAGATTTACACAAAGAGTAACTTAAACAACGTTACTGTCTTTGTCTGATACGTTGGAAAACTCACTTGACAGACAAAGACAGCGACGTTGTATAGTTATCCGTTGTGTAAACATGTTTATTAGTGAGGGGGTATATATATAAAATTCTCGTGTTATAGTGTTAATACACACTCCTACGAAACGGCCGGACCGATTATTATGAAAACAATTTTTGCAAATTAGGTAGGTCTGAGAATCGGTCGTTTTTTTTTTTTTTATATATTTCTTTTTATATATCATTTACATTTTTTTTATATATCATTTACCGGATCAGCTAGTTAAATAAAAAACATTTACATTGGGGTGAGTGGTGACATTGTAAACAATAACGACAATAGCTCTTAGAGCGAATAAAAAAAATCCAGATAAGTTTGAAGCCTACTAGGCACACAGACTATGTTTCATAGGCGCTAGTAATCGCTTCCTATCAGGTGATCCGACTACTCCAGTCTTATTCTACAAAGAAATTAGTAAAGTAAACACTACAAAATTTCATCTCCATTGCCCATTGAGACTGCCATAAACCCTTAACAACAGGAAGCAATTTCTGTAAAGTTTTACCTCATTTTAACAAACTGTAAATGCCGGTGTAAAACTCCCACGATCCAAGGTAATAGTTTGTTATAAAAATATAACTTTGTTGAGAACCAGTGAGTCCAGTGACGCTCATAGATTATGCAAATTTCTCCCGAACGATAAAAAATGTAACCGGACCGAAGAGACGAAAGAAAAGAATATTACGAGCATTTCTTGACCTACATGTTTATTTAAGCACATTTATCCGGTGATTTTAGAATGAAAATTAAAGTTATAATATTATTTTGATAAAAGTTTAACAGTTTAAGGGCCTATTTCATAATATTCTAATAAGTGTCAGGTAGCTTAATCGGAAGTTTTTCGCTGCTTAGAAGAGAGAGGGGCCAGTTGTAACATTTTTACCTTTTTATGATGGGGTAATTCAAAACGGGCGTTTAAATGAGAAATCATATATTTGAAACAATGTATTTCTACAATACTTTTCCCGAAACTACACTTAATAATCATTTATATACCTTTTTTATAGTATTTTTTGTGGAAATACGCTTGTTACAAATTACCCCGTTTTTGAGGCTAGTGTGGGGCAAGTAGTAACGTCATATTAAACAAGAGGTTTCATTAATGAAGGCTTGTATCACCCCAAATAAATTGTAATAAAATTGTATGTGTGTCGAACTAACGGTGATAACTTATCATTTCTTTGAACAACAATAGTCTTCATTTTATCCGTATAGCATTTACTATGATAATGAAACTCGATTATCGGTAAAAACAGAAATTCTTATAATTTTCCCTTATAATCAACATATTTTATAACAATACTTTATATTTTTGTGTTTACTTTACCGTCACAATCAATATGGCTAGCAATGTGTGCTTCAAAGAATGAAAACAAACAAATCTAACATTATTTTTGATCAAAATTTCCCTTTAGCTTAGCTGATTAATTATATCACAAATAAACGTTACAGCTAGCCCCAAACCGGAAAAGACGTTGGGCGTTTACGACCCGCTGCTTAAAAATGTGTCGACCACAAACCAAAACACTTTTCGATTGTACAATTTTCATTCACATTTCATTATCTGTTATTATTTTTATCCAGATCCACGGAGAAGTGGAGATATGATTATCTATAATGTTAATCATATTTTATATGAATATTCGTTGAAATGAGTCAAAATGTATGAGAATTTACCCCACCTCCTGCAGATATGCGACCTGTGTCGTTGTGATCGAAGTGTAATTGCAATCAATCAATCAATCATTTATTTCACAGAAAGTGTTTAACAATGGTGGATACAATAGGTACATCAGTTCTTACACATCCTGACATAACAATGGTGTGTGAATATGTCAACTAGTAATTATTATTATTTAATATAGAAAATACAAGTTCAATTAGTTACATAATAGTCAATGTTAATGTTAATACAAAGATTCGGTTTTTCAAAATGTTACGTTGTCAAGGTAGTTATAGAAATGTCATTTATCTAAATAATATTAAATTATTATCAGCAATTAAAATCATGAAATAGTAAAATGTAAAATCATAATACACAGTCACAATAAAAATACACAGTCACAAAAAATCGTTAGATCAATATTTTAATACTTATATCAAAAAAATAAATAATAAAAAATAATACATGTCTAAAATTTAAATTAATTTAAAAAAATCAAATAATTATTAACATTCAAGTCATTTTTTATTACATAGCATGAGTTATTACCTAATTTTGTCTTTAGTTGCCGTAGCAAATTGTTCCAAAGAAAATACCCAGTGTCCTGTCTAACATTTTTTTTTATAAAAAATTATTGGCTTGGGTTATGTGAATGTACTTATAATTTGATAGTTTAATAAATGCATAACAAAAATTAATTGAAACATTTTACTCAGCTAACAATTAAACTCATTAAAACTCGCCACAACTATTTCGGTGACGGTGGCCGGTTTCATTGAAACCAGGCCAGTTACGCAGGAGTAATTTTATTAGTGCCCACGTGTGTGCGCAGAACACAAGAGCACTCTCTCTTCCTTTACTCTCATAACCCAGTGGGACGGATAACCGACACGACTGGCGAGAGATCGCGCAGGACCGACTTTTTATATGCCCATCCGACGCATGGATCATCTTTCTTGTCAGACAATAGGGCGATCGGCCTGCATTGTCCTAACCAAACATGGATACAACATTTTTGTTGTTTCAATGCGGGAATCGAACCCACAAATTCCGAGTCGAGAGCCAAGCTCTAACCACTAGACCACGGGGGCCGTTATACTCATTATGTAACTTTCTACCTGTTAAGATAACTTACGGATGATAAAATAATTACAAAACACGTTCTATCAATCCCTTTAAAGAATCGTCGTGCAAAATTTGAAAGATGGATTTGGATCAAGGAATCACTTTGTCCCATACAAGTTTTGCTCTCCTTTGTCACCGTCGGGTTAAATTACGGAATGTCCTTTTTTATCGGATGCCTCCATCCTACAAATAATACCTTCATCCTCCAAGTTTCAGGTCTCTACAATTAGTGGTTTAGGCTGTGCGTTGATCCGTCAGTCAGTTAGTCATACAGGACTATGTTTTTTTTTATGTATAGATAAGCCATAATTAACATCATGACTGACTACTGACATTCGTACTGCTGGGCCTCGGGTCCATCCTCAATCTGAGGAAGAGGCTTATAATAGTACTTTTAATCAAATCACATTATATTCAAAACTTCAACCGGGAAATAGTGTGCCCAACATAGAGTGACCCCGTTCTCTTCAACGTGGACTGTTCACTCAACTGTGACTGTTACTCACTACTGTAACTATGACTGTTACTCACTACTCCTGTGACTACTGTGACTGTTACTCACTACTGTAACTGTGACTATTACTCACAACTGCTGTGACTACTGTGACTGTTACTCACTAATGTACACTCAACTGTCACTGTTACTCACTACTGTACACACAACTGTGACTGGTACTCACTACTGTACACTTAACTGTGACTGTTACTCACTACTGTACACTCAACTGTGACTGTTACTTACTACTGTACACTCAACTGTGACTGTTACTCACTACTCGTATAGTGAGACTGATTTGTTAGTTTTCCTTAGAAGTTCCTGTTAGTTATATTATACTGAGAGCTGCTTGTAATATTTTGTAGGATCTTTGGAATACATTTGGTAGTGTATTAAATCTCACAAGCTTAAATAGCGACGAATATTCATATTATTATGTAATACGTTAGATTTCTATCGTTAAATCCTTAAAAATCAAGAAGTGTATTTTTCCATAGTTTTTATTTTTGGATAATAAATATTTTTATTTGATTAAAAAAGTACAATATGCGATATCGTTATCGATAACTAGTTCACTATCGAATGTTTAGATAAAATATTGTATGGTATAGGAGGAAAAAAGCGATTACTCTATTTTCCTGTTCGTTTTATAACTTCATACATAAACAAGATATCTTTATGATGTCACCCAATATTTGTCTACGGCACAGAATAACCAGGCACATAGAATGACACAAAAAAATAGGATAGGAATAATTAAAGTATAACCTTACCTAACCTATCGTCCAATTGGCATGACGATACCAGTTGGATCATTTCCATATTGACATAAACAGTATGAACTGTCATGCCGATCCACGCCCATACACGGTCAGTTCCAACTGATCCAATCGGTAGCATCATGCCGATTTGACTTTATTATATTAACGGCATCTTTTATTATATTAATGGAACCAAACACCATCTTATTGAACCTTTAGATAAATCTGAAAATAAGGAACATACACTTATGTATCGCTCTGAGATAAAAACATAGGTACCTACTACAGCTTTGACACGATTCTTCCTGTGTATAGGCAAACAGTAAAAAAAAAAAATTACATTCGTTTGTCAATTTCTAACTGAATATATATTAAAATAATATTTGTGACCAGAATAATATGTTAAATTTGTCCATATCCTGGGACCTTAGATAAAATGTAATATCTAATTCCAATCATTTTTGAATTAAATGTAATAAAAACATCAACCTCACAAACTTACATAGGTATTATTATTATATATTATATTATATATATATATTAGGTCTTTACCTATGAAGTTGCTGTTTTGTATGAAAAAATTTAAACGAATTTTTTTCATGTATTTTTTATTTGTATTAGTCGAAGTAATCACCAATCCATCTTTGCCAACGCAGTGGCAGTTTATTGATGCCCTTCTTAAAGAAATCAGCTGGACGGGAGGCAACAAATTCTTCAAAGGCATTTTGTACTGCCTCTCGGGTATTGAATTTTTTTCCCGCCAAGAAGTTATCCAAATTCTGGAAAAAGTAGTAGTCTGTAGGTAGCTCAGGGTCTGGTAAGTAGGGTGGATGACGGAGAGCTTCCAATTCCAGTTCTTGCAACTTGGAGACCGTCTGCTGTGCAGTATGAGGTCGCGCGTTGTCGTGCAGGAGCAGCGGAGACGAGCGATTGACCAATGTTGGTTGGAGATGTGCCAGCTTCTCCATCATTGTGTTCAGTTCTTCACAGTACACATCTTCAGTAATGCTCACCCCGTTTGGTAAGAAGCTGTGATGAATCACACCGGCGCTAGACCACCAAACAGTGACTATCACTTTTCTAGGGGTAAGTTTTCGTTTAGGGCATTGTTTAGGTGCTGAACCAGGATCCAACCAACTTGCTGAGCGCTTGCGGTTATCAAACATAATCTATTTTTCATCACAGGTGTCTGTGTGTCTGTTGAGCAGTGAAAAGGCACGTCTCGACGCGTACTTCGCGCTGGCGATCATTGAGTTCGTGGGGCACCCATTTGTCAAGCTTTTTTACCTTGCCAATTTGACGCAAATGGACCAATATTGTTTTGAAGCTAATGTCGAAAGCTGCTGCTAATTTAGCCGTAGACTGTGTACCATCAACTTCCACAATCACCTTTAATTCGTAATTGTCGACCAAGGTCATCGGACGACCGCGAGGTTCATTTTACAGATCGAAATTTCCAGAACGGAAGCGAGCAAACCAATAACAGGTGTTGCGTTGGTTTGTAGTATTAGCTCCGAAAACGTCGTTGATGTTGCGTGCTGCTTGTGCCGCGTTGCTGCCACGACGGTACTCATATTCCATAATTACTCGAATTTTTAACGTAACCATGATGACGAAAAAGATTGAAATGCGATGAAAATGTAACACTAATCAATAAACAAATGACGACTTTTGGAAAAAGAATCCCATGTTGTTAAAATAAAATTAATTTGCAATTAGAATTCTTAGCCAAACAAAAATTATTTTGATTTGAAATGGCCAGTACTGCAGAACGGCAATTTCATCGGTAAAGACCTATTATATTGGTAATAATATTATTATGATTATAGGACCTTCTATTCTTTTCCTTACTCTAAGGTCTTTATCGAGCGTCCCCATATCTGACGAATTTGCATTGTTTCGGGATTTTATTACACAGCTTAAATAGCGCTAAAGAGGATTACTTTATTTTCATTAAAAGTTGATATTATTCCGTGAGTAAAACAGAGAAAATTGTGCCTCTTTGTATGTTACTAAAACTCTAGTTATTTTTTTATTTCGCCAAATAAACCTGCCAAATGTGTAGATGATTCGCCTTATGATAAGTAGTAACAAATAAAAGGTTTTGCTTCAGGTATAATTATTGAATTGAAGTTCAAAAGAGTAAGCACGAACACTCGACAAGTTCGAAACGTTATCGAATGTCGATTGCATTTTCATACAATTCTCTTTCGGTAACGGTACGAATAAGTACTTGTTCGTGCTAGCCCTACTGAAACCAGAAGGCCGATTCTGCTGTTTAAATCCTACAAAAATACTGTTACGATCCGGTCCCGGCATGTTAAAAGCGCAAAATGGTATTCTCATAAACGTCAAAGCCGTTTTGACTGGTTCAAACACCAAAAATCACTTTATGACATCAAGACGATTCATTTGTAATTCAATAAAACTAAAATGAAAGTGGAAGTTAATTACAAGAATACTGTTACGATCCGCGGTTTCAGGTAAAAATATAATTAAAACGAATCAACGCATCGCATCGAAACGCATTTGACATCTCCTATTTGACACAACATAAGACGGCCAACTGTATGCGCTTCTGCTAACTTTACCTCTCTCACGAAATTACTTCCATGACAGAAAGCGAGAGATAAGATTACACATCAATTAGATAATGCTAAATTGATGTAACTATTAGAGCGTTTTCCGATATGAGATTTCATTATGCGATACGATATCGGATATCGCACCGATAAATTACGAAGTTATGAGAGAGACAGGGATATGTTTCAATAATAAACATATACCTGTCTTTGTCATAATCGGCGCGATATATCCGATATCGGACTTGACATTGAAAAAACGCACTTATGCCAATGACATAAGAGCGTTTCCAGTCTATTATCGGATATCGATGCGATAAGATGTGAAAACACTCTTCAAAAGGTTCAAAATCTATATCTAGTAGCATTGACTATTAATTGACAAACAAACAAACTCATCAAAAACCTAACCCCTCCTTCGGCAGTCGGGTGAAAAACCTAACAAAAGCTCCACATTGGCTTAATGGCTTGTAATCTGGAGAAATAACGAAAAATAAGATAGTTCCGGAAAATCCTTTCCCCCATGTATATAGTCAATAAAAACGTCAAAACAACCGGATTGGCTCGCTTTATGGCTGCCCCATTACACGATAACAGTTACATGAGATGTGACTGTGCGTTGACTAAGGGTCATCTCACACCGGGACGCGACGCTATCTATTTAGGTTAGGTTGGGTGAGTTCAATTTTGACTAGCCATCTTAAAAAGTGCACACCGCATCGCGTCTCGGTGTAAACTGACACTAATGTCAATAAGCAAATAGCTATTTGCGTATGGGAGTCTTTGTATTTTGTATGCATAATAATAACTAGAAGATACTATGGTTATTATTTTTTTATAACTTATTGATAGTACTGTAGATTCTTAGTGAATAATCACATTTCACACTAATACACTAACTTTATTCACACTTGTCCACTTAATAATGGAAAATGTGTAATAAAGGTGTGTCTGAAGCTTTAAAAAGACATAATTTTTATAGCTTCAGATTAAGTGTAAAAGTAAAAGCTATAAATATCTAATGTATCAATTTGCATACACGCCCGTAGTGCGTTTATAAATATATTAAAGCATCGAGATTGTAGCGTGACGAACAAACATCGAGAGGAAATTTTCATCTTCAAACATAATTTATTGTAAATACCGGCCAAGTGCAAGTCGGATTCGCGTACGAAGGTTTCCGTCCAAAACGGCAAAAATTCACGTTTGTTGTATGGGAGCCTACCCTTAAATATTATTTTATTATATTTTTAGTATTTTTTTTCGTATTTGTACAGTCAGTACAGTAGTATATATACAGTCTGGTGACAGCCAGACGGACGAACAGATGGACAGACAACAAAGTCTGAGTAACTAAACAAATAGGTAACTGGATATTATATGTACTGTGGACTACTAAATTGATATTTTAAATCTGTCATATTTTCAACATACTTGATCCCGACATAAAATTCGGAGCGTGTTCAAACTGAATTCTTCACAACTTCATAGAAAAATATGGAGAATTTCTTAAAAATATTCACATTTTGATATAGTCGTTGTAGTGAAAGTTTTTGTTTGAAGTATCCACTAGTAGCTGAAGGCCGAGATATTTTTGTTGAAACTTTCTTACTAACTCGTGACCACGAAATTTCAAACTTGTCCGGGCAAATGTTTACGGGAAACTTTAATTTAAACTGTAAAGAAATTGCGAATTCAGTTGTTTAATTCTACTTTATATTTTTGTCCAAAAAGTTTTTATAGTTTTGGATTTAAAAATACTGCTATTTTTCGTGGTTCTACCGACGTTGCATTAATATTAAGTGGATACTTTACAATGGATGAAGCTTATACACATAACATCTAAGAGACATGTGCAATTAATGACAAATTTGCATTTTAATAGATACTGTGGGGTTTATTTTATTGTTAGAGAGATAAATTTAAAGTATAGTCCCGATAATATTACATTGTCTTTCCACTTCTTACGTACATACAACGTTTAGCTTATTATACCATTTAGATCGGAGGTTAGAACGAGACTGGCTACTTAACATTGGAAATAATTATAATATTTATTAGAAATTTCGCAATAAATTGGCTTACTAGAATATGTTAATAACATTTTCTTTAATTTAATATTATTATTGGTACTTGGACAATGCATAAATTGCGAAACATACTCGTCTTTCAGAGCGCGTCGCTCAACTGAGCGTCAGCGATTTCGTCGAAGTTGAGTACAGTCGGACATAAAATTATTTCGATTTCTGATCGCGACAATGTGTCGGCCACGATATTATCTTTTCCCAAAATATGCCGAATATCAACCCTAAATTCGCTAATAAAAAGAAGATGCAGCGCCCTTCGCGGTGTTTCCCTATCCTCTTTACTTAGTTTTGAAAAGGCGTGACATAAAGGCTTATGGTCTGTGAACACTGTTAGAGGTCGACCTTCAAATAATTTTCTAAAATATTGGATAGACTAATAAATAGCTAGTAATTCTCGATCAAACGTAGACTACTTCTGTTCAGTTGTCGATAACTTTTTAGAGAAGTACCCTAAAGGTTTCCATGTACCGTTAACCCTCTGTTGCAATACTGCTCCTAAGCATGTATTAGAGGCATCAGTCATTAACGCGAGTGGAACATCTGGAAGAGGATGAGATAAAATAACGGCTTGATAAAGGCCGTTTTTACACTTTAGAAACGCTTCCTCAGCTACTTTTATCCACACAATTTTTGTTTTATCATTTTTCTTTGCGTTAACTAAATATTAATTGAATTCACTCTGATAAAAAGCTAAATTCGGTAAATGAGGCCTATAAACATTTAACATTCCTAAAAATCGTCTCAAATCGTTAACAGTTTCAGTTTTGCGGAAATTTACAATTGCTTCGAATTTTTCATTTAGCGGCTTGATACCGTCTTCGCTAACTTCGTGACCTAAGAATTCTATTCGCGACTGTCCAAAACAACATTTACTTAGGTTGATAGTAATACCATAAATATTGAACCTTTCGAATATGAGCCTTAAATGTTCCTTATGTTGGGTTCCATTCTCGCTGGCAATTAATTTAACCCAAAAGGGGTAATAGTTGCAGTTTTAGTGAGTAAGCAGTTTTAGTGAGTGAGTAAGCAGTAATTTTGAAAAAATCTTTCTCTTCGCTAAAATGTACGTAAAAACGTGCAACCTAGGTATGGGATATCTGTCAGGCTTCGTAATTGCGTTTAACTGGCTATAGTCACCACACGGTCGTAGTTCACCGTTCTTTTTGGGAACCACGTGCAGTGGACTAGCCCTGCATGCGCTTTTAGAAGGCCTACAGATGCCCATTTCCTGCATAACTCTAAATTCTTCTTTAATTTTTTTGTATCTATCGGGTGGCAATGGACGGGCCCGCGCATAAGCAGGGGGGCCGGTCGTCTCAATATGATGTAGCACGTTATGTGAAGGCGTTTCCCTAAATGACAATGGTTTAGTTAAATCGGGATATTTACTCAACATATCAAAATATGGATGACTCTCAACGATCGATGTTATAGAAGGCTGACCAATTTTTACAACAGGTGCTGATCTACTCATATCAGTAATCTGATCTATGAGTCTACGACGGTGCATGTCAACGAAAATTTTATGGTGAGCTAAAAAATCTGCACCTAAAATTGGCTCCTTGACTCCAGCTATAATAAAATCCCAGCGATAGGGACATCTTAAATTAATATCTAATAGTAAAGTTTTAACACCATAGGTTTTAATTTCGGTGCCGTTAGCGGCGTACAATTTATAATAAGCTGGCTGCAAAGATTTAAAAATATTCTTGCTCACCGGAAGTGAAGAAGCACTGAGACGTTGGCACCTGTGTCTATGAGGAAACGCAGACCAGAATTGCGATCGGTGACTGATAGGCGGCTGTAGGGAACGACGGTACAGGCCTCCGCCGGGGGCTGCACCTCCTCAGCTAGTTTACCGACGTGGAGGGGGCGGCCGAACTACTGCTGCTGCCAGCTTCCCTCGGTCTCCATGCGCATGGCTGCTCGCAGCGATAGGCATTTTGGCGAAACATGTAGTGGTACCTGCAGAGCCACTGCGTCGATCTCGGGTTGCGGCCTCTTGTAGTTGAACGTGGGCGGACATCTGACGGTTTATGACTGCTGCTCCGTCGGCCTCTAGATCGGTCGTGCTCCTTGTTGGCCAAACGTATATTTATCTTGGCCAATTCTGCCGAGATGCCGTCGATTTCCTGGTCTTCATAGCGTTCCGCAGCTCTTGGTTTGTGTGACACTTCTGCCAAATGTGACGTGCGAGTGCCTTCAGCGACTTTGCTGGCGACCGCCAGGTTGTTGAGGTCCTTTGTGTCCGAAACAGCCAACACCGCACGGATCGTTTGTGGCAGATGCCCCTGCCAGAGCACCTTGATCGTGTGGTCAGGAATCTTGTCGCGAGCTAAATATTGCATGCGATGCAGTATTTGGGAGAGTTTTTGGTCTCCCAGCTCCATTTCCCCGATCAATTTCTCTATCTGCCTGGCTATAGAGTCTTCAACGATGCCGAGTAATATTGACTTGAGCGCCTCAAACTTTCCAGTGTCTGGCGGCTTTATCAGGAAATCCGATATTTGTATGATTACCTCCTGTGGGAGTTTGGAGACCACCTGATCAAAACAGATCTCATCGCTCAACTTCTGAGGCGCCATTATCGGCTTGCACGCGGATAAACCAGATTCTCGGGTAGTCCATCTAGAATTCTGTTATTCTGGATGACACGGTAACGGACATCATGTCATGCATGCATGACATCATGGCACTGGGTGGCTTACTGTCGGCGCTGGGTAACCGGCTGGCTGTTCGGTAGCCATAGTTTATAATTATAAAGTTTCTAATTTATTATAAACATACTCGTGATACCCCAAAAATTATTCGTTTTTTCACCTAAATATTGTTTACTTTATATTCACCAAACTCGTGTTCTCGGGGTCATTAATGTGGGGTTTACTTTACGTTGGAGAGATAAATGAAATGTATTGTCCCGATAATATTATATTGTATTTTCACTTAATACGTACATACAATGTTTAGCTTATTATACCATTTAGATCGGAGGTTAGGACGAGACTGGCTACTTAACATTGGATATATAATATTGAAATGACTTGGAACCAAGAGTGCAAGCATGCACTTTTGTGTGGTCTCTACAGGTACTTTCGAACAAGTTGTCCCTCGACCAGGCTAAAGATAAAAATCGCTTAACAATGCCGTTGAATCGTGCGCAACAACACATACTCGCGTGTAAATACGTAGTTTAAGCAGGTCTTCAGTCGTTGCAGTCACTTTCTTTGTGTTTAAATTTTTTGTGGCGTCCCAGTGCAAAGGAAAATGTTTAGAAACTGGCAGGAACTTTGTCGATATTGTACATTTTGTGTAAACTAAGCGGACAACTAAAATTGCCAACGAATAAGTAAGTTAAAGAACATGAAAAGTTTGTTGAACCGAGTCCCGTTTACCTCTCCACAGTAGTAATTAGGTAGCGTAATTTAAAATGCACTTGTTTGAATTAAGAGCCCTTTTCATAGTTAGACGACTAAGACTGCATTTTAGGGTACTGTGCCTAACAGGAGGGTTTCGCTTTTATAAGGTCACTCAAGGGACGGAATTTGACACCGAGCCAAAGTGAAATCCTTGCCTAAATGAGTAGTGCCAATTACTTCTTAAAAATCAAGCTCGATAAGATTCAGATTCTGGTCTCTGATTGTATTTTTTGTTGTTCTTCTATTCACGCTATCAAAGTACTGAGAGTTTTGTATATAAGGCAGGGACTAGTTTGTAAGTTTGAATTGGAATACAAGTCTACTAGTCTTACTCTTGTATCATTGAGTCTTAAGAGAATAATAACGCCCATTGAGTAGATATTTTTGAGGATTCTGTTCACTTATTAAGGTTTCTCCTCTAATTATAACTTTAACTTTTTCATAACTAATAGTGGTAAGTTATTCTGTGCTAATAGTTAAGTTTTAAAGCTTATCATAAATAAGATAGAGATATTTATCATAAAGAAGATCTTAGCCAAAGCAGAATTCCCAACACAACAATCAATTATGATAAACTAATATCTTCACTTTAAACGTGGATTACAAACATTCTTAAGGTTATTTGTAACAATTAGGTTTAAGTTGCGCTCTTAAGAAGGAATTAATTACTGTGAGTGGACTTACAAAACAACTTACTAACGGCCAGCGGCGACACACGGGGCCGTATTGCGCCGACAAGCGCTGAACCCGTGCCAACTGTTATCTGATCGTCAGAATTAAATTATGGCATTACTTTGTTTACTACTAAATTGAATATGTTAACACCGACAACTTTGTTTCATCGTGACTCTACTAAACGAAGAAACAAAAGAAAATAGATCCAGCGTTAGACGCAAATTAGAAAATAAATAAATAAATATCAAATCAGTTTTCTTTCAATAACTATATATGCTTTAACAAAGTAAATACAATATAGTTTATTCAATGAAACATGTTGGATAAAAGTTTTTTTTATTGGAATCAATACCTAATAATAATTATTGGCTCCTAAACCAAATTATTTTTGATATCTCATGATGGTGGTTTAAATAATTTATGGTTTAACGAATAAAACGTATTATGTTAGTGTATGTTAGCTTAGATATCATACTATCTGGAGTGCTCTAGCCACTGATGACGGCTGTTGTCACGATGACAGTTTAGATGTGAGTCATCATGTAGCTGCCAAGCGAGCGGGACGTATGTGTTAGAGCACTGGCGACGAGGAAAAAAAATCTGTGGTTAAATTTACAGAAATATTCAAAACATTATCGTATCTTACAAATATGCTTTGAAAATAACAAAGGAAGGAGGTAATGGAGGAACCAGTCAGTTGTAGGTGCAGTCAATCTCTTGATTGTTAAAACAAAGAATATTGTATTGCAGGCATATAGCAGAATGTCTCAGGCAGGTGTCGCATCGGTTATTGTTTAAATTTTAATCACAGCCTCTTTTCTTAATCTTGTTATCTTATTCCTATTACATTTTCTATGTGCGGGTCAAGATAAGGAATGACCATTGTTGTAGTGTGCTGTTAGTGTAATAAAATTAAGTAATTAAATGTAATAAGATTCCATGGCAATAATTTTATTACAAATACAATCCTAATTTTAATATAAATTGATTGTTATTTAAAAAGAAAACAACTTGTTGATTATGTCAAGAGTTATATTTACAATAATTATTTCACGTTATAAAGGTTTATTAAACGCCAACGACATTAAATAGTGGTAAGTACGCAAGACTCCAAACCTAAGGCCACTATGAGTGTTATGTTTAAAAGAAAATCATTATAATATTATATAATATGTTGGTATAAGTAATATCAGAACTAGAATCTAAATATAACTAGGCATAACTAAGCATCGTTTAGGTGCCAGTGCAACTTGAATAATTACTGTAAGTTTTGATACCATAAGTTTTATGTTAAGACATGTAGGTAATTGGAAGTGAGGCATTTTTTACTTGATGCATTTTTAACTAATGAGTACTAGCTACTTACAAAACTTAATGAATTAACAGAATCAATAGTAGCAAATAATTGTTACAGTTACCTGTAGGTTTTAAATTGTTGAACTATATGACCTTATTCTATTAAGTTTGTACTCCAAAATATATATTTCAGTGCAATGGGTAAAGAATAGTGAAAAGGAATATAAAATGTTAACATTAGGTAAGTTTAAGGTTTCCAAATCATAAAACCAATTGCAAAACAATTGTTTCACTTTGTCAGTGTTACTGTTAAGTAGGCACATCGGTAAGGTTTGTGATCTGTAAAGATTGTAATATGGTAGCTAGCTGTCACTGTATCTATACATATTATGATACACGTACTAGGCATATTGCAAAGTAATAAAATGGCAATGTAAATAACCTTAGTATTTGCTTATGAATTACCACATATAATATTATGTAATCATCATGTATTCCTAAAAAGAAAGAAAAAGGAAAAACAAAGTAAAATTATTTTGTTAAGTACAACATAACTGATATGAATATTATTAAGAAGCCATGTAACATCATATGCGTAGGTACTTATTTTGTGCGAAATAAATAGCGAAGGCGCGCTTTCCAATTTCAACAATAGATACCTATAACCTAGTAAGATAAGAGTATTCTGCTACTGCAGATCCTTACTATTAAATGTACCATAATATTACATGAGCCCACATAACAATTCAAGTTTTAACATACATACCTTATAGTTTTGATGAATAATTGTTAAAATGTTTAAACGTTGCGTTTGATGGCTATATTAATAAAAATATTACATTGCTTTAGGGTATCATAATATCAATAACATACAATTGTGAATTCTATTGTCATCTATTTTGTGACTTACAATATGTAAGTAGAATTTATATACCCACTGGGTAAGATGCAATAGCGGGAAATTTACTGGGATTTTAATTTTTTGATCTCAATTTATAATAATATTATACCACCAGTTGCAAACTTGCAAGCGTCAATGCTCGCGCGAAGCTTAAAAGGCCTCGCGAGTGCATGCTTTGATGTGTGTATGTGACTCTGACTGGCACACACACGCATTGTAAGGGTAACCGGGTGGTTTGTCCGGGTTGTCTTTATTTATAAATCTGAGTCTACTGCATATGAGCATAGCTAAAGCAAAAATCTAAACTTACCAAATGGGTAATGTCATGAATGTGACATATATGACGTTTTAAGCAGTATAACTGATCATTAAATTGATAACAGTATAAAAAGTATAAAAGCAGCATAGCTGATCATTAAATTGATAATGTCTCAAAAGTGACATAAAAGCAGTATAATATCTGATCATAAAATGGATGACGTTATAAAAGCAGCATAAAAGCTGGTCATTAATAGTATAGTATACTAAATGATAATAATCAAAAAATTACGTCTTGGAAGTGGCATAGCCAATCATTAAACTGATGAGGTCATAAAGGTGACACAAAAGTGGCGATACTAATAAGCCAATTGATAAAGTAATAAATTACACGACATGTAAAGCAGCACGGCTGATTATTGAAATCGACATGTAAGGCTTGTCAGCAATATAGTTGATCATTCAATTGATAAGGTCATAAGTATGACTTCTAAGCGACAAAATTGATCATTTAATTGGTAAGGTCATAAGAATTACAAACAAGCAGTATGACTTGTTACTTTGTTTAAAAATAATAAATGGTTATTACTTTTTTGTTGCTAGAACTTGCAAAAAGTTTTTGTAATATCGCCGGATATAGTTGATTAGTATTTTGTATCATAGCAGGGTCCAGTTTCCGGGTTGCCTAGTTAGACAACATAACAAAACATTATGAACACAAAAGTTGACTAAAATAAAGGAAGAGCAAATGAGGAGGAGCGAGGATGCTACAAATAGGAGATTCACGAACATTTAGTAAAGTGGAGTTCACGAGATAAGGAAAAAATGTAAACAAACATAGTGAGATTCGTCGTTTTGTCATATACTTATGTCATATCTTATTTATTTCTTAAATAGTCATAGAATAGTAAAACAGCAGGTTTTAGGTAAATTCAGTAGAATTTACCTAAAAATAGGGTTGTGCCGATGGTTGTCAATTAATGTATCATACGCTAGATTACAATCGCACGGACTACAGTACGTCCAAGTGAAATTGCTTATTGTCTTCGAATGACAATGATAAGCTACTCTGGGTTGAGTGATTTATATAATTATTTTCATTTTGACAAAATATGATTACTGTTTACCATATATTATTTAAATACGTGAAGAGAAACTTTGAGAACATTTATACGAGAATTGTACGATCGGAGGAACACGAAATTTGGCCGGTAAATTAAAGTTTATGTGGAGTAAGGTGTAAAGAAATCTAATATTGTTTTAAATAATGCTGAGAAATAAATACAATATAAAAATAACAACAACATACAGTACCTCAGTCCTCAGTTAGTACCGCACGTTTGATAGATTCAATTTTGTTACACTTTGATGTTTGCGAATCTGCCTATTTGCCACAAGTCCATAGAGAAAGTAAATTACTCTATGTACAAGTTACAACATTTACATATTTATATTGATTTATATTTATGAAGCAAAAGGACCCTTATAAAGTTCAAAGTAAAAAAAAAAGATAAGAATTATTTTGGATGAGTTTCTACTATAGGACCTGTAGTAATGACACTAGGGAAAGAAACAAAGAGACAAGCAAGATTGCTTAGATTTCCGTTTAAATTGAGGAAAGTGCAAGTTGAAGGATCATTTCAGATAGTTTTGTGGATGTAAGCTACCTTTGAGAAAGGAAATGATATAAAAAGTTGTCGGATGGAGAACAAAAGATTTATTATTATAACATGGAAGTCAAGAAACAGAAATAAAAGTAAAATTCCAGTTGAATTTAATTCGGTATTGAAAATTGATGAAGATAGTGAATTGTAATGTTATATAGGCTGGGGGACTCACAATGTAAAAGTGATTTAAATTTATAATAAAGCATGGTATATCCAATATAGGTTTTCTATGCGACAGAAGTTGGAACAAGGCATTCACGGGGCAAAACAGATAATAGGCCTATGAAATTGCCGTTCTGCAGTACTGGCCATTTCAAATCAAAATAATTTTTGTTTTTGCTAAGAATTCTAATTTCAAATTAATTTTATTTTAAACACATGGAATTCTTTTTCCAAAAGTAGTTATTTGTTTATTGATTAGTGTTACATTTTCATCGCAATTCAATCTTTTTCGTCATCATGGATACGTTAAAAATTCGAGTAATTATGGAATATGAGTACCGTCGTGGCAGCAACGCGGCACAAGCGGCACGCAACATCAACGACGTTTACGGAGCTAACACTACAAACCAACGCACCACCTGTTATTGGTTTGCTCGCTTCCGTTCTGGAAATTTAAACCTGAAAAACGAACCTCACAGTCGTCCGAAAACTTTGGTCGACAATGACGAATTAAAGGCGATTGTGGAAGCTGATGATACACAATCTACGGCTGAATCAGCAGCAGCTTTCGACGTTAGCGTCAAAACAATATTGGTCTATTTGCGTCAAATTGGCAAGGTAAAAAAGCTTGACAAATGGGTGCACCACGAACTCAATGATCGCCAGCACGAAGTACGCGTCGAGACGTTCCTTGCACTGCTCAACAGACACACAAAAAAAAGGGATTTTGAACCGCATTGTTACCTGCGATGAAAAATGGATTCTGTTTGATAACCACAAGCGCTCAGCAAGTTGGTTGGAACCTGGTTCAGCACCTTAACAATGCCCTAAACGAAAACTTACCCCTAGAGAAGTGATGTGTGACCCCTGTTTGGTGGTCTAGCGCCGGTGTGATTCATCACAGCTTCTTACCAAACGGGGTGAGCATTACTGCAGATGTGTACTATGAAGAACTGAACACAATGATGGAGAAGCTGACACATCTCCAACCAGCATTGGTCAATCGCTCGCCTCCGCTGCTCCTGCACGACAACGCGCGACCTCATACTGCACAGCAGACGGTCTCCAAGTTGCAAGAACTGGGGTTGGAAGCTCTCCGTCATCCGCCCTACTCACTAGACCTTGCGCCTACATACTACTACTTTTTCCAGAATTAGGATAACTTCTTGGCGGGAAAAAAATTCCATATCCGAGAGGCAGTACAAAATGCCTTTGAAGAATTTGTTGCCTCCCGTCCAGCTAATTTGTTTAAGAAGGGCATCAATAAACTGCCACTGCGTTGGCAAAGATGCATTGATTGCATGGGTGATTACTTCGATTAATACAACTAAAAAATACATGAAATAAATTCGTTTAAATTTTTTCATACAACACAGCAATTTCATAGGTAAAGACCTAATAATATCATCATCAGTGTGTGAAAATAGAAGACATTGTCCACAGCTGTTGTAAAATATCCAAATTGACATAATACGCCCGGTTTCTCAACCACTACAGAATACCTATATAACGACTGAAGGAAGAGTCTGCAACAGGACCAGGGGTTTAATAATAAAATATGCACTCTAGTATAAGCTACAACTACACAAAATGTGAGAACCACCGAACGTACCAGGAGTACATAGTACATCAATGTAATGGAAACTTTCCTTAGTGGAGTTTTCTTGTCATTTGAGGCGGATCACGTTGGACGTTAGGGAAGTAAATGTTACTGTACGATTTCCAGTTTAAACACAATACAAAATCTTAAGCAGATATTATGCAGTCCGTAAGGACATACATCGAAAATAACTGCGTAGTTAGCACAAAAAGTAAACGAACGTAACTATCTTCTACCATACCCTGTTAGACACAGAAACATTCCAGATTCACGATAATTTGAATGACTTAAGGTCAACAAAGCAGAAAAGAGTATGTACAGGGAAAATGGAAAAGAAAAAGGGTGTTATGTAGGGCCAAGGGATAAGATCTCGCCAAGATTCCCCAAGGTTAAAGAAACCAAGTTAAGCGTAACTGTGGTTCTCGAATCTGGAAAAAATACAAAATGAGACATAGAAGTTTGGAATGATTCAACAGGGGAAAAAATACCAAAACGAAGTGTGTACACTTTGAGAGACATTGGAAGGTTTTAAAAGACAAAGACTCTTTATCGGACCGACGTGTCTACGTGTATTCTACCTTCCTTAGGTAGAATACACGTCGGTCGGATAAAGAGTGGAGTGTGGAAATAATTAGTGAATGTATTGATTTGAATTGAAAGCAGATTAATTGTGTTTTCTAAATTATACTTTATTGGTCACTCAATATGATGCTATGAATTGCGGATAAAATAACCATATATAATAGAGACGTTACAACATAAAAACAGGGCTTTATATTATTCATGGTTAATAATTTAATTATGACTGGATGCATGTAGAACATATACATACACAAAATAAATTGAAACAATCAAGGGATGTAGTGTATGACTGTGTATGTAAGCATAGATATCAGTAATCTCGAGTTGTAGCCACAGATGACATGACACGACAGATCATGACACATGACACAACACACACACACACACACACACACACGGTGCCAGTTTAGATGGCAGTCCTCATGTAGCTGCGAAGCGAGCGGGATGTGTGTGTTAGAGCACTGGCAAGCCAGTTTTAATGCGTGTTAACGTGCGATAGCGGAATACTACAGAAAGCTCATAAAATTTTAATAAATCTGCTATCAAAATATTTTATTTTTAAATTTTACAAACGCGCGACGTTTTGAAGGATTTTATACAGCCGTATGTGATCAATTCCATTCTTCACGTGGAGCTACGATTTTCAGGTGTTTTAACTAATGGTAAAAGATTCAATTATGTACGCTTTTAGAGCCAACTTAATTATGTATCTTACGATGTTTGAATTAAATTTTTGTACAAGTAGCTTGCTAATTCAAAAGTAACGCCCACCGGTATCTTTATATCGCAAAGAAAAGATCTTTGTGTTTATAATACTAACTAGCTTTATTTAAAAAAAAAAAAACAATTTCGGTGAGAGACAAAGTTTTGCAGTCCTGTTTATATCACCTGTCGGCACCATTCAGAATTAATTATTATTTATCATCCCATTGAATAGTGGCAATACAGGTTACGTGTTTTTCTTAAAATTCAACCTAATCGTTTTATTTTTAACCAGACTACGGCGAAGCCTTTCGAAGAGTAATGATTATGACAGACTCTGTATGTATGTATGTATGCATGTTTCCACCGTAGCGCCTAAAATAAACATTTTTGGAAAGACGTGTGATTCGTATTAATAGCCCGGGTAACATAGGCTATATTATTTACGTAGTCAGGTTAAAGTTTTAATATAAATTTTAGTTACCTACTAATTAGGATTACAAATATTTTTGATCTGAAAACAGCGATAAAATCAGAAATGTGATTTCAAATCAAAATCTGACCTAAACCAGTGGAAGTGAAAGTGGAAGGTCGAATTTGAAACTATAGAAATATTGGAGCGTAAACTTCACTTCTTCTCGTAGTTTCGTATTTGGCCCGCTATTTGAAAAATTTACCATGTATAGGCTAATAGGTCTCAAAGGTGTGGCCTCAAATTTTCCGATCCATTGCGTCTGTCCGATTGAGCCACACATGAATATTTCAGCCGCCGTGGCCCATTGAATATATTTATGAAGGCTTTTTTGCCCGCTTTGAGCAAATATTACTACGCCACTCGGATTCGTCTGCGAATTATGCATTTTTCGGGCCCTTGTAAAAAAAAATTGGTGCATTTGTCACATACGTAATACTTTTTACTTAACGCCTCCGAGGTCCTGTGGTTAGACATTGGCAATCGACTCGGATCTTCGTGGGTTCGATTCCTGCGTTGGAACAACAATAAATGTTGTTTTCAAGCCTGGTTAGGACAATTCCGGCTGATTGTCTGACAAGAAAGATGATCCATGCGTCGGATGGGCTTGTAGAAAGTCGGACTGCGCCTGATCTACAATCTGTAAATATAGTATAAGATCTGTAAATAAAGTATCCCACGGGAGCACTGTACTATTTCGGGATAAAAAGTAGCCTATGCGTTATTCCAAAACTTAAACTACTACCATACTAAATTTCATCAAAATATGTTCAGTAGTTTTTGCGTGAAAGAGTAACAAACATCTATCAACCCTCACAATTTTTCAAATTTATAACAGTTCTAGCATTTAAGTATTGAGTAGCAAAACTCCCAAAAATTTAGGCACATGAAGGGTCAGTTCATACCGAAACGAAACGATACGACTCGGCGCTGCGCTAAGATGGCTAAATAAGACATTTAAAAATATTTTTCTTGCATGATACCAAACAATACACTTTTAATATGACATCGGTCATACATTGCACATGCGTTGTGCAGCGCGGTGCAACTTGACATTAGAACGTCTTACAAATAAACGTGTTGCTTCTTGTGTAATGAATAAAGTTCAATTTCGTGTAGCTATCCTAAAAATGGAGCACCGCATCGTGTATTGTCTCGTTTTGGTGTGGCCCTAAACAAGTTAAAAAAAATTTGGAACAACAAATTAAATAGAAAATATTCCTTCGCATTTGTTACAAAAAACTATTGAAATGTGATATTTTTATTACAAAACTAACTGCCCGAAACTTCGTTTGCGTGGAACTAATGAAAACGGACATTTTTTTTTAAACCGAATCATTAAATAAAAGTAGCCTTAGCTTTTCCTTATAACATCAGCTATCTGCAGTGAAAGCCCGGTTAAAATTGGTCTTGTCGTTTCAGAAATTAGCCGGAACAAACAGACAGACAGACAATTTAAAAAAAAAAACTGGTTTTACTGTTGTATCTAAGTACTTATACATTTAGTACATACCTGTTCATTTGAAATTACAAGCAGACACCTCAATTTTATTTTTTTGTATTGAAGAATTGAGGCTAACATAATATTTTAGGCAATTTAATGTAGGACTTGCTTACAAATTTTATTTTTCAAACATCTAATATTATTCTGCATACGCAGTAATAAATTTGATTTAAGGTGAGGTGAGTCGCTAACGTAGTATGAAGTAATAAAAGTATGAAGTATTTGAAGGGTTGAAGAAGATGAGCGGGGGACGTGCAGCCCCCGCAATTGCGGGTTGCTTTGCGCGAATTACGTCAAAGTGATTTGTCAAAAAGTGTGTACAAAAGCGTAATTTCGATAACTTCGCAATGTGTTTCATAGCCTTGCGGTTTTTTTACCGCCTGGGGCGAATCGTAGCGTCTAGATTCAAATCTCATTACAAATTAATACATTTGTTATCTTTCTTGTTTTTTAAATAAAAAGGTAATAATACTTATATTACCTACATATTTTCATAGTTTTGGTTTATTGCTCTCCGTATTTTTTTACTACCCATTTTTTTATAATCTGCACTAAAATTTACAACTTAAATACTAGTGCCTTTTTCATGGATGGTTTTAATAATAAGATACAAAAATATATTATTATAATATGCGGTCGAAGTACTGCGGAATATACGCACTACAACATACACATTACACAATACAGATTACACACGATGACGTTTCATTCTATGACGACATTTCTACATTTTATATTTCGCATAATTTTTCAGCGGTTACAAAATCTAAACTTGCTTTTGCCCGCAACTTCGTTCGCTTAGCACAATACAAAATTTTGTCTCCTGATTTTAAAAAATACATAAATACACAATAAAATGTAATATCTAATAGACTTCCACATGAAACTTCGGTTATCTAACACCAAAAAAATTACAATTTCAAATACCTAGTTTTAGTTTCTGACATTAGTGGTTTAAGCCGAATAGTCTCTTCGGCTTCATCATATTTATTATTAATATTGTATTATTTAATAAAAACTAAATCAAATACTACAACGCGTGAATTATAACGTAAATTGCTGAATACATTTTCCTAATAATCGTGGTGAAGGACTTATTTATTAGGATTAGAATGATAATTGATATAATTAAATACACTTTGCAAACAAATAAAATAATATTTATATATAATATTATACATTCTGTTGTCAATCTTATATCAATCTAATGTTTTTTTTTCGTCGTGCAACAACATATCAATAATTCGACTCTCTTACGTCAGTCTGATTGGCAGCTTGGTATGCGTACCTTTGTTTGATTTTTGCATTGTTTGGACATTCGGAATGTGGTGGGTTCGAATCCCGGTAAGATAAATATTTTTGTGATTCTTATTATTTCTTTTTCTTTTACTTTTTTTTAATTATTTTATCATTGTACTAAAACTCCAAGCAGGGCTCGGGATCTCAGGTACTTATATTAAAAAGAGGGTTTTTGTACTTTCATCGAATACAATCAATTCATATTTTTTTTTTACCTTTTTTTCATTTAATGTATGTACATGTATACATAAACTTAGAGAAACTAATAATAAAATAAATAATTAGGTATATCAGGGTACACCGCTTTCAACAATATACTATACTATACCTTAGAGAACAAGCATTGCTCAGAGTTAGTGCGAGAAAAAGAAATATAAAAGAAAAAGAAAGCAAAATAATTTAATAAAAAGTCTGACCGTGATTCGAACCCGAGACCAATTGGTCAACAACGCAAAAAGCCAATGGTCTACGTAGCTGCGCTAGGGTATCTGAAATAAGATGGCGAAATTATATTATCTTGTTAGTTTTACACGACGCAAGAAAAAACATGACAAACTAAGATCCATATGTCGTCAGCATAAAGGTCAAGTCCGAGGTAAAATAACTTTTAACGGACTTTCAACAATAAATTCGAATTATTTTTGAGCATTTAATAGCGGAAAAAAATGAGATACGATAACAAGAGGCCTAAGCCGGTACTGTCGGATTCCATAGATATGAAAGAGAAGGAATGACAGGTCGATATTTTGCGATGTTTCATTCGACTCGTCCGAATTATTTATCATTTTAATAAATTTATCCTAACAAATATCTTATTCCAATCGAAAAATAAAAACAACAATACCCTTCCTTTTATTATATGTTACGAAATTATTGTTAATTTTCTCATTTTTTTCACAAATAATACTGTTACAACTACAAGAATATCCATTTTAATGGTTATTTTATGATTTTTTTCATCTAGAAAATTAGCAGAAAATGTGTTTTAAAAAGGAAGGTCCCCTTATAAATATGATCAATATTGACATATATTTTTTTGTTGCACTAAAATATATCTATTCAACTCAAAAAAAATAATTTAAGAAGCTTATTTTTACGATGTATAGCGCCTTAAGTCGTCTGAAGCATAAATTATTTATCCAATTATTATCGTCATAATAGGTATCTTAGAACAGAATAGTAAACTCTTTATTTTACGCACTCATTATAAAAATTCACAGATTTCGTGCCTCACACGACTATCGAGCACATTGGAAATGAAAGTACGGAATTCGAAAAAACTTACTTTTTTCAAAAAGGTTACAGGCCTACAGGCCTTAACTCGATCTTCATTTTTTTTTGTTTTTTACTTTCTCGAATAATTATTTTTACACCTACAGATCTCATGAATACGCGTCTTTTGAACCTTTTCTGAATATCATATCTTTACAACTCTCCGAGATATAAGGGGATCGTACTTTTTCGTGAAATCGGATCCAACACTGGAGCGAACGAAAAGACACTTCCAATGAGGCGATCTTACTGCTTACAGCATTATCTTATACTTTAAATGAGTCAATCTTGTATATATATAATCGTATCTCGAAAACGTACCAAGTATTACAATGAAATTTAGTATGCAGAGAGTTTTAGGGGAGAAAAATCGATCTAGCTAGGTCTTATCCTTGAAAACTGCGCATTTTTAAGTTATGTTTATTTTATTTGTCGTGCTACAATATATCCACCTATAATAATATTATAAATGTGAAAGTTTGTGAGGATGGATGGATGGATTTTTGTTACTTTTTCACGCAAAAACTACTGAACGGATTTTGATGAAATTTGGTATGGTAGTAGTTTAAGCTCTGGATTAACACATAGGCTACTTTTTATTCCGGAATAGTGCAGCGTTCCCGTGGGATACTTTATTTACGCAGGCGGAGCCGTCAGCAAAAGCTAGTAATAAATAAAGTGGTAATAAAAATGTATTAAATCGTTTCTAAGCGGTCAAGAATATACATGACGTGTAAGAGTGAGGTTGAATAAGTGCGCTCTAATATAATGAAGCCTAAATTGTTAGAAAGTTTTATTACTAAAGGCCTCTGAAGCTAAGTGAACCTTTGCCTTTGACTTTGAATAGGTCATCACTAAATATCTAAGGCAATTCGGCTTTGCAGACAACTTCGTTTCAGATTCAGATTTAGATTTCAAACTTGAAGCATTTATGCATGCATTTTTAATGCTTTCGAAATGATGGAATACACTTCTAATATTCTGAGACACGATTTCCATGACATTCTCTAAAAGAATGTCTATGTTCTTTGATGTATTCTAATATTCTTCTGTGCCAAATGAATCGAAATCGGTTAAATCGGCCTTTTCAATGCAAACAAACCAACAAATATATTTTTTTAAATTTATTTTATTTAATTTTACTTTAAAACATTATGTACAAAGGTACATCTTATTCCAAAATGGAATGTCGTTTAGAAGACCTGTTTAATAAAGATATATTTAAAAAAGATATAGAAAAAATATATTTTTTCATTAGTCAACCAAGTCAAAAAAAAAAAATATAACTAAAATATGACTGAGATAGTATTCTCTTAGTCTCTTTTTAAATAATGTGAGAGTTGTATGTTCACGGATCTCTGATGGCAAAGAGTTCCAGAGTCTGGCAGATTGTGTAGTGAAAGAGTAGGAAAATAAGTCGGTATTGTGAGAAGGAATTTGGAGAAGTGTACGTCTAATAGATCTGCAAGATTCATCCTGGAGATGGAGAAAAGAAAATAGCTCGTATAGAGAGGAAGGGGAATTAGAATGAAAAAGTACTTTTAAAAGTAAGTTAAGAATTCTATAGCTTCGACGCTGGCGAATAGGAAGCCATTGTAATTTATTACGGTAATCTGAAATATGATCATACTTCATTAGCCCAAATATAAATCGAATGCAAAGATTCTGTAAGCGTTCCAGTTTATTTAAATTCTCTTCAGTAGCATCTAAACAGCAGACTTCGCCGTAGTTAATTATAGGCATTATAATACTCTGCATTAGTGTTATTTTGGTGGAGATGGGTAAAAAGTTTTGCAAGGCTTTATGTGAGTGAATGGCGCAGTATACCTTACGACTGATGTCCCTAATGTTGGCATTCCAAGAAAGCGTCGAATCTACAATAACACCCATGTATTTAGCTGACTCTGAGTAAGTTATTTGCACACTGTTTAATGTGACTGGGGGCAGCGCTGTTAGGGCAAGACTTGCACGCAATAGTCTTTTATCTATGACTAATGCCTTACACTTCTCAGGATTTACGAGCATGCCAAAATATTACGCCCATTCACTAATATTGTCTAAATTTTGATTTATTTAAGTTACTGCCGACATCGCGTCAGCCAGGGTAAAATGTTGATAGATTTGAAAGTCGTCTGCATAGAGGTGATATTTGGACGTAATTACTTTAGTTATCTCATTAATGAAAATAGAGAAAGGGGACAGCCCTTGCGGCACGCCGGCAAGGAGATTACACCAGTTTGAAAAAGTGACATTAATCTGTACTCTTTGCGAGAGGCCACGAAAGTAGGAATCTATCCAGGCTAATACCGCACAAGATAAATTAAGAGATTTCAAGATAGCAATACGGATGTCAAAGTCTTAAAAGCATTACTGATATCAAGTAGGATGAGGATAGTCAATGTTTTTGTTCTCCATGGCTAAACGTATGTTGTCAGCAACCTTTAATAGTACCAAACATGTGCTGTGACCTGGACGAAAACCCGATTGCATCGGGCTAATTAAGTTGTTACTGTACAGAAAGGAAGAAAGTTGCTTATGAACAATGTGCTCCAAAACTTTAGAAAGGAGGGGTAATATACAAATTGGACGAAAAGAGGATAAAGATATAGGATTTGAAATCTTAGGAAATTGAATAATATTGGCCTGCTTCCATGTTGAGGGAAATGTATTTGAGGATAGGGAGAAGTTTAGTATGTGAATGAGAATTGGTAACAAAGAGGGAAGTATCAATTTGATCATTTTAGAGCACAATTGATCACAGCCGACTGCTTGAGATAAAATTGATAAGACCGCTGTTCTGGCATCTGATTCGGTTGCATTAGAAAAGTAAAAAGGTGGAGCTGTTATAGGTAATTTAGATATTTGCTTAAGGTATTATCTTTTACACTAGAACACAAAGTAACAGGGGGTTTGGAGAAGAAGTTTTTTAGTGCATCTAAGTTCAAATCGCTGGGTAAAGTGGTGGAAGATTTTCCAATACCGATAGACTTCAGAAACTACCAGGCGTCAGCACATGTACGATTTTCAAGAGACGCATAGAAGTGACGATGCTTAGCAGCACGACATAAACTGTTACACTGGTTTCGCAAAGTTTTATAATTTTTAACGTGTCGTTAAGTTGGTTCTTACATTTTCTTTTAGCCTTGTCTCTAGTAGCCATTACGTCCTTGATGGCATCTGAAATCTATGGAGCTGTGTCATGTTTTATTCTCACCTTTTTTAGTGGAGCGTGTCGATCAAATAGATCTAAAATAATTTTATTAAATGTGTCAAATTTTTGTGTCCATAGTTTGACTGCTTTGTACGGATGACCAATTTATAATTAAAGCGTCTCGCTGTATCGCATCCTGATCAATATTTTTGTAACTCCGAAGTAGTACGGATTGAGGCTTTCTTTTGGTAGGACCGATTTTATAGGAAAGGAAAACAAGATCATGATATGAAAATGGGGCTGTAAGTTGACCGGGAATAGAAATATTATTAGGTGAAGAGACAACCATTAGGTCTAACTGAGAAGGGATAGAATTCAGAAATTGATGAGTTGTGGATGTTGTAAGTACGTGGAGATTATATGAAGATATAATCTAATATAGATATAGAGGAGTAAAAGAAGACGTACGACGTTAGCACTTTTGTCAAATCATAATAATAGGCCCACAGTATCGGGACAGAACTATGCGTAGCACGCTGCGCAGCTCGAAATTCTAACTCTTGCAATGAAACGTGTATCTTCTTGTGTTCAATTTGGAATAGCTATCTTAAAAATGCAACGCCGCGTCGCGTCACGTCGGCAATTCAATGGCAAAAATGTAGAACATAGGTACACCGGGTACATCGGTGACCGGGACATGCCGACTGCTTTTATACAGGGAATCCCAAATTGCGGTAAGAGCAGCGTTTCCACGGCCGGGTAATTGCACGCTTCTTGTAGCGAAATTCACTTTATTAATTTTTCAATAGCTCGTAACTCAATCCCGTAGTTCGCAGAGATAAAGTTTTTCTTCGGGCGCGTAGGGATGGCGACGCTTGGAAACAATTAGTAATAGTTTTCGAAATCATTTATCTAACATTCTATTATCTTGTTACGCTTCAACAACTCGTTAATAAAGCTACTTGTGACGAGATTTATTTACTTTATTCGGGACACGGCGTTTTGAATATTACTTGGACTTTCTCTCTACTCATTTAGCATGGTATTCAACCATAAATTGTGTTTTTAACAACGTGAAAACTCTGTAACATAAATACAAGCCGTTTTAATTACATTTATTGTGATCTCCTATATTTTATGAAAGCCCTGTTTCGATACACTAGTTTTTAGGGTTCCGTACCCAAAGATTGGAACGGAACCCTACTACTAAGACTCCGCTGTCGGTCCGTCTGTCACCAGGCTGTATCTCATGAACCATGTTGGTTAGATAGTTAAAATTTTCACAGTTTATGTATTTCTGGTGCTGCTATATTAAAAACAGATTAAAATAAATATATATGTGGGGTTCCCATACAACAAACATATTTTTTGTACGGAACCCTTCGTGCTCGAGTCCTACTTGCACTTGGCCGGTTTCTTTATATGTTTTTATTCAAAAATATTAAGTTATTATATATAAAATATACAGTAATATATTATGTAAAATCTACATGCGTTGATACTTGAATGTTCCCAAAAATTTGGAATCTCGCTAACTGTCGAGTGACGCCACGATATACCCGGCCTTGATTACTCGAAAGTGGTTCACTTCATTAAAAATCATGTATCAATGTTTGATACATTTCTTTCTTTTCTTCTTCTTGGTCTCTTAAAAGAAATGTATCATGTTTGAAACATTAGAGACCTATTTGACGATAGAATCTCGATGGGATAGAATATTGACTTATTGTTATGAACAGCCAACAAGAGTTACAATTATGCATGCATGTTGATTGGATTTACATTATCATGGTTATTTTACTTTTAATTACAGGCTATTACATCTCGCTATAAAAAATAATAAATATATCGGCTATGAAATAATAACCAATAATACAGTTAAAATAATTAGATTTAAATTTATCAATGTCAAAATATATTAAATTTACATTAAAATCGAATAATACAAATAATAAAAGATTAACGATAGTAAAAAAATTACGCTTCCCATGTATGGGGATCCACCCCTGAAATCTATTATTTTATTATAATATTTAAATAATATCTATACGCTATCTATAACTGTCCCAAATGTCATTCATTTAAATGAATAATAACGCCTGGCCGCGGTACAAAGTAGGGTTATGGTATGACGTCACCAATTGACGTTTCTAAAAAAAATTTCCACGGAGAATACAGAAGGCTTACATTTAAAGTTACTAGCGCAGAATCGAAATTAAATTTCAGAATTTCGTCGATACACATACTTGTGTATAGAAACTTATCGTGCAAAGTATCATACACTCATGATAATATCTATGGACGTTTTCACACCACGTCAATCTGGTCGCGTGATAAGTTCCCGAAGAACTTGTGTTACGGGTACCGAACAAAGGAAATATGTTTAATTTATAATGTGTATTAAATATTAAACATAATATTTAATACACATCCATGACCCGGGAACACAAAAAACAATTTTTGTTCCCTGGCGGGATTCGAACCCGCGACCTCCGGCTTGAGCGCCAACGCGCTAACCACTGAACCACAGGGGTCATCATTTTTGATAAATTTTAAAATTAATTATTGAGTAGTGCAAAGTGACACCCCTACGCGTACATTGTAAACTCGCTAAAGTCGTATTTATGTAACAGTTATATTTTGAGTTTCGACAAAGCGCCTGATTCGTTCCTTGCAGTTAAATTTCGTGTTTGCACCGAGTTTGTAACTTTCTCATGCAATCTCTTTTGAAAAATTTAATTTCTATTGTCGTTTTCCAGATATTAATTATAGTATTTTATTGTTTTTTAAATGTGTTATCTAGATAGAAATAAGAAGACACTTAAAATGTCTGCTGGAATTTGGCATTAAATTTAATGTTACAATTTTATTTATAATAAACTAATTTTATACTATTTAGGGTTCCGTACCCGAAGGGTAAAAACTGTCTGTCCATCCGTCATCCGTCATTAAAAAATTTACAGATGATATATTTCTGTTGCCGCTATTGCAACAGCAAAAGCTAAAAACAGAATGAAATAAATATTTAAAGGCCACGTGATTAGTTTTGTACGGAACTCTTCGTGCGCGAGTCCGACTCGCACTTGGTCGGTTCTTAATTATGTATATTATTAGATGTGGAAATGTGGTGCGTTGGTAATGGTTGGCCAGTGGGCGGTGCTATACAAAAATCAACTTGCCACTCTTGTTCGATCTAAACCTATTACGTTTTACGCACGGAAATATTTATAAAAATGTAGCAAAGTTTGCGTCAAAACTTAAAAGTCCTCGTCATATTTGAGGGATGACTTTTTTATTCACAAGACGTCAGGGGTAAAAGCTTGATAAAATAAATTGAACGAAAGGAGAAAAGCCCGTGTTAAAATGCATCTGAGGGGATGCTGAAAAGACATATATTTATGTAGACCCTGCCACCCTATATTTTTGGATCTGCGGCGGGATTTGAACCCGCGACCTCCGACTCTAACCCCTACGCGTTTACCACTGAGCCACAGAGGTAGTCAAAATAAAATATTACACATTATATGAGTATTGAGCACCTATGTAAACAATTAGTTCAGAAACGTTATTATAATTATTTATGTAAACAATGTCATAGTTTCTTCGTATATGAATTAATTTTCTGTATATTCCTAACACTATGTGTATATTACTATAAAATTTGGTAAAGATATTTGTGCTTAAGGTGCAGATGGCTACAAAGTGGATGCACTTGCGCCGTCTCCCCCAATATAACTCTGTGGTTGAGTAATGCATGCTGTCGAGATATCCGAAGAAAATGCATTTTCTATTTTGACATTATAATGTTGTTGGCGCTGAGATTGTCTCTTATATATGTCCTGCTCCTTTTGTGGAAAAATGCGTAAAAACAGTTTATACTTAACATTTTTGTAACAGTTTTTAATGACAACCGTAGTAGGATGTAATGTTATTTTTGTTATTTCCTTGTACATAATATTCATAAAGTGTAAAAAGTGAAGGTTGCATGAAGTTTACCCCCTAATTCATTACAATATTTAAGTTGAGTGATTAGCTAATTAATTGTTGTGTAATTTTTCATCATCATCGATAAGTATTAAAATTTATCAGTGACATAAGTGTTTAATCAGCTGCGGTCACCGCCTAGGTATAACCGGAATAAAGCGGTTTCGACGAGTTATAATTGGTTATAACCGGTTTTAACTGGTGTAATGAAGTTTATAATTAATATTCGCGGGTTATAACAGCATCGCGTAATTAACTGGCCCATAATTTATTCATACATTGAAAAACAAATCCAAATGTGTTGATGTATGACTATAGATATACGCATAATTTGTGGAAAAATAAGTAAAAATTTATGCAAAAAACGAACGTAACTGCATGTCATGCAACAATCCCTTTAAACCTCCATTTAAGGGTTTTAAGAAAAAAGTTTTGATTGACTTTAATTAACTTTAGAGTCTTATTTTCACAAAAGTTTGTGGTCTATAAAAATAAACCTTAGTAAATGGTGAAAGTTCTAAATCTGAATAAAACATTAACTCACATATTAAATTTCATATCTATATATTATATAAAAAAGGCAAATCTGATTGACTCCTAAGGCTAGAAATTTAACATTTTGTACACTTATTTCTCATATGACGTAGGTATCCACTAACAAAGGATTTTTCAAAATGCAACCCCAGAAAGGGGTAAAACAAAGGTTTAAAATTATTATAAGATATCCAATCCAAGAATATAAACCAATTTCACGCGGGTGAAGCTGCGGACAAAGGCTGGTCTAATAATAATAATAAATAATATTTTTATATAAGCCTCCTTACTAATAAAAAGATTTACCTACACAATGGATAACTTAAATAACGTCTTTGTCTGCTAAGTGACATTTATACAGACAAAGATAACAACGTTGTATTGGTTATCGGTTGTATAAATATTTTTATTTGTAAGGGGATAAATGTTTTAGTAATAAAAAATATTGTGTATGATTAGATACATTGTGTCTAGTTATAGTAAAACGTCGAGTTTTCACGTTATGAGATAAGTTTTAATTAGGAATACGGGCCTCGTCTGAGCACAAATATCAGTTGACCTCACTCTAATTTATGTGCATAACAATTTGACCCGGACCCCATATTATATACCTACACTTAATAAAATAATTTTAAAACTTTCAATTTTACGTTTTAGATTATGCAAAACATTGTATCATTATATCCGACAAGCAAAGGATTACACTAAGTGAGGACTGTGAAGCCTGTGGTCAAGGACGAACTACCACCATTTTTCTGTGCATTCACGTACAATACGCAACGGTTTCCATCGCACAGCCACGCATAATTGCTTACCCTCAAGAGAAATAAAATCCTTGTTTACATAAAAAGGATAAAAATCCCAACATGCATGTATTTGGACTAATCGTGCGAACAAGTAGCTTGACACATTACCGACCAGTTTAACTTGAGCTCCCATCGCAATCACTTGCTCTCCGTTTAAGCCCACTCAAGTTTCGTCAAGAGGGGAGGTCACGATAAGGTGGTATCGTTAAGATTAGAAATTATGGATGCGCATTTGTCAAAGTCGCGCTGCGATCATAACGACCAACCGCCTGGGGCATATCCACATAAATATCAACTTCCTAATGAAAATTATGATATACTCGACACTAGATTAATTGTAAATAATAATTATGGGGAGTTATAGTTACATTTAAATAAATGAGTCAACGTTGCGTTGTGGTGTAGATTATGGGGGTATTTTCTTGTAATTTTTTATTACATACATGAACAGTGCTCTGAAAAATAAGATTCTGAGATAAAACAGATAACAAAAGGAATAGTATACTAAAATTAATATTTTCAAAAATACTGTGGATTATTTTAATCACTTTTGTGAGTCTTGTAAAAAAGGTCCCACATAAAAGTCGTACAAGCAGGTGACATCACACGCTACTAATGTTGTTACGAAATGTATGGCCATATGCACAAAATTTCTGATATCTCCGAAGTTTGCGCTTTTATGTTCATACATAACATAGTAAATCTTTTTGATGTAAGTAAACTAATTATGCAGGTTTTTTACACTAGTAATGCTGTAAAAAATATTTCTACATATAATTACAAAACTACATGTAAAATCTTAATTCCTTTTGCTTTTATCAAATTGTAATACCAAATTATTTCTCAATAAAAAAAACTAAATTTTTACATGCAGGAAAATATCAAATTTGTTAAGTATGTTTAGTTGTGTCAGTCATATCAAGATATAAGTGGCAATGTTATGTCTGTATTAGATAATTAATGAATCCAAGGTCTATTCCATGCTCAACACCTTGATTTTCTACCCATGTCTTTATAACGACGTTACGTAGGGCGGGGGGTGAAAATCTAGGGGTTGTACACGAATTAAACGAAATTCAAGTTGCTGATTTCTCATAATAAAACCTCATTTTATGTATAAAGTGTTTGTGTAACATTCGACCGAAAAACACTTATGGATAAAACTCAAAGACGTTTCCGAGAAATATTATTAAGTAAATGGACAAAATAATACTTATTTTAGTAAATACGAGACACAAAATATAAGAATCTTCTTTCACAAATATTAAATGTCGCCAAAATTTCAAAAAATCTTACATCGTGATGTGTGAACATTTGCCTGAATAAACGTACACATATTTATTATGAAGTGTTCTATGGAACTGAAGCAAATATTTTGTATAATACAGTAAACTTTTGTGTTACTCAGTATAGTAACAAGAAACAGATACAAAAGGCCTAAAACGATTCTGAAAATAATTAACTACGTACGTTTATTGTTGCAAAAGGCAATTTTGATATAGTAATTGTTGAATATATGAATATATATATATATATATATATATATATATATATATATATATATATATATATATATATATATATATATATATATAGGACGCCATTAAAATATTTAAACAGAAAGTAAGTGACCGCAAGGACTGCAGACGCGGTTGATCTACGTATTTACATTGTGTTTGTGCGTGTGCACGATTCAAAGGCGCTGTTAAGCGATTTTCACCTTATGCCTGCTCGAGCGGCAATTTGTTCGATAACATAATACGTACATTGAAGATACTCCTTTGTAGCGACTACAGTAATCGATGATTCTAATGGTGTGGTTGAAGGTTTATACACATGAACCCTTGTAATCCTATCCCACTTCAATTTTTACGAAATCTTCAAGTAAGTATGCGGTCATATTATGTTTACGAAAATCTCGCAGTGTTTCCACGTTTGAAGCGGTATTTACCGCGAGACCACATTGACAAGTATTTGACTTTTATAATCAGCTAGGTTTTACCCGCAGCGTTGCCCGCGTCAAGATCGTAATATAAACCTTTCTCTTGAATTACTCTGACTGGATGAAAACTACAACGAAATCATTGGATTTCGTTCGAGCTATGCATTGGCATAGCTTACAAAATTTATGCATGCTATACAAGAAAGAATGCTATAGTGAAAATGAGAAAAGACGAACATATATTTATAACTTTGCACTGATTTATCATAGAATTCAACGACACTTCGATATCACATCAACAAAGAAAAATCGGAGAACTCCACTCCGCGTAATTGACAAATGGGGGTCTTCCTGATATCACGTGACGAAGGGGCTGATGTTTACACGGCTTAATGTATATTGTGAAATACGAATACTTGGATCATATGAAGGGTGTGTATTGAACGAGTTATGTTTGTATGTATTCAGTCACTTCGGTGCCATTGGTAAGTACTATATTTGTCTACTGCTGAACGAAGACAAACATGGACGTACATTCAGCCTACGTTCAACAGTGAACGGCGATAGGCTGATGATGATGATTATATTTGTCTAGGGGCCTGTTTCACCATCTACTGATAAGCATCAGATTGATTATTGGCAAATTTTGTCTCTGTCACTCAGTATAAAGTAAGCAGCGACAAAACTTCCGGATACGCTATTCAACACTTACTAGGCGATTCTGAAACAGACCCTAAAACAAGTCCAGTATAAGTACAGAGTCTTAAGTGTATGTTTTTCTTTTCGCGTTCGATCGTGAGCGCGTTTGGCGTTTACTAGGAATTTGTATGTGATTTGACCTAGTTGTCGCGGTTACAACTAGGTGGCGCTGTACAAATCACATACAAATTCCTAGTAAACGCGTAACGCGCTCACGATCGAATGCGAAAAGAAAAACTCATACTTAGCAGTAAGTACAGGAGACGTCAAAAACTAACGACTAAACAACTTACTATTTTTAAGAGAGGGAATATTATACTATCGCCGTTGCTACGGATACATCGTACGTAGCACCCAAGCTACGGCGTAGGGTGCTACGAGATTATATAGCAGAGCTACGAATATGATTCTGTGATTATTATTATTGTTACTAGAAGTCGCCCTGTTGTCGATATTTCCTCATAATATTTAATTTACATAATTTTAAATTTGATCTTAATAGTCCTAGTGTCCTTTTCGCACTTACAAAGAAAAATTGATGTGACAGTCTGACAAACGACAACGTGTAACACAATTGTATCTATCAAACGCACTGCAGTGTGTGTGAATAGTCCGAGGTAGTGTGCAAATGAAAATGTTTAGAAACTGGTCAAATAGGAACTTGGCCGTTAATGTACATGTCCCACACGAAACACCTCAACTAAATATTAGATTGTAATACAATTATTTTCGTTGTAATATAATGAAGTCTGTTTAAAAAATGTCAACCACAAATCAAAAAGACCACTAGATTGTATAAATTTCTTTCACATTTAATTTCCTGTGACTTTTAATTCAGATCCATGGCGAAGTGGAGATACATCAATATATTGTTAATCATATTTTATATGAAAATTCGTTAAAATTAGTTAAAATAATATAATATGAGAATTTATTTACCCACCTCCTATACAAACGCGACCTGTGTGGTTGTAATGTAGGTGTAATTCCGCTTGCGACTAACCTAATTTTGTCTTTGGTCGCCGTAGCAAATTGTTTCATAGAAAAAGTTCAATGTCCTTTTAGTATCACGATAGGACAGTTCTAGTACTGAATATACCTGGTATTTTTATTATTTTCATTTACTCGACTGAAACATAATTACCTCTTTCGCTCTGTATGTTATAATTTCACGCTTATTAATTTGAGAAAAACGTTTCACAAAATAATGTTTTTGTTCTTTCATATTATATTTTGTTCGTTTTAATTTCGAGCGCGAAAAGTTCGGACGATTAATGTCGGTATGTAGGTCGGTGGTAATGTGTAGCTTGACGTATGGCTCAGTGGCTTAAACGAAACTACTACCATACAAAATTTCATCAAAATTCGTTGTGTAGTTTTTGCGTGAAAGAGTAACAAACAAATATCCATCCATCCATCGTCATAAGCTTTCAGATTTATAAAAGTAGTAGAAATGTATTGAGCTCGACGTTTTCTTTTAGTTTGTCCTAGTATATACTCTATCGGGTGCGGTACTTTTGGTTTTTGTAGTCTCAGCACATCTCCATCGTGCGTGACTTTATTGAGGAGTACGAGTATACATTTGTAGGGAGCGGCGTTTCTAGTTGGTGTTGCCCTAGAATTATTATATCGTACTCGTCGTTTTCCGCTAATGAGTGGTTTTGATTATTATCCGGATACGCGGGGATCAGGGTTCATCTCTAGGATGACTCTAAGGCAACTCCGCAATAGCGTTTCACGTTAGTACGGCCCCAGTATCTCTCTATCGGCCGAGTTCTTTTCAATTTACTGGGCGATAAGTCGATGCCGATATTTCATTTATATCTCGTCCAAATGAAATCAGTTTGTGCTGTGGTCAGCCATCATCATCATCACATTCGTAATATCCATTACATAACTGTGGAAATGTGGAAAGATGGTATATTAGTTACCCATTTGACGCCTCCGTGGTCCAGCGGCTTACAGCATGGTTCTCAACTCCGGAGGTCGAGGGTTAGATCCCCACGTTGGAACAACAAAAAAATGTTGATTTCAAGTCTAGTTAGAACAATGCAGACTGATCATCTGATTGTCTGACAAGAAAGATGATGCATGTTTCTAGTGGGCATGTGAAAAGTCGGTCCTGTGCCTGATCTCTCGCCAGTCGTGTCGGTCAGAGAGCGCTCTTGTGTATTGCGCACACACTTGGGCACTAAAAATAACTCCTGTGTAGCTAGTCTGGTTTCAATGAAGCCGGCCACCGTCACTGAAATTAGTGTGGGGAGCTATTATTATTATTATGGGTAAAATAGGCAGTATTTTACAAAAAATATGTTGCTAGATTGACCCTAGGGATAAAAGTAAGTATGCTTCCCTTATCCTATCCAATCTTACCGAAAATACGCGTTTTTATCAAGATGATGAGATGTAGACAGACGTAAACCTTCGGTTAAAATTTAAACATATTAAATACACAAATTTCTTTTTTCTACATTCAAGTCCGATTACTTAATACTTAAAAAACTGTTCAACCGAACACAAAATTGTGGCCTAGAATAAAAAAAATAAATGTTTTCGAAGGGTCGTGTTAATCAGGCAGAAGTTACGTCACCCTCATTAGAGCCGTGCATTCTAGCATTAATAACTAAACAATCGATTCAATCGGATCGCACAAATTTATTTCAGGCCTAAAATTACTCACAAAATTCAAATTCTTTATTCACACACACAAAAAATATATACAAAGACATTATTAATACATAATTAAATGATATATATCACATCAATATTTTCCGTGCTAAGTAGAACTTGTGTTACGGGTATCAGACAACGGATATATATTTTATACAATACAGGCATAATTTTATACTAATAACAATATAGGTACAAAATAATAGTATTATACATATTATTTATATTAATATACACCACCACAAAATGTTCCAATTGACATTAATGATTCATGAAATTAAACAAAGAATCTGAAAATAAATCTAATTTTCAAAGAGCCATAGGCCCAAGGGCCTGCTTCACAGAAAAAGCCTGTGAAAGGTCGCTTGCGTTCTGTATAGCTGCGTGGGTGAGGTGACTGGAGGCCCAAAAGGAATTTAGGGACTGGGAACGCACTTGTGACTCCTGTGGTCGAGTGTCCATGAGCGACCGTACTCGTTTACCATCAGGTTATCCATCTGCTCGTTTCCTGTCTATTTCACAAAAAAATACCTATTAACTTCTTCAGCTCAAACTCTCAACTCTCAAGCTCAACAAATCACTAGATTGGAAACTCAATGAAACTTAAAAGCGACATACAAGAGACTACCGCATTCATGTATAGGACATCGTACGAGAGAATAAATAATCTATGGATGCTTTTCACACCACGTCAATCTGGTCCCGTAGTTAGTCCTCGAAGAACTTGTGTACGGGTACCAGACGACGGGAAGTATATTTAATGATTTTAAACTTTACAATATATTATATTCGAGGTTTTTATCATATTATACACATTATGTACACGTCATATTTATTAATTATACACAATACATCCAGGAAAAAAATGTTCTGCTACTTGGGCGATATTCGATCCTGCGACCTCCGGCTTGAGGGCCGACGCGCTTTTGAGCCACAGAGGTCGTAGTAAATAAAAGATTTCACTTATATGGTGTATGGATTCCCCACATACGTTAAAACGTACAGACTAGGAACTAAAGTTCCTAGTCTGTACTTTGAATATTTTGTCTCATCCGAAAAATCCTACCCCAATTTCGGGGCTCAATAAAGTTGTTAATAAAGTTGTTAAAAGTTCTACAGGGTCTTAGGTCTCTTAGTCCAATATTTAGTTGAAGCTAAATCCTTTGGTAACGTCAGTTTTATAAGGGATAACGATGAGTTTTTTTTTATTTAAGTATTGGGTAAAAAGTAATAATGTTTCTAGCTTACAGATGTTTTATTAAGAATAAACTTTTTATTATTAAATACTCAGTGACTGACGTCCTCACTATGAAAATAGGTTTATGATGTATGGGGGATAAAGCTATACTAGTTTCAATTTTATTTATTCGTTGATAGATTAGTTACTACAATAACGATATTTTTAAGAGCAGAAGCGCAATCATAGCCCGAATGTCCAAATGTGTAGAGGACAGTATTTTTCCGTATGATTTTTCCAATCCCGGATCGGTTCAGACTCGCAGATGGCAAGGTTATACCGATACAGGCAGAGACAGGCGTAAAAATAAAACACGAATAATTTGAGGAGTACACAAAAATCGGTTTACTATTCTAGCTCATGGCAATGCCGTATAGAGCCCGTTCGGTCACGCCTCCTTTAAGCCATTTTGCCGTCTCACTTGTACTATCTAATAAGGCTATTTTCCGCAGATTTTCCTATTTGCCATAACTATTTGACCATTTACTTTTCTATTAAAACTATTATTATTTACTTTACAAAACACTTTTATCTTTTTACTGTAAAAAGTATTACCTTAAAATAGGCCACTTTTTTTAAGATATAAAGAAAATACACTTATGTTCAAAAAAGACTATTTTACACTGATGCTATGAAATTAACACTTATCAAAACATTTATTATATAAAATCAAAAACATTTATTCACATAGGTCACACAGTAACACTTATAAACGTCAATATTATTAGAATACAACACAATTAACAAATTATTACATTATATTGATATTACAAAACAAATATATGTAGATATTACAAAACAATTTAACAGTTCAAATCATGTTAAAATTATATTATTAAAACATTTTATTTTATTTTTAAAATACTATAATAGTCGAATTATCGTCTTATATATTTAGTGTAGTTTGTCAGTTTTATACAATTTATTATAATAATACTTTAAACATGGAAAATTGATAATTAATTTTAAAATGTGTCAATTTTAATTCAAAATATGTTATTACTATTATTATTTTCATGGTTGAATGTCATTAAAATAATCATTAATTGTGTAGTAGCCCTTTTTCATTAAATGATTTTTGACACATTTCTTATATTAATTGTTACAAGGTAAACTTAGAATATGAACAGGCAACCTATTGTAAAAGCGTATACCGAGACCCACAAATGTGTTTTGAACCTGAATGAGGCCGTAAAAACCTTATGAGGCCGTAATAATTTGTAGCTAACTTGTTATTATTCCTCGTATTAAAAGAGTGGGTATCGACTTTTCTATCGTATTAGTGAATATTTTTCTAGATATATATGAATTGTCAAAAATAATCTGTGATGCTACTGTCAAAATATTTATGTCTTTAATTTTATCTCTTAAAGATCTGGGTCCTGGCTATATATATAGCACGTACTGCTCGTTTTTGCGATAAAAATATTGTTTGAATATCAGCAGATAATCTAAATAATCTAAACAGAAGGGATGTATAATCTGGAAATAACACAATGTCACATAAGTATTATACAAAAAAGGTAAATCGTTTAAATAAATTAGAAACAGAAAAGATTCCAAGATGGACCCCTGAGGTACTCCCATTTTTATTGGTAATCCCGATGATTTATGACCATCGTTATCATCAAATTGTACTCTATCCATCAAATAATCTTTAGATTGAGAGCAGTATCTTTAATGCCATAGTAATTAAGTTTTTGTAAAAGTGTACTATGATCAACGCAGTCGAATGCTTTGGAAAGATGAAAAAATACACCAATTCACCATTCAATTATGTCATTTTGTATGTAAATAAGTGACCCACCGCGTATCCTTTCTTACGAATGCATTAGCGATGCCATAAAATTCATTATTAATAATAATTATTTGTTCATCCCTTAACCAGTGTTCCGTTATACAAAATATATGAATATTGTGGCTCTTTATTTCTAAAATCGTCATCCAAAATCACTGCAATGTTCAGCTCTGAATTTGTTTTGGGCAAAAAGTGATGTTTTATATTTCAGTCTAGTCTTAGTAGTTGTTTCTTTGAATTGCAAACAGATGCCGCTAGTTCTTGTAGGAAACTTGACAGTATGAATTGTTAATCTTAGGATTTTAATTAACTACCACTCTCCACTGTCCACTATCTAATCTTCTTGAATTTTTTAATTAACTGCTTGATGTATCACTTCACAAATAATTTCACAGATGTATCAAGTGTATTTAAGCTATAAATATAAACTTCTTACTTTGAAATAGTTAATAAAATAAATTTCTCTCCGCTCCGTATTAAAATTTTATATAATTTTTTTATATATATATATATAAATTTATATAAAATTTTAATACGGAGCTCGATATTGCTGTCGCAACTGACAGCTGGCAATTATATTTTTCACTAAATTTTCACTCTTAGAGTTCATAAAAGTTTTAAGCACTATATAGCGTTCGTATATACACTCACTATGTGTTATATCACTGCGAGGCCGCTGTCCTTAACAGTCCGTATAGAAGCTTCGCTTCAAAAACGTTAATCTAGCTTAACACAACAAACACAATGTTCACACTTAAAAATATACGGCACTTGTTGTTAACAATCAATTATTGAATCCGATACAATCAAAAGCTCGATTCGAATCATTCGAAACGATATTTGCACAAGAATCGATACCGTTTCCCCGCACTACTCATTACTTTTAATTATGAGTTCACATCATTTAATCGAACTTATTGAGAACCTTTAAATTATTCGGGTTAAATAGTTCGTCCTAGATCGATGAGGCATAAATAATAAATTAATTCGAGTGGTTAATATTATTGCTTTTTAATATAAAAGTGTAGTGAGACCGAGGGCTGAATATGACTTCAATTTTTGATTAACTTTGTATACGTAGGGTTTTTTGTCTTTCATGCTTTTCAATTATTGTATTTTCGGATTAAGGAAATAAGAATTAAATAAAATCAGCTATCTCTCTTTGATGGCACAAAGCATAAATGTTACAATTGTATACATATGCAAATTATTTTATTCTAATACGATGGATCGTAAGTGCTATTTCATATTTTTATTTTATTTATTCTTCATGTAATCAACAAAATAAAACAAAATATTACAAAATATTCGAAAGAGATGGTACAAAGGCATGCTTATCTCTAAAAAGAGGTCTGCCAGCAGACCTTAGACAGAGTTTAGGACAGAGGAAAGAATAATATCAGATTGGAAAAGAGACAATTACTTACAAATAATGATAATAAACTAATAAATACAAGATGCTTATACATATTATATATATTATGATACCTACATAAAAGAATAATAAACAAAAATTAATGAACCTAATAAATAATAATAATATTATAAAACCTACATAGACTATTTTATCGCTGATGACAATAAGAAATGATTTTTCAGCCTAGTTTGAACGTGTCCACTGGTGGACTCTGCCGCACATGTTCAGGCAAAGCATTTCACAGCTGGGCAGCTCGGACCGTAGAAGTTTGAGTTACACCAAGAGGTGTCGAGTACCTTTTTTGGGTTACAAGTACGCAGAGGCCTGTCGCTCGGGGTATTATATGAAAATCGTTCAAATAGGTAAGAAGGAGAGTTAGACAATTTTAGAATTTTAAACAACAGGATTAAAATGTGAAAATTCCGGCCATTGGGAAGCCATTGTAATTTGTTGCGAAACTCGAAAATATGATCGAATTTGCGCAGTCCAAAAATAAAACGTTTGCACAAATTCTGGAGACTCCTGTTATTTGGATGTAACTGAGGAGCTCTTATGTAAACTTAAAGTTTACATAAGAGCTCCTCAGTTACATCCAAATAACAGGAGTCAGCGTAATCTATCAGTGGCAATAACAAGGATTGTGCTAGAAGAATTTTAGTGGATAGATTAAGTAGTTTTTGTCGTATTTTTAATGTATGCAAAGAATGATGTAACTTTTTGCTTATACCAATAATATGAGCAGACAATCAATAATTAGGCCTAAATTTTTGACACTGTCGCTAAACTCCAATACATCACTACATAAATTATTTCGCTAATAGATTCAAAATCAACCCTGGAGCGCAACTGCCTGCTGCCAATGAGAAGAGCTTGCGACTTTTTTGGATTAACCAGAAGTCCAAAAGTGTTCGCCCATTTAAAAGATCTTGGTTGACAGCAATAATAGCAAGATCAATTTCCTCAATACTAGTGTGCCTGTAAATTTACAGCTCATCTGCATATAAATAGTAGGCAGAAGAGATGAACCTTATTATTTCGTTTATGAAGACCGCGAAAAGTAATGGGGATAATACTCCCCCCAACTAAAGTCTAATAAAACTAAAATTGTTAGCAGTCTGTTTGTCATTGGATACCGTATATCGTCCATTACTTTCAGCAAAGCAGTAGTAGTGCTATACCCAGGACGAAACCCAGACTGCTATGGACTTAAAATATGATTGGTGTTTAGGAAATCCATGCATGTTTCCACATGGAAGGAAAAGTGCTTGAACTAATGGAAAAGTTAAGGATATGGGATATGACTGGAGACAACAAATCAGCAATTGGCGATAACATATCCTTACTCAGGCCATCACTACCAATGGCTTTAGAGTAGATTTAACGAAGACTTGTAAGTACCTGTTCTTCCGAGATATTTTTCAAGACAAACGGATCAAAGGGAGGAGGTAACTTATTAGAAAGGGAGTTCAAACAGCAGTATTTATTGGCGTCAGATAAGTTTATATGCTGAACAACAAAATGTTTTTTAAGTACGTCAATATTTACTACTGGCACAGGAGTTTTTTATAAGCTAATAAATTCTGTTCTGTAGGCACTCGTTTACACTTACTCTTGGCTTTTTCACGCATAGTCATTACATTTTCGATTTCTGGGGATAACCAGGGCGCTGGGAAACGCTTCACGCGAATAGGTTTTATAGGGGCATGAACATCATAAATTTTGGTAACCACTGAATTGAAAATTTCTACTTTACAGTCAATAGATGTCGCCTCGTAGAGCGGATTCCAGTCGATCGCACTGAAGTCATGTCTTAATATTATGTCCTGATCTATCTCGGCAAGGGTACGCTGCAGAATGGTTTTCGCTCTGGGCTTGGAATTACGCAGCTAATAAGACAAGTATAAGAGATCATGGTAGGAGAAAGGAGCAGTTAATTGGCCATGGGAAATTACTTTGGTAGGTCAAGAGATAAAAATAAGGTCAAGCAGATAAGGCTCAGAGTTCGATGGAAAATGTTTCGGGGAAAGGGGTAAAATATTCATATTAAAAGAAGAAATTATATTTTGGAGCATAAGAGATCTATTATCATTTTTAGTTAAACACGTATTAAAGTCGCCCTTGAGGATTATGTGATCGCAGCAGGGGCAGTAACGGTTAGGCAAATCATCAAGTACTGCAAAGTAATTAACTACAGAGGAGGGACTATACATAACACTTAAAAGAACTTTATTATGGGAGATGGTGATTTCAAGTAATAAAAATTCTTGCTGTCCACGAATATAATTAGAAGATTGGCAGATTATATTATATAAGATGTTCTTCCTAATATAAATACACACACCCCCACCTCTGCCAACGCAGTGATCATTACGAACTAAAGTAAAATCGTGTAAAGGATACAGTGTGGAGGAGTGAGGGTTTTAGCCATGATTCAGACACCAATATGCAGTCTACTGGGACGCCGTTAAAAGATGCAACGAGATCTGAGTAATGGGCCGGTATACTTTGTACATTTATGTGGACCAAGTTAGGAGAGGGTGAGTTATTAGAGAAAATGTTATTCAAGCGGTTATCCAAGGGTACCCAATCCAATGATACGTTACTGCCACTGTCACCAATACTAAGAGACTCAATAGAAGTGGACATTTTTATGTCAGCAAAATGAGTCAAAGGCCCTATTTTTATTTTATGTCCCTCTAAATTATTTTAAAAATATTTTCAAATAAATCAACCATTGAGGTTTCTGATAATTTAATTGAATCAATTAGCGAAACCTCTAATACTTTAAGCGCCAGTAAAATCCTCTCGAATTCTTTAAAGGCCTTTTGTTATCGTCAAAATCGACGGGTCCCAAGAACAAATTCGTATATAAAAATTATCGGTTTACGCTATGAGGTTTTGAAGTTCTGTGTAAATATAATCATAAATTGTTAACGCAAATATAAACTTTTTGAGAAAAAAATTAACAAAAGCTATTGAAGAGCTTAGTTCCTTTATTTTCATATTTTTTTACAGTTTAATAATTATTTTCGAATAAAATGAATTCTTATAATACAATAAGGTTTTGTTTTCCGGAACGACGTAGTACATATGTTAAGAATTTTAGACAACAGAAAGTATTGTGCACTAAAGTTAAGGAAATTAAACGACGAATATACGACGTAGTTTTTTGGAACAATCTAGTATACATCTTTATATATGACTTTGTTTTAGGGAATTGATGTTTCGTTTTCATGTCTTAAAAGACAATGAATTGAGCCCTAATGTTCAAATTGATAATGAAAAGACCGATGTTATTATCAAAACTTTAATTAAATAAACGAACTCGGAACATTTTTATCTCAAAAATAATTGTTTTTAACCTTGTTTATGAATTAACACCAATGTTAACGTGTATGCTACATAGGTTCTAAAATTTTAATCATAATCATTATTTGAACGTACAATAACAAATTGAAAAAAAATATATATTTATTTTAGTAAGTGAACCAATAGAAAAAAAAATCATAAAAAAATAGTAAACTAAATCTTTTACAAAAATAAATGTTACTCTTATTCTCATCTGGTAGTGAAAGAAGTATTTTAAATCAAATCAGTTTTTATTTGAATTATCTACCAGATATTTAAATTGTACATAATTATACTTATATCTAAATGAAATAACTTTTAAACTTTCTATGAATTATTTTAAATCACAATCAGTAAACTTAATCAGTCTTAATCATTTTATAATTATTGTATGAGATCAATCGAAATTTAAGAATCTTCGTCACTACTGTCGTTTCTTTGATCATTACAGTCTGTAGAATCATATGGTAAAGATCTAAAAAACATGGCATTGCTTGAATTTATGACGCCAGAATCACAAATACTTATTAAATCTTTATATTTAGATTTTGTGAGCTTCAATAGTGACGAATAAGCATTTTCTAATACAGGTACTGCAGTTGAATTTCTTGTATCAGTTCGAATGATCACGCATTCGTAGGTTTCTTGTTTTAAGTCGTACTTGTAATACAATTTATTAGGTTCCGATTTATCAACGAAAACTTCCTTAACTTTAGTCCACAATACTTTCTGTTGTCTAAAATTCTTGCTCCACAATTTGTCATTTACGTGAACTTTAAAGTTGAAGAAGCTGTCTTGAGTCATATTTTTAACCAAATACGGTTCTCCTTCAGTTTTTGCCCACCGTACAAGGAGACGCCATTCACCTGGAGTATAAATCGTTTTTGAAAAAGATGTACGCTCTATGAGGGCATGCACACTATCGCCTTCGTTTTGAGTGTGCCCCTTTTCTAGGAATCGATGTGTGATTGAGACTTTGTATTTTTAGCAACATATAAATATTAAAAAAATACAAATCTGTTCCGATTTTGGCCCGCGCAATTATCAGACCAGAACCGAATTTCTTTGGCACCTTCTTTAACGTGATCTGCAATATAATCTAATAAACAGCTAGCAACATCGTTGGCACCGCGTCTTGCTATGGTCTCGTTCCACATATAGCAAACTGCTTTTTTCTTAGCCATGTCGAAAACTGTGAAATTGAGCGCAGATAGTTTTCTTTTATAGTAGAAAATGCTTATTTGACCATGAGGACAACTCAATATTTTTTGAAAATCAAAGACAGCAGCCCACAATCTTGCCTTGAGATTCTAACGCATCTTCTTTATCACTCTGCTTTATGTCCCGTGCAGTTTTCTTCGCATTAACATGGTCTTCATAGTTAACTTTCTCATTCTCCTTAGGGTTAGAATTATTACGAAAAGCATGACATACTTCACATTGATCTTTTTTAGGAATGTGAAAGCCAAGATTAAAGTTTTTGTTCACTATGTCCCGATACTGGCGCTCAGTTTTAGCTTTTGTTGTGTACCACAGATTCATCATACCATTCATGATACATTTTGTATATTCGGCTTATACTGAGGCTGCCGTCAAGATATAATTTAGTTGATTAAATTATTAATTAATAATTATTAATTAATAATTATTAATTAAATTATTTATTTATTTATTGATTTAATAATTAATTATTAATTATTAATCAATTAATTAATTAACATTAAGGGTGCAGCGCGGCTACTGTTTTCCAATGACACGGTCGCCCCCGACTGCCCAGAAACCCTCATCGCCCTGCAAAACAAACATCCATCACAATCCAATCCAATCCATAGTTTCCAATGACGCATTACCACCACTACAAACTTCGACAGAAAAAGTACGCGGATCCATCTTGTCCTTTCTTCCGGGTTCAGCTGGCGGCCTCGACGGTCTCACCCCTCAGCATCTGAAGGACCTCACCAGCGGTTGCTGCGGGGAGGCCGGCGAGAAGCTCCTGCATGAACTTACGAATCTGTGCAACCTGATGCTAAATGGAGGGGTCGCATCAGATATCGTAGACATTCTGTATAGAGCTAACCTCTGCGCCTTGAGGAGGAGAGATGGTGGCATTCGTCCGATTGCTGTCGGCTCCGCATACCGGCGCCTTACAGCCAAACTAGCTTGCAAATCGGTCACTTCCCTCGCGTCATACTTCCAGCCAAAACAGCTCGGTTTTGCCTGCAAAGGGGGTTGTGAGGCCGCCGTTCACTCTTTCAGGACAGCTATCCACAATCAAGGCGATAATGTGTTTCTGCAAAAACGCTTTCAACTCAGTTGACCGAAGCGCCATGTTGGCCCAAATTAAATCTAAAGCACCTGCCATTTTACCATTTATGCTCCAGTGTTACAACGACCCCACCAAACTCATTTACAAAGACCACCTCATCTCATTCAAAGTGGGCTGCCAACAGGGCGACCCTCAAGGTCCAGCAATCTTCAGCCTTGCTATACACCCGGTCATCGAGCTTCTAAATTCCAAATTTAATGTTTGGTATTTGGATGATGGGACCCTTGGAAGCGATGCACCCACTGTACTATCCGACTTCCGCACTCTGATCCGCGAGTTCCAAAAATAGGTCTGCAGCTGAACCTAGGTAAGTGCGAACTTTTTGTGCCAGACATTTGTCCCCACAACTGATAACAAATAGAAACGCGATTATATCCAGCTTTAAAGAAATAGCTCCACAACTGTCTGTCATTGACAAGGATTCGCTTTTCCTTTTGGGCTCACCTATTTTAGACGAATCTCTCCCGGACTTCATAGATAACAAATTACAAAATTTTAATGAAACTTTAGACCGCCTCCCCCAAATTAACTGTCACATGGCCTTTACCCTAATCCGTTTTTGCATTTTCGTACCTAAATTGACATATGTCTTACGGTGTTGTCAACTGTGGAAGTTCCCTCAACTTCTCAAACAGTTGGATGATACCATAAGACAAACGCTCTCCACTATTTTGAATACAAATTTCGATGACCGCCTGGAGCGAAACTAGTGCTTGTAGCGAATTGCCTGATAATACTTTTTCCCAAAGGCTCTGGGACGAGCCACTCTGCAGACTGGTACGGAATAATCTTCTTAATACTTCCTCCAGTCCAGTGGAGCAGGCTCGCCTCTTAGCTACGGAGAAGTGGGAGTCGGGCCTTTGGCTACAAGCATTACCGTCACCCAATACAGGCACATTGCTGGATCGAACAGCTTTCCGGTTAGCTACTTCCCTGCACCCCCCGCGTCGTCCCCCATCGCTGTGTTTGTGGTGCAAACATGAACAGCCTCGGACACCACGGGCTGTCCTGTCAACGAAGCGCCGGCCGCATCTCTCGATATCACTGCCTGAACGATCTCATCCGTCGAGCTCTTGTCACCGCTGGAGTGCCAGCTGTGCTGGAACCCTCTGGTTTGGCGCGCGACGATGGCAAGAGACCAGACGGTATGACACAGGTCCCTTGGAGAGTTGGGCGGGCCCTTGTATGGGACGCTACTTGCGTCGATACACTTTCTCCGTCTCATGTCCAGGGCACCTCGAGTTCTGCAGGTGCGGCCGCCAATTTGGCGGAAAACCTCAAGCGGCCCAAATATGAGAACATTAGTGGGGATCTCATATTTGAACCGTTTGGGGTTGAAACCCTAGGTACATGGGGTCTGGGTGCGCACAAACTGTTCAGAGAAATCTCCAAAAAACTCATTGAGGCCACCCGAGACCCCAGAGCCGGCACCTACCTGGCCCAGAAAATAAGTATCGCAATCCAGCGAGGAAACTCTTTGAGCCTTCTAGGTACTCTGCCTGGTGGGGACGACCTGGGAGATTTCTGTGTTTTGTAGCATTTTAAGTTTTGAAGTGCTTATTTTTTTTTAGTACTTACCTACTTTTATGGTTTGTAAATATTTTAAATAGATTTTAGTTCATTTTAGCTTTTAACATTATATTACATAACTTTGTAATCTTAACAGGAACGAATGAATTTATATGATCACATACACTTTTTATCATGTCATTGTCAATAACACATTTGTGGTTCTTATGTTTGCCTCGATGATCATGCTCAACATCTCCAACGTCGTCATATTTTTGAAAAGTAGTCTTGACTATACTCTCACTCACAGCAAGAGTTTGCAAAAACATTGTCTTACAAACCTTAATCGGGATTGCATTAGTATTAGATGATATTAAAAGTATTGAATAAGATATATAAAAAGTATTGAAATGTATACTGACGTTTATTGGGAGTGCTACGATTTAAGCACCGATTTTTTACCGCTTTTTTTTACATATTTCTCCACATACATCCACTGTTTTTCTCTATTTCCATGCATCCCAAATCTATTAAAACATTCAAGTCTTTGTTCTTCTGTCATTTTATCTCCACACTTATACTTACAACTACACGGTTTTCCCATAATTTTGTCATTAACAAATCTACCTCTTTTTGAAACGTAACTCTTTCCAAGATTTTTCAAAGTTTGTCGTTTCGCGTCCGACCAGTCTTGTCTATGAACCAAACGTTTCTTTGACTTTTGTTTCGGGGTAGTTTCAGGCGTTAAGTTTGATGTGCTATTATTAAGGGATTGGACTGAATCAATCCAACCACTATGATCGGAACAAAAAGGATCATTAAATTTTTTGTGTGCATTTACTGGGGAAGGTATAGGTGTAGCTAATACCATATGTGATGATGATGGTGTGGAAATCGCAAGTTCTTCAAATTCTTCAATAAATATTGCTGGTGAGTTATAAAAACTGGAGGTTACCTCAATGATCAACGGAGTAAGCACTTCGTCTGTATGCTGTGCTGGTAGGAAATGTGTAGGTGGTGAAGCATCTTGATCGCAGGCAACATGAAAGGTATCTGGGTTATGGATATGAGCATCTGATTTTTCTCGCAATCTATCATTTTCATCATTTTCATCAAAAACATCATGCCAAACTTCTGGCATATCGACGACAATATTCTCGGCTCCAAGTGGCACAGGAGTTTCAACAGAGAGCGTTGACTCCCAGTTTCTAACAGAAAGCAAAAAGGAAGGTATATGTTATAGTGGAATTTATAACTAAATTCTTATTGATTACATTAAAATTGTGATATTTTATTTAAAAATATATTAAATCATATACTTTTGTATAGAACAAACATGCATATTAAAATAGTTTACTGAGAACAAAATTGTTTATTTACATACGACATATTTTTTTATTATTATTTTGTAGAAGATAATCGTATCTGCTCAAGCGAAAAATCGCTTAGATTTGATTTTTGCCGATCAGTGACTTAAGTATAAGTAATTAGCTAGAAAATAAATATGTCTAATTGAAGTCTTATTGTATAGTCAATCAATATAGTAGTAAAATAGGTTTAACAAGAATAATTATTTATAAGTTACATATAGACCTATTTATATTTTTGTAGAACGATTTCGTATACCCACAAACGACAAAAGTTACGAATTTACGTGTAATTTTGTTTAACTTGTTCTAACTTTAAAATACAACAACTTTAAGCAATGTTAAAGTGCATTATGTAAAAAACTATACCCACCTTTTTTAGAGCTTTCATCGCTGTTATGACTACTTGTAGTTAGGGTTACCATCTAGGTATTACAAAAAGCCGGACATTTCAATAAAAGTCCGGACTTTTGACTTTTTGTCGTACTTAGTTAAAAGAACAAAAAAAAACATTTTTCACCTTACCCACGCACGACACGATATTTTTAAAATTTGCAACACTGTTTTCAAGGTGGCAACACTGTTTTCATGTTGGCAGCACTGATGGCGCCAGCCAATCCACCGCCACCAGTATAATGTTACAACGATAAACTAACGCACGTACGTACGTTGAGAAAAATATTCAATTACAAGCTGTCCCACAAATATTGATTGTGTTACATGGTAGTAAACACTCTCGTCTAATTTGTTTAACGAAAAAATTATGAAAATATTGAATGTATTTGTAAACTTTTGCTCATAAAGTAAATTATAACCTATGTGAAAAAGTAAATCTTGTGTTTGTGTGTTTTAGTGTAAAATGGCTTCATCGAGCAAACGACTGTGCACATATAATGACACTTTACTAGCAAGATTTCCGTTTTTGAAAGAAGGACGAAATATCAATGAAGTAAAGTGTACAATTTGTGACTGTTTCGTTTCAATTAAACATAAAGGGGCTGGAGATGTTGACAAGCATATTAAAACTGGAAAACATTTAAAGATGAGTACAAGCACTCCAAACACTCCTAAAATTGACACAATATTTCAGCCTAAAAGTAAAGCGATCTCTTCTAAACAGTCGGCAGCAGAACTATCTTTAGCGTTTCATACGGTAAAACGCCACCAATCTTTTAAATCGATGGATTGCACCGGAAACTTATTGAAGATTTTGTTTTCGGATTCCAACGTAGCTACTTCTATTTCATGCGCTCGTACAAAATGTGAAGCGCTTGTTAATAATGTCTTGACTCCATGGGTTATCCGAAACATACAAACATCTATCAAAGACGTAAGCTACGTAGGCGTTTCAACCGATGCTAGTAACCATGATGCGATTAAAATTTTCCCGATTTTAATCCAATATTTTGACTGGCAAAATGGAATTATGACAAAACTTATAGAATTTTTAAATACACCAAACGAAACAGCGGAAACAGTTTCAGAGATAATAAAAACCACTCTAGAAAAGTATGACTTGCTCGCTAAATGCGTTTCATTCACTGGAGACAACGCCAATGTGAACTTTGGTGGCGTGAACCGTTTACCAGGTCAAAATGTATGGTCCAAGCTGAAAACACTCTTAGAAAGAGACTTGGTTGGTGTCGGATGTCCAGCTCATATCCTTCATAATTGCGTTCAACATGGAACAGATATACTAAAGATTGATATAGAGTCCGCAGTTATGAAGATTTTTAACTATTTTTCGGTGTATACTGTCCGTACTGAAGCACTAAAAGAAATATGCGATTACATTGACATTAATTACCGTCAACTACTCTATCACAGCAAAACAAGATGGTTGAGCTTATTTCCGGCCATAGAGAGAATTCTTCAGATGTACCAGCCCTTAAAAGAGTACTTTGCAACAGCTGTAGGTGTCCCTACAACGATCGAGAGGTTTTTAGACGACGAATTGAGTGAAGTATATCTATTTATGGTTCATTCACTTATGTCAATTTTTCAACCAAAAATCCAGGAGATAGAGACTGAAAGCAATTCAATATTAGATGTTGCCAGAATACTACGCGATACCCAAGAACTCATATGCTCTCGTGCAAATACTAATTTCATGCCACTTAAGGTACGAGAATTGCTTGGGAAATGCACTCCAGAACATCAAGAGGCCTTTCGAGATGACGTGAAATCTATGTACAGAATTTGTATCGAGTATCTTGATAAATGGACAAGACCGCTGTCTGATTTTAAAGTCTTTGACTGGATTCAGTTGAAAAAGAGCGAACTGATAGATTTCGAAAAGCTCGTGGATTCTGTTATTTACATGAAAGGCAAAGGAATTGTGGTCGATGACGTTAGGCTGTTCGACGAAATAACTGCAGTGAATTCATTTTTGTCACAACAAAACGATGAGTTTTTTAGTTTGATGCTCCATAAAAAATGGGTAACCATTTTTAAAAACTTTTCTATCGAAAGACTTCCCGTTCTATTAAAGATTTGCCAATTTCTTTTTTCTATCCAGGCTCAAAACGCGAGTGTAGAAAGAGTGTTTTCTCTTATGGGAGCACAATGGACAAAGGAGAGAAATAGGTTGTCTGTACCCTCGGTCAGGGCATTGCTCATGATCCAATACAACCTTAAAAACATGAGTTGTGAGGAATTTCATAAAATAATTTTAAATGAACAAGAGTTACTTAATCAAGTATCAAGTTCTGAAAAGTACAAACCCATAGTATAAAGTATTATACTAACCAAAAACTAAGATTATTTATTATTTTTTATATCAAAGTTTTTATGTGTTGATTGTTTGAAAACGAGAACAACTTTAGTATTGATAGAAGTTTTTTTGATCTCTTGTTAATTAATAAAGACGATTTATAATTTTGTTTTTTTAAGATAAGTCATTTACTTGTGTAGAACTGAAAAGATAAACCTACAGTTATTTTATAGTATTACATACCTACCAAAAACTAACGTTTTTTAGTTTTAAGGATAAGTTGATTTTTGTAAACAAAAATAACTTCTATGGATATTTTTTTTATTTGACCTTTAAAGTTGATTTATTAAAGATTTTAACATTTTGTTGTTCGATAAATGATAATATAATGATGATTAAAGACTCACTCGATGTAACTTTACTAGTTTTATTTCTCATATTTCATCAAGTAATTAAAAACCCGGACAAATGAGAAGGCCGGACGAAGTCCGGACAAGAGTCTAAAAGTCCGGACATGTCCGGATTAATCCGGACGTATGGTAACCCTACTTGTAGTAGTACTGCTGTCATTTTCATTTAAATGCAGAGCTAAATTCAGTATTCTTTACTTTCTTGACAATCCCGACATTATTGTAACATATACTAAATACTGTATATAAACCTGAATTGTGATTTTACAAAAATTTTGTATTTTTGTCAAGAGCTCGCTAAAACCTGTGACTTTGTCGACTAGAAATACCCGAATGACGTTACGTCGCTGCGCGCGCGGTGCGAGTTGCAAAGAACAAGCGCGTACATGTCAATACATGTTTGTTTGCGAGTTTATATTTCTGATAAGATAGTGTTCGATTGATTATTCCATTAAGTAAAAGGATATTAAGTAAAAAAAATATAATGTCATATAGTTTTATGTATGTACAATACAAATACGCAATAAAATATATTTCGTCTTATTTTTCCATAAGATTTTGTTCTTGGGACCCGTCGAAATATTCGTATCGTCAGACTGAGGCTGGCATAGAAAGATATTTACGTGGAAAATTGAATTAATGAATGAATGAATTAATTAATTAATTGAATTAATTAATTAACCTCAATGCAGTTTTATTAAAAATTATCTGCATGCGGTTTAATATTTGACCCACCTATTACGTAGTAACTATTTAGTAATCTGTGCCGCCTGGCTGATTCAAAATGAATGATAATAATAAAAAAAACTTGAGAGGTGTCAAGGGACACCCGGATGGAACGAAGTTCCTTTCGATTAATTAGTGAAGGAATTGTAATAATTTTTTTTTTGTTATAATAATATTTTTTTATTATTAACAAATATAATGTAATATAAACTTAATCAGTAGGCTCAATTTTAGTAATGATTGAGAGAGAGAGAGAGAGACAGACAGAGAAACACGCGCATGCCGCACGGCTTACAACTATAGCAAAAAGTGTCGTTACAGTATTAATTTTTTCCATCTAGCCCCCTTTCGCAACGCGCGATAAGGAACTTCGTTCCAAAAAAACTTAGGAATTACTTCTTTAAATACTGTAGTGCCTGGGACAGTTGGTTTTCAAATGTCGTATGGTTGTCCAAGCACATACGGCATTCTCACAACACAGTCAGCCTAGTCCAGAGGAATTACTGGTTAATATGTCTGGGGCCAACCATGTGCGGATTTCCTCACGATGTTTTCCTTCACCGTTAGAGCGTCCATACTTGAGATCTGAAAAAGTCTCATTGGCACACGCCACAACCTAGGAATCGAACCTGCACCCTCTCGAGTGCGAATCAAATGGACTACCCACTAGCCCATGGATTTCTATAATGATAATAATATTAAATACTAAAATACTAGCTTTTGCAGTGGCAAAACTGTTTTCACAAATATTATTGCGGTTTATTTTTTTGTTCTCCAAAGTTTCAATAATACTTGTATTTAGTGTTTACTTTACAGAAAATGTATTTGCTGCTGATCTGGGGGGCAATTCAGGTAAGTATATTCGGTAAAATCTCGATTCGATTGACTTGCTGTCCCGCTCCCATACACACGACTAGTCAGCGTGTTAACCGAAACGAGAATATATCGAAAACAATTACGGCTTTTCATCTAAAATTATCCAAAAGATCCGCATACGAGTAGATTAAAATCCGATTGAATTACATATAAATTTTATTTTTCTTTTATTAAATCAGTTTGGCGGGTTTATGTAATGTAAACTTGTTTATTGCCAATAAAGAATTTATTTATTATTATTAATATTAGACGGGACACATAGCAGCAAGTTTCTATGTTAGTATTACAATACACAGTTCACAACTTGGTTCAATTCCAATGTGTTTATATTTCAATACACGGTTCATAACTTGGTTCACTTCCAAAACGGTTTAAACTGTACCTACTTTACACCATACTAAACGTATACTTACTGTTAACATTTAGTTCAGCAATAAAAAATATTGTTAAAGTTTCGGTGTTCATTGAAAGAGCGGAAATCTTGTAACCCAGTTAGTATAAGAAAACTGGACTCAAAGTATTAAGAAACAAACGAAGAAATAGTAATAAGCGCTATCGTAACATCTTTTTGTACTTCTTGTAATTACAGAAAGTCGGAGTTTTTTTTTTCATTTTACGTGTCTTTTTATTTATTAAAAATTCAGAATACTATAATATTTAAAAAATTATATCCTCTAAATGGCAATTTAGCCATTTGCGATCTCGCCGAATTGCCATTTAGACGATATATTTTCGCCGTGCGGCGGAAATCGTGCGGCTTTAGTCACCCCTGGTAATCCCCTATTATATACTTTCAAATGGAATATACATAAGACTAGCTATTATACCACACAGCCTATTGTCAGTACAGTATAGCGTCATGCCGATTGGATCAGTTAAAACTGACCATGTATGGACGTGGATTAGCAGGGCAGTTATACGCGTGTGCCGTGTGGTGTATACGGACGAACTGCAGATTAGATCAAGCCTGCAGCGTCATGTCGATTAGACGATAGGCACTTTAACACGTCATTGGTGTCCCAATTATCTATATTTTTTTTCAACATTATACTCTTATCAATTATGTTTACGTACTACATACATACTATAACCCTATTACTGGTAATATGTTCCAGTTATATTCCAATAAAAACCGTAATGTATACATGTCTTGACTGTACAGAACATGGACACAATACACAGCACACAACAAATAGAAGAAGCAATAGACAGATACACGGAAGTCATAACACAGACATGCAGAGACACCATGCCGTCCAAAAAACACACAGAGATTCACCTTGTCGTGGTGGAATGATGAGCTCGCGCAGATGAAGAAGGAGGTCGCCACGAGGAAACGCAGGATCCGTAACGCTGCGCCTGATCGCAGAGACCGCGTAGTTGGAATGTACCTGGAAGCGAAAGAGAAGTATGAGAAGGCAGTAAAAGATGCACAGACTGAGAGCTGGAAGGAGTTTTGCCGGAAACAGGATAGGTAGGGGGTCTGGGAGGGCATCTACAGGGTGTTGAGCAGAGTCAAAGGGAGGGAGGAGGATCTGCCCCTTACGAGGGACGGTGAAACACTCGACGCCCGAAGCTCCGCGGAATGGCTGGCGGAGACCTTCTACCCCGAGGACCAGGAACGTGATGAAAGTGAGGAACATCGGCGGACGCGCCGGCGGGCGGAGTCCTTGGACACCGAACCGCCGGCGGGTCCGGACGACCCTCCTTTCATCATGGAGGAGTTGAAGAGAGCCGTAAGGTCCTTCAACCCCAAAAAGGCCCCCGGGGCGGATGGACTCACGTCGGACATCTGCCAACATGCTGTGGAATGTGACCCGGAATGGTTCCTTGCTCTGCTGAATAGGTGCCTCACCGTCGCCTGCTTCCCCAAACAGTGGAAGCGGGCGACCGTGGTGGTGCTAAGGAAGCCGGGCAGGGAATCGTACCGGGTACCAAAAGCCTATCGACCGATCGGCCTCCTGCCTGTTCTCGGCAAAATCTTAGAAAAGATGCTGGTCGCCCGACTTAGGTTCTACCTGCTGCCCAAGATTAGCCCTAACCAGTATGGCTTCATGCCCCAAAGGAGCACCGAAGACGCCCTCTATAGGTTGGTGAACCACGTCAGAAAGCAGAGGGAGGAGAAGAAAATTTCTGTCGTGGTGTCGCTGGACATAGAGGGGGCCTTCGATAGTGCTTGGTGGCCGGCCATAAAGGTTAGGTTAGCTGAGGTTGGGTGTCCGGGGAACCTGAGGCGGGTGATCAACAGCTACTTGAGTGAAAGAGGAGTGAATGTAAGGTATGCTGGTATGGAAGTGAGCAGGGAGACCAACAAGGGGTGCGTGCAGGGATCCATAGGTGGACCTATCCTGTGGTACCTCTTGTTGGACCCCCTGCTATGGATGTTAGAGGATATGAATGTTTTTAGCCAGGCGTTCGCCGACGACATTGTGCTGGTGTTCGAGGGAAAAACGGCCCTCGAAATTGAGAGAAAGGCGAATGGGGTCCTGGACAAAATTAGCAAGTGGGGGGAGCTGAATAAACTGAAATTCACCCCCACAAAACATGCGCTTTATTAATCACGCGAAAGCTTAAGTATAACGTGCCTCGACTCGCTATGGGGGGTGTCTATTTGCAATATTACGGCGAGATAAAGGTATTGGGCCTGACAATAGACAGCAGCCTCACGTTTAACGCCCACGTCGGCAATGTTTGTAAGAAGGCCATTAGTAGGTATAAGCAGCTTGCAAAGGCTGCCAGAGTAGGATGGGGGCTTAACCCCCAGATAGTTAAAACAATATATATGGCCGTGATAGAGCCGACTATTTTGTATGCATCGGCAGCGTGGGCACCCACCGTGGAAAAGATGGGGGTCCAAAAAAGGCTCAACTCCGTCCAACGGGGTTTTGCCCAGAAGATTTGCAGAGCATATCGGACCGTCTCCCTGAACTCTGCGATGCTGTTGGCTGGGATACTCCCTCTTGATCTCAGGATACTCGAAGCTTCGAGGCTCTATGAGATCAAGAAGGGAGAACCGCACCCGGCGTTGAAAGACAGGGAGGTGGAGCGAATGGCTCCAGCGATCGAGGACCCACATCCGGCAGAGCAGGTAGAGCTGAGGTTCGGGTTGGTAGATGAGGACTCGTATGCAGACGTGGTTAACAGCCACGTCCATAGGATCTATACGGACGGCAGCAAGATTGAGGGTCGAGTCGGAGCCGCACTCTCCGTATGGAAGGGTGAGGTCGAGACGAAGGCCGTCAAGCTTGCGTTGCCGCCGTATTATACCGTCTACCAAGCCGAGCTTCTAGCGCTCCAGAAAGCAGTAAGTATAGCCTGCAAGAGTAGAATGGCGAAGGTCGGTATCCTTAGCGATTCCAGATCGGCTCTCGGCCCTTAGTTCCCCTCATCCCCTGGCAGTGCAAACAAGGGAGGCCCTCCGAAAAGCTGCATCGCAGAGGTGGGAGGTCTCCCTGTTTTGGATTAAGGCGCACGCAGGGTTGAGAGGGAATGAGAGGGTTGACGAATTAGCCAAGGAGGCCGCGCTGCGATTGAAAAGGAAGCCTGACTACGATCTGTGTCCTGTTTCATTCGTCAAGCGTATCTTAAGAGAGGATACGGTTGAGGAATGGGACAGGAGATACGAAGTGGGAGGGACGGCCGGAACCACTAAGCTCTTTTTCCCAAGCGCTGCTGCTGCATACAAGATAGTCAACAAAATAGACATAACACACCACACTACACAGATACTGACTGGACACGGCGGGTTCGCCTTCTAATTGAACAGATTCAAGTTGAAGGAGGACCCGTCGTGTTCATATCAGCCAGGAGTTGAGGAGACGGTTCCTCACCTGTTACTCGAGTGCCCGATTTTTGCTAGCAGTAGATATGATACTGAGCGAAAATTGGGCATATCGATTACGGGTGAGAGCCTGTGTTCTATCCTGGGGGGAAAGAAGAGGAAGTTTTTCTCTCTTACTGTAAAAAGATCGTAAACTGTGTAAATAAAAAAAACTGTGATATATTGGTGTTATATTAGTGTAGGCTCTAGATTAAGTTTTTAAATTGTGATAGTAAGGTTAAGTTAAATGTGTGTGCCGTTGTTTTATTTTGTCGTTTTTAATTGAATTGTGTTCGTATATATTGGAATTATTATTTATTGATTTTATTTTTATTGACATTTTGAATTTAAATTGTATGGTATATTAACGAAAAATTTTATTGGATTTTATTGAATTTTTCTGTGTTTTAAATTGTATAAATATCTGTTGACTCTTTACTCAATGTAAAAAACCGACAAGTACATAGTTACAAGTTACTATGTAAGAAAATCAACTGTATATATAAAATATATAAGTAAATAGCAGAAATATATAAAAAAGAATGTATGCAATAGACGCAATAGACATAACAAGGAAGTTACAAGTATTGTAAATGTTTTAAGTTAAAAAAGAAAAAGAAAAAATGTATAAGAACTAGATATAAGGTATTTAAAAAATAGAAAAGGAATGAAACAGAAAATAGAATAAAAAATAACACAACAAGCCCTGATACTGTTAGGGGGATGAGAAAAAAAAATGTATACATGTCACTGACTGTACAGATAATTACAGATAAATGAAATAAACGAGCCGCCCATTACTCAGGTCCAAATATTTCGTCCCGAAACTCCAAAGTTGAAAGTTATAAAATCAGCGGTTAGGCCTAAGGCTCCGTGTAGCAATTAATTTTAATCTCAGCAAACTTGTAATTATAATTTTTTATTGAAAATATTTTAAAGTCGTGTGTTACATCAGAGGGTCAATTCTACTAAATAAAACTGCAATAATACAATTACAATCAAGTCCTGATACACTATAAATTAAATAAAAAAATATTTTTATGTTAAACGGTTTTATTTAAATTAACTCTAGATACGCAACGCCCAACGATTTTATTATTTGTCTGATCAGTACCCCAGATTGATGAGAAGATTGGTGCGATCTGGTAGCTAGGACTTACCGAATTATTTTTTAGCTTTTAGTACATTACCTACATTATTTTTATTGTAATAAAACCGTTTAACATAAAAATATTGTTTTATTTAATTTATTTTCAAGTTTTTAGTTTTGTTGCTAGAGACTTTAATTTATTTCAGAATGAGCTCTATTCTACTAATCAAGCCCCCTTTCATTAGACACCTATATTGAGGTAGTTGTGGAAAATATGTAATCCGCCATTTTGTGGCGGCGGCCATCTTGAATTTTATTTTTTTATAGTGAGCTCTATTCTACCAATAAAGCCCTTTCATTTGATACCCATATAGAGGTTGGTGTGAAGTAATATGTAATCCGTAATTATGTATCGGCGGCCATTTTGGATTTACATTCATAATTTTTTTTTATTATTATATTGTCATCAAGATTAAGAGTGGGTACCAAATATCAGATTGATCTGGTGTCAGGAAGGGGGTAAAATTCCAATTACTAAATTTAACCCAAAGAAATAAATAAATAAAATGGCCAAGCTAAATAAACCCGTTAATAAAAACTGCCAAACCAGTATTCTCGTAAACGTTAAACCAGCGACAAACGCGTTTTGATTGGTCAAAACGTCACAAAATCAGTTTATGATAACAAGTCGCTTCACTTATAATACAATCAAAGTAAAATTAAACTCGACGTTAAATACGAGATAAGACGTTCAGTTGACTGGCGCGTTATAGTCCACGCAGTTTTCATGTGATGTTTCTATTCCCGCCAATAAACGACGTTTTTAGTGCTTAAATTTTAAATTGCAAGATTTTTTTTTTAATATCCAAAACTAAACACAATATTTTTTTGGATTACAGTCGTGATGCAACGTAAGTTTATACAAAACAAAATAATTAATCTGTTAAAGTACCCTGAAAATATATAAATTCAATAATTTCAGTCTGTTATGTAGCCTTAATCGTGATCAAAGCCTATTAATTACAAACGCGGGGACGTTTCGGGAGTTATAGCTCAACTTCATGTCAATATATTAGCCGATACCTCGCGTGTACGCCACCTTATAAATTGCCGAACTTGGACATTTTTTGCGGCTAGCCAGACTTCAGTGGATATTACTAAAGTTATGATATTAAGGCTGCAGTGGCGAATTATATTTCACTCGTAAAATATTAAGCCATTGTTAAAGTTTTGAAAGAGGTCGTGAAACATCAGTATCATCGTGTTGTCTTAAATTATAGTACCCGGGGTAACTGAGCTTTGCTCAGAGTTCTGATAAATAAATAAAAAATAGAATCACTAAAACATTTATTTAACCGTGATTCGAACCCACCACATAACGAATTTTTGAACTATGCAAAAAGTATACACACACATACTAAACTGTCAATCGGACTGACACAATAGAGTCAATTTCGACGACGAATTTGATATATTGTTGTACGACAAAAGAAAAAACATTAATAGCTTAAAAATGCGTAGTTTTCTAGAGATAAATTCTCCCTCAAAACTGCCTACATACTAAATTTCATGGTAATACTTGAAGCCGTTTTCGAGAAACCGATCCTACTAATATTATAAATGTGAATGTTTGTGAGGCTAGATTTATGGACGGATAGATGGATGGATGTTTGTTATCTTTCACGCAAAAACTGCTGAACAGATTTTGATGAAATTCGGTACGGTAGTAGCTTAGACTCTGGATTAAAACATAGGCTACTTTTTATCCCGGAAAAGTACAGTTTACATGCGGGATACCCGATAGTATATTAATGCGGGCGGAGCCCTGGGAAACAGCTAGTTATATTATATATACAAGATTGCCACGCTTAAAGCAAAAGATATACTAAAGTAAGGCCAACCAACCAGACGAGACATGAGAATGTAAACAAATTTTCAGGGATTCAAAACATTTTTATTTGAATAAATTATTATAAAGTTCAAATTTTAATCGCTGTCGTCTGTACTAGACAAAGATGATTCGTCGGAAGAGTCCGAGTCAGCTGTGTTTATAATAACAACAAAAAACCAAGTAAATATGGAGACGAAAAAATATGTATCACTTCGAACGCAATCCAAACAGGAATGAACTTGTTCACAATTGTTTGGCGGACCAAATGTTGACAACTGCGGCACTGGCCGCTTTCCTGTACCACGAAACACGCTACGGCAGCTGTCGTCGACCAACTGACGTCATTATTGCATACGAGTGATAAGGACAGATATAATATTAACTCACTTTCATAATGCAACTCAGTAGCGGTCCGTTTATTTACGTTTTTATCTCGTTTCGTTGGCCTTACTATATATTCACATCCAATTTTATCTTTTTGTAATCAATTAATATTTAAATTAATTAATTAATAATTAATATTTAAATTCGACCAAATTGTCTTTTAGTTTTACGGTAAATAAGTGTAGTTTAAGTTGGAAGCATTATTATAGTGTGATGTTTTCTTACTTTTTTTCTCGTGTTTTTGTTTTGCTAGTGTTCATTTATTCAAAAATACCTGGAAGAGACTTATATAATGCGAATATATAAGTTATATTTCTATCATTTCTAATTATAAGCTAATCTCATATATCTATCATTTACAGTTTATTTGTCGAGATAAAACTTGAGAACGGCTGAGCAGTTTACCTCCTTTTTGTTCTTGAAATAATTGTGGAAGATTAAAAAATAGTTACAAAATGAAACGAAAAGTTAAATTTTCCCTTAGCTAACTGTTCCTACCTGTTATTCCAGTTCACAGGTAAGACAGAACTAGTAATTTATAAAAGGAGATCAGCAAGTCGCCATACATTTACTGCCTGGTAATTAAAATACGTGGCCACAAAAAATATTGATTGTATGTTGTACTTTATGAAACAAAAAAAAGAAATAATATTATACATCAAGCTTGGGGGGGGGGGGGGGGGATAAATGATAATTGATATAACCTAACCTATTGTTCAATAAAGTGACCTAGTGGCGGTTTTCGGAAAAGCGACATCTATTAGTTGTGATGTCAATTACGTAATGAAATTAATAACTAGTTAAATAAACTAACAGATAAATGATAGATGTCGCTTTCACGTTACAAAAACCAAAAACTAAATAATTATTTTTCTTGGTATAAATATAAATAGTATAGAGGTACTACTTCACACCCCGAATAACTTTTTTTATATAAAACTAGTACTAAACTGCTTAACTATAGAAAAAGAAAATAACTACATACTCCAATAAAAAATAAATCTATTTAATGGGCCACTAGAGGGAGACCCAAGTAGCACAAAACTGCTGTAACTTTAGCGTTTATAAAGAGGTATACAATATAGTACACTATAACTGCAATAGCTGAAAATTACTCTTTCGCCTATATATTAACGCTATTACGCGTCACTGTAAAGCTGCAAGCGCAGCGTAGAGCTATTAGCAATAAATAGAACTGTAAGCTGCAATGAAGCATTTTCGTGGACTTTAACTCAGCTAAATTAAGAATTGAAGGCCACAAGTGTACGCCCCAGACCGCTTGCATTTTAAGAAAGAACATGTGAACTATAATGCAGTCAGTTTTCCTGTGACTTTAATTAATACGTCTTGCTGTATAAAGTTGAACTTTAGCAGTGGTTATCAGATCGTTACAGCGCTTAAATAGCCCACATGACCACTACCGGTGTATTCTTATGATTCTGAATTACAGCATTTACAGCACACAGCTATAAATTAGCTCATATGTTACTCATTATACCCATTACAGCTGAATCATGTACTTTAAATACTTATTTATTCAGCGCCGTGTAGGTATTAAATATCCAAATAATTCGTCCGTTATATATAAGCATATGTTGTACGGATATTCTGATATATATTTGGAATTTTATTGTTCAAAATATGGACAGATAAACGAAGAACTGGCGGAACACGCCGAAAAATTAATGTAGAATCCACATTAGCGCGGTTAACTCATTAGTTACAATATTTGCGTACATGTTAACCACTATAAAGCTGTATAAAAATTTTTGGCTGACTTGTTTTTCACAATAACTACAGGTATCAGCTCGTTACTGATTTTTGTACCACGAGTGGGATACTTATAAAGCCCATAGCGGTAATTGTGATCACATTACTTGTCCGCCATTTTCAGGTTAGAATTCTATGTAACTCATTAAATGAAAAAGTTATCTTTGTTATTTTATAGAAAGTTTGATTGATTTAAATAAAAAATGTACTGATTTTATACGCAAACAGCATAAGGATAAATTGTAAATGCAAAATAATAAAAAACCTTTTATTATCCATTTATGATCAACATAATTTTCGTTTCTTTTTTTTTCTTAGTGCACATCTGACACCATGTTGAGAACTACGACGTCTTGGTTTTTACATAATATCTTTCTTACTCTTGAGTGGTGATAAGAATAATACAGAAACAATTCTTATATTCTCCTTTATTGGTACTTATGAGAGAGATGCTTAACACAGATACGTATTACATATGAAAAGGCTAACACACATACGTCTACACTATATATAGCCTTTTGACTAACTAAAATAAACTAACTAGATAGGCTGTGCTTGTGACATCTGTCAATATGACATTGATAGTTCTACTTTATAATACTGTTATATTATGCAACATTTTACACTATAATTTTCAAGTAAACTGTGATATTTTGAGAGCGCGTGATCTTATATATTTATTAATATAGTATTTCAAAATGAATTCTGTTTTCCATAAGAATTTGCAGTAAAAGCGAGATTTTACCGAAAACAATATTTGCCATTATTCAAAATTATTCCAATATATTATTCACCATTACTTTACGTCATAAGTCTCACAAAATGGTGACCACAATACAACAAATCAAAATAAACTAAGGGACCAAGGGTAAAATTGTTCACAATTTTGGCACTTTTGAAAATTGAGCTAGATATAAATTAAAAAAAAACCGAACGTGTACTTTGTGCTGTATAAAAGGTAACACATACTCTAATAATCAGCTAATATTCAGCTCTTGGGACAACTGTTTACCTTTAATATTGCTGATATAATGCTGATTTACAGCAAACGTCACAGTTATTCAGCTAACAGCTCTTTAATTTGTGCCCAAATCAAAGTTATATGAGCTATTTCAACGCCTCTACATCTCTTACTAAGCTAGCTAGTATCCCTTTGGATTCCATTGTTGACAGTAAGTAATACAGCTATACAGCATTTTTGTGCTACTTTTGAGATTTTACGCCTAAAGTTGGCAATTTACAGCATGATAATCATCGTCTATACAGATATGATGACAACAGTTACCACAGATAAGTACGTATTTTGCACGTGAATTCTCTGATATTCGGAGGTTAGTAACTTTTTATTCACAAGATCAATTTTTTTTTTATAATTTCTTTTAAGTACTAAAAAACCACATATTATGTTCGAAACTTGACCGCTCTTGATGGAAATCGAGCAGGATACGCCAGTGTACTTTAACATAATCCTATATAACCTTCAGTAAATTGGGCGCTCGCGTTAACGTTTAAAAGTTAATATTTATGGTTAGAATTAACTGTTGTCATCCATTACCAACTCACAATCTTAGGGAGTTATATAATTAATTAAAGTCACAGTTTAGGAGAAAATTTGATAATGGTGACAAAATATGAAACGGGTGCAAGGGTGATTAGAAACTTCCGTGTGAAACTTTGTGAGGATGGATGGATGTTTGTTACTCTATCACGCAAAAACTACTAAACGAATTTTGATGAAATTTGATATGGTAGTAGTATAGGATCTGGATTAAAACATAGTCTACTTTTTATCCCGAAAAAAGCACAGCATTTCCGTGGGATACTGTTTGAAATATAAGACGGTTGTGGGCATAGATACACAGTGGGCATAAATCGGTACATTTGCGTAAAGTAGCCTATGTCTTTCCCCAAAGTACCGACTACCAACAAACCCCGTTCAATGGTTTAGGCGTAATTGCGTAACTGATTGATAGTAAACTTGACGAGACTGCTGCCGCGCTCTCAGATGTTACTAAACATTGTGAGTATCTAACAAAACATTATGTTCTCAGTGTAAATAAGCTATGTTATGTCTGAATAAATGATGGTTGTTATTTTAGTGGCTGGGTGTATTTTCAGAATAACATTATCTTCTAGTAACATAACGGTACCAGTTGTTGCTCCCGACTTATCTATCTATCAAGGTCTGGGGGCGTATTACAAGCTCTTAATTCCGGCCAGTTTACGCCATGAAACAAACTTGCATTTTCGTATTATGATCACTTATTGCCAGCCAGTCAGCAGTCACGTGACACTTGACTTACTTCTGCATTGAAACTTGTGTGGTATTTTCGTATTATGACAAAACACTTGACATTAGCTGGCTTGCTTTGAATTCAAAACTTCCTTTACAATGCCATTCAGTTTACGCCACACTTTATTAGCTTTTATTGTTTATAAATTTATTCATTTATTTATTTTATTCCTTAGTGTTCTCTTTTAATATTTTAATGGGTATTTTTGTAACGTAAAATACCGCTAAAATAATTACGAATATTAATTTATTTTTAAGACAGGTTTTATTCATAGGTTCATAGAAAATAAACATGTGTGAAGACTGACGAGTTAGAAATATTTGAATTCCTAGAAATAATACTTCACACGAGAATCACCAAAATAACCAAGCAATTCACCGTTTCTAATAATTTCAATAAACAATAATTATTAAGAACATCCTACTAATATTATAAATGTGAAAGTTTGTGAGGATGGATGAATGGATGGATATATGGATGGATGGATGTTTGTTACTCTTTCACGCTAAAACTACTAAACCAATTTCGATGAAATTTGGTATAATAGTAGACTCTGGATTAAAACATAGGCTACTTTTTATCCTGAAAAAGTTCAGTAGGTATTCCCGAGGGATACTATATATTTTATGCGGGCGGAGCTCAGCAACAGCTAGTAATTTGTAAAAGAATATTCACTTTTCAAATTGTGTACAGTCCGGTCAGATCAGTGTTACCACAACAGATTCTTTAAATTTGCCGCCATTTTTAAGTTTCATCATTCGCTGGCCAGAATCTAGCTACAAAGTAGTTAAATTGGCAACACTGATTTCACCTCTGACAGGACCTTTATTCCAATTATCACTCACATACACACTCCGATTGTAAATAAGTGTGAATTCCTTTATCCAAAATCTTCGTAACCCTATCTTTACAATAAATTGTATTACTATTTGGTAGAAAATCAGCACTTTTTTTTTAATAAAGATATACAAAAACGACGGCTATTCAATAAACATAGACCATTATTTTTTGGGTAGCCCTTAAGATTTTCTTTTTATCACTACTAGTACAACTGTACATATTCTATTAATAGTTAAAAATATATTACTTTTAAAATGCCGTTCCGAATATCGCCCCATATCACATTATTGCATCATCCAAATATCAAATTGTTTCATAATATAGCCTCTTACAGTACAAGTTTTCCGTTCGTCATTAACTCTGTACCTACTAAGGGCATGCCATAAAAAACGGGCTGCTGTTTCCGTACGACATCTTCATGCTCGTTTATTCCAGTCAGCGACAATCTAAACCGTGATGAATCCAGTTAGAATGAAACGTCGTTGTAATACGAAAGAGACTGGAAACAAGCTGGTTTTCTAAAAGATCATAATACCCCCCCCCCCCTGGCTGCTAATTTCAATTAAATATATATTTATTTTTTTACTATTTATATCTTTGTGCCTTGGTAGTAATTAAAAAAACACTATACGTAGCTGTGTTATGAATCTTCTGTGACTAAAACTTTACCATATCTAACATTTTTATTTAACTGTATTATATTCTGTTTACGTCCATTTTAATCTAAACTGTAACAAAGAGAGCAATAGAACACATAATGCTACTAATTTAAATATTACTTATCCGTACTAATAATATTATATTTTATTTTATTTAACTGTATTATATTCTGTTTACGTCCATTTTAATCTAAACTGTAACAAAGAGAGCAATAGAACACATAATGCTACTAATTTAAATATTACTTATCCGTACTAATAATATTATAAATCTGAAAGTTTGTATGTTTGGTTGTTAAGCTTTCACGTAAAAACAACTTAACCCATCATCATTAAATGTGTCGCAGATATCTCTCCCACATTTCATGATGATGTGTAGCCTAAGTCCTTCCCCGTCGTCTAGTCTATATAGAGTAGATCACGGGGAAGGACAAAGGCTACTTTTACCGTGGCAATACGATTCCCGTGGGATACCTGTATTTACAGAAAAAGCTGGTAACTTAATAAAAGTAATGATATCATGTTTTGTTGAGTCCCAGACGCCACATGAGACGTGATTTAGGTCATATATCACACCGGTAAGCCCAGATTACTTCGCAAGCTTTAACACAACGTGAATGCGATTTAAGAATTAGGCTGTTTTGTTTTAAACGACTTCCGATTTTGGTGTTGGTGCAGCGTAGCCAACGCAGGAGTTATTTTATAGTACCCAAGAGTGTGCGCAATACACAAGAGCACCCTCTCTCTTCCTTTACTCTCGTAACCCAGTGGCCGGATAACCGACTGGCATGACATGGCTATCCGACGCGTGGATCATCTTTCTTGTCAGACAATCGGGTGATTAGCCTGCATTGTCCTAACCAGACTTCAAAACAACATTTTTTGTTGTTCCAACGCGGGGATCGAACCCACGAGTCACGACCCGGTCTCGAGAGCCAAGCTCTTGACTGGACTACGCAGGCGTCAACATGAATGGCATAACTAAAATTACTAGTCGCTTACTGCTTCCTAATATAAAACTGCCAATTCACTTAATGCTACGTCATCACGATTCATACCTACCTACATAAAATTCCTACACATCTATACAAATAAATAAAATCGAAGTGTCTGTTTGTAATTTCAAATTCACAGCTTTGCACTACATGCATAATATTATCATAGTATACTTATATACGGTATATGTACCGTACCTACTGTAAAAATTCTACAATCATAAAAATTGATATTCAGATTTTTTGTCTGTCTGTCTGTTTGTTCCGGCTAATCTCTGAAACGGCTGGACCGATTTTGACATGAGTTTCACTGGCAGAGAGCTGAAGTTATTAGGAGTAGCTTAGACAACTTTCATCTTAGTGTAATCCGTTAAAGAAATAGGTTTCAGTGTCCATTAGTTTCACGCAAACGAAGTTGCGGGCACCACCATATGAAACTTTTGACACTTTTTATTCCTTTGACATATTTGCATGATGTTTTGTATGAATTAAGTACGAAGAAATAATATGTTACGTATTTTGGCATTTTCTTAAATTCAGCGCCTAGGTGGGCAAAATAATGATCGGAGGATGAACGTTTGAAGCCAAATTTCACGCGGGCGAAGCCGCGGGCAATTAATACTAGTTTTAAAGAAAACACTGCTACTTATTTTTTGTTAACAGATCTAGTGGTTATCTCTTAGTAGATATATATTATGGCCGAAAAGTTCTCCGCTACTTAAATTAGAAGCCCCTCATTCTTTTCTTGCCATTTTTCCAAGCAGAGATACCGCCGCATACTGAACCGACAGTTAAATTGAGTGACGCTGAAATTACATGCTGTCCTTGTCATTTTGGCTAGCAGAGACAGCGGCAGCCTGTGAATAGGAGGTCTTAATTTTTATTAGCATTCCAGTATTCGGCCGAGTGTCAACAAATGAATAAGAGGACCCTAATTTTAAGAAGCATTTGAGGATTCGGCCGATAAGTTAGTCACACACTCGTGACCTCTCTGGTGTTGAGGGTGATTCATTGGTTCGTTTGCCGTCTATTTTAATTAAAAAAAAACTTTTGCTAGGCTAAAATGTGTTTGCGAGAGAATATCAAATCAATACGGATCATAATACGAAAATCCTATTTATTTTCTCAGTATATCTTTATTACATTCATAGTGTAATACGTAACTTTGATTCCTTAGAAAAAAGTTGTAGCGATCGACTGCAGTAGAAAAAATATTTTATTCAGTACAATAGACGTTTTATGTTACTGCGGCGTTTGTTGTATATTATTTTCTTTTAAATGTACGTATTTTATTTAAGCCTACATTTTATGCCAGAATAGTCAGTAAGATACCTAAGTTTCTGAACTAAGACGATATCACTATGGTCCGATTTTAATATATTTCAGACTATTTATCAGACCACCAGACCCATAAGTTAGTGAGAAAACTGGCGAGGAGTTCTCTCTCTACGTGTAAGCGAGAAGCAGGAGGCGAAACACTGTCAACGTTCACGATTCACGGCGCTTGTTAAAAAAGCTTGTTAAATTCAAAGTCAACAGGGAAATATAAGGCTAAAACCTATAAAGAACAAGCGTGGGACTGGCGTAAACTGATTTAACCAAACAATAGGACTTCAAATCGAAGTTTAAATTTAGTATCGGCGGTAATTTCCCGGGTTCTGGGCCGCGCTTCAATTCCCGTCTTTTTTGTAAATATCCAAACTGAATTGTTTTCGTAGTAAGCGAAGCTTGCGCTATGAAACATTTCCACGACTAATCGCAACAAATATTTAACAAACTATGAAAATGCGCTAATGCGCGATGCAAAACACCTTAATGCGGTATGTCGTGGTGAAGTAACACATTGCCAATAACAACAACAACCACAACAGTTAATATATACAAAACAATGTCAGTTCACACAGCTGCAAGGCATCAAGTTATAGTTAATATATACAAAACAATGTCAGTCCACACAGCTGCAAGGCATCAAGTTATAGTTAATATATACAAAACAATGTCAGTCCACACAGCTGCCAGGCATCAAGTTATAGGAAAAATAAGTTATGTTGTGTTAATTACACCTATTTAATTTACCTCAATTAGCTAATATCATAATATTTGTTAAATTTGTTAATGTATACCTGAAAATAATCTTAATAGAGATTAAATACATTTATAAATTACATACACGTATATGATATTCGCATAGTCTCATTAATCTTATGGCCCATTATCAGAATTTAATGAAATTAGCTTGGAATGTTTGAAATATCAAAATATTTTAACACGTCTAGATATGTTATTAGGTACAATATCGACAAACATCCTGCTCGTCCAGTTTCTAAGCATTTTCCTTTGCACACACAACATTTACAAATTTTATTTTAAGAGCCCTGTAAAAGTTCAAACTTTTAAAAACTATGAATTATTATGGCCTAAATCCGACCACCTGGTGACCTTTAGTAATAATAAATCAAACATTCTGTCTACGTGAAAAAACTCTACAGAATTTTCCTGTAATTTGTTGCGTGGCAATTGTGTCACAGGCTCAACTTATATAAATGTAAATTGTAAGTCGTAAGCAAAACTCCCGTAAAACTACCGGGAACTTCCATCACGAACAATAGATACATGTGAATAAGTTACATGCACCGCTCGTGTACCTATTGCCTAAGTTATCGTCTAAGTTTTAGAAAGGAAATTTCCCGCCGGTCATCTTGCAGGTGGCAGGTGGTGGTATTACCATACGCATTAATAAAGAATATAAGTGGGTATGGACATTGAATTAAAATATATTATATTTATAATATTTCAAAAATAAATTAAAAGTTAAAAATAACCTTTCTTTAAACAAGCTTTTATAAAAATGCGCTTATAGGAAAAAACTTTTACTTTAAGATTTTATTACTATGAACTTCTAACGTCATTACACATTTTATATGATAGATAGTATAAATACTTATATTATAGTAAGTATTTGAAAATATTGATAGATTACCACCACTATATCTTGTGAATAAATAATAATTGATAGTTTAAATTGATAGTAAAAATCATTTTTTCTACACAAGTAACTCTCGCGACAAACTTTTATAATATCTTAGAAAATTTTAAAGTAAAGGGTTATTTTCCCCCTTTTTGGCACATTTTAATAAAAGCTTGTTTTTAGGAAGGTTTTTTTTACTTATAATTTATTTTAAATTTTAAGCTATCGCTTAACACATTTCTCAGTCCGATCATCTCATATAACCTTCTCCTGTACAGGTTACAAATCAATTTTTGTGATGTCTATCTAACCAATTTACACTTGTCAAAATTCATCAACCGATGCAACAGACTCGAAAATCAACATCATAATCGAGGTCTAAAACCCCAAAACACTAAAATTCCTGACGGATGGAATGGAGTTTATGTTCAGCGTCTTATTCTTTAACTAGCATTCGTTCTTTCATTTGACACCCATATTATATGAGTGTCAAAAGCAAGCATTAAAAGCTTAGTCCGTCATATGGATTAAGAGTCACTTTATTTTTGAGTTATTCTTAGCAAGTGCTTTCTTAACTAGTCCGTCATTTTTGGTGTGCCACCATGTTGGATTTAGAATGACGTCACACAGTTGACCATGACGTCATCCAAACTGTACGTACGTACACATTTTCAGCTTAATCTGTTTAATCCAAAAAAACATATTATTTTTCGTATTGCAAAATAAAAGATTTTAAAATCTTTATTTCTTCGTAAACATCAAACTTCTTTCGTCTACATCGTCTTGTTTATATTTCAGACACTAAAAGGAATGGAAGGCGAAACGGACCCTATGGGTAGAACGGTCCGGGCTTAATACTTTGAAACTGTAAATGCCATATATTGCCAACGTGTTACATCTTAGCAGTCGCGTCTTGCTCCTTTTCGGAGTTTGTGTTCTTGGAGCGCTCATGCGGTGACACGCGTTTTTATCAAGGTTAGTTTTTTTTCGGTATTTTGATGCAAAAACGGAAAATTTCGATCAGGCTTCACTTTTATTACGTTACTGATATTGATTGATATATTTTTTAGTTTTACGTAGTCAGTATTTTACTTTATTTCAAAGACAAAATGTGCAAGTTTTGCCAGTAATTTAACTTCAAAATTATCTACTATATACACATGTACCGAAAAGGTAAAATGGAACGGGCAAAAAGGACCACTATAAACTAGTTAAGACACCAAAAGGTAAAGGAAAAGGAAAATATACAAAAATGATAACAAATCATTTGATGAAGACGAAGGAGATGCCCGTTGTTTTTGTTATTCTCTTCTATCTTCTGATTCCTTCTGTGGACTAGAACGTACGTAGAAAAAAATCATTTCAATTAATTAACTTGAAAATAATTTATTTCAAATGATAAACAATAAAAAATCGGTACAATTAATGTAAAATTTTAACGGTTGCTTTCGCACGTGCAGTTTCAGCGACATACGTCGCTGAAACTGCACGTGCGCCTATTATTGATTATGCCTTCGCTTTCGGAAAAATTATTGACCCCTTAAAGATTAGGTTTTTAGGCAGAATGTCCAACAACCGAGTGTGTTTATTTGTGTCAACGAAAGAAGTGGCTGAAGAATTGACTGATTCTCATCAGTGTATTGTTTTGAACAACATTAAAGTACATATTCGACCACTTATAATGAAAAACAAACGTATTATTCTATCTAATGTGTGTCCGATAATACCACATAATCTAATAGAAACGAAGTTAGCAGAGTTGAAGATTAAATTACTTTCGCTGGTGTCTTTTATTAGAGCCGGTATAACCGAGACTGGATTTAGTCATATTCTTAGTTTTCGTCGACAAGCTTACGTACCACCAGAAGAAATCAATAATTTACCTGAACGAATACAAATAGAATTTGATGGTGTTTCTTATTGGATTTACCTTTCTACCGATTCAGTGACCTGCTTCCTATGCAAAAAAGGTCACGTGGCTAATAAGTGTCCTGTTAATTTGAAGTCCAATCCAAATTCCAAGTATGATAATGCCTGTGAGATTATAGAAATACCAGATTTTCGTCCGCCAATTTCATTTAAAAGACCGCACCCGCCTACTACGACCGACTCCTCGTAAAGCGTTCATGTTCCCGCTGAAATATCGGATGGCGAGGCTATGAGTGAGTCCGACTCGAGCGAAATTTCCATAGACAACTCTGGATCGGCTAAAAAAATGGTCAAAAAACAAAAAACAGCTCCCTCACGTGAATTGCAACCCTCGGAATTAAAAGAGATTGAAAAGATTTTGGTCAGTAGTGATTACCCAATGACAATTTAAGATTTTATTAGCTTCCTAGAAGAGTCTTACGGTAAAGAAAATATTATAGAAATAAGTCTCACCTACCCAGAAGAAATAGGCCAATTAGTTAAAATTTTAAAAGAAGTAATACAAGAAATTTCGTCAAGAAAAGCAAAAAACTGCATAGCTCGTATGATCAAAAAACTCAATACATATTAATATAATGGAACTCAAAATTATTCGATGGAACAGCCGCAGTATTATACCGAAGAAAGTTGAATTAGAAACGTTTCTAAATAGGGAAAGTGTTCATATTTGTATTTGTTCCGAAACATGACTGTCTGAAGATAGAACTTTTAATAAATATATCGGACTACTGCTGTTTCAGAAAAGATCGAAATGATGGATTTGGTGGTTTGATTATTTTAGTTCATGTATCACTTCCGGTTAGACTAAAAAATATTAATTTACCTTTTAATATATTAGAATATATTTTGTGTATAGAATTACTTAATCAATCCTCACTTAAATATGTGTTAGGTTAGGTTATTTATTCGCCTAGTAATAGTCGCACAAGTAAACTTGATTTTGATGATTTGTTTTCCCATTTTTAGCAGCAAAACTCTGATAGGAGGTGACTTCAATGCTCATCATATCTCCTGGTCATCTTATACTACTGGTGGCAGAGGTCGCTTGATCGCGGAAAGTTGCTCGGATCATAGTTTTTCCTTTTTAAACGATGGTAGCCCAACCCGTATTTCAAAATTACAAGAGTGGATAGTTTGCTCTTCTCCCGATATAACATTTGCCAGTTCTGATTTGCTTTCGTGTTCTTGGGCTGTTACTAACGAAAATCTTGGTAGTGATCATTTAATTATTGAGATAAAAATTAAAAATCACTTGTTTCTGTGGAAATTATACAACACGCAATGTTTAAAAAGCAGATTGGGAAGGGTATAAATTAAATATTGAATCTAAATAACATTTTTACTTGGTAATAATGTTCAGGAAAATTATGATAACTTTTTGAATGTTATTAATATCGCAGCAGATAATTTCATTCCCCTTAGACGAATTAATAGAGGTCCTTTGTCTAAATTCAAACCTAAGCCCTGGTGGAATCAAAACTTATCGAGCTACTGCACTGCTACTGCAGAAAGTAGGCTCGCTCTTAAAACACTTCGCAAAAATCGTACGACAGAAAATGATTTGGCTTTTAAAGATAAGATAGTTGCAGCTCGCAAACTAATACGGCAAGCCAAATTAGATTATTGGAAAAAAATTTGTGATAGCGCGAATCATAAAACTACTTGCACCGAGATGTGGCGAAAACTTCGATGGATTAAAGGATATCCCAGTAGATCAGTCACTTTAACAGAGGAGGAGGCACAACAATTCGTAAGAAATCTAACCCCTGACAGTGTTTCTTCACCACCGCTTAGTTTTAATAATACCCAAGATTCAATGTTTTCTCATATTACAATGGACGAGTTAATGTCCGTAATCAAGCGTAAAGATACTTCTGCCGGTCTAGATGGTATATTTTACTCTATGATCTATTACCTACCATTAAACGCTAGAAATGTTTTGTTAAAAATGTATAATATGATCTACACCACTTCAACAATACCTCATCAATGGCGAAATATTAAAGTTATTGCTATACCTAAGCGTAATGGCTCCGAATTGAAGTATCGTATCGGACGGTACTTCAATTCGGAGCCAAGCAGATCACTAATTGTCTATGCAAAATTTTTAATAAAATTATTACAAAAAGACTAGAACTGTTCTTCGAAAGAAGTAATTTATTTCCAGACTATATGATAGGCTTCCGTCGAGGACGTTCCTGTTTGGATGTCCTCTCTCGTTTCGGCATGGATGTATAACTCAGTTTTATTAAAAAAGAATACCTTTTCTGTGCATTTACGGACATCATGGATGCACACAGTGGTGTATCGGTCGACGTGCTTACTGAGCGTCTTGTTGAATATGGTGTGGATATGCATATTTACAAATATTTAAGAGAATTTCTTAAACATAGATTTATTATTTTTGGATTGTTGAACGGTGAGGAGATTGTTAGAATTTGTCGTGATGGTTTGGCACAGGGGGACCCGATGTCCCCAATTTTATTTAATATTGTCACCGTTAAAATGAACAGTTTAGCTTTTCCTACTTTAAAAATAATTCAATATGCAGATGGTTTTATACTTTATTGCAGTAATAAGGATATAAGTGAATGTACATTACTCATGCAGGAAACTCTCAATAATTTTGAAAAACTTTTACACGAAATAGATTTACAATTATCCCTTAATAAAACGAAATTATGCATTTTTACCGTGTGTTAATATCGTGTCCCCTCAGTCAAAATTAACTTGTATAATGTTACCTTAGTAATTATAAAATTTGTGAAATTTTTAGGTGTTTTTGGTTTGACCAACAGTTTAAATTGGAAAAAAACATATTAATGAAACGCACCAAAAATGTTTAAAGTACAGTAATATTTTAAGTTGTGTCAGTAGCTACAAATGGGGGGGGTTCATTCCATAAACCTTAAAAAATTATATAAGCCTTATCAGGAGTAGAAATACGGGTCTGTTGTTTTTGCCAATGCCAGTCAAAACATTCTCAGAAAATTGGATTTAATTCAAAACCAGTCTTTAAGGCTATGTGGTGGTTTTGTCAAATCGACCCCAGTACATATTTTAGAAAATGAGCTTCGCATGGCCTCCATTAAAAATTCCAAGAAAATTCTTATCAGACAATTTTTTTATAAAAACTTTCTCGCGATGTGATGACAGTTTAATTAAGCTTATTATTGACTTCGATAATATAATTAATTCAGGTGTACCTTACTGGAACAAACATGGTTTTCCTATAATATTTGATAGTTACAAAAATCTTAAGCAGCTAATAATTTCTGAATATGATATTCTTCATATGAACTTAATATACATAATTTTGTGATACCATTTGAAGACATATGTTTCACTGATATTCCATTCGTACACCAGTCTAAAAAAAATATGTCACCAATTGAACTTAAAACAGCTAGCGTCGAACTCCTTTGTAGTAAGTATTCTAATTATGTACATATTTACACGGATGGTTCAAAGTCTACTAGTCTCGGAGGATGTGCATTTTATGATTCTCGATCTAAAAAGACTAAATCGCAATTTTTAATTAATAACAATGACATCCCAATTATGAGCATTGAAATTATAGGGATATATAAAGCACTAGAATATATAGAAACCACTGATTATCAAAATGTTGTCATCATTACTGATTCTAAAAGTGGACTGTTACACTTAATCTCATGTAGTAAAGGTAACATGGGTAGGGCTGAGGCTTTCCTCGTTATTAAATGTATTTATAGTCTAATACGTAATGGGGTTAACGTTCGTCTACAATGGGTGCCTTCTCATGTAGGTATTGCAGGGAATGAGACTGTTGACGTTTTGGCATGTGCAGCACGATAGGAGGGTACAGCTATTAATGTAACTCCTAATTTTACTGATTATTTTGGATACATTAGAAAAATTTGTTTTGCTATGTGGGATCAGTATTTTCAACAAAAAATTGTAAGCTCGGATATTTGGTATAGGACTTTAGTAGACAAACCACCAAAATGTCCTTGGTTCGCAGATGCCAACCTCAGTAAGAGAGATTTAACTCTCTGCTTCCGTATCCGTTCTAATACATTCCGTTAAATAATTTTACTTTCCTCATGGGCAAAAGAGATAATCCCAATTGCACCATTTGTCACCGATACGAGGACCTGTATCACGCGCTTATGGAATGCGAGAGGAACGAAAGTTTAAGGCATGAATTTGTTCAACACACTAAATGTACCAACTTGTATTTTTTCGCACATAGCGTTGCATCGTCAAATTTTAAAATAGAATTTAGTGATATATTTCTAAGTTATGTAATTAATTCGTTACATTTAAGTGAATTAGATTTAAGTTAATTGTTACCATTGTTAAATTAAGGCTGACATAATCATATGATGAAGAGCCTTTAAATAAAGAATAAAAATAAAAAAAATAAAAAAAAAAACAATAAAAAATCACGTGACTATGAACGCGCCACGATCGGTCACTATACTTGTGACGTCATAATGTTAAAGATATATAATTAAAATTCAAGAAAACGACTATAATTTTGAATTTCGAACGCCAATACTTACGATCGCCAGTTGCGATACACTAGAGTGAAAACTATCGTTATGACGTCACACGCGCTCGGATTTATTCGAGAGCTGTCGGCGTGTCTTCAGTACTGGATTCAAAAATTAATTATTATTTTGATATAACTTTTGAATTATTGCGAAAAATAAAAATAAAATATAGTTTTGTTATAAAACTTATAAATTATTTCCTTTCCAATTATCATAAAAAAATTAACTCAAAATCCCAATTATGAATTGTTGTGCCGGTGTTAAAGGTGATGATGAAGATTCTAGGTTCATTTACGAAAGGTGTGATGATTAAGAAGTATATAAAAAAAATGTGGGCAAAACGGAACAAAACAAGGATTTTGGAAATCATCCAATATCTTATTTAGCTGTGGCATGTTTACTGTGTTAAATAATTATAACTACAACCAATAAATTCTCAATTATGTAACGTTAAAAAAAGGAAAATGAAGCTGTTTTTTTTTCTATATCGATTTTCCTTTAAGTGGTCCGTCTTACCTTCCTTTCGCCTATTGAACACCAATTTACCATGTTTACACGAGCGTGATGGATTCCCAATATTGTTACGAGTACAAAGATAATCAAAATTCCTTCAAAACTCATAAACTATTATACGAACACCTTTTGTTATCTTAAATTAACTTAAATTCCGAAACTCGTTATGAGCTGATTAAATTCATATGATTCGATTATAAAATATTTAGCGTCCTCGGATTTAATCAGTTTGATTTATATTCGGTTTGCGTAAGCTTTATCAATATTCATGTTATACGAATTATTTGTAGATTAACATCATTCATGATTATCATCGGAATAATATAACATTAACGAGAGCATATTTTAGCGTAGTATAATGGTCAATCGAGTAACACATAGGAGTACGGGCTCTATCAAAAATTTAGAAAAAAAATATATATTATGTATAGCTAGGTCTAGATAATATTATGTTCTTTTGTCTGTAACGTACCTCCGACTTGTATCGCCGCGCCGCACTCTCGATCCAAGAACTAGATATGCCGTCTCGGTACGGATACATAGATGAGTCATCATACATATAACTGCAGTGTAGATGTTTCTTAAATTTTCACTATTCCTTAAAAAGGTAACCAAGTGGACTACAGTTAACATAACCAATTGTGCTATTCCAGGTTGGAGTGTAATATCTAATAGGTTTTCTTCAAGGCTTCAAGGCTCTTTCGGCATGTTCTCTATTTTTATACAATTGTAACGCCACACCGACGCCATTTTGTTTTTTTTGCTATAATAAAATAATTGAAACTTTTTATTCCTTGCACATATTTGCATGAAATTTCGTATGAATTGAATAGGGAAAAAGTAATAAGTAACGTATTTCAGCGTTTTCAAAAAGTCAGTCCCTAAGTGGGTAAAATGGGGGATGAAAGTTTAAAACATAATTTCACGCGGGCGAAGCTGCGGGCAAATTATGCTAGTATATCATAAATATTATGTAATTATTCTGTCAATAATTGTCAAAGCACGAAACGACCAGCGGCCAGCCCGTGAACGAAAGTCCTGGCTGGAAAAAACTCACTCGCGCTCTTGCGACGCACACATACCTGCGAGCTGTCGATCGTATAAGTCTATCGAATGACGATTCTTTACGTAAGTAATATATATTCTTTGAGGGCAATACTAGTTAAAGGAACGGTACAGATAAAATACATAATATCTGGATACAGCTTAGAAGACTAACAAATTACGAAGGCTAGTTAGTATAAGCCAATCTAGTGTAGCAAGCTAACTTTCCTTACTAAAGTATTTTTAAAACCCTAACGAAAAAAATATTTATATATTTTTAGTTGGTAAATACAGTGCACAACGTGACAATATTCTCACTCCAATTTGAGCTGTCCCTTCGCTAGTAAAAATATACTAATGCATGCATTTTCTTCATTTTAATTAAATTTTCTTTCGTGCACATGAAGCTCTATTTTGGGTGTGTTAATATTTAATTAGTAAGCTCCAAACGAACGTGTAATGAAAATAGCGACGCAAAAATATCACCGCAACAAACATAATTAGCATATAAATAAACGTACATGGCACGTTTGGTGGCAGCGGTAGGATGGATATGGTCAGCAAAATAGTTCGTCATGTTGTCGATTTAAATTCTTTTTGCTGTTCTCTTTATCTGTTTGAAGAATTTGATCTTTGTTATGATTTCAGTTGAGCATTTTTTTTTACTTTTAGCAATTGTAAGATTTAATGCAGTATCACTCAACTTTTGAGGATTTTAGTCTATTTTATGTATCATGGCACACGCAAAGGCTTAAAGGCAACATTTGCTGTCGCTACCTACGGGGTTCATATAAAATCTGTCACAGATAGCAGCGCGAGTCGCGTACGCGAAACTGAGTTATGTAGGTAACTAGCACTTTACATTGAAAAAGTTCGTCTGCGCGGGATTGATAGCAGTAGAGGACTGATTAGAACGTCACCTTACACAACTCTATAGCAGGCTATAATAATTTATTTTCTTTACAATTCATGTAGGTGGTTGGATTACAATAATTAAATTAGGTACAGATTAGGGTTCAATATTAGCATTCAAAGTTACATGAAAACTTACTTTTTATAAAAACCAAAGAAATATCGTTTTTTAAAAAGGTAAACTGCAGAATGAACCATTATTTTTATTAAAATCTTTCCAAAAATATCGTCACCATCCTTGTTAATGTTACGTCCAACTTGCTATGCTCGATATATTTTGCGCCGGTCCACAGACTCCGCACAAAAACTGGCTTTAATTTCGAACTGTATGCGACCGCAAATCGAACCTTTGATTCATATCTCTTACTTGCGGAGATAACCGCAAACTCTCGACTGACGAATGTACCATAAAGGTCTCCAGTCCCCACATACCTACATAACTTTTTATAAATCAATAAGATACTTATTATAACTTAACATGAAAAGGGAATTGAGACAAATGAAGTGTACATACTATACTGCGTCACCTGATCGTTTGTAGAATCCATTTACCGCAGTCTCCAGTTTATATAAACAAAATAAAAAAAAACGAGCGACCCTTACAGCAGTCGTATATGATGTGTAAGATTTTATGAATATATTAAAAAAAACACAATAATTAGTACGATTTTCTAATATGATAAAAAAACGGAAACTTTTCCATTAAGCAGTGACAGAAATCAACGTCAAAATTTCAAAAAAGCTAAATACTGAAATTTTTTATTCGAATCTAACTGCCAACTCTACCACCGTGCGCTCATTAGTCATTTAAATAACGCGCGCTTCCGTGACTCTCTGTTATACACACCGTTCCATTTCACGAAATCACTCCCACAAATTGCAAGAAAGCGAGAGGAAAGATGTTATACATCAAAAATTAAGCACCTAATCCCCGAATTGTCAAGCAGTGAGCGAGCTGATGATGATGAATGATAGCTAAGAAATACTCTCGATCATGTCAGCTTTAAAAAAACACTACATCACTACATCAAAATCCTCACAAACTTTTACATTTGTAATAGTAGTAGGATAAATAGAATTTGGATCTCAACAGTATAAAACACCGGTAAAGCTTGAAATTGCTATAATGTTCCCATATTTGTATTTGCACTATCTCGACAGTAAATGGCACACGATTACACTCACAAGATTAACTCGGTTTTATTTACGAGTTTTCGCGCGATTTTAGTGCAAATCTTTTAAAATATGGTCCATAGTGAATATGGTGTTAAGTTCAAAACTTTACGGCTACAGCTGAATACTTATTTGTTTGATTTTGTTTATTGGGTTCGGTGCAAACGAGCGACAGATTCAGTCGTGCGCTGTCGGTAAAAGAAATTCATACGTTTTGAGTTGCCTCGTAATACTCATGAGAAAATATATTCATTTAATCGCTATGGGGTGAATTGTCTTCAAAGTACCTACGGTACTACGCTTGGTCACCGGGTGGGGTGAGCGGGCTTAGGTTTTTGTCACGTAGTCAACATATTATAGGAAAATGTCGCGCGAGGGCCATCAGTACTAAGTGAAAAGGGAGGGGGTAAAAATGGGTAAAAAGTGGCCACGTAGTACGGGTACGTTCCCTTATATGGATAAGACTTCACATATACTTGAAAAGTACTTTTGATGACATATTTATATCCACGAGCAAAATGTAACGATAAAATTCAGTATAAAATCACACCTAATAAATCGGTTATATATATAATTATCCAATCCACTTCGTTTTCAATATTTAAATAGCTGGGGGTCTAAAAAGGCCACTTTTGGTGTTTCATATTATGTTTCATATATTTTTTTCCATACAAAAATCTTGAGATTGTAAAATGGCTACATGATTGATTTGATTTTATCATAATATTAGAAAATATTAATGTTGACAGTTTTCAATAGAAATGCGCACATATTATGAGTTGAAAAAAAATATATGAAACATCTAAAGTGGCCTTTTTAGACCCCCGGGTCTCCCATAACAATGTAATTACAAAAACATAGCTGTATAGAGAGAATAGGACATCTGTACGTCTTATAGAAAGCATATTTGTATATCTCATAGAGAATGTAATATTATGTCTGTACATCACAAAGAATATCGTGCAAGCGTGTAGTAAAAGTATTATAGATAGGCTTTTATGAATGTCGAATAAAACGCGATATATCGTAAAACTAGTTGAATTAAAATTGTCGTGAACCATATAAGCTTAAGAAGTGATTAAAAGTTTAGTATATATTATATTTTTAATTATATGATTGTATAATATTTTTAATTATATGATTATATTATATTTCAAATTACAAGAACGCATCCTTATAACACTTTTATAATCTAGGCTATACAGAATATTACGAAACTAATCCTAAAATTACTTAACTAATCCTAAAATGAATAGGTTTTACTTTTATTGCTTAGAGCCTATAAAGCGAAGGCCTTTTACTATCATGAGGGTCAATTCACACCGAAACGAAACGATTGCGCGGCGCTGCAAAATTAAACTTTATTCATTACACAAGAAGATACACGTTTCATTGTAAGAGTTCGAATGTCAAGTTGCACCGCGCTGTACAGCGCATGTGCAGTGTATGACTGATGTCATATGAAACATGTATGTTTTTGCATAGTGAAGAAATTTCAATTTCGACTAGCTATCTAAAGAAATGCAGAGCCGCGTCGCGTATCGTCTCGGTTCGGTGTGAACTGACCCTAAGTCTCGGCTTATTTTATAACTATCCGGGGCTGCCACGAACTATCACAGACTGTCCGGGACTATCCCAGGATATCACGTTCCGTCCTGGACTATCCCGGGAAATCGCGGACTGTCCGGATAATCCCGCTAACGGCGGAGACAAGACACGCAATTTCGATGCGAGATCCTAATGGGTACACAGTGCTTTGCATAATGAGCTACCGTACGCGATTAGGTTTTAACGATGATGACTCTGTTGAAATATTCACGACGGCGCCAATTCGAACCTTATGCCTTTATGATAAGGTTCAATTTGTGTAGGCTGTTGTGTTAAACCGTTCATTCTAATTTGTATTCTTCATGCTTCCATAGGCGTCATGCTTTGTAGACGAAATAATGCTCCTGCGTAGTGTTTTTATTAAGATTATAATATATCTATGTCTAGTGCGAGTGGGACTTATGGATTTCTTACTTTTTAATGTACTGCGTAACTCGTAAGCGCCGTACGTAACAAAAACTAATTTTTAAAAACGAATTTAATTTGGAATCTTAACACAATCATTAGAGTACGCACTAGGTATAAGGGGGGTAGGTATAATAGGTTCTTTTGCCTCTTAAATAGAAAAAAAGAAATATGTTATGACAGATTGACAAACATCAACGTGTAACAAAATGTATCTATCAAACGCACGGTTGTAGTGTGTGTTGTAATTTTTATGAATTTTATGTATTTCTAAGCGTTATTTGAAAAAATATTAGCTTTCTGCAGGCCTTCCTCATACTCCTTTCATACTCCTCCAGTTGTACAATTCTCGTGAAACTGTACTGAAAGTTTTTGCATCGCGTATTAATACTATTACGGCCACACCACAATGCTATAACGGCCAACCTTACGCTAAACCGTAGCCTATGTGCGGTGGCTGAAGTGCCATTAGAAACCAGCCTTGATGATTTAAAAAAAAAAACATACGGGTTGTCTGTAAACTCAACAACAACAACAATAATAATAATAATAATAATAATAATGAGGTAAAGTACTTGGTAACGGTACTTGGTAACGATAACGGGTAACAGGTAACGCATGACATCATGTTTTTTCGTGCGTGCAGCCGGCTCCATCGATTTATAAGACGTTGTCACGTCAAAAAACCGTCTCAAGCGATAGGTATTTATCGTTTCGGGTGTAAAAATAACTTATCTGTAGTAAACTCATTGGTTTAGTTCAAACAGACAATCCAGATACGGAGGGACGTTTTATGGTGGAACCGCTTTAGAGGGTAAAATATAAGGGTGCAAGTAACAAGGGTTTGGCCCCAAAAATAGATTGCTGAATACGATCTGTTCGCCGTGTCGTAAGTGCGGGAATCAGCTTTGTTTCAACGTTAGTTTAATGTTTACCTAGAATTTATGTATCTACGTATAATAAAATGTATAAAATTACTCAATGAAGGACCTTAATCAACGAAGACCTTGCCCAAAAAGGGCGCGTGCGCAACGTACGCTCATCGCTCGTAGTGACTACGCGCGAGTCCAGGTACCTGTCTGTGCCTTTAGTCAAGATGCATTCGATAATTTCGACGGCGAAGTTCGAAAACAAAATGTATGGGATTTGACATAAGGCATCGCAAGCAACATGTCACTTAGCGATGAATTTTGTTAAAAACTTATACATTTTGTTTTCGAACTTCGCCGTCGAAATTATCGAATGCATCTTGACTAAAGGCCCTGGGCCGCAATTCTCGTACCTATTCTTGGTTCTAATCTTGGTTCGATTAACTCGCTGAGTCATTCGGATAGGCGTCAAATCATGCGTGCGCGAGCGGGTCTGACTGAAACCGAACTGATATTCTAGGTACGAGAATTCGCGGACGCCAGATCGCGGCGACTTCGCTCTATGTAGTAGTACATTCTGGAAAAGGACTTTGATGAAATGGATATTTCAACGGGCTGTACTTACACAATAGGGACGACTAAATGTAAAATATTTAGTTTAATTTATATACTCGAAAATATTGAGGTAGGTTACTTGATAATCGTAGAGAATATGAATTTTATGTGTACTTAGTACATTTAGAAAATACAAAAAAGTTTTCAAAATATTTGTTCTAAATTAGTAAAAAATACCGATTTTATGTTAATATGTACTTTAACATATAAAAACAGTCATTATAGTAAGTATGAACAAGATATTTACAAATATGTTGCTACGGCCTTATATTCTTTCATACACTTACCTAATCGTGACGTCACTGTTTTGTATGGAGCGTTTGTCACGAGACTTGCGAAATTTTGTAAACAAATCGCTGTACTTTTGAAAATATTGTTTTTAGTAAGTAAACTGTTTCTTTTGAGAAGCAGCACAGTACTATTCATTTATGCAATAAAATATTCAGCCGTCTAGCCTCTAGCCTATTGCACGAGTTCGTCGTCCACGTTTCTCTTAAAGCCTAGCGCGTCACGTAAAGTACAACCACATAAATAAAGGCCCTAGGCAATCATCGTATTCCTATGAAAATGACAGACGATGTATGAAAAACGGCGATACCCTAAAGAAATTAAGAACGTGGTTGTACTGTACAATGCACATGTTAATTGATGTGTAGCATCTTTCTTCACGCTTTCTGTAGTTTGCGAATTGGGAAAACAGCCAATATTATGTGCACTTTTTCACTAGAAACGAGTATATTCTATACAAATATTAGGTCCTTACATATGAAATTGGCGTTTTGTCGTACTGGCCACTTTGATCTCAAATATCTTCTTTGGTTCGGAATTCCAATTTTAAATTTATACCGCTATTTACTCCTCTTTTGGCTTTTTCTTTGCATCACTCTGTTTACTAAATGGAAAACTTGAAATATCGTATTATTTTCGAGTACGAGTTCCACCGTGGCACCAGTGCCGCAGAAACGGCTCGAAGGATTAATGATGTGTATGGCGGCGGTGTCGCAAAAGAAAACATAGTGCGTTTTTGGTTCCAACGTTTTTGTTCTGGCAATTTCGACCTGCAGAACAAGCCCCGTGGACGGCCGGAGACCATAGTTGATAATGAATGATAATAGAATTGAAGGCTATTGTGGAAGCGGATCCATCGCAAACCATGTCCGAGGTAGCTGCAGGCTGCGGTGTTAGTGATAAAACTGTTTTAATCCACTTCAAGCAAATTGAGAAGGTGAAAAAGCTTCAAAGGTGTGTACCTCATGAATTGAGTGCAGCAAACCGACAAACGCGTGTCGACTACTGCGTTACATTATTCAACCGGCCCAATAATGAAGGGATTTTAAATTGAATCATTACCTGTGATGAAAAGTGGATTCTGTACGATAATCGGAAACGCTCATCCAACCAACAACACAATCCAACTCAAAACGTTATCCTACTACGTTTTAATGCTCTATGGAAAATTGTCGATCCAGAGATAAACTCGACAGCGAATTTCGTAATCAAAAATGTATGGGATTTGACATAAGTCATCGGTAAGTGACATGTAGCTTGCCTTATGTCAAATCCCATACATTTTATTTTCGAACTTCACCGTCGATATTATCGAATGCATCTTGACTAAAGGCTCAGATTATATTGCTTCATCCACTGTAGCTTAAGAACTAGTCGTCCGACAACAATTTAACCTGGTATTTATTTTAATAGTGAGTCAGAGAACAGACCCCCCCAACCCAACCCCCTCGTGCTACGGACTACGATATAATCATTTCATATGGGGTTTACAAAAGTTGTTGAGTGCTGCTGCATATGCAAAGGTAAGCTCCATGTAAGACGCAAAGCTTTTAAGCTCATAATTGCTGAGCTTTCAGATTCGGATCAGGTGAATACGTTATGCTGTGTAAATTAGTTTTGGAGGTACACTACATTGCTGCCTTTGTATGGACACGAGGCACTAACATACGTGCTAATATTTTTAATGAAATTTAAATGACATTTTTCGTTCGCAATACACATTAGTTTTAAAAATCTGCACTAATAGGAAATATTTAATTGTTTGTTTATATTGAACAGGCTCCTAAACTCCTGGACCGATTATGATGAAATTTGGCCCGGATCTAGAGTAGACTACGAGGAACAAGTTCCTTGTCTGTTACTTTGTGCGATGTTCCTGTGAAAATTGCGTATATCGTTATAAATGATTGTAAATTAATATTATGTAAAAATTCTAATATTTCTATATATATTCTAATAAAAAAAAAAAATTATTTATATAATAATAAAAATATAATATTAATAATATAATAATATTTTCTACATATATTCTAATAAAAATCATAATATCACGATAATACAGTCTCTTCAGATATTTGATTAAGAGTTTAAAAAAAAAGTGATACTTACATATTTGTTTCAAACCAATTTATAATGGCAAAAGGACATGGGACATTTCACTCTGAAACAATTAGCCACAGCGGCCAAAGATAAAATTAGGTTAGATATTAGCGTGATTTCATTCGGAATTAAACGGCCTAGGCCGCATATCTGCAGGAGGTGGGGTTAACACTGTTATATTTTATTTAAAAAATATTGATTATCTCCACTTCTCCATGGATAAGAATTAAAATAATTACGGAAAATGAAATGTGAATGAAAATTGTACAATCTAATAGTATTATGGTTAGTGGTCGCCACTTTTTTAAACAGCTGCTTAAAACTTCCCAATGTCATTTAGCCTCCCAAGTGGCAAACAGAAACAAACTACTTCACCACATAATATTAAGTTCGACTCAACTTCGAATGATTTATCGTCTTGGTGACAAGTTATTTACCAAAATGTATCGTCGCCAAAACATCAAAAAATCTGGCGAACCACTTTTGGACCTTATTGCCCTAGCCGTACATAGTAATTTCTCACTGTTAAAAATAGCAGGCAGACTGAAAAAACTTTTTGTTAATCATTATATTAATACGCCAAGCAAAAATTTCAATCACGGTTTTAAGAGAAATGTGCATAGGGATCACTGTAAAATTTGGCACATTTAATGTTAAAGTGGAGGAAGGCCTGCCGAAAGCTAATATTTAAAAAATAATGCTTAGATGTACACTACATTTATAAAAATAACAACAACACACCTCACTAACTCACTCACACTAGCATGTTTGTTTACATTATATACTGTAAATAATAATCTTTGACACATTTGTCAATGAGTGTCTATATTTCTTTTACAATCCATAAACAACATTCACATATTTTTATTGCGCGTCTAAGAGGCAAAAGAAACCTAAAAAATTTGAAACTTTAAAATTGAAACATGAATAATTATGGTCGAGTTTCGACCACAGGGCGCCCTCAAGTGTTTATAAACACACGTAAAGTTAAGATTTTAATTTTCTCGCTTTTTGTATATTTTCTGTAGGTACGCGTCTAAAATACCGCCTGGGAAAGACACAAAAAGCGCTCCATGAAAAGGCTACACAATCCTTGGCTTGAAAAAAAAATACACGCATGCAAATTTTCCAGTCTGTGGGTTACACCCTGCCATTGTCCGCGCGATTTCTTTCACGCCGTATGTGCCTTAATTAAAAATGCACTCCAACAAAACCAGCCGCAATTAGAGCGAGACAGACACATAATTAATACCTCGGAAGTCCCTTTCACTCAAATCCGCAGTAAATGAGCCAAGTAGCCTTTGACATGTGTCCTTAATTTTCGTAATTACAGTTTTATTTTTTCTACTCTAAGATTTTACTGAGTAATCCTACTACTATTATAAATGTGAAAGTTTGTGAGGATAGATGTATGGATGGATGTTTGTTACTCTTTTACGCCAAAACTACTAAATGGATTTTGATGATATTCGATATGGTAGTAGCTTAGGCTCTGGATTAAAATGTAGGCTACTTTTTATCTCGAAAAAGTACAGTGTTTCCGTGGGATACTGTATTTACGCGAGTGGAGCCGCGGGCAAAAGCTAGATTTTAAAGAAAAGTTATATCGGAAATTATCGGAAAATTTAGCTTAAATTTTTAATGTCAGTTGTTTCCAATAAAATTGTAGAAAGTTACTAACAACATTAAGTAGGTTGTAACCCATATTTTGAATAAACTACGTCAATTTTCACGTTATTTATGATCAGTAATGATAGCTCTGTGACATGAGCAGGAAGTCACCTCGTGTCAGTGCGTTCATTAGAACTACCCAATATTTTATGGTATTACACAAAATATGTGATATAATGCAAAAATGCTAGCAGTGACGTAGTGTAGTGGCGACGTACATGCATTGTATCAATGCACTAACATTAATTTATAAGAAACAGAGAGACCCGAAGGACGTTTTTCCGTTTTGAATATGAAATATAATTATTATGTAACTACCTACAATCTACACCTTTTACCTACACCTACTACCAACAGGCGATGTGTTAAAGACCACTGAGGCTTGAAAATTGTTAGTCCTAATATTGCTATTAAATAATGTGGGTTGATGTTAGAAAGGTGAAAATTGAGGGTTATGTATTTTTAATGCCAAATCATAAAATAATAAAATTAAATAAGGCAAAAAAAATATTTTTGGGGTTGTCCCGTGTCACTTATGGGTATAAAAAGAGCTTACTACCTATTTCTGTATCTACCGCATACACTTGCATGATTTCATAAAAATCGGTCAAGCCATTTCGAAAGAGATCTGTAACAAACACTGTGACATGAGGATTTTATGTATTATTATATAATTTCAAGGTTCCGCAACGGTTGCATGAATCTAAAACTACAGGATTTAAAAGCGTTTTCTTTTGTTTTTAAATTGTCAATGTATAGAGAAGCATATGGAATGTGACATACCGTATATACGCTATGAGGTTAGTACCTACATAATCTTTAAGCCGTCATCCAATTGACGACAAGGCACGGAGGCATACAAAGGAAGTAAGCTCGAGAGTTGACAAGTACAGTCAACAGATGGTGCTACGAACTCGCTCAGACAGCTCAGTGCGCTCGCTTACACAATTAGCGTCCTCGACAGAGATAATATTATCTTCGAGTTTCTAGCTTTAAGTATATTATGCTTATATATAAAAGAAAATGTCCCCACTGACTGATTGGCATATAGTCTCACGCACAGACTTATCCGCTTATGATAGAAACTTTTAAGGACTGTTGTTTTCATTTATAACAAAAACGCACACTAAGAAGGGATTTTGGAAAATTCCACCCCTAAAAGCATGACATAGGTGTTGAAAGTTTGTATAATAAATCTTTAAATTTTCACCGGTTTTGTTTTCATACCTTTATTCCATTTTAATATAATATTATAGAGATTAACCACAATTTCTTTTTTTAGAATGAATTCACCCTCTGAGAGTGTCAAATAAGGGTTGAAAGTTTGTATTGAAAAAATATTTAAAATGTACCCCGATCACCATGAAATATTATATCCGAGCTAATCAATACAATTAATTCAGTACGAATTTTATAGTTTTTTTAAATAAGTGGGGGTAGATAATAAAGGGATGAGGTGGGGGTCCAAAGTTTGTTTAGTGAAACATCAACAACGTGAATTTTGGCACGCAGATAGTTATTATGACGTAGACATTCGTTAAAAAAGGATTTTTTGTATTTCATCCCCCACGGGGGTGCAATGAAGTAGACCCTCTACGCGGATGAAATCGCTCTAGCTAGTCGCTATTTTAAATGAAGCTCGTTTGCGTAAAGACGAGGACTAAGACAAAAAAAATCTACTAGATGTTACGGGCGAACCTATTCGTTCAACCAAAATGGAATATGTCTATTCTGCGTGAACCCTACACTTTTCCAGGATAAAAATACCAATAATAATGATAATCTACTATCATACTAAATTTCATCAAAACCGGTTCAGCCGTTTGACCGTGACAGATAATCAAACTTCCACATTTTCTTCTTTAATTTAAAGGCAGAGGGATTTTCCCTTGTCGGTGGATGTTCCGCCACTTTTCTCTATTCTTCAGTAGCACCTTCAGCTCTCTATAGGACATGACATTGGAAACTTACACACGTACATACAAACAGCTTTCACATTTATAATATTGATCTGAAGACATGTTAAGTCTATCAACCGCAGCATTTCGTTTTCCACGTCTCAGTTCCCTTAATATCCATACCGGATTCATCACTTTAGGGACTTTGGAAAATCCTTTTCTAGTAGAATGCTTACGTCTTTAAACATCTTGCTTAATTTCAGCGCGCACCGTTCAGTACTTCAAACTATGTGAGACAACGCTTGCCTTTTAATAAAACAGATTAATTATTATAAACTCATATTTGTTCAGACGAGAATGAGCTGTTAATATTAAATATTAATTAGAACGACCGCAACCAGCGCGTTTATTATTAAAATCCTATTATCTTTCCTAATTTCAGAATTAAAATAAGTGAATGTTATTAAAGCGTGTAATTATAAAGTATATTTAAACAATATTTTGATTTGCATTGTATTTGCTTAGTTTGTTATCGTTTTTTATGTTTGGGTTGAGTTCACGTCTTGAAACCCTTATAGCTTCGCGTCGTCATGTCCGTCCATCTCTCCGTCCGTCTCCAGCTTACCTTCCAAGTTAGTCCGGTTAGTGCTAGAAAGATGAAACTTTGTATGGATATGTGAATTGTGGTAAATTCACATATCCATACAAAGTTTCATTTTTCATTTCCCGACAAAGTGCTAAAATAAAATCAGAAAAAATATTTTTTTAGGGTACCTCACTTACACGTAAAGTGGAGATGATTTTTTTTCTCGCGTCTACCCCATGGTTGTGGTCTTTTAAAAACATTGAAAGGGTGCTAAGACGAAGTTTATACTTAGGTATCCGTTTGCGAGATATTCAAATTTAAAGCGCATTTTTTTTTTAATATAGGGCGTCCCGCTCCTCTCTAAATGATAAATGGCTGGATTGAAAAATCTGAAAAAATATAATGATGATACTCGTACATCTATGAAGGAAAATTACTATAGCGGCTTATAAAACTTTGTTAGTTCAGGAGTTGTAGAGTAGCCTAACTTGTGAAATGCGCTTACTTGGAAAACTTCGTGCAAAAATAACGAAATAATTAGTAAACATACATAATATTGCTATAATGGTAAGGAACCCTTCGTACGCGAGTCCGGCTTGCACTTGGCCGGTTTTTAATTAGTATAGCCGTTTAATACTACCTTCTCCGTTCAGATCCAATTTAATATAGGTAATACGTTTATCTAACAAGAATTTAAGTACAAAATTACAGTGGAACTTTAGACCGTCTTCTCCAAATTGACTGTCACATGGAGCTTATAAATCTAAAAGTAATCTAATCTAGTTAAATCTCTAATATTGCTAATTTGTTACAAAATTTACGTATATTTTGCGGTGTTGTCAGCTTTGGAGTTTCTCCGAACTCCTCCAACGCTTAGACGACACCATAAAACATACGCTTTCTTCCATTCTTAATATAAATTTCGACCACCGCTCATGGACTCAAGCATTGCTTCCAGTAAGGTTTGGTGGCCTGGGCATTCGAAAAACGTCTGACGTAGCCTCACCGGCGTTCTTGTCCTCAGGCCACGCATACCACGCAGTGATTCAAAAAATATTAGGGCGCTTATCATGCCTCTTAATTATTCCTTTTTCGGACGAGGCCAAGGATGCCGGAGACATTGCTAGTACCAGCAGCAATATGCCCAAGAACAGATTTTCCCAAAGGCTCTGGGACGAGCCCATTTGAAAACTGGTACAGAATAGACTTTTTAACACGTCTTCCAGTCCCGCTGAGCGGGCTCGTTTTTTGGCTGTGGAAAGGTAGGATTGAGGCGTTTGGCTGCAGGCACTACCATCAGCTAATACTGGAACGTTGCTGGACCGCAATGCATTTCGGCTAGCCACTGCCCTGTGTCTTGGTGCCCCACATCAGTGTGTTTCGGTGCGAACGTAAACAGTCACGGTCACCACGGTCTGTGCTGCTTACGAAGTGCTGGACGCATTTCCCGGCATCACAGCCTGAATGACCTCATTCGTCAAGCTCTTGTCACCGCCGGTGTACATGATGATGGCAAGAGACCTGATGGAGTGACACTGTTTCCTTGGAGTGAGGAACGGGCTCTTCTATGGGACGTTACTTGTGTCGATACTTTTGCTCTGTCCCATGTCCAGGGCACCTCGAGCTGCGCGACTGCAACCTAAGCAGAGAACCTCAAACGGTGCAAATTTTATAATCTTAGCGAGACCTTATATTTGAACCGTTTCGGGTGGAAACCCTAGGCGCGTGGGGTTCGGGCGCATATAAGCTTTTTGGAAAAATATCCAAAAAGCTACCCGAGATCCCAGAGCCGAGAACTACCTGGCACAAAGGATAGCCATTGCTATCCAATGTTTATAAGGTAATCTGCCAGATGGGGACGACCTGGGGAATTTTTCTATATACAGGTATTTGTAGGGATAATTTTATTTGTAAATAAGTCTTCTTTTTAGTAGTAGTTTAGATTAATAATATTATTATTTAATTCTTGATGAATAAAAAAATGTATTTACAAAAAACTTATGTACTCCTTCGTTTTGACGAATTTTAATCTTTTTGCTTACGTTTAGATGAAATTGGATTCGACTAAGTTAACGGAATCATTCTTCATCATAATTGAATTATCTAATTGAGGAAATAAGTTGAGTTACCGGCACAGATTAAAATCGAACACATAAACACCTACGTGGTAAGCTTTAGATTTGATTGCACTATTACAAGCATACGGTGAATGTATTCGTGTTTGTAAAACATCTGTCATCGTGTACGCGGAAAAACTGAAAAATCTAGTAAAGTTTGTGTTGGATGTGATTGAGTTTGTAAATCATGTGAGATTAAAGCTGGGAACAAATTATCTGGACGCGGCTTGTTTCTATCTGATTAATATAAAATACACTAAACTGTGCACATTGTCTGTCATAAATCGCGGACGCAACCTTGAGCGTACGGACGTCCGAACAGGATCTGACTGGCTGGATGATTTTGCATCCGCGGACGGTATGAACGGGGCGCGGGGACGCGTCCGTGGACGTTTTGGGTTCTTATGCTTACCAAGCGTGCTCGCGGTGACACGTCAAGCGCGATGGAAGAAAAATTGATAGAGTGCGTTCGTGCCCACGAGTGTCTTTATAATCAGAAACTTCAGCATTATACAAATGCTGCATTAAAAGATCAAGTATGGGAACAAATAGGTAGAGAATTAAACGCTACAGGTAAGTGTTATTATAACTTTATTTTACATTACTTTATACAAAATATTTGGCTATGATTGTTGCAGAAAGAATACGCCGTGTTGCACAAATTGTTAATGTGCCGTATTTTAGGAAATATTCAATAGATTATTACTATATATTTCTATTAAATTTTGATCCATCATAAAAATTGGTTTTTAGTTTTTGTGCATTGGTGAAGTGACGGGAATTAAGTGCGTTTGTCCATTTTCCAAACTAAAGTAGTTGCAAAACTTATCTCGTATATCAAATGCCGCTCGAGTAGAATTATGACGAACCCCTTCAAATGATATAAAGTTATCTGGTACACCATTAGGTAGTTCTTGAAAAAAAATATTGTCGTGTTCGTCATTCCGTAGCATGTTGTGTAAGCAACAACTAGCTAAAATAATTTTATCAACAAATTCTGGTTGTACTTCAATATCTGTATGAAATATCCGCCATCTTGCTGCCAAAATTCCAAATGCATTTTCGACTGTCCTCCTCGCACGCGATATTCTATAATTAAAGTTTTTTTTTGTTTCATTATTAGAGACAGCTTCTTTACTATATGGTCTCATTAAATATCGTTTTAATGGAAAGGCTTGGTCACCTATAATGACATGTGGCATGAGTTCACCGCAATGGTATATCTGCAGTATTATTCGCCAATTAAGTTGGGAACTTAAGTTAACTTTTTGACCCAGCAAACACACCACCATCACTATTACGTCCAAAGGCACCAACATCAATTATTGTAATAAATTTGTAATAACTACAGAACCTCAACCTCCACCTGTCAACTAATGCTAAAAGAACGACAGAGTGTCGGCCTTTATAATTGTAGAATGACGTTCCTGCATTATTAAGGCAAAATAGCATAACATGCTTGCCGTCTAAGCTGCCGACACAATAAGGAAACTGCCATTTGTCATTGTATGTTTTCGCTATTTGCTTCCACGTTTCTTTGGTAGGTTTTGGCACAAAAATGTTTTTAAATTTTTTCCAAATAGCCATAGTTACCTCCAGTACGATAGTTCTTATTGAGCTAAATCCCATTCTATATCTAAATCCCAGCGAACGAAATGATTCTCCGGTGGCTAAAATCCTGAAAAAGTAAAAATTATAAATATGACATATGAAAGTATGTATAACTACGGAACGGACAAGCACTTGGCCGGTATGTGCTTGTCCGTTCCGTAGTTATACATACTTTCATATGTCTAATATTGGTAACATAGACTGATTAGTAATAGTAATTCTTTTTTTTTCAGCTTCAGAATGCAAGATTAAATGGAACCTGTTACGAAATGCGTTCGTGCACGCCATATCTTGAAGAAAAACGGTAACGGGCCAAGGAGTAAAAAACTGGAAGAAATGGAAATTTGAAGAAGAAATGTCTTTTTTATTACCCTATATGACACATAGGAACACGGTGTCTAATGTTGATGAGTGCAATGAAGACCAAAATTCAGGTCCAATCGACGAAGACTCAAACGAGAGCAATAGGAAACAAAAAAACGGAAAGATAACAACAATTACCACGAACAAATATTAAACATAATGAAAACAAGGACACTGAATAAATCTGAAAAAGATGATATTGACTTATTTTTTGAAACGATGGTCAAAAAAGTGAAGAAGTTCCCCAAATTAGATCAAATTCAATTACAGTTTAACATAATGAAAATGGTCCATGAAATAGAATCTTCTGCTACTTCCAGTAGATCGTCAATAATATCAACACCGTCACCATCGCCGATCGTTCGACGTCCATCTTCTCCCTATTTAAGAGAATATTCTGTCTCACCTTCATACGTACCGCAATCTTCACCCTCACCTCAAATGCCCACCAAGCACAATTTGCTCTCACTCAACAATCTGCTACACCATCGTACGTACCGCAATCTTCACCCTCACCTCAAAATGCCCACCAAGCACACTCTGCTCTCACTCAACAATCTGCTTCACCTTCGTACTGTTATATCCTTCCAATGTTCATATACTACATATTCCTTCCACTGTAGTCATCAATCCTATTCCCCTTATATAAACATCCTCCACCGTCCCTCATCAGTCTCTTTCCATTCCAAATCCACGTCACGTTCAAAATTCAAATTGTGTTTTAATTTGTAACTTCTATTTTCTAGTGTTAAAATAAAATTCATTTTTTAAAAAGGGGGCCAGAAATGGCCTTATAATATTTATGGTGGCAGCTTAAAGTGGATAGAAAAAGCCCCAGGTACGCCTCACGAACTAAGTAGTAGCTATCCCAAATTGCACACTATGTAGTGGATTAAGATTAGCATCTGATCACTGAATGGGGAATAAAAAATGTGTCTCTCAACAACTAAAAAATAGAGCACATGGACGTAAACAAGTTTTAAACACCTTGAGTGTCAATATGGACACTAATGACGAAATACTGTGACGGAATTGATACACATTTAAAATTCAATACACAACAAAGAATACTACAAGGTAATCTTAACCATTGTCGTGCAGCACAGGATTTGCTATTGCAGACTGTTGTTGAATTATCGATTTCTTTGGCTGTAGTAGCAGAGCCCTATCGTATTCCAGCTCATCCTAGGTGGTTCGGAGATATTTCTAATCTAGTTGCCATATACTGGGGTGGTAGAGGTGGAGATCCGTCTTGCCAAATGCTAAACGCAACATATCCAGGTATCGTTGCAGTAAAATGGGGGCCTTTAGTAGTCATAGGATGTTATGTGTCGCCCAACTGTAGTTTGGACTTCTATCACCAATTTTTAGGCCATGTTGAACACCTTATTCGACAATTTCTTCCAGAACACATTCTAGTCCTAAGCGACTTTAATGCACATTCTCAAACTTGAGGAAATTCCAGAAATAATTCAAAGGGCAGAGTACTATTGGATTGGGCAACTGGTCTTAGTCTCTGCCTTCTTAATCAAGGATCAGTAAGTACTTGCGTAAGATGGCAAGGGGAATCGGTTGTTGACTTGTCATGGGCCACGGCTTCGGCTGCGCGATTAGTTACAGAATGGAGAGTAATGGAGGAAGTCGTAACCTTATCTGACCATCGTCACATTACACTAAATATAACTTTTCCTGTGAGTATGCCCTCGGCGAATTCCTCAAGTAGAGTTATATGTCCTTGGCGGTGCTGGGCACTCAGAAAGCTAGACAAAGATAAATTAATTGCTGCTGCCCACGTTGTAAACTGGTCTGACAATACATACCTACAGCCTGACCCTGAAAGAAATGGAAACTGGTTACAAGAAAGAATGATAACTATATGCGACACAGCGATGCCCAGAATTAAAGCGGTAAATAAAAAATCGGCATATTGGTGGTCGGAGCATATAGCACAGTTACGCAGGACTTGCCTATCTGCTAGGCGGCAATATTCAAGAACTAGACGTAGGCGGAGGCCTTCATAAGAACAGATACTTACAGATCATATCGGAGTGCATGCATAGCCTTGCAAACTGCAATAATTGAGACGAAGTCTAAAGCATGGACAGAACTCATAAAAAGCTTAGACAGAGACCCATGGGGCGGCCATATAAAATAGTGCTGAATAAACTGCGACCCTGGGTTCCACCTATAACTGAACGCCTAGATCCTTTATTCACTACGAGGATTATAGAAACTCTTTTCCCTCAAGATAGTGGTAGTTCCGATAATGTAATAGTTCAAGATGTACAGCAAATGGCTTGGAACACCGACTGGGCTGTCACGCAGGCGGAACTTGATTGGGCAATAAAACGCTTAGCGATTAAAAATACAGCACCAGGCCCTGATGGAATTCCTGGACGAGTCTGGGTGATTGTACTACCTGCCCTCGGTGAAAAACTGAGAGACCTATTCACAGGCTGCCTCAAGGAAGGCATCTTTCCTAAATTATGGAAAATTGCCAAGTTGGTTCTATTGCAAAAGGAAGGCAGATCTGTGGATAGTGCCTCGGCATATAGACCAATTTGCCTTTTTAACGAAATTGGTAAGCTTTTTGAGCGAATAATTGCTGATCGAATTAATAAGCATCTCAACAACTGCGGTCCAAACCTGTCTCAAAACCAATATGGGTTTCGCAAAGGGCGTTCAACTGTGGATGCAATTTTGCGTGTTAAAGATATAACAACAAGCGCAACTTCCAAGGGTAGGAAAGTTCTTGCTATAAGTATTGACATAGTAAATGCATTTAACTCTCTGCCCTGGAGAACGATAAGAAAGGCGCTTGTTTACCATCGGGTTCCACCGTATCTCCAAAGAGTTTTGCATTCATATCTTTCTGATAGATGTATTATATACGTAGATAAAAATGGAGTTGTGCAAGTTAAAAATGTTGAGTGTGGGGTTCCGCAGGGATCAGTTCTAGGACCTTTTCTGTGGAATCTTGCATACGATGATGTGTTAAGAACAGATCTACCGGAAGATGTAAACTTAGTCTGTTACGCTGATGATACTCTTATTCTGGCTGAAGCCACAACATTTCAGGGATGTATAGGACTCGCTGAATTGGCTGTGACTAAAGTTGTGGCGAAACTTCAGGAACTAGGATTAAAGGTGGCTCCAGAAAAAACCGTGGCAATGTGGTTTTGTTCGTGTCGGAGTAGAGCTTCTATACCAGAATCTGTTGTAAGAGAAGAAAACGTTAATATCCAGATAGGACTACACTTGCGATATTTGGGTCTGACCCTAGATAGGCAATGGAGTTTTACAGAGCATTTTGAACATCTGGCTCCGCGCTTACATAGAGTAGCTGGAGCTTTGCGAGGTATACTTCCAAACCTGAGCGGTCCACGAGAGGAGGTTAGGGGTCTTTACGCCAATGTTATTCGATCGATTGCTTTGTACGGCGCCCCGGTTTGGTTCAATCAACTGGTCAAAACTCGCAGCTCCGGACGAAAATTACTTAGTGCCCAACGTAGTATTTTAATAAGGGTTGCCCGTGGATATAGGACTATCTCCTATGAGGCAGCTTATATTCTTTCTCGATGTCTACCTCTAGATATACTTGCCGAAATAGACGCGAGAGTATATTATCAACTCCGTGTACTTCATGCTAGGGTTGACATAGAATCTGGAGGTGGAATCAAAGAACTCCGTGAGAGAGAACGAGACAGAGCTTTGCGTAAATGGTACGACCGTCTTCAAGAGCCCAATTCTATTAGGCAACGAGTTGTGACAGCAATACTCCCAAACATACATGCTTGGATGAATAGAAAAGAAGGCTCCGTTCATTTCGACTAACTCAGATACTCACTGGACATGGCTGCTTCAGTGAGTATCTCTTTAGAATGGGAAAACAGCCTTCACCTTATTGCCATCACTGTGATGTCAATGAGGACTCTGCGCAGCACACTTTGGAATGGTGCCCAGCATGGCATACTGAGCGGCAGATTCTCAAAAGTTTTCTTGGACTTGTCTTTACCGATTGTGGTGGCAAAGATGTTGGACAGAAAATATGTATGGAACGCTGTAGTTTCTTTTTGTGAAGCTGTCATGCTTAAAAAAGAGGCTGCAGAGCGACAAAGAGAAAGGTACCATACAAAAAAAAAAAAAAAGTATTTCTAAAGCCTTCCAAAACTTGTGTTTTGTGTAAAATCTGTACAAAATCTACTAAATCCGTGAAAATCTGTGCAAACCTGTATTATATACAAAATCTGTGCGTGATTTATACAAATCAAAATCCTTAAACCCGGCTGTCCGCGAATAAACGCGACAATCGGTGGTTCCCGAAGTTTGGAGCAGTCAAAGATTGATATTACATCAATCTCGCCGGGTCCAGCGCAGCGCTCCGAGTTCCGAGAACGTCCAGCCGCCGACGGGATGTTTATATGAGCCGTCCTTATCGCCGCATTCCTGTCCCAGTAAGTGACGTGACTCTAGTACACCTCTATCGATGTAACATTGATATAAAATATCTAGATTAAGACGCATTGATATATTATTTCTAGATTAAGTTAAGTAGGTACATTAAATTTAAGAATAGTACATAATGTCTGAGAGTCGAGCGCCGAGTCCAAAACCAGAAGTCGTGCTGGATGAAAACGAGTCCAATAAGGATTGTCTCTGTCCACCACCTCCTACTCCGTCTGGCCCTGTTACGCGGTCAAAAAAGGTGGTAAGCAAAACTCCTTGCTGTTCAAATACACGCGCAGCTGCTGAAGACAATAATGACACAATTCCTACCGGTGTTCTATTTAAATTTATCAAACCCTTTGATGGGTCCCGCGATAAACTCCAGTCATTCATAACAAATTGCGATAACGCGATTAGTTTAGGTAATGAAAATCAAAAAAACATAATTTTCAAATTTATTCAATCACAACTAGAGGGATTATCGGAAACAGCAGTTTCCATAAAAGAATTTAGTAATTGGCCCCAATTAAGGGAATTTTTGCAAACACAGTTTGGGGAAAAGAAACATTACACACATTTGTTAGCCGAACTACAAAATTGTAAGCAGTTACCTAATGAACCAATACATTAATACTCACTTAAGATTGAAACATCACTTTCCAAATTATTAACCGAAATTTCAATTGCAAGCAAATTCAAAAAGGAACTTCCGGGCAGAGTAGCTTCTATGGAAGATCTAGCGTTACATACATTCTTATTAGGACTTAAACCCAGCATATCAAACATGGTTAGGTGTAGGGATCCTCAAAATCTAATCCATAAACCTGGCACTAAGCGAGGAAAAAATCCAAAATATTGTGTTTCAAAAGAAAATCCCTACGCTGCCAGTCCAACAAAACAGTTTCCAACAATCTAGACAAATTCAACGTCCTCCTATACCTCAAACAAATTTTTGTAGATACTGTAAAAACCCGGGCCATACAATCGAAAACTGCCGCAAACGGGAATTTAACAATAATAGGTTCAAAATAAATCAGGATACTAACAACCCAAGAATCAGGCCAATCCAATTTAACAACAACTATGTTGGCGAAAATTCAAAAGCCCCTTTTAGTGTCCAAATGCCTGAAGAAGAAAGCTACGACACAGTTGATACACAAAAAAACTAAACACTGTCTCTTTACGGTGTCGGACGGGACAATATGTGATACCAGACACCAGATCATTTAAGCGAACTAACAAATTAGTCGCTGAATCTACTAAATCTCCCAAATCTACAATTGCAGTCGCTGAATCTACTAAATCTACTAAATCTCCCAAATCAACAATTACAGTCGCTGAATCTACTAAATCTCTCAAATCTACAATTGCAGTCGCTGAATCTACTAAATCTGCCAAATCTCCCAAATCAACAATTACATTCGCTGAATCTACTAAATCTTCCAAATCTACAATTGCAGTCGCTGAATCTACTAAATATATCAACTCTCCCAAATCTACAATTGCAGTCGCTGAATCTACTAAATCTACCAAATCTCCCAAATCTACAACTGCAGTCGCTGAATCTACTAAATCTACCAACTCTCCCAAATCTACAATTGCAGGCGCTGAATCTACTAAATCTACTAAATCTTCCAAATATATAATTGCAGTCGCTTTATCCACTGAATCTCCTAAGTCCAATATCCTAGTCACCGAATTTCCTAAATCTACAGAGAAAACTACAATTAATACAGAATAAAAAGTATTTGAAATAACAAATAATCCAACAAAAACTCTATTGCCTCATGTATTAGTCGAAACATCTGTATCAAATATTCCATTAAACTTGCTTGTCGACTCAGGGTCCTCGGTTAGTTTACTAAAACGTTCCTCTTTGTCCCAGAAACCTAAACTGGAAAAAGAATTTATCAATATAAAAGGTATTGATTCCTCAGTTGAATCAATCCAAACTGAAGGACACCTCAAAATTAAAATAAAATTACCAAAATCTATTATATCTCATAAATTTCATGTAATAAATAAAATAAACTTACCATACGAATCAGTTCACCTTTTTCTGCCTTTTCCTTATCCTGTGCTTTTTCTTGTCGCGCTCTGTTTTTTTTCTCAACATGTAAGTTGTATTCAGTATCTGGTAAATTTTCTGTTTCATGACTAGAGCATGTATTACACTTATCCTTCTTAACGCAGAATAAAGATAAGTTTTGCCTGTCAAAAACCTCACAAAACTTCTTGAAACTGAATACTTCAAATCCTTTTTCTTCAGCATGGACTTTGTATAGCTTGTGGACGTCATTTTTTGATGAAAAAATCGGTTCCAAATAAAGTTTCGAAGAGTTTTGACGTGCATAATGGGATGGCATTTTAGGCAGTAAGTCAAAGAATAGTTTCAAACTTGTAGTGCGTTCTAGATTTGACGCACGTCTGCTGGTCTTGTAGTTAGGATCACTTGTAGTTAGGATCACTTGTAGTTGGGTTTGGTATGCTAAAAGTACTCTTCTTCACCCAAAGCTGCATCATTCTATATCCGATCCCCAGAGTATTTAGAAACATTTCTCTGCATACTTGTAAATTTCCTTCTTTGCATCCGTTATTTAGCCTGTATTCCAAAGTAGAACCTCGCCTGGATTCCTCATTTACAACCGTGTTTTTCTTCGTAGCAATTTGCGTGACTTGTACACATACAAAAGCCTTTCTTTCTTTCTAATCAATAGACCAGAAATGTTCAAATATTCCTTTTCTCTGTTCTTCTGTAAACTTGTCACAGTGTCTATACTTCGATTTTTTGCACACTTCACTTTTGCATGTTTCTTTCATACAACGGCCCTGCTTTGGTTTGTTTTGAACTACTTTTTCAGACTCTCGAGTAAACCCCAAGTATGGTTTTCCTTGCATTCTCAGTTTTTTATTTACGTTGCGTTTCCACTGATCTGGCTCTGCAAATCTCTTTCTTTTTCGTCCTTCGTCCATATTATGATTATTTGGATCTTCATCTATGACATGCAACGGTTGAACAGTGGTACTTGTACTTGGATTTGATGATTCGGGATGATCTCATCGAGACATTGTGCATTTGTTTGGGGGACTTCGCATTGCAAATTTTCTTGAGCGGAACTACTAGTTCTAGCATCCTGACTTTCATTGCCAGTAAGTATAGAAGGAGATGTTTCACCTACAGTGGCATCCCTGCAAACGTCGTCAAGCATAGTGTCATAGTGATCGAAAGAACTGATTTCTTGAAACGTGTTTGGAGACACGTTGAAATCTGAAACATTAAAAAATAAAATAAAAATAGTTTTGAAAGTTCTCTTGATCAAAACAATAGCAAAGACTGAACACATCAGTTTTTTAACAAACCTGGATCTTGCCAAACATTCTCTAGTTCATCACCATTGTTTTTTAATAATAAACCTTGACTTTCAAGAGCATGCTCTAAACCCAGTGATGACACGCTTGCATCATTGTGGCTTATTAATTTTAGGTCTTCAGGTAAGATTAGATCCTCATTTTGAATATTCACTGACTTTTGGATCAAAATTTGTTGTGTTTTCAGAGAATCACCTTCTAATACCATCAGTGTAGCGGTCTCAGACTCTCCGATTCCACTCTGAAATATTAAACATTATAACATAAATTAACTGTACCTAAGTTATTATGTAACTTGGGTGAAAAAACTATTAGGTACATTGCTAAAATACAGGTTAGACTAGGTACCTAACGATAGACACAGAAGAAGGTAAATACGTAGTAAGCTGTAAGATAGATTAGGCAGGTGATAGTTACCTGCTGCCTTTCATCGGGTTGATTTTCTTTATTGGTCTCATTTTCTTCTGTTACCTCTGTATTTAAAACCAGAGCAACTAACTGCTTGGCGCGACCACTCCGTGACCTTACTGCCTATAAGAAATTAAATTAATAAAAGAAAAATGTATTAAAAATAGACAAACTCATACATTTTCAAAATGTAATTAGTCCTATCTGATAATATTTCGTCTACAAAAGTGAATTCTAATAAGTCCTATCTTAATTTTTTTTCTATTAACGGATTTTGACATTAAAACATAAGTTATCTTACCTTTGATTTATATCCGATGAAGTGAAATACAGTTATCTAGCACTGGCATCAATCAGAATCACGTTTCGCGAACGATAAACTTAAGTTTTCTTCAAATACTCACGAGCACTTACGCACACTGCAGGAAGAACAAGTAAAAACATGAAGATAGTACTTTTTGCTTCTTACTCCAAAAGGGGCTCTGATAGGACGTTACGTTTGACGTTGATTTTAGCGCGAATTTCAAATAAACCAATACCAGCTTAAAATCTCCTCTGAATAAGGGAGTCAGATAGGATCGATTGCAGTAATATTCCCAAAATCAAAAAAATACTGATAGGACCTATTGCCAGTAAACAGTCGATATGATATCGTATATCAAAAAGGAAAATTGAATTCAGCAGCCGACTCACTTTCTCGCTATCCTGTTAATCCTATCTTGCCAGAAAATGATCCTCCCTTAAATCCTGAAAATCGAGAAATTGATCCAAACACAATCGACCGAGATTTAATGGACTTGCTTATTTCCCCATCATCCTTTGATCCTGAAGAGCTTATAACACCCGCGGACCTCAACTTACAAGATAATGAATTTCTAGAGTTAGAACCTAGTACAAGTCAGCAATTCCCAGAGCCTGATTTACACACTCCTCCTCCGCTGAATCTAAGTCCATCGCCTCTTCGTGAACCTGAAATAGTGGAAAATCCAGACATACCTGAAATCTCGAGTCTTCCATCACCTTTATCTCCGCCTTCTTCCTGTTCTGATCCTATTTTGCCTTCGATTATCCCGCAGCCAAGACAACCTGAAAAAATAAAAATGATGAGTCTTATTCTAAATTCCTACGATTAAGTAATAAATCTAATGTCACGCGTATAATACAGCACAACGAGGATCCTCTCAAAGGACCCCAAAAACTAGTAATAATCCCGACATCAATCGATATGGACGAATCCATGCCATACGTCCAAGAAATTATTAACAATTGTCCTGCACCAGTACGTGACGACTTTGAAAAATTAGAAAGAACATTATTTGAATACTTACCGCTTGAAAATAATAATAAAATTTACCTTTTCCTCTTTACAAAGGTTCACCATTTTGATACTTGCGCTTACCCAGATATATTTAAGTCACTTAAAACTATAAGAGATCAAAAAATTCTAAATTACCCAACTGTCAATGATGTTAGCTTAACAGATTTCTGAAATCCATTTGATAGACTATCGTCAAAATATTTAATATGCTTAGCCATATCTTTGACGGAACAAATATCTCCATCCACGTTTATCACAATAATATAATTTATCCCGTTTTAACTGAAATTCAGAAAATTCTTAAAGAAAACCACGATATTCCTATTGCCGGACATTTAGGAATTAACAGAATGCTTAGCCGTATCAAGGAAAAGTACTTCTGGAAAAATATACGTAGTGATATTGAAGCCTACATTAAAAATTGCCCGTCATGTCAAACAGATAAAGCTCTACGCAAGGTTAACCGCGATCCTATGATCATAACATCTTCTTCAACGGCACCCTTCGAGAGGTTAGCTATAGATGTGGTAGGACCTCTTCCCGAATCCGGCACAGCAAAGTTAAAATATATTCTGACAATGCAAGATGAACTCACCAAATTCAGCTTAGCATACCCAATGCGCAGCATTACTGCTGAAGAAACTAGTGAGTGTCTCGTGCATTTCATGTCCTTATTCGGAATTCCAAAACATATACTAACAGATCAGGGTACAAACTTCACCGCAGATCTATTCAATAAAACATGTGAATTATTTAAAAACAAACATTTATTCTCATCCCTATATCACCCTCAAACTCAACCTTAGAAAGATCCCACTCAACTCTAAAAGAATATCTTAAATCATACATTAATGAAAATCAAGATAATTGGCCGCGGTATGTTTATACAGCCATATTAGCATATAATACCGCTATCCATTCAACGACACACTACCCACCTTATGAGTTATTATTTGGGCATAAACCGTATATTCCAACATCAGTATATGATGATGTTTCATCTACAACCTATCCTGAATACGTTAAGATGCTGCAACATCGTATGAAGCACTCTCGTGAAAATGCTCGAGAGTATATTATGAAATCAAAACAAACATCAAAAAACTACTATGATTCGCGTACTCGCCAAGTAGAATATAAAGTAGGTGATTTTATATATTTGAAAAATCATCTTAGGCTACGAGTAAGAAAAGCTCTTTCACCTATATGGAAAGGGCCCTACAAGGTAGTTAAGATTCATGGAAATTACACCTTGTCTTTACTAATAAATAGATGTCATGTAAGACATCATTTTGATGAAGTCAAACCTGCTGATGTTCAAAACTCAGCACCGACTCAAACGAGTCCAATTAGTACTAAATAAGTTCATTATTTTGAAAATAGTATTAAACTTATAAACATAATCATAAGACAAACTCGATCGATTTTATATCGATATACTTTAGTTTAAAGATTAGGATAGTAATATAGTTATAAATTTAATTGCAGCGCATGGGCTACGGATAACCAAGGTTATGTTAAAGAAATAAAATCAAACCCTGGTATATACTTCGACCCAATTGGACAAGTTAAAATAAGAACCGAATAACTCGACGTGGTGACTCCTCGCGACATATCATTCATAGAACCGCATTTAAAAAACCTTAACTCTGTATTAGGCACATTACGCTTGTAGCATAGCTACATTTTTTAACGTATCGTTATAACTAATAACGATGCGTATAGCGTCATCTATTGGCAGTTGTCGATATTAATAATAGCTAATTTGTGCTATACAACGCCATCTATTGGAAAATGCTTCTAACTAGAGCTTCATCTCTAATATTTCTTTATTGTGGCATTTGTATTACGCATTACCGCTAATTGTCGGTTAAAAAAAAACAAATGTCAGTAGAGGTATAAAAGGGTTGTCGCGACAGGACAAAGCCCTTTTTTCCCTGCCGAATTTTGGTTGTTCAACTTCTTCTAGATACAAGTTTATAATAATTATAATATTTTAACCCCGTGTTCAGGGTGAGTAATTTGAAATATCTGTGTTGTGAATGTTTGCTAAATCACGCTTGTAATTAAAACACATTATTTTTTCCTGTGAATTAGCACCATTGTAGAATTTGTTGGCAAACCTTTTGATTGGCCACGTGCTCAATTTGTAGTTTGATTTTTCCGATCTTGCATTGTTAGATATTATTAGGATGTTTGTATCAAATTAATTGTCCTTTATATCATTTTATCTTTTATCTTTTTTTGCTTATCCCTTATTTTGTGATGGACACACAGCCCATGGTTGGATCGTTAGGGGCTAGAACCATGGCTGCTGTGGTCCACACTCTTCACACGCTGGTACGAATGTTTCCAGGGAACTTTGTTACGGGCCCAAGCACTGACAGCTTTGTTACGGGCACGAGCACCGCCAACTTTGTTACGGCCTCCAGCACTGATAACTACGTTGCAGCCACAAGCACCGTCCACTTTGTTACGGGCTCGAGCACCGCCAACTTCTTGCCTTCTTGCCACGTGCCAGACCCCTGGACTCAAGACCTGGATCCCTGAGCTAAGTCCCCACGTGGTTTAGACCCCCTACGATACCCTTCAGACACCAAGAGGCTAGACCAGACCGTACGGCCTTCTGCCCACGACCCCTATTTCGTTAATAAACTCATTGTCACGGGAAACCTCGTTTTTATTTTAATTTCCCCCGTAACAATTGGCGCCCATAAACGTGGATTAGTCTGGTTTGGCATCAATGGCATCATCATGTAATCAGATAGAAATACAAAACGAAATAAATATACAATGTTCCAATATACTAGAACCGCTAACAATCAGACACAATGACTGAGTTTCCGATTATTCATCTATATCTCTCCTGACCAATAATAGAGCCAGACGAGGAGCATGGTTCGGTGGTATTGGAACCCTCTCCAAAACCATATTTGGAACTATGGATTAGGACAATGCAGTAAAATATGACAATGCAATTCAAACTATTCAAAATGATCAAAAGCAGTTAAGTTCTTTATTAAAAGAAAATATTTTAATTACAACATCTACATTGACAGAATTTAACTATACACTACATAAAGTAAAAACTAATGAAGCAAATCTCATTCAAGCTATTGATAATCTAGCAGCTAAGTTAAAAAGTACATTTGCAACCATCAACGAACTATATTTAAAAACTGAAATCAATTCATTTTTGAGTAGTTTGTGAACATGGAAACAGCCATGTTAAAATTGTCTTTTTAATTAGAAGACATAATAAATGGAATAATGTTTAGCAGTCAAAATATCCTACATCCAGCCATTTTACCTCCAACTGTACTTTACCAGGAATTGCTTGATAATTATAGATATTTGCCTGGAATTACGAAACTTATTGTAAACATAGAATTAAGTAATATTTTTAAGTTAATTAATGTTTCTAGAGTTATAAGTTTCAGTTTAAATAATAAAGTTACATTTGTATTAGGAATACCATTAGTATCACCAAAGTGTTTATGATCTGTATCACAGCATAGGATTGCCTATTCCCCATTATAATGTTGAACCCAATCAATTTAGTTATATCATGCCTACAAATAAATTCATTGCTATTGATAATTCTAAATCAGAATATTGTGTACTAGTCACTCCACACATGCGCGAAAATAGATCAAGGCTCCTACGTGTGCGACATAACGACAGTGTATTCCACTAGCGCCAACCCAAATTGAGATAGTGAACTTATAACTAAAGTGTTAAAAAGTGTACCGCAACAATGTAAAACTGATTTTATTGAAGGAAATTTAGATATATGGAAAGAAATTACTAATAATAATTGGATTTTTGTACAAACACAATCTAATAAACTCTATATAGGATGTATAAATCAAACTACACAGAACCTGAACATAATTGGTACAGGTATTCTTTCCCTAACAACAGGATGTTCCGCGTATTATTACCAAAGTACGAAATTAATATCAAACTCTAATGTCATAAAGATAAATTCAGTGGTAGTTAAACCTAATTTTAATATAATTAATGATTCATGCTGTATTCTGGATAATTTTAAAATAATGAAAAGTAATTAAATTACGAGTTATTTAATTTTAAAACCCCTTATCAATTATGAGAATACAGATCTAGATTCATTTACCTTGGAAACCAAAACAAAACTAAAATTATTAACACAAGAGGCAGATAAAATCATTAACAAACATCCAATAATAAGATACGAGACTCATTACTCAATAATTACCTTAATACTAATTATTACTGTTATATGTTATGTTGTTTTCAGATTGTATCCCTTAATAAAGAAACACAACCGTCAATCCCAACTCTTATCTCCAATAACCCTTAACTTACAAAATCTCAATCCATCAGATACACAAAATCCCAATCCATCAAATACTCCAAATACAAACCTCAGTCCTATTACTCCTAAACGTAGACTCCATCCTCTCAAAACTTCTACCCCTGTAAATTCGAATCCAAATCCTACACCCCAATCTAACCAAACTTCGGAATCTAACCCCGAAGTTTAGTCTTGGCCGTAGAGGTGTTATATCCTTCCAATGTTCCCTATATTCCTTACCTAAGTCATATCCATATTCCTTCCTCTGTAGTCATCAATCCTATTCCCCTTATATAAACATCCTCCACCGTCCCTCATCAGTCTCTTTCCATTCCAAATCCACGACGGTCGTGTTCAAAATTCAAATTGTGTTTTAATTTGTAACTTCTATTTTCTAGTGTTTAAATAAAATCCTTTTTTTAAAAAGGGGGCCAGAAAAGGCCTTATAATAGTACGTACCGCAATCTTCACCCTCACCTCAAAATGCCCACCAAGCACACTCTGCTCTCACTCAACAATCTGCTTCACCTTCGTACGTACCGCAATCTTCACCCTCACCTCAAAATGCCCACCAAGCACACTCTGCTCTCACTCAACAATCTTCTTCACCTTCGTACGTACCGCAATCTTCACCCTCACCTCACAATGCTCACCAGTCACACTCTACTCTCACTCAACAATCTGCCTCGCCTTCGTACGTACCGCAGTATTCACCCCTCCTCCTCAGATCAATCACATTCATCTCTTCAGACTCAACAGTTTTCCTCGCCTATGTACTCTAACATACTCCAACTTTCTAGTTCACAAATTCCATGCACCCGAATACAAATACCTCAAAGTTACCTCTAAATGTTCCTTTGCAGATATTGATGTCCGGAACTGTGTCATTTGTTTCTCAATGTCATTTTCAATTAGACTAAGCATAAACATAAATTGATCTTCATTCATTCTTAAATATAATTTATAACGTTTCTCGTCCTTTTGTAAATCAGGATACAAGGTATGAAATTCACCAATCTGTAATCGTTTTTTATTAATATTATGGACCCAAATACTCCTTTTTATTCTTTTTTTTGGCCGACAACACAGCGCAGCTACCGCTAAATAATCGTCCTCACTGTCGCTGCTTGACATGTTTTCCAGCTAACAATTCTTTCTGAAATGTTCTTTTATCAAGTTGTAATACCTAATTATTGTTTCTTAATTAATTAAAAAAAAACTAAATTTTTACATGTAGGAAAATACCCAATTATGCAGCATTGTTTATCGGTGGCATGTGCATGCAAATCGCACAATTGACTTAAGCGCTAATCCAGCTGGGATCTAGATTTTCTTCTTTTTCCTAAGGTAATAAACGTAAAAGAAATCCAATCTATAGTTTCATTTCCGATGGAAACTTGTTATAGTAAAACTGATTACAGCGCTGGAGTGTGGCAGATGGCTTTTTGATTGTCTTACGTTTGTAGATATTATTCTTATTGAGATTATTATAATTACTATTTATTTATTTATTATAACTATAAACGTTCACGAACAGTTAACGGTTTCCCACGAAACTATTAGTTTGTCTGTGGGCTATGAGTACATTAAGGTTTTAGGTTACTAATATTGTGATACACAGTGCTAATGAATGTTACAATAAAATTACTCTGGTTTGCTTATTATTATATCTAACTAGGTAGCTGTTTTCTGCGGCTCCACCCGCATAAATATACTATCGAGTATCCCGCGGGAACACTGTATTTTTTCGGAATAAAAAGTAGCCTATGTTTTAATCCAGAGCCTAAGCTACCACCGTATCAAATTTTATCAAAATCGATTCAGTAGTTTTTGCGTGAAAGAGTAACAAACATCCATCCATCCATACAAACTTTCACATTAATAATAGTAGTAGGATAAATAGAATTTGGATCTCAACAGTATAAAACACCGGTAAAGCTTGAAATTGCTATAATGTACTCATATTTGTATTTGCACTATCTCGGGAGTAAATGGGCACACGATACCATACCAAATTTTATCAAAATCCGTTCAGTAGTTTTTGCGTGAAAAAGAAACAAACATCCATCCATCCATCCAACCTCACAAGCTTTCTCATTTATAATATCACAACATCACCACCTGGGTAGTTAATAATTGACCAGCATACTATTTTTGTGTGTATTTAAAACAATAGAAAACTAAATTTTACAAGTTATTATCTCCGTTAGGTACAGTGGCACACAAGATAGTAAGTTTACAAGTTATTATCTCCGTTAGGTACAGTGGCACACAAGATAGTAAGTTTACAAGTTATTATCTCCGTTAGGTACAGTGGCACACAAGATAGTAAGTTTACAAGTTATTATCTCCGTTAGGTACAGTGGCACACAAGATAGTAAGTTTACAAGTTATTATCTCCGTTAGGTACAGTGGCACACAAGATAGTAAGTTTACAAGTTATTATCTCCGTTAGGTACAGTGGCACACAAGATAGTAAGTTTACAAGTTATTATCTCCGTTAGGTACAGTGGCACAAAAGATAGTAAGTTTACAAGTTATTATCTCCGTTAGGTACAGTGGCACACAAGATAGTAAGTTTACAAGTTATTATCTCCGTTAGGTACAGTGGCACACAAGATAGTAAGTTTACAAGTTATTATCTCCGTTAGGTACAGTGGCACACAAGATAGTAAGTTTACAAGTTATTATCTCCGTTAGGTACAGTGGCACACAAGATAGTAAGTTTACAAGTTATTATCTCCGTTAGGTACAGTGGCACACAAGATAGTAAGTTTACAAGTTATTATCTCCGTTAGGTACAGTGGCACACAAGATAGTAAGTTTACAAGTTATTATCTCCGTTAGGTACAGTGGCACACAAGATAGTAAGTTTACAAGTTATTATCTCCGTTAGGTACAGTGGCACACAAGATAGTAAGTTTACAAGTTATTATCTCCGTTAGGTACAGTGGCACACAAGATAGTAAGTTTACAAGTTATTATCTCCGTTAGGTACAGTGGCACACAAGATAGTAAGTTTACAAGTTATTATCTCCGTTAGGTACAGTGGCACACAAGATAGTAAGTTTACAAGTTATTATCTCCGTTAGGTACAGTGGCACACAAGATAGTAAGTTTACAAGTTATTATCTCCGTTAGGTACAGTGGCACACAAGATAGTAAGTTTTATCCCAGATAGATTTTCAAAAAGAAAATTTTACATGGAGTATGAAAAATTCTAGAAAAAAACATTTTTATACTCCTTGTAAATCTATAAAGACATTTATGGAAGGTCAAAGCAAAATTCCTACGTATTACCTGACCTCACCCACCGAAAAGAAACGGCATAATAAACTTGGCGGGGCCAACTTTTATCAAAATAGATGGAAAATTGCTCTTTTAAATTTTTTGTTACAAATCAAATTAAAGACTAAATAATAAAGTACGCACAGAAGCAGCCTCGCAGGGAACCACCTTATTCCCAGGGTGTACAATTAAATCATTTATCCTGTAATATGCCTCAGCACACAAACGTTTTTAGGATTCCGTACCCAGGGAGTAAAAACGGGATCCTAATACTGAAAATTCGCTGTCTGTTTGTCTCTCCGTCTGTCTGTCGGTAGTCGGCTAGACAGTTGACATTTTGACAGATGATCTATTTCTATTGCCACTATAACAAAAAATACTAAATATTACCGGCCAAATTTCATACACCTCCATTGCAAAATGTTCGTAAAGCTGTACTGAAAGGTTTGCTTCACGTATTTGTATAATAATGTTGGTACTAGGTATGGTAACATACCTCGAGAAAATAAATTAAAATAAAACTAAACCACAATAAAATTGGGTCAAGTTTATCACAAATTATTATGTAGCTTATATACCATTAATTACTTCAGATTTAAATGAAATGAGAGACAACGAAAACAATGTGAAAAAGAAGGGGAGAAAGTGGACAAAACACGCGTAAAAGTTCATGTTCATTTAAAAATTGTCAAAGTGGCGGACCATTTTTCATCCGTTATCTGAGTTAAATATATAAAAGTCAATTAGTCATCTGTAGATAAGCCAGTGATGTGGTGGGGGATCGAAGACTTTGACAGCTGATTTATTATCGAAGATACTGGAGATGGGAAAAGTTACGTTTTCTAATTGTATTACTTAATCATCAGCGTTCGACTTGCGGCGTAGGGGGTGCATTATCGCGGCACATTAAATCTTGGTTCTTGACACAATTTTGAATATCTTAATGTCTGATCGAAATGTCTTATGAAAAGTATGTTCCTCCTAACCCTAAGATAGTAATAAAGTATGCCCCAAGTTACTTTACATAGAACACTGCAAATAATTGTATGCATTTAGTTTATTTTGTGTCATAATTAGTGATGATTGACGAATGGTATCATTATATGCAGTAGAAATGTTTTCTTTCTACGGAAGAATAGATAAAATGACAGATCAACAAAGGCAAGTTGACATTTTGTCCAAATTATCTGTTAGTATGTCTATTCTTGTGTAAACAAAACGCATTTCTATGGTATACATTAAGCATGCTGATAAATAAATTCTATTACATCTCATTTTGAATATTTAGTACTAGCATTTGCCCGCGGCTTCGCCCGCGTGAAATTGAGTATTATACGATATCTTCACAATAATTTAAAACTTTTATCCCCTATTCAACGCTCTTAGGGGTTGAATATTAGAAAACGCTGAAAAACGTAACTTATCATACATATAATTTCATGCAAATATGTCCGAGTAATAAAAAGTTCCATACAAATTTATATCCCCTATTTTACCCTCTTGTGGTTGAATTTTGAAAAATCCTTCATCAGTAGACGTCTACGTCATATGAGAAATACGTGTACAAAATTTCAAATTTTCTAGCCTTACGGGTTTCGCCTGTGCGTTGACACATCTGTTAGTCAACTTTGCCTTTTATATATTATAGAATAGACAATGCATATCGAACCGCATAATTATTGTTTATTTTAAATTTACCTATCGTCATCTGTTTATTTTTCTTCAGTACAACTATAACTTCGAGCAAAGCTCGGTCTCCCAGGTACTTATAAAGTAATGTTGTTACGGGGGAAATTAAAATAAAAAGAGATTTCCCGTGACAATGTGTTTATTAAAGAAATAGGGGTCGTGGGCAGAAGGCCGTACGGTCTGGTCTAGCCTCTTGGTGTCTGAAGGGTATCGTAGGGGGTTTAAACCACGTGGGGACTTAGCTCAGGGATCCAGGTCTTGAGTCCAGGGGTCTGGCACGTGGCAAGAAGGCAAGAAGTTGGCGGTGCTAGTGCCCGTAACGTCGTTGGCGGTGCTTGAGCCCGTATCAAAGTGGGCGGTGCATGTGGCCGCAACGTAGTTGTCAGTACTTGTGGCCGTAACAAAGTTGGCGGTGCTTGTGCCCGTAACAAAGTTCCCTGGAAACATTCATACCAGCGTGTGAAGAGTGTGGACCACAGCAGCCATGGTTCTAGCCCCTAACGATCCAAACCATGGGCTGTGTGTCCATCACAAAATAAGGGATAAGCAAAAAAAGATAAAAAGATAAAATGATATTAAGGACAATTAATTTGATACAAACATCCTAATAATATCTAATAATGCAAGATCGGAAAAAATAATACTACAAATTGAGCACGTGGCCAATCAAAAATTTACAGGAAAAAATAATGTGTTTTAATTACCAGCGTGATTTAGCAAACATTCACAACACAGATATTTCAAATTACTCACCGTGAACACGGGGTTATAATATTATAATTATTATAAACGACTACATCTTGAAGAAGTTGAACAACCAAAATTCGGCAGGGAAAAAGGGCGTTGTCCTGTCGCGACAACCCTTTTATACCTCTACTGACATTTGTTTTTTTTTTAACCGACAATTAGCGGTAATGCGTAATACAAATGCCACAATAAAGAAATATTAGAGATGAAGCTCTAGTTAGAAGCATTTTCCAATAGATGGCGTTGTATAGCACAAATTAGCTATTATTAATATCGACAACTGCTAATAGATGACGCTATACGCATCGTTATTAGTTATAACGATACGTTAAAAAATGTAGCTATGCTACAATGTGAGACGTTAGTGATATTAAAGTACTAGATATTGCCTTCTACTTCATGAGTATAAAAAAAAATACCGCGGGAACCGTAAATTTTGCCGCGATAAAAGGTAGTCCTTTCCCGTTGTCTACTCTATATAATATGTGCCAAATTTCATCAAAATCGGTCGTGTAGTTTCGCAGCCTATTCAATGCAAACAAACATACAAACAAACAAATCTTTCCTCTTAATATTATCAGTATAGACTTATAGATTATGGCTTTGTAGTAGTTTCAAATGAAAATTATTTTTTCTCGTCGTTTTTCTTCTTGGGAGGATCCGGAGGATAGGCGGGACATTAATATAATCAATGCTTTCAACATGTTTTAGAGGTCCAAAACAACCTGTCATTCAGTCCGAAAATTGTCGCATAAATGATTTGCTGCCAAATATAATAATCGAATTTATAACATGCAATAACAATATATTATTTTTTATGAGTGCTCCAGTCCTCGGTCGGGACACCGGCATATTTTAACGTTATAGACGCGATGCCATATTTGCGGAGATCTGATAAATGTATAAGACTTTGGAGATTTGTTTCTGGTGTTTCTGTGATAAAATGATTCGTTGTGTCATTTGGAAAGGGGATCTGGATTGATGGAAGTTTTACATCCGTTAGTGATAAATTTGATGAAATAAGGGCTTTGACGTGTCTATACGTTTGTGTCTTTGTGTGCAAAGGTAAGTAAACAAATATTGTGTAAGATTTGTTAAAGGGTAAAATGCTTATAGGGTAAAATGGGCATACTTTGTTTTTCTTTATGACGAACTCTGTGGCTCGGTGGTTAGCGTGACGACGCTTAAGCCGGAGATCGCGGGTTCGAATCGCCGAAGGGACAAAAAGTGTTCCTGGGTCTTGCATAATTATGTATCCTACTAATTTAATAAATGTGAAATGTACGCAATTAGGATGGATGTACGGATGGATGGATGTTTGTTACTCTTGCACACAAAAACTACTGAGCATACAATAATGAAATTTTGCATGGTCCGTTGTCTGGTACCTGTGATACAAATTCTTCGGATACCTAGTAAAGGACAAAGGACAATTGTCGTGGTGTGAAAGCGACCATATAATATTTTCTTTCCGGGTCAAAGGGCATTGACCATATTTACCCATAAATTATCTTGGCCCATACGAGAATGCTTTAATCGGAAATGTAGACAATAAGAAGTCTATACTAATATTATAAAGAGGAAAAGTATGTTTGTCTGTTTGTTTACATTGTATCGGCTCCGAAATTACTGGACTGATTTTGATTAAATTTGGTAGTTATAGGTATAGGTAGGTATTAATTTATCGCGGAAAAATGTACGGTTTCCGCAAGATTAACTTTTGCGTGCACGAAGTCGCGGGCAACATCTAGTAAACAATAAACAACCGTAGTTGCTAATTTTGTTAGTTTAAAGAACGGACACAAATCGGGAGTTGGTACTCTAACCTAAGGAAATCAGGCAATTGGACTAAGCTCGTTTTGCCAATTTCCAAGCAGAAGAGTATTATTTGCCTTCACTAAATTCCGCTGTCCATAAATACGTTAGTTGGCAAATACTTCCCTAATTGATAATGATAGAACAGCTTATGAGGGACTTAAATTCACAGCGAATTAATTCTGAAAGGACTACAGAGCTCTCCTAGCCGGATTTGATACATGCACCGGTTGAGAATTTTTAAGTAGCGAGGCTCAGTGAAATTCGCTTACAGAGATTTAAAGTTCTCATTTAAACGCTTTACGAGCTGATTTGAGATTTGAAACTTTGAATTCGATAACATTTTCATTATTAACTAGCTTTTTCCCGTGGCTCCGCCCGCGAGGAATATTATTCATTTAAATACAGTACTTATTATGTTTTAATCCAAAGTCCAAACTATACCGTAGTTTAACAAATACCTTAACAAATTTCATTAAAATCAATTCAGTAGTTTTTGTACGAAACAGTAACAAATATCCATGCCTCTGTAGATAAGGTAGCTTGCTCAACTAATATCAAAGAAACTTGACAAGTAATAAACTTACCCGGTATAAGAAAACTAAAGAAATTAAAAATGATCTTACAACTGAATCAAATGGCCCGAAAGAAACAGCGAATAAATTTAACAATTACTTCTCTAAATTAGGTGAAACATTAGCGCAAAAATTATTGACAACTTCTCACCGAATATTTGTACACCAGACATATCGTCAAACTTACAAAATTATTTTGTCCTCTTAGATACTGATTTAAATGAGGTAGTATCTATAATCAAATCACTAAAAACGAACAGTTCACCAAGCGGGCATAATATTTCCAATAAAATACTAAAATCAAATATACCGACACTTGCACCCTTAATTACTTACCCTTAATTACTTTTGCAACCTCTATCTTTCCAATGAAAATAAAACAATCCATAACTATACATTACCCTTTACCCTTATTATACCCTTTTCAAAAGTGGGGATACTAAATCGTTGTCAAATATCGCCCAATATCCTTGTTAAATTCTTTACCTAAAATATTGGAAAAATTAATAAACAAACGACTTCTTAACTATCTTGAACAAAACAACCTACCCTCTCCGAACCAATTTGGGTACCGGAGTGGTAAATCGACAAATTATGCAGTGTCAGAGCTTACAAACATTCTCTCCAAAGAACTGGATGCAGGTCGTAAGAGCCTAGCAATCTTTCTCGATCTAGCGAAAGCATTTGACACTGTATCTATCTCATTGGTACTTAAAAGGCTGGAATGATATGGGGTCCGTATAAACAACTCAAACTTTTCCAGAGCTACCTAACTGACCGGGTATAGTCAGTTAGGATCTCAATTACTATAAGTGACCCCACTCCCATTGAATATGGTGTTCCACAGGGAAGCGTATTTGGACCTACCCTCTGGTGTACATTAACAATATTATCAACACTTACCTGTCTCATGGCAAAATGGTGGCATTGGCAAATGGCGCAGTGTAAATTGTATTTAGTGAATGTTGTTGGGATGAAGCTTTTGCACAGGCTCAAATAGGTTTCCATAGTATTCAAGAACAACTTACTTCTAACCTTTTGACACTTAATGCCGACAAAACCAAATTCTTAACATTCTCTATTACAAACAAAACTCAGCCTTCTTTAACAAACCATGCTCTTATAGTACAAAAAATAATTGTAATAAAAATTTTGATGAACATTGTGGCTGCCAAACGTTAGATAGAGTGTCCACCATTAAATACCTTGGCATAAAGTTAGATTCCCTGCTTACTTTCACTCCTCATATCAATGACATATCCCGAAGAATTCGCAAATTAATCGCAATTTTTAGAAACATAAGACATGCTGCTAGTGACCACCCTCTAAAAATCATCTACAACGCCCTATGCCAACCATTGTTAACGTACTGGTATCTGGGGGGGGGGAGGATACAAAACTAATCTACTAATACTGGAAAGGGCGCAGAGAGCTCTGCTTAAAGTCATGTACTGTCTTCCATACAGATATCCTACCTCTAAACTTTATAATGACTCAAAAATTCTCACTGTACGTCAATTATACTATATACATATTGCTCTTAAACGACATTCTCTCATTGACACAGAAGTTATTGCTTTTAGTAATACATGCATTCCTAAGCCTTTCCTTTCAAAATCAAAAACAAAATTTTCACATCGATTTAATTTTTTTGTTGGTATAACAGAATAAACAAAAAACTAGACATATTACATAAGAATAAACATCAGCGTAAAACAATGATTCATGATTGGTTATTAACCCCAGATTATACGTCGACTTTACTAGCACTTGCGTGTTGATATGATTAATATTAATAAGTTAATAAAAATTTAATAAAGCTAAATAACGAAACTATTTTAGTACTCATACACACATACTCAATTACTCATACACATATAAACACACCTCCTGGTGGAACTGCTTTCTACAGGAATCAGTCTCCATCCCAAGATACAATATCTTAGGGCTATAGCTTCACTCATACACACACCCCCTAGAGGAGCTGCTCTTCACAAGAAGCAGTAACCATCTCAAGATACCTCTGAGGGCTAGGGTCACTGTCATACACACACACACACACAAACAGACACATACACGACGTACTGACACCAAAATACTATTTTACCTACCTAAAACACAGAGCATAAGTTCCTACAAGAACGGGTGGCTTCGGTAGCCCAGTTTAGGTACTTAAGTAACAGCATATTAGTATACAATTAAGATTTGATTTCTTATACTTGCTAATATTGTATTATGTACCAACCTGTGACTATAAATAGAAATTATTATTATTAAGTGGTTAGGGTGTCGACAAAGTTGTAGATCACGTTTTCGAATCCCGCCGAGGGAACATAAAGTATTCAATGTTTCTGTGTAATGCGTTTTAAACATGTTTATATAATATAATAAAAATAGTACTATTATAAATATGAAAGTTTGTGAGGATGAATGGTTGTTTGTTTCTCTTTCACGCAAAAACTACTGAACTGATTTCGATGAAATTTGGTATGGTAGAAGTGAAGGTTCTGGATTAAGACACAAGTCACTTTTATCCCGAAAAAGGACAGTGTTCCCGTGAGATAGGTACTATATTTGCGTGGGCGGAGCCGCAGGAAAAAGCTAGTATAGTATAAAAGTATGAATTATAGTTTCAGCTGCCTGGTACCTGTAACACAAATTCTTCGGCCTATAGATATTTATAATAGTAGTAGGAGGTCGCAAGTGCGAATCGACCCTAAGCCATAAAACGGCAAATAAGTTAAGAAATAGACATTATTCGCATTGGAAATCGATAGGCGGCGAATTAATAAGGTAACAATATTTTTGATGGCCAAACATACTCGCGAAATGTGTTATCGAAATTAGACTTTTTATAGTTTCACGTGAATGGAATATAGACTTTATTTTGAACGATTTAAGTATCATTCTCCTATATCATGTGTTACAGGTAAATTTTATGAATATGAATATTGTTATTGTGGGTTTCTTTGGGAATTTGTTTAATAATCGAATTCGTATGTGCGTACCGCTTGTTATCTTAGGAGATAAATCAACATTTTCATAACATTAGCAGATATGAGTCTAGTTTTGAAAAAATCAGCTACTTCTTTTTTTCTAGACGATAGAGAATACCTATTAAACATTATGGATCTAAAAATGATCTTTTTCTTTTCTAATAATTAGTCTGAAGAACGAAACTTCGTACTATGCTATATGTAGCATGATATTCTTACTTATTAGCAGACCAGAATGGCGTAGGAGGAAAGCATCTAAGGTTTAAGGTAAGCTGCCTAGAATGTCGCGGTGTGCGGCGCGGCGACGAGCGACGCGGCGCCGCGCAGTGCCAGCAGCGGCGCCGCCTGCAGGCGGGTTCTGTCATGCGGTGACAATCACCGCATGACAGAAGTGCAAAAACAGTTCTGACAAGCGGTAGCAAGCGCCCGCTCTTACTAATAAAAATATTTACGCAACGGATAACTTAAACAACGTTGCTATCCTTTTCTATCATGTGACATTTCCAACGTATCAGACAAAGACAGCAACGTTGTTTAAGTTATCTGTTGCGTAAATAGTTATATCAGTAAGGGGGATAGTGTACAGTAGACCATCTTTATAATAGACCGCCCGAATCGGCGCACGCACACATACGCGTCATTTACACGGCCGCTTACGAAACCTCAAATAGCAATTGCATGTAGTGTCAAGCCGCGCTCCGCGCCGCCAATACTTGTCGCTGCATTGAACGACTAACGAGAACTTAGTTGTGCCGCGACGCTTGCGCACTCTCAACGCCTTCTTTGTAGACGTACCAGCGCCAGCGCTTCGCTCGGTCACACTTAATTGTAGGTAAAAATTTCAAGGACACGGCTGAGTTCCACTACTGTGCGTTATTTATACTGTGCCGCTGCTGTCTCTGCCCGCTGTCTCGTCGCTCACCGCGACATTTGAGGCATCGGCCTACTAAGGCTAGTTGTCACAAAAGTATAATTTTGTTTTCCTGCTTGGACCAAGAGGAACATCTTTTATTGCTTGTACTTTCAATCTTAGGGTCAATTCACACCGAAACAAAACGATACGCGATATAGCGCTCCATTTTCAAGTTAGCTATTAAAATTGATCTTTGTTCATTACACAAGAAGGTGCACGTTTTATTGCAAGAATTCAAATGTCTGGTTGCTCCACGCCGCATAGCGCATGTGCAGTGTATGACTAAAGTCGTATGTAACGTGTAGCTAATTGCAGCACCGCGTATGCGTGGCGTATCGTTGTGGTGTGAACTGACCGGTGACTCTTACTTACCCGTATATCATCTTGCCCACTCTCACAATACGAGTTTATCTATGTTAAATATAGTACGTAAATAAACAGTCCGTCCGTACAGTTTGTATGAAATAATCAAGGATATTATTAAGCCGAGTACCTGACGTGTAAGCCGCTCAGCGCCCGCATATGGTATACATTATTCACGACGTCATCATCATCACTGCATGCCCACTAATAATTATAATAATAATATGTATGGATACCTATTTTGGACATTAATCTGGTCCTGTACTAAGTATCCAAGAACTTGCGTTACACGTACCAGACAACGGGAATATACTTAATACTGTGCACATAGTTTATGATTTTATTGTACTAAGTAATATATTTAACACACATCCACAACTCAAGAACACAACAAACTTTTTTTTTCCTTGGTAGGATTCGAACCACTGACCTCCACTTACTCTTTGACGCGCAGACCACTGAGTCACAGAGGTCAACATATTACCTATAACTTGGTATACAATATATATTATTAACTAAGCAGCTTTAGGTACGTGGGGATACACTAGCTGCATAACCTTTTTCTCTCGGGTCACAAATATGTAGAAACTGGTGACATAATAGAAATAATTGCAAAAAAAATCATCGAGTACGAAGATTCATAGGTCAAAAACTTATGCAAAGAGTATAATTTTCAATCGAGCATTGTTAGGCCATGTACGTGCTACTTGTATGATACCTATGAACATTAGTGCTTTTTAGATTTTGGTGTAGGGAAAAATAACATAATTAGATTTCTCTCAAAACCGTATCTGTCGTAACACCATCACCAGGCAAAAATGTTCGACAGAAATCGAACTCTATGTCTTAAAAACACTATTCAATATATAATAAATGTTGTAGTCAATAGTGTGTGTTTCAGAAAAGTAACACTCGTTAAAGCTAGTAAGTGGATATAACAACTAATTTATAAGAGATGATAGTCAAAAAGATACAAATTATAATTTTCCCATGAAAAGTTGATCTTACTTTTAATAAATAAATTTTAATTACAATAATTACAACGCTCAAATTAAATATTCTTTACTTAATTCTGACAAAGAATTTAGAAAACTTTGGTAATTTGAATGTTAATTATTCTTTCAGTTTATGACAATAATCCTTGTTTTGCATTTGAAGACGACTAATTACTGGAACAAAATTGCTTTTCAATTATAAAGATACTGAATGTTTAATTTTAAATGTAAAAGAATATCATAAGCTTAAAAGAATTAATGTTTGTTATTGACATTACGTTAGATTTAGCTAAGTACTTTAAATTCAATGTATTAGTAGGGCTCCCTATTTAGAATAGAAATAAGTGTATGTAGCAAGTGTGTAAGCTTCAGAAATCAAAAATGTATGGGATTTGACATAGGTCATCGCTATGTGACATGTAGCTTGCGATGCCGTATGTCATATCCCATACATTTTGTTTTCGGACTTCGCCGTCGAAATTGTCGAATGCATCTTGACTAAAGGCCTAGGATCATGTTTTGGTGTCGATTACATGACAAATTATTTTTTAATTTTACGGACAATAAAGACGGGAAACATACAAACAGAATTTGGATGTAATAAAAAAAACGGCAAAGAGGGAATTGGAGCCGCGCACAGAGGGTTCCGTACCAACGCAACAAAAAATCAAGAGCCCCACTTAAATTTTAATGTTTTTAGTATTTTTTTTATAGCGCCAACAAAAATAGATCATCTGTGATTAAAAAATTTAAGTATCTAAAGCTTTCACGGTTCACTAGTTACAGTCTGATGACAGACGGACAGACTAGTTTTATCCTTTGGGTACGGAACTCTAAAAAACATGACATTATAAATTTTGAATGACAAAGTTTGAATAATTGAATTGGTTCGATTTAGGCAGTGCTCTACGGGACTGGTATTGTGAGGCGCGACATAAACACACAGGAGGGCGTAAAAGGACCCGTGAGAAATTCATTTTGTATTGAATTTTAAGTAAGTATTATGGTTAATTAACAATGAATGATTTTGTTTTTGTTGGATTTTGAGTGATGAAAAATGTTAGAAATTCGAAAATTAGATCATACATTTATCATACATTTATATATTTTTAAAGTTTGAACTGTTTATATAAGCCTTTATGCCTCTTAGATATAAAAAATAAAAAGAAATGAAAATGATAATATTGTATACGTCAAGGTGTGACAAAACTGTATCAAGCGCATGGTGGTGTGTGTGAGCTGTTAATCTGAGGTGGTGTGTGTAACGTTATTTTTATTAATTTTATGTACTTCTAATGTATTATTAAAAAACATAATGCAATTCACTTCTCTTATATATAAGCTTTCGTTGTGCCAAATTTCAAACTCCTCCGTTTGCATTATTTTCATAATAACGGAGTACAAAGTTTTAGCTTCGCGATATATTATTATGATTATGATATTTACGACATATTTACAAATTTTTGCTACTCAAGAGCAATCCAAAATTACAATAGTGCAGCAAAGCAGTGGCAAAAAATTATATGTACAGGGTTATAGACTTGAAAGTCGATGTTAAGTATTAAAAAAAAACACAAATAATTTGAAAAATATATTTTTATTTTTCAATCTTCTGCTACGAATTTGCTTCCATAGTTAGTGGCGTTAATTGAATTAAAAACAATTAAAAATCTCATTACATATTATATAAAAACAAATAAATTTAAAGCGCCATTTTTTTATAAAAAAGTTAAAAGACCACAATTTCGTAAAATAAGTATTAGTTTTGTAATATGGGATGGGATTCGATGCAGAAAATATTAGAAATGATGGGAACTACAATCCCTTAAAGAATCAACATCGACTTAACCCGTAACCTTAAATATTTGGCAGTGCTACAATGTCGTAGCAAACTAAGAAGGGGAGCGTAGTACTTGCTACGACTTCGTAGGCCCGAGTGCAGCCGCGTAGCATGGCCATCGGTTGCTATCAAACTCATAGACGTATACTTACGTTATAGCCGAGGCATATTGAGGTGAAAACTGTCTCCACTTTAATGGCCCCTTTTAATAAAACTTTTGGAGATTTTGGGGCCATTTTCACACTTGAGATATGGTAAAACCAAGATGGCTGACATTTGAAGTATGGTGAAAACCAAGATGGCGTAAATTTTTCTGAAGATTTGTTCTGTCAAATGTACGTCATAGCCTATCTTTAGTTTTGATATCTTTGATTTCCACATTTCAACGTTATTATATATATATGTTACCGTTAAATTGTAAAAACCGTTAGATTGTAATATAACTAGCGACATTGTTAATGTTGGGAGATTGCGAACCCGTACATTCTGCATACAACTTAACGGAATATTATTCGTTAGATAATATTATATCGCAAAGAATCTTTCGACATATTTTTACAATCTCGCTAGTTATATTACAATCTGACGGTTTTTACAATTATACGCTAACATATACAAACTATAGCTGCAGGAAGGTTAGGTTCAAAAACTATATACCGCGAGCGTCCGCGATTAATAGTATAGCAACAGTTTTTAGTACTGAAATAGTAATGAAAGAAATATTATAAAAAAAAGAAATATTATATACCATTCCTATCTACACACTTTTGCCATCTTATAGGTAGTTCATTGATTCCTTTACTAAAAAAACTATTCGGACAGGAATCAATAAAATCTTCGAAGGCGCTGTGGACTGCCCGATCGGAGTTGAATATTTTTCCTTGCAAGAAGTTATCCAAATTTCGAAAAAAAAGGTAATCTGTTGGAGCAAGGTCCGGGGAGTACGGTGGATGTCTTAAACATTCCAATTGAAGCTTCTCTAATTTGGTAGCCGTCTGTTGTGCAGTGTGTGGTCTAGCGTTGTCCTGAAGCAACAGTGGCCTAGAGCGAATGTCCAACCTCGGTTGTTTAGCAGCTAGTTTTTCCATCATGATTTACATTTTCTGGCAATAGACATCTGCCGTCATGGTCTGGCCAGATTTAAGAAAGCTGTAGTGAACGATACCGGTACTAGTCCACCAGACGCTCACAAGTAACTTTTTTTGAGTCAAATTTCGCTTGGGGCAGGCTTTGGCTGGTTCGCCAGGATTCAGCCATTGCGATGAGCATTTCCGATTATTGTACAGGATCCACTTTTCATCACATATAATGATTGTAGGTAATAGTAGGTAAGTACTAAAAAAAAAAAAAAACTACTCCAAAACTTAAAATGCTACAAAAAAAAGAAATCTCCCAGGTCATCCCCACCAGGCAGAGTACCTAGAAGGCTCAAAGAGTTTCCTCGCTGGATTGCGATACTTATTCTCTGGGCCAGGTAGGTGCCGGCTCTGGGGTCTCGGGTGGCCTCAATGAGTTTTTTGGAGATTTCTCCGAAAAGTTTGTGCGCACCCAGACCCCATGTACCTAAGGTTTCAACCCCAAACGGTTCAAATATGAGATCCCCACTAAGGTTCTCATATTTGCGCCGCTTGAGGTTTTCCGCCTGATTGGCGGCCGCACCTGCAGAACTCGAGGTGCCCTGGACATGGGACGGAGCAAGTGTATCGACGCAAGTAGCGTCCCATACAAGAGCCCGTCCCACTCTCCAAGGGACCAGGGTCATACCGTCTGGTCTCTTGCCATCGTCGCGCGCCAAACCAGAGGGTTCCAGCACAGCTGGCACTCCGGCGGTGACAAGAGCCCGACGGATGAGATCGTTCAGACAGTGATGTCGGGAGATGCGGCCGGCGCTTCGTTGACAGGACAGCCCGTGGTGTCCGAGGCTGTCCACATTTGCACCACAAACACAGCGATGGGGGACGACGTGGGGGTTGCCAAGACGCAGGGAAGTAGCTAACCGGAAAGCTGTTCGATCCAGCAATGTGCCCGTATTGGGTGACGGTAATGCTTGTAGCCAAAGGCCCGACTCCCACTTCTCCGCAGCTAAGAGGCGAGCCTGCTCCACAGGACTGGAGGACGTATTAAGAAGATTATTCCGTACCAGTCTGCAGAGTGGCTCGTCCCAGAGCCTTTGGGAAAAAGTATTGTCAGGCAATTCGCTACAAGCACTAGTTACGCTCCAGGCGTCCTTGGCCTCGTCCAGAAAGGTAACTGTATTGGAGTAGGATGGGTGATGTAGTATTTTGGAGATAAGACTATGGTTCGCGTGGACTGAGGACAAGAAGGCCGGAAGCGATAATTAATGATTTAATTTAAAATCCCTTCATTATTGTGCCGGTTGAGTAATGTAACACAGCAGTCGACGCGCGTTTGTCGATTTGCTGCACTCAATTCATGAGGTACCCTCCTTTCAAGCTTTTTCACCTTCCCAATTTGCTTCAAGTGGATTAAAACAGTCTTATCGCTAACACTGCAGCCTGCAGCTAACTCGGACGCGGTTTGCGATGGATCCGCTTCCACAATAGCCTTCAATCCTTCATTATCAACTCTGGTCTCCGGCCGTCCACAGGGCTTGTTCTGCAGGTCGAAATTTCCAGAACGAAAACATTGGAATCAAAAACGCGCTGTGTTTTCTTTCACGACACCGCCGCCATATACATCATAAATCCTTCGAGCCGTTTCTGCATCACTGGTGCCACGGTGGAACTCGTTCTCGAAAATAATACTATATTTCAAGTTTTCCATTTTTTAAACAGAGTGACGCAAAGATAAAACCAAAAGAGGAAAAAACAAATGAATTACGGTTTTCGAAACACAAGTGCATGAGTAAATAGCGGTATCAATTTGAAATTGTAATTCCTAACCAAAGAAGATATATTTGAGATCAAAGTGGCCAGTACGACAAAATGCCAATTTCATATGTAAGGACCTAATACTTATTTTACTAAATTTTATTTATTTAGCATGACCCACTTTTTCTTAAAAATCTTGGTTAAATAAGTTTATCAAGGTTTTTTTAGAAGCGAATTCCATAATATACTTATATCTTAAGTGTTAGAGCATTCACTTTACATTTGATTTAGCACTGTTTCGTTGCTAATAAGTTTTACTCCATAAATCATCAGACTAATATTAATGAAAGTTATTATATTGGACTATCTTTCTCACTTAAAAGGCTAAACCGATTAAAATGAAATTTGGTATGGCAGTAGCTTAGACTCTGGATTAACAAATTAGTTATTTCTATTCCGAAAAACATACGAATCATGTGGGATAGACAGATTCCCTTTTGCGTTAAATTCTTCGCGGGTATTTAGTTCTATATTATTCGTCTTGCAGTTGACATTCAAATGTGCGCCGTAAAAGTAAACAACGTGGAGACCCTACATTTTACCTCCATATAAAGTATCTTATGTCCTTGGCCGTGGTCTTCTCTATATCTGTGGCAAATTTCATCAAAATCCGATAGTCTCGGAGCCTATTCAATGCGATCAAACAAATATTTCCTCTTGATAATAGTATAGATACCAAGCACCATACCAGTGGCATTTGAAACAAAACAAAAACAGGCTGCGAATAGCTCCGTCGAAACAATTTGCCTGACAATTTGCGGACGTGAAAGCAATGTCGGCTACAAAGGCTCAACCGAATACGTGGGGACCTTATGGAGGGAGTGAGATAGATAGAAAATTCGAGAGAGACTGTTCGAGAAAACTAAAAAACTAATTTGGATAAAAAGGAAGAGGTCTCGATGCAAATGTTTCAAAATATTTCCAACCCACGTGGTATGTGGCAAAGCAATTTTTAAAATATGACCAGCCCAGCCCAGACGCTCAAACGATTCTTAAAGTAAGCGGCTCTCAGACAGACAGGCTACATAAGTCACACCTCGTCAGAGACAGCTATGATTAATGTAGTGTTATTGAGAATTTAGCCTTGATGCTGATAAGAATTCACAATTCATTCATAGGCACATGAAATTTTCATTCCGGAGTAGGCTAGCATGCGTTGGTGCGTGCTACTAACATTTGTACTATAGCGTACCTATAATATACTTTACCTACTTTAAGTTTTAAAAACAGCCTCCGTGGTCCAGTGGCTAAACCACTGGACCACGGAGGCTGTTTTTAAAGCTTGGCTCTCAACTCGGAGGTCGTGGGTTCGATTTACGCATAGAAACAAAAAAAAGTATTTTTCCATGTTTGGACAATGCAGGCTCATCACCTGATTGTCTGACAAGAAAGATGATCCATGCATCGTATGCGCATGTAAAAAGCCGATCCTGCGCTCGTGTAAAGGAAAGTGATGGAAGAGAGAGTGCTCTTGTGTACTGCGCACACACTTGGGCGCTAAATAGCTTCTACGTAGCTGGCCTGGTTTCAATGAAACTAGCCACTTTGAACTAAATCGGTAAATCTAATATTACTTGAAGTTTCGATCAGCTTTCGCTTCGGGGATTAAAAGAGTTTTAATCACGACTCGTCACAAATTAGTTAAGGTTCCTTACTATTCATTTATCAGGTATTAACCTAATTCTACTATTGTCAGAGGGTGCAAGATAATAATAATAATATCTATGGACGCTTCCACACCACGTCAATCTGGTTCTGTACTAAGTATCCGAAGAACTTGTATCACAGGTACCAGACAACGGAAATATATTTAACTATCCCCCTTGCTATTAAAAATATTTACACAACGGATAACTTAAATAACGTTGATTTCTTATGTTACGCGAATATTGTTCATTGTTTTAAACACTTACGGAATGTGTCGCGGTGCACATTTCTTTTTCTCGACGTTTCGGCTACTTTCCAGCAGCCGTGGTCACGGGAGGACTGAGGTGTCAATTGTCCTCTTTGTTGAAGTTGTTCAAACTACCCGAAGATTCTTCAATTATTATTTGTGTTCTGATCCACGCAAAACATACTAACAGTATCTTGAAGCCGCGGTGATTTTAAATTACATTTTATTTTGTTGGAATTACATTTTATTTAGGACGGGACAGGTGGCACTATCGTATTCGCATCGTCTCTACGTTTTTATGAGTTTTAAAAATATAAATATAGTATTATAATAATTAAACTTTATAATTATTAATAATTAAACTTTTTGATGATTGTGATATAATAACCTGTAAACAAAGTGACAATAGTTCAGTGAAAGTGTTATCCACAAAAATAAATAAGTGATTGTGACTTATTTCTACAAAGATACCAAACACTTCTACTTGATACAAATAGTTGAGATAAATAAAATAGTAACACAAGTGTAAGTAAATAAACACTTAATAGTGCTAATAAAAACAATTAAAAGCGTGCGTGCGGTGAAACTTTCATCAAAACGTTATTACTAAGTAATCTTTGGAATAAAGAACTATTTAAATTGATTTTAAAGAATAACTACCCTGAAACGTCAAAATATCAGCTGTTATGTCAAACTATAACGATAATATGTCAAACATCAGCTGCTCGATGGCCCGATAGATGAATGGTTCAGTATTAAGATTATGATCAAAGAAGATCCAGGTTCAAACCCCGCACTTAGATAAAGACTTTTTCTTTTTAATTTAATTTTACAATTATTAAGACAGATATAATGATTATATTTATTAAAAATATTTATTAAAAACAATAAATACATTATTTATATAAAATAAGGAGAAACAATAGAACAGAAATAGCTTACTTATATACAATACTTAAATATCGACAATAACGCGACATCTATTCGCATAAACAATAAACTACTCCTAACTTTGGACATAAAGGAATTTAAGGTATCTATCAACAGAGGTCACTAGTAATACCAATTATAATAACTATTTTACTAAATATGGATTGTGAAAATATCACATTTAGAAGACAGCCGACGCTCAGGCGACGAAAATCTGAAATGGATTTGTCGGAAATAAACCAAGATGATACGTTCACTAGTTCTACATACTCGGAAAACTTAGATTTATCAATTAGAAGCGTTCCCGATATTTTTAATAACGATGTACCGGAAATTATTGAGCTCAAAAGAAAAATTATTAGCTTACAGACTGAGAATCAGACGGCTCATGAAGAAATAATAGATCTGAATCTAGAATGCTCAAACCTGAAACGAACTATAGAAGAAAAAAATAAACAAATAGATTTCTTAAGAAACTTAACAATTCCTACTTTGAAAAAAAACACCAAATAAATTATCGCAAAAATCTGTGACACTGATAAATAAGAGACTGACAAATATAGGCATGAAACTACCACTACTGCAGTCGTCGGTATACAATTATTGTAGCTCTTCAGACGAAACGCCCAAACGCCGTCCTCGTAAAAAAACTACAGAATATCCAAAAAGAGTAATCTCACCATTAGAAGGTTTCGCTACAGTAAAAAACTTCGTTCATGAAAATAATAAAAAAATATATATCTCGCAAGTAACAATCGCCCCGGTGGATGGCGCAACGTGTGTTCATAAGAAAAAAGTACTTATATTAGGAGATGAACAAGTTAGAGGGCTAGCCTCACAAATACACTTTGACCGAGGAAAAAGAAACGACAACACGTATGAAATATTTGGCATAGTACTTTCATCTGCAAGCTGTTTTGATATACTCCAGTACTGTAATAAGTTAATAACAACATTGAATGCGGATGACATTATAATTTTAGCGATAGGCTCTACCGACAAAAATCCTTATTGTATATTGACAAACTAGCAACATTTTACATATATTTCGTAGGCAAAAAGTCTTCATACTAAAAACACAATACAACAATTTTTTAAATGTAAATTTGCTCAATAATAAGCTAGGAATGATTGTAAAAAATTATAGTAATTGTTTATTTTTAAAAGATACTAACTGTAAGTATATTATAAGAAACAGAAACATGTTAATAAAAAGACTTAGCTTTATTTTAAACATAGAGTTAGAATTATTACTTTACAAGAAAAAAAATTTATTAAAAGTAATAAAATAGAGCCCATCAAAGGTTATAATAACGTCACACAAAATACTGCTCAGCCAATACAATTTCAACTTAGTTCTGACCAAACTACACCATAGACAATAATTATGGCCGTAAATCACAAAAAGGGTACAATTCCCTACTACTTTTCTAAAACTAGGGTCTCTGTTAATAAATTGATTGAAGCCAAGACGTTTTTTCGTGAATCAAATAGAAAAATGTAATAATTTGACGATACTCCACCAAAACATCGCAGGTGCCATTAATAAATCTGAAGAAATCGCATTTGCATTGTCAGAATTCACGCAAAAAAATATAGAAATTGATATTATTTGCTTAACAGAAACCTTTATAAAAAAAGGAATGGAGTCTCTACTTAAAATACCGGGCTATAGAATAATTTCTTCGTACTCGCGTAACACGAAAAGGGGTGGATCATGCATACTCGCTAAAAATAGTATAGAGTATAAAAATCTAGTGATAGTTAGTGAATTTGTTAGTAATTTTAGTTTTGAAGTCTCGGGTGTTGAAATTGTGTCTCCAAAAATTTTAATTTTATGCATATACCGAACCCCATCTAGTAACCCTAATATTTTTATCGAAAAATTAGAAGTATTGTTGTCAAAAATAGCAAGAAGATTTAAGAAAATTGTTTTATGCGGCGACTGGAACTTCGATACACTAAATCCCAATAAAAATTGTCAAGACCTTATTAACATATTGAAAAATGTTAATATGAACTTACATATAACAACACCAACGAGAGAAAAGGCATGCATCGACCAGTTTGCTAGTAATATAAGAGAATGGTCTGCCGAGTTTTACCATCTAGGTCTATCGGATCACGAAACTGGTCAAATTCTCACAGTAAGGGTAAAAAATAAACATGAACTGGTTTCCTGGACCAGGTCTGTTAGAGACTTTAACAATGAAAATATATTGCAATTTTGTAAATGTTTATCATCAATTAAATTTTCCGAAATATACGGAACAAACAACTCAAATTATGCCTTCAAGGAATTTCATGAAATATTAGTTTAGTTTTTTAATTTATGTTTTCCTGTAATAATATGCAAGAAAACTAATAAAAAATCAAATAAATATTGGCTTACTAAGGGTTTAAAAAAATCATGCATCGAAAAAAGAACACTATATCTTAAATATAAACACAGGACAGGCGACAATAAATCTGAAAATTATAAAAAATATATTACTTATTCATAATAGGACTCTAAAAAAATGTATTTATAAATCAAGACAACTGCAAAATAAAAAATATATACATAACAAAAAAAATAAATGTAAAGCAGTTTGGGACATTATAAATAGTAATATTAATGACATAAAACCCAATATGGACTTAAGTACAATTTCTCATAATGCCAAAGTTCTAACGGCTCCTAATGACATAATATGCAAAGCTTTTAATAAATACTATATGGAATTGACTAATAAAGAGACATTTAAAACAAGTGACATTGCCAAAACATTAAGTACACAAAATTTTAATACGATTTTTTTAATACCAAGCGACCAAAATGAAGTACTTCAAATAATAAATAATCTTAACAACACAAATTCGGTAGGAATCGATGATTTGAATACAAAAATTATTAAAGCCTGTGCTAAGCATATAGGTAGTCCCTTAAGCCATATTATTAATCTTTCTTTTGAAGAAGGCGCATTTCCCGAAATATTAAAAAAATCTATAGTTAAACCTCTATTTAAAAAAGGAAATAAAAATGATACGAACAATTATTATAGACCAGTCACATACCACCACACACCAGTGATATCAAAAATATACGAGAAAATCTTGGTAAAGACTATACGCATTTGTCACCACGAACAATATACTTAGGCCAGAACAATCCGGTTTCCGTAAAAATAGCAACACAACTTTAGCTTGTTTTAATCTGATAAAATATGTAACAGAAGCTATAAATAATAAAGAGCCTGTAGTCGCCATATTCCTAGATATGAGCAAAGCTTTTGACTTCGTAGATCATAAGCTTCTACTACATAAGCTCGAAAAATATGGCATACGTGGCAAAGCTTTGGATTGGATTAAAAGTTACCTATCTGGACGACAACAATGTGTACAAATATCAAAAATTGACAAAGGGAAACAAATTACTTACAGGTCAGACTTATTGTGCAACGATTTCGGAGTCCCACAAGCAGCATACTAGGTCCATTACTTTTTTGCTTTTTTTTTTTATTAAATAAGGGGGCAAACAAGCAAACGGGTCACCTGATGGTAAGCAACTACCGTCGCCCATGGACACTCGCAACATCAGAAGAGCTGCAGGTGCGTTGCCAGACTTTTAAGAGGGAATACGCTCTCTTCTTGAAGATTTGTAGGTCGTATAGGTCCGGAAATACTGCTGGTGACAGTTCGTTCCAGAGTTTTACAGTGCGCGGCAGAAAGTTACGCGAAAAGCGCACGGTGGAAGACTGCCACTCATCAAGGTGATGAGGATGGTATGTTTTTCGCGTGGGATGATGGCGAAAAGTTGCAGGTGGTATGATTCCGAACAATTCCTCAGAGCACTCCCCGTGATACAACCGATAGAGGATGCAGAGTGAAGCTACATCTCGGCGTAATTCCAAGGGGTCCAGGCTGTTTGAAACACTATGGCAGTCAACAATTCGAGCGGCCCTTCGTTGGATACGATCCAGAGGGAGCAGTTGGTATTTTGGCGCCTCTGCCCAGAGATGAGAACAATATTCCATATGAGGCCGAACCTGCGCCTTGTAGAGTTGAAGGCGTTGGTCCGGACTGAAGTACTGTCTCGCTCTGTTAAGAACACCAAGCTTCTTCGAGGCTAACTTGGCCTTACCCTCTAGATGATATCGGAACTGGACTTCGCTCGATATGCTGACGCCAAGTATCTCAATGCTAGGGGAGATGGTTAAAGATGTGCCCTCGAAACGAGGATATACGACCATTGGAGACTTTTTAGTGGTGAACGCGCAGACTTGTATCTTGGCGGGGTTGAATTTGACTAAGTTACGTCTACCCCATTCAGAGACTTTCTCCAATGAATTCTCTATTTTAGATACAAGTTCGTTTCGACTCTCAATGACATTTAGCCGAGAAATATTGGGGGAGCCGTTATATACAGCATCACCTGTACTATCATCCGCATAGTAATGAATGGAATAGGGTAGGCGATAGCACACAGCCCTGAGGGACACCAGCATCAACAGACTGAGTTTCCGAGCATTCGCCGTCAACTACGACCTTTATGCTTCTATCTGCTAAGAAACTAGTGACCCACTTACATAATTTCTCGGGTAGCCCATATGATGGAAGCTTTGATAGCAGCGCTTTATGCCAAACCCGATCAAAGGCCTTCGCAATGTCCAAACTAACAGCCAATGCCTCTCCCTTCGATTCAATTGCCTGAGCCCAACGATGAGTTAGGTACGCCAAGAGATCACCAGCCGAGCGACCCTTACGGAACCCGTATTGTTTGTCGCTTAGTAATCCCTGGCCGTCCAAGTATCGAAGAAGCTGGTTATTGATAATGGATTCCATTATCTTCGAGAAGAGAGAGGTTATAGCGATTGGTCTGTAGTTGCAAGGATTTGAGCGATCACCTTTTTTGGGGATCGGGTGCACCAAGGCTGTCTTCCAAGAAGCCGGGACGATGCCAGAAGAGTAGGAGAACTGAAAAAGACGCGTCAAGACCGGAGCCAACTCTGGAGCACACTTTTTCAACACAATAGGAGGGATTCCGTCAGGCCCACTCGACTTTTGGATACCAAGGGAACGGAGGGCTTTTCGCACTGAGCGCTGATGAAACAGAATATCCGACATGATGCTCGTGCATCGCGGTATGGTCGTTGGTTTCTGCCCCCCGTCATCCAGGGTCGAGTTTGACGCAAAGAGCTTGCCCAGAAGATCGGATTTGTCTTTTGCGTTCTGGGCCAACGATCCATTTCCTACGTGTAGGGATGGTAGGGTTGACTTGCAGAAATTTCCTTCAATAGCTTTGGCCAGAGACCAGAATGCACGGGTTCCCGAGGGGAGGCGCTCAAGCCTCTTACCAATTCTATTGACGTGCTGTTTCTTTGCCCGAGTGATCTCTTTCTTGAGGGACCTAGAGGCTACAACGGCTATAATTAAATGTGAGAATGTAAATTCGTTCCAAAATGCCATTTCTATTACAATTAATAAAATTATGACTTGGCTTAATTACAATAATTTAAAAATTAATCTAACTAAAACTAAAATAATTCAATTTAGAGATTATAGGACACGACCAATTGACTTAAATATTACTATTGACGGAATCAAAATGGTAGAAGTGAATTCCGCAAAATTTTAGGACTTATTGTAGATAGGTACTGTAACTGGAAGGATCACATAAACCACGTGTGTGAGAAACTCGGCAAGTTTGTATACGCAATTAAAGTGTTACGCTTAAAAGTCTCGACCGAAGCCGCACTATGCGCATACCACGGATATGTGTCGTCTGTGCTCTCGTATGGGCTATTGCTGTGGGGGAACTCTGTTGAAATTGATAAGGTATTTAAGGTTCAGAAGAACGAGAGTTAAGTTAAGTTAAAAGAGTGTGTAAGAGCCATTTTCGGAACATGGCCTTTGGATAGTTGCAAATCATTGTTTGTGAAATTGCGGATTCTACCTTTGATATGCTTATATATTAGAGATATTTGTGTTTTTGTAAAGCAACATCCGCACTACTTTCCAAAAAATGCTGATGTTAATAATATAAGTGCTAAACCAAGACATTTGTATAAATTGTATCTGCCACAGTGCCGCTTTGATGTCTATAAGAAAAATGTGTACATCAACGCCATTATCATTTTTAATAAGTTATCCGACCATTTTAAAACTTTAAATGGAAATAATTTTAAACGAGATATAACAAATTGGCTCCTAAATAATTGCTTTTACACATTAAATGAATATATGACATTAAAATAAAAAAATAATATATATAACATTTAAATAATAATTAATTATAATTAATTTTTTAGTACTTACCTACTTTTATGGTACAATTGATTTTGTTATGATTATTAATATATTATATTATTATAATGTAATGAATTTGATTTATATTAAAAAATCTGACATGACATTACAACATTAAATACCAATTTAATAACACAAATTATTATAAAAAATTATATGACATTAATAAAGTTGATACTCTGCTAAGCTATATTGTAAAATTTTTAAATAATTCATAATTTATTGAGTTTTAATTTCATTTTTAGTTTTATTTTGTAGTAATATTGCATATTGCACGCCATTGTGATGGCAGAATGTTAGAATAATAAGTAATTTTGTAAGACCACTGTACCTACAACATTCTTGCAATAAAAGGATTTGATATCTATAGAAATTAAAAACTACCCTAATTTTAACTGAGAAGATGGCTGGGTACTGCCATCTAGTTGGGATCCAATAATTTACAAAATAAAATGTAATTTAAAATCACCGCGGCTTCAAGACACTGTTAGTATGTTTTGCGTGGATCGGAACACAAATAATAATTGAAGAATCTTCGGATACTTTGAACAACTTCAACAAATAGGACAATTGACACCTCAGTCCTCCCGTGATCACGGCTGCTGGAAAGTAGCCGAAACGTCGGGAAAAAGAAAAGTGCACCGCGACACAATCCGTAAGTGTTTAAAACAATTAAACAACGTTGCTATATTTTTCTATCAAGTGACATTTCCAACGCATCGGAACAAAGACAGTAACATGGTTTAAGTTAACCGTTGTGGAAATATTTTTATTAGTAAGGGGGAATATATTTAATACACATCCGAGACCCAGGAACATAAAAAACTTTTTGTCCCTTCAGCGGGATTCGAACCCGCAACCTTCGGCTTGGGCGCCGACACGCTACCCACTGAACCACAGAGCCACAGATGGTCTATGGGTGGTAACAAAAGTTGCCTCTATCGCCTCATCTAACCACATGCTGCTAAAACCATAATATAAATTATTGCAGCTAATACAACAAAAGACATACAAATCATAGAATTACGTTGTATTATTTACATGTCGGAGTCGAAATGGGATTCGCACCCGCAACGCCTCCCGTAACGCAGGTCGTTTATCAACAAAATGTAATAAACACACTTATTATGAAAAAAGAAATATGTTTTTGTGGGAATAAGTGGATGCCCCAAAGGGAGATCTCCGACCGAGCGAGATGGTGTGCTCGGTCAGGCCGAAGCCCACTTGTATGAATTTCAGATGTCGTATATATAGTGCCGATCTTTGAAAACTTCGATAGCGCGATTCAGGATTGTGACGCTTATTGTTCCGTCACATTTTTGTTGTACAATGTACCACAAGATTGCAATATTTATTTTTATAATATCATCGCAAAAAATTGAAAATGTAAAGATGCACAGCACAGATTTGATGATTTTTTTTAATGTGGACTTTAATTTTTAGAAGATTGTAATAATGAATAGGTATTTAATTATTTACTATTTATAATCTATACTAATAATTATTGACGTGATAACGTCTTATAATTCGATAGAGCCGGTTGCACGCACGAAAAAACATGACTCATGCGGCGTTACCGGCGTTACCGGCGTTACATCGCTAAACATGACTCATGCGGCGTTACCGGCGTTACATCGCTAAACATGACTCATGCGGCGTTACCTCGCTCTGTTCCATTTCTTATGACGTTGTCACGTTCAACTATCGTCAGTAAACCGACTTTACAGACAACCGATTTTTATTATTTATATATTTAATATTAAGATCGAACTTTATTCACTACACAAAAACATAGACGTTTCATATGACATATGTCATACACCGCACATGCGCCGTGCAGCGCGGTACAACTTGACATTCGAACTCTTACAATGAAACGTGCATCTTCTTGTGTAATTAATAAAGTTTAATTTTAAATAGCTATTTTGAAATGCAGCGCTATATGCGCATCATTTCGATTGCGTTATCGTACAAAACGACAAAAAATCACGTTTTTTGTATTGGAGCCCCCGTTAATTTTGGTCTGTTTTTAGTAAAGCAGCAACAGAAATACATCATCTGTGAAAACTCTACTATCTGTCTAGCTAGCTATCACGGTTAAGGAGATACAGCCTGGTGATAGACGGACGGACAGCGGCGTCTCAGTGATAGGGACTAGTTTTTTCCCTTTCGATACGGAACCCCAAAAAGTTACTTTAGCAGCTGTATTTTAGAAACGGAAATAAAACTAAATGCTAATTTGAAATGGTTCTTACTATTATCAGTTAACTAAATGGCTAGTAAAGTAAGTCATTGTTCGTTGGTTTACCGAAGTTCCTCATAAATATTATTTACATTAATTAAGCTAAACCTGGTGGAATGGTACTATAAGTAACATGACGAGGGCCGCAGCTGGCAAATATTTAGCGTGGCAGCGAATTGTTGGCCTGTACACTAAATTCTTGAATAAAGTGTTAAGTTTTCAGAAATGTCTTTAAAATAAGGTGTTATAGGTAGTTTGCGTTGGTACTTTTCCTATAATATTCAGTGTTAATAGCCTCCTCGGTCCAGTGGGTTCAGAGCTTGGCTCGCGACTCGGAGGTCGTGGGTTCGATTCCCGCGTTGGTGAAACAAAAAATGTTGTTTCCAAGTCTGGTTAGGATAATTAAGGCTGTTAACCTCATTATCTGACAGGAAAAACGATCCACGCGTCGGATGGGCATGTAAAAAGTAGGACCTGTGCCTTATCCCTCGCCAGTCGTGTCGGTTATCCGTCCCACTAGCTTTCGAGTTTAAAGGAGAGTGCTCTTGTGTACTGTGCACACACTTGGGCACTTTAAAACAACTCCTTCATATCTGGCCAGGTTTCAATGAAACCGGCCACCGTCACCGAAATCGGTGTGTAGTATTAAGTGTATTGTAAGAGTTTTGTATTGCCTTTTTAGGAATTTTTAGTTAACAAAGAAAACTAAGTTTTTTGATTACAAATCTACAATGACTATTAAAACTTGGCTTGTGTGCAGTTTACAGGCATCAGAAGAGAAATTTCGAATTCAATTTATTTAACCCACAATCATTAAAATAGTCCGTAGAACCGATAGCAGCTGGCCGAAAGGTTCTTGAGTGGAGACGAACAAACCAGATGTAGAAGCGTAGGACGGCCTCACACCACGTGTACAGACGACCTGAGAAAAGTCGCAGGGAGTTGGTGGATACAGGCCGCGAGCGACCAGTCGCACTGGACATCTATGTTCCTGGCCTATGTCCAGCAGTGGACGTCACCAGGCTGAAACGACTAAACGACGAACCCACTATCAACTAATACAGATTTTAACTAAAATTTCCTAGTTCTCACTTGTGCCAATAGCTGATGTCGCTCTCAGGGACTACAGGACTAGCGCCTGCTTCACTCATCGCTGGTATAATACTTTTTCTGATGAACTTTGCACATCGTGTCTTAAAAGTGTCGCTTGCGATTTTTATTGCAATCAAAATCACATTGAAACTAAACAAGTTTTGAATTCAAAATAAGACAAACATACGTACCTCATTTATAATATCAGTATCAAGTATGTACTAACAAAACATACCACAAACAAATGCACCTGAGTTCGCTGACTCGGCCGCCGGCCGCCCGCCGCCTGCCGCCTGCCGCCCGCCGCCCGCCGCCTGCCGCCTGCCGCCTGCCGCCCGCAGCCAACACATAAATAACCCAACATTGTTACAACTTGTGGAACTACGTTTGAAACTGTTTGAAACAACACTGATGACAGATACATTTGTACAATAGCTTGAATATAATATTTAGGGTCAGTTCGAGACGATACTTGACGCTACGCGGCGCTGCATTTTTAAGATAGCCATTGTAAATTGAACTTTTTTTCATTATACAAAACGATACACGTTTCATATGACAAGTCACAAGTGCTTGCGCTGTGCAGCGCGGTGCATCATGAAATTCATATAGAATACATACAATGAAACGTGTATCTTCTCGTGTTATGTTTAACGTTCAATTTTGAATAGCAATCTTAAAAATGCAGCACCATGTCGCCCTTTCGGTGTGAATTGACCCTTAGAGTAAATTGTGGTTTGCTCATTGTATCTGAATTAGTTGGCCACCAAGAACGTCTGTGGCTTCATGGAAAACAGCAAAGAAAAGCGTTGAGGAAAATCAGCGTGTCTTTTCAGCTTCATATTATGTAAGAAGATGTTACATAATATTAAGGATGCAGGAATCGTACATTTTGTACCGATAAAAAGTAGATTGTGTTATTCCCCGTGGTTTCGGAGCCTATTCAATGCAAGCAAACAAAGAAATCATTCCTTTTTATAATATTAGTTTAGACGAGCAATATCATCTCAAGAACTTAGAAAATAATTATAAATTCTGTCTTGACTGCTATTAGGAATTCGAATTTTTGTGTAATGCGATATTTTATTTACTCGATTTATAATTCCGTAAATAATCGAGTCGAGTTTTAATTAAAAAGCCTTCTCCAGAAGTCAGCGGTTCATGTTTCAATGATTAGGATGTTGTGGGAGTTAATATCGACATGAAATATTTTACAGTCCGATGATTTTCACTATAAAATGTGGATTTATTTAAATAAATATAAAAGCAAGTAGTACACGGTGGAGTCCTTGTATACTTATGGCACGACTTACAATGTGACTTGGCAGATACTAGATACAAGTCAAGGTGTGTTACTTCATAGTTAATAAATACAAGTTATAATAGTTGATAGTTGATTATAAATGTGAAAAGTTGTGAGGATGGAAGGATGGATGGATGGATAGATGTTTGTTACTCTTTCACGTAAAACTACTGAACGGATTTCGATGAAATTTGGTATGGTTGTAGTTTAGTCTCTGGCATTAAAACAAGGAACACTGTACCTTTTTGGGATAAAAAGTATCCCGGAAAGGTACAGTGTTCCTTTGGAATACTATATTTATGTGGGCGGAGCCGCGGGCAACAGCTAGCAATAGATAAATGCAATGATACTAGGAGGCATAGTCATATAAGGTGAATATTAAATCGCCATATTATTATGGTTTTGCCAGACTTTGCTTCATCGCCGCCCACGCCACTGACCATACACATCCGCAACACGAGAGGAACTGCAAGTGTGTTCCCTTTGGCATCTACCATCTTATGTGAAACATAGCGCAAATATTTTTTCACGACGATTTTGGAAGTAAAAGGGAGGTGTTGCATAATAACTGCTCCCAGTGCGTTCTTTGATGAATCTACCGACAAAGTCACAGGTAAATTAGTTAACACGGGCGCTTTAGATACGACTTCTTTTAAAGAATCAAAGCACTTTTGACAATTATCCCATAACCATAATATATCTTTTTTTAACAAATTTCTTAAGGTATTAGTTTTCTCTGCTAGATTTTTTATAAACGCTGCTAAAAAATTAGTCATGCCTAGAAATCTCTGCATATCTTTAATATTTTTAGGTATGGGCATATCTTTTATAGCTTTAACTTTCTCTGGATCAATTTTTACACCTTCTTTACTAAAAATATAGCCCAAGTATGCTATTTCTTCTAGAAGAAACTTGCACTTAGCTTTATTTAATTTTAAATTAACTTGCCTAGCCCTTTTCAAAACCATCTCTAACTTTTTGTTGTGTATTTCAATTGTTTCACCGTATATTAAAATGTCATCACACCAAATTATTATAACTTCAATGTCTACGAATAGACCTATCATGGTTTTATAGAAAATTTCTGTAGCCGTGTTTATTCCAAAAGGTAATCATAAAAATTTGTATCTGCCAAAGGGAAATGAAATTTTGAAATGTACATAGATCACTGCTTTCTTTAGTTAATTTTATATTATAAAATCCTTAAAACGCATCTAAATGTGAAAAATAAGATGCTTTGGACAATTTAGACCTGACTTCATCTATGTTTTAATAGGATAATGACATCTCAATAAATTTTTATTTAAATTTCAAGGATCTAAGCAAATTCTCAATCCTCCATTCTTTTTCATGGAAATAACTAAACTACTCACCCAGAGAGTAGGTTTGTTCACCTTCGGATGACTCCCATGTTTTCCATGAGTTGAAGCTCTTTAACGTTTCGACCAAAGCGAATGGTACCTAATTAGGAGGATCAACGCACGGAATACTATCCTTTTTTAGCAGGATGCTGTGTTCATATGGGAGACAGCCCAGACCCTGAAATACATCATTATATCTGGTCACAATTTTTTCACAAGTTTTTTGATACATATTATATACATTTTGCTCAACATTTATGACATTATCATTTCTTATACAAAAGTTTTTTGTTATTAAATTTAGCTTTATACAAGTGGGTAAACCAATCACAGTTGGACAATTTAATTTTGTTACAACAAAAGTAATGTTTTCTGGTTTTGATTTATTTTCAAATAAGCAGCATATGTTTGACACTGATATTATCAGAATTTTGTGTCCACTATACGCAAAGATATTATATTTTTTAATCATTTCCTTACTCTGTTTGTCAAACTTAAGATTAAACTCTTTAAAGACTTGGTAAGACATAACATTTATGTCTGCTCCAGTTTCTATTATGCAATCTACACTTAAACTGTTTATTTTAAGTGAATAATGCTAGGAATTGTCTGTATTATTCAAATTTGTACTAGTATTTTGCGACTTGTTTTTAATGTTGAACAATGCCCCAATTGTAAATCTCTCAGCCTCAGCACTTTTTGGGCTTGATTCATCCTCGAGATTTATGCTATCTACCCCAGAAACAACAGTCCTGACACTATTTTTCTTAAAGTATAAATGAGTAAAATGTCCATATTTAAACATGACCTGCATCTGTGTTTCCATGCTGGACAGTTGCGGCGACTATGCGATGTGTTGCTCTTTACACACGTTGTTCTGGATCTAGGTGTAGCTGACCTTGGGTGATCTTGGCGTGATGGGGACCTTGACTTTCTTCTTTTCTGGTATGGGGGAGAACTAGCCCGACAACTTTTGTGTAGCTTGTATATTGTGGCTTCTTCTCTTCTATCTGCTTCATCAATTGATTCTTCACTTTTCAGCGCCATCGTGAGTGTTCTACACAGAAGTTTGGGTCTTTCTAGGGATAGATCTTGCTCTTGTAGGAGCTTTTGACGAAATTTCGATGAAGTTTGTGGCCATATTAGCAATGAGAATGTCCTTTACAAGGGAATCGCGCAGCGAACCAAACTTACAGGTATGACTTGCATTTTCTAATTCCATTAGAAAATTTTCCAAGGATTCATTCACACGTTGCTTCAACGTAAAGAATTTGTGCCACGCCACCGTCAAATTCTTTTTGGGTTCAAAATCCTCGACGAATTTTGCCTTGACCTCTTAGAATGTAGCAGTGTTTAGGTCCAAATTGAAGGAATTGTAGATATTTAGACCCTTCTCTCCCATTGATGCAGCATGATTTCAATTTTCCTTTTGTCTTCCGTTTTCTCCATCCCCGACGCCAATAGGAATATCTCGAATGATAATTATTGTTGTTATATTGTTGATAATTTCTGTGAAAATTTGAAGCTTCTGCACTCCGTTTCCAGCCATTGTTAAGTTACCGCACCCAGATTATCTCGAAGCTTCCATAGTCTCCGATGTACCCTCTTTTGCGTTCATAATTTTCGGTTCTTTTTTCTTAGTGCACTTCTGACACCATGTTGAGAACTACGACGTCTTGGTTTTTACATATCCTTCTTATGTACCTTTCTTTCTTACTCAGTTATCGTGCAAACCAAATGTCCCATTGCATACAGTTCAAGAACACTAACAAGCTCGCAATAAAACTACGCTCAGATTGAAAAAGAATTGTTTGCCATACAGTTTGGGTGTAATAAATTTCACCCTACATTTATGGCAAGCAACTGTTACAACTTACAACATAAAGCAACTTTTCATACTCATCATAAACCTTTAATTTATCTTTTTAAAAAACCTCTTCATGAAGTACGTGCTAGACTACAAAGAATGATGTTATCTTTCCAGGGATACGACCTTGAAGTGGTTTATGTACCTGGTAAATATATGTATATAGCAGATGCTTTATCAAGAGCCTCACTTAGTGATACATACATACCGCAGTATGAACAAGACTTACAATATCATGTTAATTCAATCTTTTCTAATCTCTCAATGAGTAAGCCATATTTAAATTTAATATTATTAAGAAGTAAAAATGATGAATCTTAAAATCTGCTTAAGTGCGCGGGCGCACGGCACGCTGAGTGCGCCCGCGCCGCTCGAACATTAGGTAACAAACAACTTCTTCGAAACTGGTATCGCACGAGTACAGGCACAGGGGAAAATAGGAGGTTTTATAATTTTTATTTTGATATTTTTATTTGTTTGATCCTTTTTCTTTATTAATTTAGTATCTATTTATTTAATGAATCGTAAAAGTATGTTTTTAGTTTACTTTTTATATTTTTATCATTGATGTTTTGTTTTAGCTCTAAGGGTAATGTATTTATTAGTGTAGGTACCAAATATTCAAGGGATTGTTTTCCGTATAAATTGTTGAAGTGAGTGACAGTGAATTTTACATTAGTCACGCTACGCGTTGTGATATGGTGTTTTGTCGGTATTTGAACATTCAAGTTAAAAAAGTTTTCTTTTTGGATGGTATATTTGATCATATCTTGTATGGGCATGGTCTTACAGAACGAGAAAACTTCAGGATAATTATTCTTATTTTAAGATCATTTTTTAACTTATAGGGTATTATAGTTTTAAGTATTAAATTAGAATTCACTGTGTTCATTTAGGTATTAATAAAACCCTCAACATCGCTAGAGAAAAGGGTTTATTGGCCAACTATAAACGCGGATATTAAAAACTTAATTGATCAATATTTTGTTTGTGCTAAATTCAAGCCAAACACATCTAATGAACCGTTGAAATGCTATGAGATATCTCATCTTCCGTGGGAGAAGGTAGGTATTTTTTTTATTATATTTTGATAGAGAAAATTTCCTTGTTTGCATGGATTATTATTCCAAGTACATAGAGCTAGCTTCTTTGCATAAAAATTACACTGTCGATAATGTTGTAATCCTTCTTTGCTCTACATGGAATACCAAAAGCATTGGTGTCTGACAATGGTCCACCATTTAACTCTTGCAAATTCAAATATTTTCTTGTTTATTGGGGTGTGGAATACATAACCACCAGTCCTCATTGGTCCAGGTCTAATGGCCAGGCTGAAAGTGGAGTTGAATTGTCAAAAACAAATTAAGAAAGTGCAAGGAAGACGGCTCGGACGTATACTTGGCGCTGTTACATTATCGTAACACTGCCAAGGGAAATTATCCCAGTTCGTCCGCATTATTAATGTCTAGAAACTTGCGAGTAAATTTACCCATTTTTAACAAAAAATTTAAACCTAAAATAGTCAAAAACTTGAGAGGTGTCAAGGGACACCCGGATGAAACGAAGTTTCCATTAATTAGTGAAGGAATTGTAATTTTTTTTTTTTTTTAAGTTTTTTTATTATTAACATATATAATGTTATTATATATGTTAATGTTATTATATATTTTAATTTACAATACATTATATATGTTAATTTATTATTATATTATTATTGTATTATTGTATAATGTAATATAAACTTAATCAGTAGGCTCAATTGTAGTAATAATTGGCTTTTGGTAAAAAATTGAAGGGAATTTGTAATTTATTCCACGCCGCACGGCTTACAACTATAGCAAAAAGTGTCGTTACAACTTTTGGTCTTAATTTTTTCCGTCTAGCTCCCTTTCGCAACGCGCGATAAGGAACTTCGTTCCAAAATTTTTGACGCTTGAAAAATGTCATAGACAAAGCAGAGACAAAATGTCTTTTTATTTTGACAGGAATATGAAGCAAACATCTTATGATTTTCAGCCAGGAAATGACATTTACTACTGTTTATTGACATGTACTACTTACTACAAAAAAAATCCCAAATCCTTTTGGACTCCGGGAATAATAAAAGAGAAATTAAGATGTGGTAGATCCTATTATATTGTGGATCCAAATGGTATCGTGTATAGGAGGAATAGGGGACACACACACACAAGACCACACACACACACACACACACACATTAGATGTGTGTGTGTGTGTGTGTGTGTGTGGTAATGGCCATAGTAGTGGCAACACTGACAATGTGGCTCCCATACAGGACATTATAGTCCCCATGAGTTCTGCACAACTCGGAAACGGTCCTGTTCAAAATTGTATTAACGATGATTACTGTGTTCCTACGGAGAGTCTAGAAAATACCGGTTACGTAGCCAGGTCTGGTAGAAGTGTAAGACGTCCTAAATTGTATATATTAGATAAGTAATATATTATTGTTCTTAGTTACGTACTTATATTATTAGTTTGCTTTTTCTCGAAAAGGGAGGTGTTGCACTATATAATAGTATTATAAAGTAGAACAATCAATGTCATATCGATTGATGTCACAAGCACAGCCTATCTAGTTAGTTTATTTGAGTTTATTTGAGCCAAAAGGCTATATATAGTGTAGACGTATCTGTGTTAAGCATCTCTCTCATAAGCACCAATAAAGGAGAATATAACAATTGTTGCTGTATTATTATTATCACCACTCAAGCGTAAGAAGGATATGTAACAACCAAGACGTCTTAGATCTCAACACTTTTTAGGCGAGTTGAGAGCAAAATTTCGCGTCACGATTTTGATGATGAACGAAGCTCGACTTCTACCCCACACGTATTCTGTACACGCCACTGTGCCTACTCTCTTTTTTGTGATAATAACCATTATTATAGCTGTTGAGTCCACGTGTTCATCCCTGCGTTCTATTCCCGTCGCCACTTGCAGAACAATTCATTCGAAACGCGGCCATAAATATTAAATTACTTTTTCCGCAGTAAAATTTCTCAAGCATACTTAACTACGACCTTCGTCGCTAAAAACAAACTACTTCTATTAAAAATATAAATCACTTTTATTGTAGCTTCTTTGTGATGTTCTCTATAATTTAGTGTTTACAGCCTTTGGCTACTCGTTCTGCAGAATACTGAGAATTTATGAAATCACCAACGTGAATTTAATGTCTGTTGAAATATGAAAACAAATGTATATTTCTGAGTAATTGAAGTACATTTTTAATCAGTTTATTTATCAAGCTATATTGTAAGCATAATCTAACATTGTAATAATAATATCCATGGAAGCTTTAAACCACGTCAATCTGGCCCCGTGGTAATATCCGATGAACTTGTATTACAGTTACCAGACAAAGGGAAGTATATTTTATACTAGCTTTTGCTCGTGGCGTCGCCCGTGTAAATACTTCTTGTCTTTTACTTGAAAACTTTTTATCCCCGCTGCTGTCATTATGAACCAGTATAAAATCCACTCCTGAAGCATGAACCGCAGTAGCGATATTAAGTGAAATATCGTAATTAGGATATTCTGTAATTTTCTATGACAACTTACTGCCTTGCTCGTTTATAATATTGGTATTCTTCCAACGTACACTTTTTAAATTTTCTAAATCAATCAAACCAATGTCACTTACTTCGATTCCAATCGGTAGCCAGGGATCGAACGTGTACGCTTCTACGTACAACTTAACCTATCTTCCATTGGCCCCAGATGATCTATCGCGTCAATTTGGTCAGATCTATAGCCTCGATGCTTTAACAAATGGAGCTATAGATTAAAAGTGCGTGACAAGTTGATTTGTAGCCCAATACGAGCGGCTTACATTGACCGGGCATTAGTCAGCCGCATACACAGTCGTGACGTCATAAAACACTGACGTTATGACGTCATCTCTACACTTGTCATAAGTAAATTAATAGACATTTTTGAAGTTAAACCTAAAGTAGGCGCGTTGAGCGTAAAATTTGAAGAATTTACTAACACGACATCTAGAATCGTTAGACGAAAAAAATTGTACTCGTAGTAGTAAAAAGCCTATTATTACATACGATATTGCAAGACCCCTAATAGTTTTGAGAAAGTTTCGTTTGACAGGCCTTAAACCGTAAATAACATTAAACGGCTAACGTCTAACATCGCAGGACTATCTAAGTTTTCCCCAAAACATTGAATTTCTTGAGTTTTTACTCTATTTAACACATTGGAAGTAATTTTTCAACATAAATCTATCACTCGGACGTTTTCGGTAGGTAAAGGCTTGGTGTCCGATAAATTTAGTGCTTGGTTTTTTTAAGTTTCCGTGCCCACAGGGTAAAAATGGGACGCTATTACTTCACTGTCTGTTTGTCTCTCCGTCCGTCAGTCAGTCACCAAGCTGTATCTGATGAATCGTGATAGCTAGACAGTTGAAGTTTTCTCAGGTGTATTTCGGTTGCCACTTGCCGCTATACCAACAAAAACAAAATAAAAAGGGGGTGCTCCAATACAACAAACGTGAATTTTTAGCCGTCTTGTACGGAAGCAGACTTTCACTTGGTCGATTTAGTGTGAAGAGTGAAAATAGGTGTCGGACACAGCACAGTCAGTGGAATAAAAGTTCTACTCACTTTAGGTGCGGTATTCATTAGTACAGTGATACACACACGATTTAAAAGTCAGAAGGAACAGAAGGAATGTTATATGCCAACACAATAATGCACAGCACATGATAACAATTAACAAACATAAAATTATTTAGCGAAAGCGATAAATCGAATGCACAACATACGTATCGCGTCAAGGTATGATATCGACTGGTGGCACGGCGCACGAGTGCATTATCGGTATCGCGAGCACTCTGCGCATGCGCACACCATAGAACCGGTCCCGCGCTATAGTGCGAGAGTCATATCGATAACTATTGTCGATATGTCCAACTGACATTATAAATATAAAATTATTGTAAATATGTAATTGTGTTAATGCACTATAATAAGTAGGTAAGTAGCCTACAGTCGATATTTCTATTTACCCTATAAGGATAAGTGATTTTGATGGTATAATAGTAACAACATTCGATAACAAATGAATAAGCAAACAAATAGGGCGGCGCGGGGTATATGCCGTTCTACCAATCAGCGCGCGAGCTGTGAGCGCGAGAGTTTCAGTTCGTTACATTATACCTAACATAACAAAAAAATAATGCGTAACATTGTAAGCAGAATATTTATTTCACTATCTGGTGACATTTTATAGATTATAAAATGTCACCAGATTGTGAAATAGTTAGCTATATTACAATCTAACGGTATATTTTAAAATTTAACGGTGATATACATACTAGTTTTTACGAGTTTTGAAATCTTAAGTATTTACACATTTGCAACGTTTTATTAAAGTCCATTCCATACATACAATTTTTTACTAGCTACAGTGTACTGTCTGTTTTCCAAAATAAATAAAAAATAAAAAAATTCGTGTGGCACTCGGGGACTGCCGCGGTAAAGCTATTGCATAGTAAGTCTATACGCATACGTCTAGTCGCACGCACACAATCACCGTGCCGAAGTCTGCCGAACTGAAACGACGTAAGGCTTTCAACTCCGCGTCTCTGTGCCGGTCGGAGTGGGGGGTGTTAGGTTTATTTTCGTTACGGAATTTCTTGATTCGGTCGCCGCGCTCAAAGCCCGCGATAAAATCTATGCAGTAGCTTAATAACATGAAATATTTACAACCCATAAATTAATTACCATTTTCTCTACAGCAATAAAAAACCTAACCAAGAGCATGTCAGGACATGTCTAAGGAGGGTTCCTGATACTATCAACGCGCAATAGGTTTTGTTCGAATTATTTCAAAATCTATTATCCGATTTCGCTCAAACTAATTTTCCTAAAGAGTTTTTAGCATGGTCTATCAGCATAGAAACTTACAAGTTTCTATCTCCTATAGTTTAGAAATTCCAGGGGGGGGGGATCAACTTATAAACCGATACTATAACATTCAACCCATATTTTGGGTGCTGAAAATAAAAAATTAAAATCCTTTTAGTACAAGACAATCATACAATCTCATTGTAATTTATAGGTTATCAAACCTATAAATTACCTTCAGTGTATGCACCACGTGTCAATGGGGTCAATGTTACACATAGCGAAACGAACGCATCACACACGTTTTACTTATTAGACCAGGGTTTTACAAATAATAAAAAGTTAAAAAAAATAATAGTAGGATGAAACCCATTAGAAAAGGAGGAGAATATTATAAAAATGAAAGAAAAAATAATTTACGGGCGATTTGAGGTCGGAAAGGGGATGGGGGTGAGTTTTTAAGGGTAAAAAACGGTTTATCTCGATTTCCGGCAAAACTAAAAGTCCTATGGAAAAAGTCAAATGGCAAAATTGTAGGTAATAAAAAGATCTAAAACTTTTGTATTTACACTTTTTTCACATAACCTCAAAATTTATGTGAAAAATTCAAAAAACCAAGTTTTTGGTTTTTTACTTTTATCTTTTACATATTTTTTTTGTCACGAAATTTGGTGAAAACTTACATAAAAATGTCCCAAATATGCTGCATTTTCTGATTGAATGTATCTAAAATATATTTAAAATATATGAAAATATATAATAAGTATAATGAAAAATACATGAAAATCGGCCAAAAGTTAGTTATTAAAAATAAATTTACTATACATTTTTTTATATATTTATACATTTTATAGATTTTTAATATATTTTTTATGTATTTTTTAATATTTTTTTTTCATGGGAGTAACTAAATTTGTTTGTGCAAAAGAAGATTACATTAAGGAGATTATAATTTTTTAATCTTGTACTAAAATATCATTCAGTTTTAATCTTTAGGTTATGTTACGTTAAGCATACTATTTTTAAAGAAAATAATACTATTTTTATGTTTGAGTTGATTGATACAGATAAAAATAGAGATAATATTTAGATATGTTATTGATTGTACTGGTAGGTTCTTGGTGGAAATTCATGTTTCACAGTAATAACACACAGAACTTCTTGCACTATTTCCACTTTAATTTGTTTAATTAATTAAAGTGGAAATAGTGCAAGAAGTCCTGTGTGTTATTACTGTGAGATAGTATTTACTTCATATGCAGATTCGAAATTTTTTTTTTTAAGTAAACTTGTCACAATTATCTTAAAAAAACTCAGCGTGCTCGTGTATTTTTATAAACGATGTTGTGTACTGTACTGTATTTCGAATACTGACTAGGTTAACGGTTGTTACAGCTGCTACGAAATAGTAGGTATGTATGTAGTAAGACCCAGACCCGCCTAGCCTAACCTTCCCCACTTCTCTATGAAATATCTTTTGATGGGCTAAAATTTTTAGTCTACGTGGCTCACCCGCTCGCCAAAACGCCATGGCGCGCCCCCGACAAGCACCGTTGGATCGTTGCCCTCCTCCCCCCTCCCCTACCCCGCGTCGGTTATTAAGACCGGCGCACAAACACTTCTGTGTGCGCCCGGAGTATGACGAGGGTCAACCCTATTGCCCCACACGTCAACTCAGTGGCAACATTCTCTCCCCCCCCCCCCCCCCGACATTAAAAGTCTGGGGCTCAGGAAAACCCTTCCCCCCCCTCCCTTCCCTGGTCGGACCAGGACCCCACGCGTCGCCGGAGTCGACCGCTGGTCTTGGTCGTCCACAGCTCTCGCCACCATCACCCTCAGTCGACGCCTCGGGTTTCCCCCGCGTTCTGCCGCGGGGGGGTCTTCCCTTAAAACAGGAGACTTTTGCGCCCAGTACTCGTACTGGGCGTGTCCATCCCAAACAAGGATCTTCACATGTAGAGGGACATAGCCCCTGGTCATGTTGCCCAGGGGCGTGCGCTCCTTGTAGGCAGAAATGCAGTGCTTTACTTGTCATTCACAGATATTTTAATAAAACGTTCGTACGTTTTAGATGACTTTAATTAATAGTAAATAAATTAATTAAAAAAATATAATAACTTAAAAACGCATAATATTTTATAAATAGCAACTCATCTCATGCCGTTGCGTTCTGCAGGACATATCATCGCATGTATGTGTAATTTTCATACTTCGCAAATGCACACACCCATGAATATCGACATAATTATATAGCCCGCGGCAGGCGATGGCTCTCGGCTATTCGATCGCTTCCGAAAACCGCCGAACTGGCTTGTCGGAAATTATTCGTTGCCTATAATCCGAGTAAAAATAATAGACGGAAATCTAATAAATCACGTATGCACATTATGCATTTTTGTTTAGTAAGGTTTTATTTGTTTAAATAGAAGAAACGTTTTGTGTTTCGCGGGGGCCATATTGCATATTTCATGTGATAAGCATTGTTTACAATTTAATCGCTCCAGTTTATTTATAGTTTTCTTAAAAGATTTTTCATTTTAACATTTGAAAGTGTGTACATTTAACAGTTTAATTGTAGTGATTTGCTTTTACTAGCGCGTTTGTTGATTTTTTAAAATGTTATTTGATTGTGAGGTTTGTGTTGAAAATGTGTGTATTAAAAATTAAAAATAACAAGTTCTCACAATTTTCATTCAGTGAAAAGATTCAAATTCTGTCTAAAGGTAGGTGTGTACCCGAGTTACAACAATTAAACCAGCAAAAAAATAATGCAACTCGAAAATTTCATGTTAAAAGTTATGAAACGTATAACTGGCTGTGTGGTTGTGGACACACGATTAAATTATATTGTTTTCCTTGCATATTATTTAGTAATTTACATCGGGATATAGTAATCTCAAGTAACCGGAACCTTATGTGAAAATGGATGTGGAACCTTATGTGGAATATGTGAAAATTGAAGCTGACTGACTGGTGAGTAGTTATAATATTTTAAAATATGCTTATTATTTTACTTATTAGAATCTCTTCCGCCGCGACGATCGATCGCTGTTTTGTCTGCATTGTCGTAAAAGATGTACATGAATAGTACATCTAAGACTTACTCTGTTGGCATGGTTTCGACTTAGAGATCCGTCGCTTGGCTGTAGCTATGCTAAAAATCTATAAACGAAAAAGTTTTTGTGACCGAGTACTTCGCCGCATACCCAGTGTCATAATCCTGTGCACGCCACTGATGTTGCCTCGACCAAGGCCCCTTTCAAGGGCCCGGCGTGAGAAGTCAAAAAAAAAAAGTGCACCATGTTCGTCAAATTATATTAGGATGTCACGTGTGCCATGCTATAATTTAGACATAACATATTTTGAACAGAGTAAAGAGTTTATCTAATGACAGTTGATACTTGTCAAGTTCTATTCTTTGTTTTTTTATTGAATTGCATATTGCTGACAATTACATTTTTTCTAATTATTTTCTAATTTAATTTGAATTACGTATTATTTAATTTGTTATAAGTTATTGTAATTCCTGAAATTAAGTGTATGTCTATTTAATTTAATTTAAAATTTTTGGATCAGCTCTATTAATTAGGTATAAGTTACTCACCTGCATTACACACGACATTCTGATGGTAAAATGTAGGATATTTTTAATATTGTAAATTTGTAAGACCTCATGTATAACACATTCTTGCAATAAATGATTTGAATTTGAATAAAAATTACTTTGGAAGCCGATTACTCGAAAATGGTTGACTTTTAAAAAGTCATGTGTGGAACCTTACCTTTATTTAAAAAAAACTATTGAACGTTATCCACACGATACGGTTGAATGAAAAAATATTTCCATCCCCACTTCACATGTATGGAGAGCCACCCCTAAAATATAAAATAATTATTATTTTATGATGCCAAAACCGACATAATATATACACATTACATAACTGTACTAAATTTCATCAATTTACATCCATAATTACAAAAGCTAGAAGAGCGGACAGACAGACAGACAGACAGACAGACAGACGGACGGACGGAGCGAAACTATAAGGGTTCCTTGAGTACGACGGCCGACGACCCTAATTACTCATGAAATATACATTTTATTAAAACATAAAAATTCAATACCTTTAACTTTAAGGCGCTTCAAAGGCGGCACAAAACGTTTCGTTTTAAAATGTACATAATCCTTATTTAGCAAAACCGAGAAATATGCGTAAGGTTTATATTTAAAACAATTTACGGGATATATCTAATTATAAAAATGCTTTAGCGGTCGGTGACACTTTTTTATTGTGCTATGAAATAAATATTTACTCATTTATGAAGTAAATAAGTAAAGACAGCCTCCGTAGGTCCAGTGGCTTAGAGTTTGGCTCTTGAGTCTCGTGTCGTAAAAATATTGTTTTCAAGTTTGGTTAGGACAATGCAGGCTTGATCAGCCTGATTGTCCTACAAAAAAGATGATCCATGCGTCGGATGGGCATGTAAAAAAGTCGAACCTGCGCCGGATCTCTCGCCAGCCAGTTTATACGTCCCACTAGGTTTCTAGAGTAGAGTTAAGGAAAAGAGAGTAAAGGAAGGAAGAGTAAAGGAAGAGAGAGTGCCCAAGTATGTTCTGCGCACACACTTGGGCACTACAAAATAACTCCAGCGTAGCTGGCCAGGTTTCAATATTTTGCAGTTTTAACATATTGAGACTACACTGCAAGTGGATTATTTCTGGATTTGGCCCGAATCAGATCTGGGCCCCAATTATCGCGCTGACTCATCTGCATAGGCGCCAAATCGTGCACGCGCGAGCAGGACAGACTGACAACCGAACCCAGTTTCGAGGCACGAGAATTGGGTCCCTGTAGCTTAGGCGCTGCAGTGTAACAAAATACATACAAAGACTGCTAATATCGTTACCCTTCCCTTTGGCCCCGCTGTCGGTTAAAACTCTAACGAAACCAAATTAATTTCCGTTTAAAATTTGTCACATTATACAAACAAAACTGTTTTTACGTAAATCATATCCTTACGTGGCTAACACGGTAACAAATCACCGCTAGTGTGGAACTTGTAATGAGGAATTCGTCCCCTTAGCACGATATAAATCGTAGGAGCAGGTGAGCGTGTTTATACTTTAGCTTGACTTAGTGCAGGAGCTGTTTCCGAGATTAAGCTGACCTCAAATTGTCTGAGAATCCGCTTAAGATTAGCCTTAAATAATACGCTAGTTTGTGTTTACTAATTGAGAAGTCAAATTTCAAGTGTATTAAATACAATTAATCTTTTACTTTAAACGGCACAATCTTGTATGTATGACCGGTTTCTCGGAAACGGCTGCAAGTATTAATGTACAGTTTAGTGAAGGTAGTTTTGGGGAAGAAAAAAATCGATATATCTTATACCTGGGCAAACTGCGGAATTATAAACCATATATTATTATATTTTCTTTCGTCTTGCAACTTCCTCTTTTATATATCAATCATTTTGACTCTATTATGTAAGGCCGATTGGCAGTTTGGTATGCCTATGTATAATTATATACTTTGTTCGATAATTCGGAATGCGGTAGGTTCAAATCCCGGTCAGATATATTTTTGTGATTTTTTTTTTTATTTTAAATTTATAAGAACTCCGGGCAAAGCTCGCACGGTTACTCGGGTACATATATTAGGTCCTTACATATGAAATTGGCGTTTTGTCGTACTGGCCACTTTGATCTCAAATATATCTTCTTTGGTTAGGAATTCCAATTTTATTTATACCGCTGTTTACTGATGAATTTGTGTTTCGAAAACCGTAATTCATTTTATTTTTTCCTCTTTTGGTTTTCTCTTTGCGTCACTCTGTTTACAAAATGGAAAACTTGAAATATCGTATTATTTTCGAGTACGAGTTCCACCGTGGCACCAGTGCTGCAGAAACGGCTCGAAGGATTAATGATGTGTATGGCGGCGGTGTCCCAAAAGAAAACACAGTGCGTTTTTGGTTCCAACATTTTCGTTCTAGAAATTACGACCTGCAGAACAAGCCCCGTGGACGGCCAGAGACCAAAGTTGATAATGAGGCTATAATGGAAGCGGATCCATCGCAAATCACGTTCGAGTTAGCTGCAGGCTGCGTTGTTAGTGATAAAACTGTTTCAATCCACTTGGAGCAAATTGGGAAGGTGAAAAAGCTTGAAAGGTGGGTATCTCATGAATTGAGTGCAGCAAACCGACAAACGCGCGTCGACTGCTGCGTTATATTACTCAACCAGCACAATAATTAAGGGATTTTAAATCGAATCATTTCCTGTATTGAAAAGTGGATCCTGTACGGTAATCGGAAATGCTCATCTCTATGGTTGAACCCTGGCGAACCAGCCAAGCGAAAATGGACTCAAAAAAAGTTACTTGTGGGCGTTTGGTGGACTAGTACCGGTGTCGTTCAGTACAGCTTTATTAAATCTGGCCAGACGATTACGGCAGATGTCTATTGCCAGCAATTGCAGATCATGATGGAAAAGCTAGCTGCTAAATAACCGAGATTGGTCATTCGCTCTAGGCCACTGTTGCTTCAGGACAACGCTAGACCACAGCACAACAGACGGCTACCGAATTAGAGGAGCTTTAATTGGAATATCTAAGAGGTCCACCGTACTCCCCGGACCTTGCTCCAACATATTACCATTTATTTCGAAATTTGGATAATTTCTTGCAAGGGAAAAAATTCAACTCCGATGGCACAGTCCAAAGTGCCTTCAAAGAATTTATTGATTCCTGTCCGAATGGTTTTTTTAGTTAAGGAATCAATGAACTACCTATGAGATAGCAATGGTATAATACTTTGATTAAATAAATATATTATATTTAAAAAAAAAACAACTTTATGTTCCTCCTTTACAAACCGCCAATTTTATATGTAATGACCTAATATAATATGAGACAAATTATGACCTAACATAATTTGATATACGGTGTAGGTAAGGACTATAGTTTTTTTTGTATGTTTGGTTCAATTTGTTATGGTTCCGTAGCACTATAAAGCACGCTTATAGTTACGTTCTGTCCGCCCGTCTGTCTAATGTATATCTGTCTATCCCGTCTGTCTAATGTCTGTCCGTGTGTCTGTCTGTGTGTCCGCCCTTCTAACTTCTGTAATCTATACTTATATAATAAAGAGGAAAGATTTGTTTGTTAGTTTGTATGCTTGCATTGAATAGGCTCCGAACTACTGGACCGATTTTGATGTAATTTGGCACAGATATATCTATTCTATAGAATAGACCACGGGAATTAATATAGGCTACTGTTTATTGCTTCAAAATGTACGGTTTTCGCGGTATTTCCTTTTGCGCACACGAAGTCGCGGTCAACACCTAGTTATTCATGAAATTTGGCACAGTTGTAGATGAATATAAATTTGTATTTGGTGTCAACATAATTATAATTGTATATAACATACAATATGTGCAGTGGGGATGATTTTTTTACTCAATGTAGGTACTCCATTGTGTGGGGAATAGTTCATAGGCATATGCATATGGCATAAGTGAACCATATTCGAGGAATCCGTTTCCCAAGTAAGTTGGTCTCCCCCAGAATTTTTTCTAAACTATTAGATGATAGTCTTTACGAAAATTAGTTTGAGCGTATGAATTAATGAAAATCAAAAACTGTAACTTTTAAAGAAATTAAAAAAAAACCAGACATGATAATATGACATTATCTTAGGAAGGTTACTGCATGTGGTACTCTTAATCAGCATTTTTTAGTTGTGTACTTTTTGACTTTAGTTATATCTAACATAGATTATGTTTACAATGTAATATATATATATTGCTTTTAATAACAGAACAATTTTCAATTTTTGACGTGATAACGTCTTATAAATGAGACGGATGGAGCCGGCTGCACTCACGTAAAAACATGACGTCATGCGTTACCTGTTACCCGTTATCGTTACCAAGTACCGTTACCAAGTACCTTTACCAAGTACTTTACCTCATCATTATTATTGTTGTTGTTGTGTTGTGTTGTTGTTGACGTTGTCACGTTCAACTATCGTCAGTAAACCGACTTTACAGACAACCGGTTTCTTTTTTGCTAAAAGATGGCCCCGTGCGAGTTTCTTACGCCATCGGTTCTTCTCGGCGAGTTAGGCAGCTTTTTCTGTTGACTTTCCATTTCATTTTCATTACAGTTCAGGTTAATATCAATTAGCTAATCTACCAAGGCAGACAAACAGTTAGCTAAGTCTTTTAAGTTTCTAATCAATTTATAGCATAATATTATATGATACAGAAAAGGCCAGGTGTCGCCCATATGCGACCAGCGTTCACTCGGGCTTAGGTTTTTTTTTTTGTTTTTGAAAGGGTCTACGCTAAGGGTCGGGTAAAGACCGCTGTAGCTACTGTAGCCTGGTGGCTAGTTGATTAGGTAAAAGACGATGGGAGGGTTTGACCCTCCCTAACATCACCCGGGTGATGTTCAGACCGAATATTGGGGACAGCTACGGGTTGTAAGCTATTTTTATGACGGGAGAGATGCGGGTCTCTCCTGCTAAGGGGTCCGACCTCTTCCTCACTCTCTGAGGAGTGAGGTTGCTCGCGCGCGGTAGCAAAAACCAACGGCGTGCGAGTTATCGCGATAGAGGAGCTCTTGTTTTTATCGGTATCGGTACTGAGAGAGTCGTCCCTCTCCCCTTCCGCGTACGGTCGGGATGACTCGCGCGCGTAAGTCCTAATGTCGATGAGGTTCGCGGTATTGGTAGAGCTCTCTACATCAATATCGCGGTCGCGGTCACTATTTTGTAGTGTAACGTGCTTAGTCTAAAGGTCACCAGTTATATGTATCTACCTGCAGGCCTAGCATGCGCACCCTAGAAACAACGAAGAATCGCAAAAATGACAGATTGAAGAAACATTAATACTATTCGGAGCAAAATAGGTCTTATTGTAAGTCAGCAAGGTCGTTGCATCGTCGTTATGAGAAACAGCATTTCTTTTCTTCCCGAGCATGAGCTCACAAAATGGCCTCTTTTGACAGCTAAAGTAGAAACGTTTTCTTATTTCAATGTCAAATAGTCTTACAATAATGTCAAATACTCCAAGTCATGGCGCTCATAGACAAATAGTTTCTTTACGTTCAGTGATTTGAATATTTGTTCGTTTTTGACAGAAGATTTCCCGGCAGCGATTTTAAGAATATGGCTACTTAGAAATGTTGACTAGTATTGACGACCTTGTTACCATGGATTAATAACTATTCTGCAACGAACTATTTTGGGTAGAAGATTTCTTCTTTAAAATTATTTCTTCGGATCGCCATGCTAAGCGCCGCAGGTAGCATATAATATGGGTACGCTTCGCTCAAAAAGTTTTTCTGTGTTCCTGGGTCTTGGTGTATTAAATATAATAAAAGTCCTAAATATGTGTATAATGTAAAAGTATTAAGTATTTCCGTCGTTGTCTAGTACCTGTGCTACAAGTTCCTCGGATACTTAGTACAGGACCAGATTGACGTGGTGTGGAAGCCATAGATATTATTATTATTCGTTGGAATCGCTACCTATTGTACGCCGACCATATAAAAGTATCTTAAGTTAGTATTTAGTGACTGCTAGTACTACTTAGACCTTTTCATCCGTTATTGGATGATGTATACAGCATTCTCCTAGCGAAGTAACCACTCTAGAGATACTGTAATGCCTGGGACAGATGGTTTTTAAATATGTTATCTGGTTGGCGGTGGCACTACGCCTCAGTCAAAGAATATATATTACTAACGTAAAGAATCGTCATTCAATAGACTTACACGAATGACAGCTTGCAGCTATGAATACGTGGCTAAACAAATGGGGGGAGAGCGCGCTGCGAGCGGGGCGTGAGTTTCTTCCAGCCAGGACTTTCATTCACTGGGCTGACGGCTGGTCGTTTCGTGCTCTGTCATATTAGACAATATAATTTCATAATATTTATGACAGATTTGTCTGACACGACGTTAAATATTATTTTGGTGTCAACCTTAGGCTTACGTCAACATGGCTGACATTCGGCGTTGCTCGAGCTGTCATCTGTAGAGAGTGTCGCCCCTGTGCCCTCAGTGGCGAAGCGTGAGATCTGCAGAATGGTAAGCCGCGTAAGCTTATATCTATTGTTATAATGAAAAACGATACTTTATTGTTATTCCATTATTAACATCTATTAAGTGTGCGCTAGTCAACAGCTCGAACTCGCGGCGCGCGGGGAAAATGCTTGTTTTTTCACCTAACATCGGGGAAAAACAATAAAATGGTAATCTACACTTGTAAGAGAAGCTATAGTGCACACAATAATATTATTGTCTAAAGTAAAGTTACCTCAATTGCTGAACAAAATAACTGTGTCGGTACGTGTTTGTTTTTTATTTACGGTCAAAGTTGCGTTAAAAATCCGATGTTTGGAGTGTGGAACCTATTTGATTTTGTGAGGTACCACTTTTCAATATAACATAAATTAATTAAATAATTTAAATTTTACAAATATAAGCACGTACCGACGTAGATAAGTGTTATAAAAACCGACGTTACGGGTCTACACTCTTTGACTTTAGAGTAAATCACCAGGAGCGTCTGTATGGAGAAAAAGCCTTAAGTAATATTCATAAGGGAAGCCGATATGACGTCGAGTTGTATACACGCCTCGCTATTGCTGCGCTTACAGCTACCTTCAGCCCTGGCCACATATAACACAGGTGTTACCCCGCTGCAAGTTGCAAGCTCAAATTAAGAACAAGCAAAATTAATTTTTCATTAGAAAAACATTGTATTGCCCATCCAAGTTATATTGATTAGTTACTTTATTTTCTCAACACTTTAGATACATCTTCGAGAACAAATTAAGACATTTATTTATTCCGAGTTTCTTGCAGTAATTGTCAGCAACTTCGTAACAAGGGTTGTGTACTTATATACTTTTATATATATATTTATTATATTGTTTTAAAGTTTCTTTAAGTTTTTAATTAAATTTGTCTGCATAATAACATGTTCTTGTAGTTTTGCTCTGTCTGTCTGTACGTCTGTCTGTCCGCCCTTGCTAATTGATGAAATTGATTACAGTTAAAGATTTTACTTTTGGCATCGTAAAATAACAATAATTTTATATTTTAGCCCATACCTTTGAAGTGGGAATGAAAATTATTTTTCTTATTCTACCAAATTGTTTATGACATCGTCATTATGAGATCGTCGAATAGTTCCTACTACTTTTTATCCCGAGAAAGTATACAGTGTTCCCGTGGGATACCTACTGTATTTACGCGGGCGAAGCCGCGGGCAAGAACTAGTTTAAAATAAAGGCAAGGTTTAACACGTATTTTTTTAGAAAGTGCAACATTATTGAGATACCAGTCTCATTTCCCTCGGCATATCCAAACCATAAGAGGTAAAAACTTTTAACTTTCCATGATAGCGCATACTAAATACTCTCGAAGAAAATGATTTTAAGCGAAATCGAATAATTGATTTTTTAAGTCGTTAAAAAATCAATTGCGCGTTGATTTGATTGCCCTTTTATAAGCCGAGTCCTGATTTGCTCTTACTTAGGTTATTCATACAAAATTTATTTTAAGCCATTATCCTAAAAAACCTTTGCATTATTGTAAAACATGTACCAAAATAAAACCGCAGTAAAATATAGAGCAAATTGAATAAAAACTTACCAACAGTAGCCTCTACTTTCACTGGTAGTGCAGGAGTGGAGAAGGTTTCGTTTAAAAGTAAAATATGATTTAACAGGCAATAAGTGTCGGCGTTTAAAGTCAACAGACGCGGCCAGGCGACGCGTGTTTAATTATGTACCTGCAGAGCACCAAGTAGATAGGGAGCAGAGAAGACACTCGGTTCTTTCACATTCAATTGACTGGGAGAAGCCTGACAACCGATAGTTCTCCGAGAGTCTTGTGTCTGATATATTTATCTACAGTGAAGTTGATTGTTTGAAGTCCGATAAGATTTCGAGAATAAGTTTTACAGTATCTTAGTATTACAGTAGTTCAATAGTGGTTGAAGAACTTAATTAAAATGTAGAAAATGTAAATTATAAAGAATGGATGTTCGTGACAGTACAGTAACGCAATTATGTATACATAATATACTCTAGTTTTTATGTTATTCAAAAATAATAAGTAGATATTTCTTTAGACACGTTCAAATTTCTGAAAATTGTTTAATCCTGCAAACAGTAGCGTGACGTCACTCTATATCTCGGCCATACAACTCGGGTTATGCCGCACTACTCACTGCTTAGTCACAAGATACCGCCTGGGCCCTTTAAAAGTAAAATAATATGTTGGAAACTAATTGACGTATCGAAATAACACTTTCACGATAAATTTTTATTTCACGCCAAATACAGAAAGCTTACATTAAAAAAGAAATACATACAGCCGAACGTATAACAGCCTTATTTTTTTGGAAGCCAGTGTGAAGTGTCCTCTCTACTCGTTAATGTATGATTGTTACTTCCTGTAATGGACGTTAATTAAAGTTGAAGCCACTCGGTGATGCAGGAGAACACTCTTCAAGCTGTTACATCTCCTTTATTTACACTACTTTGTATCGAAGTGGTGCATAATATTATTTTATGAGTTTGTGAGATTTTATTTACACATTTTGTTTTCTTCCAGTTAAAATATTTGGTAGCCGCGTTAAAGACAATGAATTTGTTTTAGTTACATATAACGAATTGTATAGTAAAGTCAACCGATTAGGTACTATATTATTACAAACAATATATATTTACAAAGGTTGGATGGAGCAAGAGAGGCATACTTTATTTTTTCCGGGACAAAAAGATTTTTTTTTTGCGTGGTCGTTTTTAGGGTTCCGTAGTTCCCGTCTCGGAACCCTTATGGTTTCCGTCTGTCTTCGGCTTACCGTCCAAACGGTAAATACTAGAAAGATTCAATGTTTCATGAATATGTGTATTTACCATGTCGACATAGCGCTAAAATTAGTATTTAAAATTTTTTATGGCTAATATTTTTACACCTTGGGTCACGTTATTGAAGTTTTAGAAGGTATACCAATGTAGCATTAGAATAATGTAGCATTCTAATGGTGAAAACGTTTTTGAAATCGGTCCAGTAGTTTTGGCGTGATTCGAGAACAAACATACAAAAATACAAATCTTGCCTTTTTATAATATTATATATAATCTATTATATATATATAAAAGAAAGTCGTGTTAGTTACACTATTTATAACTCAAGAACGGCAGAACCGATTTGGCTGAAAATTGGTTGGGGAGGTAGCTTAGAATCAGGAGACGGACATAGGATACTTAAGTGCCCCACAGAGTCTGTCTGTCTGTATGTTCGCGATAATCTCAAAAAATTCTGAAAGGATTTACATTCCGTTTACTGACAGAGTAGTTCCTTGGAAAATGGAAAGGTTTAGGAAGATAATAATTTGTTAAGGTTTTGTGGAAATTATTTGATGACGATAATTGTTGAAGGTAGCGGAAAAAATCAAGCCGTCTGGGAACTTTTATCGAAAACGCTGCCTTAACCCGTTAAAGATAAATGACAAAACAATGTATGGTGGTATAGTTTTTCTTTTATAGGTCAACAAAAAAGTCCGCGATGGCATAGATATGTCTATCTTTTAAGGATAGGTTACTATACCTATTCTAAGTTTAAAAAAAACTTCAGAAACAATGTGGTATTTTCAGAAGCTATTTAGACGGATAAAATTTAATTATTCTTATCTAGGGTATTATATCAAGGAGATATCTTAAAATTAAAAAGTACGTGTGAAAATTTATTATAAAGTATATATTTTTACTCTGTGCTATTACTATATTGCAAGTATATTTGCTAAAGAGTTTTTTGCCACAAACACTCTCCCACGCGGGCGAAGCTGCGGGCAAAAGCTAGTAAGTAATATAAGTGAAGATATAGAGTACAACAATATAATAAGACTTCACAAAATACAGGTGATGATGATGATGAAAGATTGCGCCAGTCGTGTGCTCGAGTTTTCAAAGTTAAACTCTCAAGCCGTCAACTTTCCCGCTGAATATTAATGATCTTGAGCTTCGCCCTTCTTCATAAAAAAACATTTGACACGATAGCAAAAATGCACGAAATATGCATATTGAGAAGCTGACTTAGTTACGAAGACACTCTTAGCACAGATTAAAGAAATATGACCTAGTACACTGTAAAGCTACATAGTAAACTGTCGATTAGATTGCACTACTACAAGCATACGACGCGATGTGTGAATAATTCTCCTATCCGGTTAAGATTGTGTCCCCTCGATGGTCCCCTGATGGTCCCCTGATGGTTACTCAGAGCGTTACACGAGATATAATGTCGCAGACATCTACTTATATTTGCCAGACAATGCGACACCTAGACCGTTCATCGTACGCTAGCATACAATGAAATGGATGATTGATAACTAGCCAATTCGAAACGCTGTTTTGTATGTAAGTTTCACAATATCTTACTTTATTTTCATTTATAAATGCACCGCGAACGAAAGAATACGCTTGGCTGCGCTGTTGACACCATATTTGTATTGATGACTACCTACTCACTATCTAGCGCTACTGTAAAAAAAAACTGAACTATATTTGTCATTCGTCTTGGTCTGTCTTTTCCTATAGTGAACTGGCTAACTTTCAATACATCTAGTCGTTAAACGTTGAGTGATACAAGTTTAAATAACTATCGGTCTACTCATTTCATTGGATGCCGGCGTATAATGAACGGTCTGAGCGTCGAATTGGCTGGATAATAGTTTAACTAGATGACTGCAACATCTGCAATATTATGTCTGTATACTATGTCTATTTACTTATATGCTATATAGTATATACCCACGCTTTAGGTATAGTTTATGCTTAAAAGCTTCGCTTCTATCGAGCTTCCTAAGCCGGCACTGGTTTTATTTTGTTACTTTGTTTACGGAGCATAGAACCATGCAATATTTTATCATTAAAAAGAATTCTTACATTGAGATTTAGTTATTATAGTATGTTAATCATGTCTTTATTGCACGTTATATATACAATTTAATGTAATAATACATAAATACTGGCATTGACTACACCATCAGGTGTGGGTAAATTCAAAATTACAAATAATTCGTAAGCATTGTGCAAATTGTTGATGTGGATTCATAAAATGTTATTTGCAGTGCAAAATAATTTACATTTTATAATAATAAGAATCATTTATTCCTCTCCTCTGAAACAATAATTACACAACCATGAATAAAATATATACATACAATAAAAAAAAACAATAGTAAAATATAAAACAAAATAGGGTTAAATAAACAAAAAACATTCTCCATAATATATGGCAGTGCAATGCCCAGAGAACAGGAAAAGGGGATCCCTCAGGTTGTGTGATTTTCGTCGCTGTCCCTGGTCTTCCGTGATCCCCAATCCCCGTACAGTGGAGCTGTAGAAAAAAAATGTGAAAAAAGTACATAGGTACAAAGTAACATAGTAATTAAAATTTATGTTCACGAGTTCAAACACAAAAAAGTGAGAAAAGAATATGACAATTCTCTACTATGGACGCTTTTATAGACGATCTACTACATACTAACACAACTCTAAGGTGCCAATATTTTTTAGATTTCCTTAAATTTACAAGATATTTTTAGTCATTATTAAATACCAAATAAGTACACAATATCATATTCGTTTAAAATCCTCAGTGCCTAGTGTTCCCGTTGGTTTTGTGGAAAAATAGTAAACAAAATTCCTAGAACAAGTTGGATAAACTATGGCCCGACTTTCAGCAGCTAAGTTTAAACTTTCATGAGTTCGAAATTCAAAATTTTGACGTTCGATTTCATTTAAAATTTCAATAGAAACACTGGCTAGAGTTTCATTCAATTAAATATGAAATTCTATCATTTGTTAATGAAAAATTATGACTCTGCATTATTCATACAACTCTAATTGTCTATTTTCAGTAACTAGAGGTCGAAATTCGCCCATAATAATAATTCATATATTTTTTTAAGTTTGAACTTTATAAGAACTTATTTGCCTCTCGGTTCAGAAAAAAAAAACGAAAATGTTGTGACAAATAGACAAACGTCAAGGCATCAACGTGTAACCAAATGTGTATCTGTAATAATCTTAGGTAGTGTGTGTTTTTGTTATTTTTATTAATTTTATGTATTTCTAAGCATTATTTAAAAAAAAAAGCTGCACACCTTCCTCCAACTTTAATTTAAAACTTAATTACCGAAAAATTTAATTTAGTAGCCAAATTTCATACTCCTCCAGTTTTAAAATTCTCGTTAAACTGAACTGTTTTTTTTTGCTTCGCGTATTAATTTAATAATAAATATAAAATATTTAATACCAAAAGTACTAATAACAGTTTTTGGTAAATGGATCTATATTTGTCCTAAATCCCATCTGTCTACCTCAAGATGAAAATAGTTGACCTAGAAGCCAGCAAACTCCTATGGGACTGTGATAAGGCCGCGACATTTAATGTTACAGAATTACCATACTTTTAAAAGGCATTTTCTCACAGAACGTTAAAAAAGTTTGTCTTCGTTCGGTGGGGAAGTGATATTTGCAATGTGGAGCACTTGACGCGGCGGAAAAATGTTTGTGCCGAGTTCTACCATCTTTGTTCCACCACTTTTTGTTCAGCATTTTATCCCAACCAAACCAAAGACATAGGGAACGGATGGAGCGTTCATGGAAAACTATAAACTAAAATAGACACATATTCACAAAATAATCAATTGGCAAATTATAGTATATTATGAGGCAAACGAACAACTTGATCGTTTTATAGAAAGCGAATACTGTGATCCATGGACACAGTTAACACCGGAAGAATACTCTTATTCTTCTCTTGTCAAGTGCGGTTCCAGCCTTTCACCCTTGACAAGTGCGGTTTCAGCCTTTCACCCTTGACAAGTGCGGTTCCAGCCTTTCACCCTTGACAAGTGCGGTTCCAGCCTTTCACCCTTGACAAGTGCGGTTCCAGCCTTTCACCCTTGACAAGTGCGGTTTCAGCCTTTCACCCTTGACAAGTGCGGTTCCAGCCTTTCACCCTTGACAAGTGCGGTTCCAGCCTTTCACCCTTGACAAGTGCGGTTTCAGCCTTTCACCCTTGACAAGTGCGGTTCCAGTCTTTCACCCAAGGGTGAAACCGCACAACCGCACTTGTCAAGACAAGTGCGGTTCCAGCCTTTTACTCTTGACAAGCGTGGTTCCGAGAGATGACACTTAATAATATGATCGTTGTCTTAAAAATGTTAAGTCCATGAGATACATGTATTGTTCAGTCCTTTCTCCATGCCACGTCCCAAGCTCTGTGTGTTCCTTATCTTCCGTGTTCAAAGTTTGAAATTTAAAATGCGCGGGTCGTGATTTAATGAAATTGCTTGCGAAGTTTGAATTTTTTACTGCACGTTGTTTTGTGGCCGTAGCCGCAGGTAATTAAAATAGTTTTTTATAGATTTCACGCGGTTTCATTTTATTGTTATTATGTTAATATTATGTGAAGCAAAAACTTTCATTGCAGTTTTACGAGAATTGTACAAAGGGAGGAGTATGAAATGTTGCTGGTAAATTAAATTTTATGTGGAGGAAGGTGTGCCAAAGGCTTTTTTTTAAATAATGCTTAGAAATACACAAAAATAATAAAAATAACAACAACACACACTACCGTGCGTTTGATCGATGCTATTTTGTTACACGTTGACATTTGTCAATATGTCACAACATTTACTTTTTTAGGGTTCCGTAATACTTATGGAAACCCTTATAGTTTCGCTCTGTCCGTCCGTCTATCTATCTGTCCGTGCTCTAAGTTCTGTAATTATGAATATATATAGATGAAATTTGGATCACGGAACCCTTCTTAGACATGTTCTTGGTTAGGTTATTTCTATAAACTATAATCAAGATGGCGTAACTTTTTCTTGTATGAAGATTTTATCTGTCAAATTTACCTACGTCATAGCTAGGATTGCCAGGTGTCCCGATTTTAAGGGGTCTGAGGACGCGTCCCAATTTGCACCTGATCGGAACGCTAAATATCCCCATAAATCACAATAATCAATATAGCAAATGCGGCAATTACAGAAAGAGTATTTTCCGAGGCCATCTTCCATCCATCATTTGATCCGACGAAGACGAAACTGTGTGTGTCTTGAACAGGAGGAAATTTTGATTATAAAACTAATCTGATATCACCCTTCATTTTGGCTTCGCCGTAGTCGGGTAAAAAGTAGCTATAGCATGACGCGCTGCAGCAGTAGCGTATTTAGAAGTAGGCTTCTAGACTGTATTAGTTATAGTTGTAGTAGTAATAGATTACAGTTGTACAGCACGGTATAACTGTAGACACGGTATACAGCACGGTGGCACTTTTGTTGTTTGTTGTTTTTCTTGTTTCACTCTTTTGTTTTTTAAGATTTTTAAGATTACAAAGTAACTAAATAGGAATTGATCAAATTTAAACCAGCAAAATGGGAAAAAGATTTTGCTCGCTCGCTCCGCTCGCTCGTTTTTAACATACACAGTATATTTTCTACCTATGTTATTTTTCCAAGTATACAGTCTTTAAGATTGGGATTTTCTTAACAAAATTTAACCAGTAAAATTAGAAAAAAATTTCTCGCATTTAACTTAAATATATTCTATTCTACAACGTAAAGAGCTACCTAGTGATCTGAAAAATAATATTTTACATACGTTCCGTTTTGAGTTAAAAAAGGATAAGAGCCGTTTTTTTGGCAGTCCCGATTTATAGACTCAAATCCTGATTTTTGTTGCCTTCTGTCCCGATTTTAATCAAATCGCACCTGGCAACACTAGTCATAGCCCACCTTTAGTTTTGAAATCATTGTGTTTGATAGTGAATACGGATATACTCTAGAGAACTCTAAAAACATAAATGTCAAAACGTCTAAAGATTACGGAATTAATATCTCAGTAGATAATATCTCAACGCGGCTTACGGAGTAACGTAAGAAGCTTTGCAGATGTGGCCTTCTTATAGTTTCACAGATAATCTTGCCCTGTGCTCGCTCACTTCCTCGAGATTCTGAATAATGGTATATTTTAATAGTTATTCGTAGTAATATCATTTTCTTCGGTTATATGTAGTAAAAGAATTTTTAACCTCTGATGAAAATAGAAAGGTGTCATTAGTTTGTCCCTGAATTGTCGTGTCGCGGCATCGTAGCTCCCAAACGGATCAACCTTTAATCTAGTTTATTTTGTTTGAAAGCTGACTTGATCGAGAGTGTTCTTCATCATCATCGCTTACTGCTTGACATTTCGAAGGTTACTTAAGTTTTTTAACCGACTTCCAAAAAGGAGGCGGCTATACGTTCGGCTGTATGTATTTTTTACATATATTTATAACGCCGCCGTCTGTTGACCGGTTTTCAAAATTCTTCTTTTGATGTAAGTGTATATACTTCGAAATTGGTCCTGTTTTCACAAAAATAGTGACCTGATGATGGAATCCATGAGGAATCGAGGGAACTCCTTAAAATTTATATGGATACATACAGTGATGTTCGTTTTTCTTAAGTAACCCAAGCATATGCCTACCAAAAAGTAAGATTTTGCGCCAAGGTATACCCTGGACCCAAAATAAGAACTGAAAAGAACTCCTCAGTCTTTAAAGATACGCCATTTGGATATTTCGTCATTGTTTAAAGAACTGCAAGCATATGCCATTACGTTACTTACAGTAATCATCATCATCATCTTATACACAATAACTAATGGAAACTTGGCGCGTATTCAATTATACATTCGATCGTTTATTTTAAATGTTCTTAATTGGTTTGACAGATTCTCGTTTTTATCCGACAACAGCGAAGCCAAAAGGAAGGGTAATGATATATGTATGTATGTATTCTTGTTCCATAGTAGCGCATAAAATCCTGATCCGATTTTAATGAATGAGATATCAAGAGATTCGTGATAATGGCCGGGTAACATAGGTTACATATTTCGCGTAGTCGGGCTAAAGTTTTTAACATTTTTTTATATTTATACATAAATAAGTTGCCGTTCTTATGTTTACAACGTGCGTCCTGTATCTAAATTTTTTATGACTTCGGGGCAAACGAGCAACCGATCGCCTGATGAAAGGCTATTACCGTCGCCCATGGAATCCCGCAACGCCAAAAAGTCGTAAGGGCGTTACCCGCCAAATCCACGTTGGTAAAAAATCCCAACATTAGTTAAACTAAAACAGATTGTTATTGTGTCTATTACTAGATGTTGCCCGCGACTTCATACGCGCTTAAAAGAAATCTCGCGGAACCATACATTTAGCCGCAGTAAAAAGTAGCCTATGTCCTTCCCTAAGTAAACTAACAAACAAACAAACCTCTTTATTATATTAGTATAGATAATGCTGAAACGGTTTGTTTTGTGAGGCACTTAGAGTTTGCGAGTATCGGTGTTAACTTTCACGGCGCGGGCGCTGTTCCCAGTTCTTCCAAGTTCGGCCAGCAAGATACACACAAGTTCCGACCGGAGAAACCGCGGCAGCGGCGTCTATTCTTGTTAGTGACGATATATTATTATCTGTCAGCCTGAGCGTCTGAGCGTTAAAATGATTAAACAATGGCCAATTCACGTATATTTCTGTTCAATTTGGGGTTATGTTCTAGCATCTAAGCTGCGAAATCATAGTTACGAAACTGAAAAATATCCTCCACTTTCGTAATTACTAAATACATAGTTGTAAAAGCGGAAAAAAATCATAAACTACTTCAGTTTTCACAAATTTTTAGAAAACTAACTTTATAAAAACGGAACAAGGGGATTTGTCGAATACTGAAACGATGGTTAAATTAAGTGACGCTCAAGTCACACGCTGTCCTTGTCATTTCGGCCAGCAGAGACTGCGACAGCCTGTGAATATGAGGGCTCTTAATTTTGATTATCGTTTCAGTATTCGGCCATGAGACCCTTAAAACTTAGCATTAACTTATATCATTTGTCAAAACGAATGAAACAAAAATACCAATGGCGCCAGCGGTATTTCCGGACAACTACGACCTTCAAACCTACAAAAAGACGGTACTCCTTCCTCGAATGCCGGCAACGCACTTGCGGTGTCCCTGTGCGACCGGACGACGGTAAACGCTTTCCATCAGGTGATCCGTCTGCTGGGTTGGCCCTATTTCATTTAAAAAAAAAAACAATACTATCTGCTATATATATATTTAGGCTACCAACAGTGTCAAGGGCGACAACTATTAGCGTGACAAAGTATGAAGTAGTTATAGCACCTTCCTGATATTTATTTCATGTCTCGAAAGACACAAAATGATGTGCTTCTTATAAACAATGATGATGATGATGATGATTGATACAAACAAGAATTCTGTTTAAAACTCAAAAATATATTTCGCTGTCGAGGAGTTCATAAAATATTCTGTAGCATAAAATATAAAGTTATTTCAGATGTCCGTTTGGAAACATCAAGGTAAATCAATTTTAAATGAAATATGGCCAAAGTCGGGTAACAGAATTGACGTTGATATAAATAGGTGGGTAGATGTGGGTAGATGTAGACAGACAGACAGCTTGGTTCAATTTGACTTTCCTTTAGTATTTTACGATATTTCTAGAAAACCTTGGAGGCGGGAGCCACTAGGAATCGTATTTGAGTGATGCGAGGCCTTCAGGCTACAAGAACTCTTAAGATGTGGAAGCAAAAAAACAGCCAATTGCGAGTTCGTACAACACGGCAAAAAAACTTCTATACGCCGTGTTTTGACAAGGCAATCCACTCTACGGCATCCTCACAAACTGGAAAACGTCAATATTTATTACAGAAAGGAAAGCTTTTCTCAAAATTTCGTTCCCGCATCTCGAAGTTTTCGGAATTAATATATTAATGATAAACACAAGATGTATGGTTCCGAACCCCTGGCATGACTCCAAACATATGACACAGCACACACCGCGACGCGAAGATCGCGTGCTACGCAGATCGTAATTCAAATTGTCTTGCAATAAAACATGTATATGTTTATGTATTGAATAAAGTTCAATTTTGAATCGCTTCTTAAATCTTAAAAATCGCACAACGTCGAGTCTTATTGTGAGCTGTAAAGTGTCTTCATCGTGGACCAAACATCATCATCATTCACACCTTTTCATTCATCACGCATTCAAGTAGGGTGCAATTTCAAACACTTCTTCTGATGACTATGAAGTCCGATTCTAGACCGACACGACCGAACGAACCGAACCTAAAACATTGTCATTTTAATTAAGGCCGCGCGCATGTCATATAAATAAACTGGGCATCAATTAACGCGCAACACATCGTGACGCTCAGCATGACGCTCAACAACATCGCGCGACAAAGCGAGCTGGCGCGCAACACTGTTAATAGTTGATGAGTAGACAGACAACGTTGCTTAACAAAAGTTATGCATGCGGTAGGTAATAACAATAATATACAACATGGACGCTACTCACCACGTCAGTCTGGCTCCGGGCTAAGTACCCGAAGAAGTTACGGGGACCTGACAACGGGAAGTACATTTAATATTATACATACATAATATAATTTTATTTTATACTATACATCCTTACATATATTATAAATATGAAAGCGTGGATGTTTGTTACGCTTTCACGCAAAAACTACTGAACGGATTTCGATGAAATTCGGTATGGTAGTAGTTTAGACTCTGGATTTAAACATAGGCTACTTTTTATCCCGAAAAAGTAGTGTTCCCGAGGGATACTATACTTACGCGGTCGGAGCCGCGAGCAACAGCTAGTACATAATCTATTTAAGATTCTTATTATATTTTACACATATTCAATACACATCCATGACCCATGAACACGGAAAACTTATTGTTCCTTTGGTGGGATTCGAACCCACGATCTCCGGCTGGAGCGGCAACGCACTGTTGGGCATCATGGCGCGCATCAAAAGTTGGCTAGTGGATACGAGGCTCAAGGCTTTGCGCAACAGGGAGACCAACCATGACACAATTTTTATACATCTGGAGTTGCGACGACCGTCTACACGTGTAGTCGACCGTCTACACGTGTAGTAGAGGCGTTAAAGACATAACGAACACTATACAGCGAGCCACCACAGCAGCGAGCCTGAATCATCATGACGACCTCTGTGGCTACTGAGCAACAGAGGTCGTCATTATTGAGCTTGAGCGCCAACACGCTAACCACTAGGTTTTTTTTTTTTTTTCTAGTTCCCCCAGCCATTAGCCAGGACAATTGTTTGCGTTTGTTTTAATTTCAGCTTGTATTTTAATTTATTTATTCCTAGTACAGTATTTTTAATTCTAATATGTTTACATTAATTCTATTATTCCGCTTACATTTATTTTCTTCACTAATCAATTTACATTTCTATTTCTATCATAATTTTCATTTCTCTTTTATATTTCTTACTATTATTTTCTATTACATTTTTATTCATTTCTATTTTACATTAATTCACGTTACATTCATTATTGACATATTCTGTTTTTAGGCTATTTTTTTACTTATTTATGTTACATTTACTATTAGATTCTTGTCTGTCTTCATTTTTACTTGCATATATTCATATAGTTTCTTTTGCTTTCTATCTTATTTTACATTTCTCCTTTATACTTATTGGCATTCTTTTCTATTAAATTTATTTATTTATTCTATTTTTACATTATTTCACATTAGATTCATTTTTGGCAATTTCTATTCACTACAATTAATTTTAACTCACTTTACCCTTACATTTCTGTTTTGATTCATTTCAATTTCAATCTGATTACAGTGTCCTCATCTATTCCCTCAGGTCAAAGTGTCCGTCCCGACAATTTGTATGCTCAGGATTCATAATCATATGGATCCTTTGCATACCTTGTGACACTCCATGGCGCGCGCATACGCTAATAGTACCAAATTTTGGTCGCTATGGTCGCTACATGCTACCTTATGTCACCATAATCATGTATATGCCCAGCTTCCCCCAACAGTGTCGCACCGTCCACTTGTCTTATGTCTAATTAGTGTTTTAAACGCAGTTTAAATTACATCTAATTTATTATGGACAGTGCTGACACTTTGGTCTTCTGGACTATACGCGACTGTTGCGCGCGCCATAGCATCCCACTTCTGCCGGACCGGGCACTCCGCACTGAATGCGTTGTGCTCTAGTTCTTTATTTCCCACCCTCTCACAATTTATGCATCGCGGCTTACAGCCGGCCATACGGTCCTCACACCGAGACTGGTGATGCGCCCCGGAGCAATGGCCGCACCTCTCCTCGGCGGTAGTGCAGAATCGCCGCCCATGTCCGTACCCTAGACAGCTCGAGCACTGTATTAGGGGGGACTGGTCGGCGACCCGCACACGCTGCATATCTATATATAGATAGCCCGCCTTGGTGAAGCACGTCCACATCTCCGGCGACACGGTCATCACCACGTGCTCGGTGCTACCGTCTTTTCCCCGCCTCCTATATCTAACTTTCATCCTATCCTTTCCCCCGTCCAGGATGTGCTCCATGAGGTGCTCATTTTGCGTTCTTACGGCTTCGTAGATGTCTTCATCCGTGTTTGTCTTGAGCACCCCATACAGCACAACCTGCGGATCCTTATTCTCTATACCCTGCACTTCTAGTTTTCCTCCACTTTTCTCTATTCTTTCTTTGACCTTATCCCTGTCCTTCCTATTACTTAATCCTATAATGACTTTCCTATCTTTCCCTTTTCTAAACCTACCTATTTTTATCCCTTCTATCTTTGCCTCTATAATTGCTCCTACTTCTGTCATTATCTCTGTACTCGTCATAAAATTTTCCCTGTCTGTCACTATTAGAGAGTGGAGGGTCACGTGCTTCGGCTTCGGTGGCAAGGTTTGGGTTTCCCCACTGCCACTGACCACACTAGCGTACGTCACGGGTTGTGGGTTTGCGGGGGTATCGGTCCTCCCCTGCTCCACTAATGCTACTACCGTTTCAGTATTTTTTCTGTTTACGTCTATCACTTCATCATGGTTTGTTTTCATTATTTCATGTGTTTTAAAATTCGCGTCCGTTATATATTCTTTCATATTTTCGAAGTTTGTAATCATATGTTCTTTTATCTTTCTATATACTTCAATAATTACTTCCTTACAATCAATATCTTTCAGTCCCTCTACAATTTCCTTCACTGTATTCCTTTCATCCCTTTCATCCGTTTCATCCCTTTCATCCCTTTCATCCCTTTCACACTGTACCTCCGCATCCCTAGTTTCCATAATTTCCTTTCCATTTTTCATTCCCGTCCTTTGCCCATTTAGCAGTGCGCCTTTCCCGCCTGCTTTGCTATTTTTGCGAGGTTATCTGCTAAACCAGACTTTAGCTCGCTCTTCATATTTCTAGTCTGGTTTAGCAGATTAAAACTCTCCCTAGCCGCGCGCGATATGTCCGCCAGAAGGGCTTCCATAGGGTCCGCGGGGCCCTGAGCTACTGCTACTGGGCTGTTTCTCCGGCCGCCACCTCCGCCACCGCTTCCCCCAGTCCCCATGCCCTCCATGGACAGTCGCGCTTTCGGGTTTCTGGGGTTGCCATTGTGTGGGGTGTGCACCATGGCCATTTGTGTAAGTTGATTTGTAAGACAGAATATAAAAAGTTACGTACAATTGTTAAATTAATATAAATGCAATAAATGTATGTATATTTATATATTTAAGGTTGTAAATGTAAATTATAAATTATTTGGGGGAACTCGTCAGTTATAAACTTGTATAATAAAATACTAAATATTTTTATAAGATGTAAATGATAAAATGTTATTAAATACTTAGGCTATCAACTACCCCAAAAATGATGTAGTTGGTCCTAACTTCCTAATTTGTCTTAAACTAACAGCTGCTCCAATAGGGATACAACTGGTCCTAGGTAATATATCCTAACAACTGTGCCAAAATGACACAGTTGGTCTTAAGGTAGTGTGATATACTGACTACTACTTGTCCCGAGCAATAATCTAACAACTGTGCCAAAATGACACAGTTGGTCTTAAGGTAGTGTGATATACTGACTACTACTTGTCCCGAGCAATAATCTAACAACTGTGCCAAAATGACACAGTTGGTCTTAAGGTAGTGTGATATACTGACTACTACTTGTCCCGAGCAATAATCTAACAGCTGTGCTAAAATAACACAGCTGGTCCTACAGCTAATAGCTTGTAGTCTTTTTTAAATTTTTTTGTAATATATCACAGTCAATAACTTAGCAGTCCCTTAGCCTATGTGTGTAAATATGTCCCTAGTCTATATCTTATTCCTAACAACTGCGCCAAAAATGACGCAGCTGGTCCTAATTTAGTGTATTAAGTTATAGGTGTATAAAAAAAAAAAAAAAAAAAAATATTATCATCATCATCAACTTTAACTCTTCTTCTATTTGAGGAGGCTATCTACCACACTAGCTAACTGCATTTAAAACTATGTAATATCTAACAGAATAATATCGTATCCGCTTTGAACTAACAATGTAACGTTATTTCAAATTAACTGAACATCGTCGTTAATACTCGTAAATGGAACTAATTATTACTGCACCAATTGATTGTAATGTTAAAATGACAAATCTTTGCCGAGCGATGCTGTCATATTCAATTGGATATTGAATATGACAGCATCGCTCGCTCGCATAAAGATTTGTCATCGAATAACATGCAGCCATAATATATTACTGTCGTTAGGACAGGCCCTAGTTACGCGCCAAAGTGTCTCAAAAGTGAGAGCCCCATTGGCCATCGCAACTTGTCATCTATGGTCCGCGATACTCGAGAAACTGCTCGCGCGACATGACAAGATGTATGTATGAATATTATATTGTATGAAGTAGTTTTATGCTAAATGTTCGGAGAGGCTCATCCTTCCTACTGAAATAATTGCATGCAGTATGGAAAACTGATATCCACTAAACTCATATATTATATAAAATGCACGGGATAATGTATTTTTGGTTAATTGAAAACATTATGTTATGTAACCGTAATTAAAATTATACAATATCTGTATTGTAATATTATTTCCATCGAAAGAATTATTATCTTCTATATATATATATATATATATATGTCAAGGGGGTATAATATGTGATTTGAGTTTGTATAAAACTTTTTATTCCTTGGACATATTTGCATGATATTTCGTATGAATTGAGTACGTAAAACGTCATTATCAATTAAGTTTTTCAGTGTTTTCTTAAATTCAACCCCTAGGTAAGTAAAATAGGGGATGAAAGTTTAAAACCTAATTTCACGCGGGCGAAGCCGCGGGCAATTAATGCTAGTTAAATATAACATTGTAAGAACCCTGCCGCCGTTAAGCTTTACAATAGTATTGTTTTGTTGTATTGTTATATTTCCTCATAGCTCCTATACCCGGCGTATTTCAGGGTTGCGCTTTTGGTGACATCCAACATGATTTAAAGTGAAACCATTGGCCAACATTTCATTCCTGTTGACTCTGTTTTTTTTAGTATGAATTTTGGACCATGTCCTTTGGTTGGTTATGGCCTGAGATCCCAGCCCCGCCAGACTCCCTTTAAATTCTTACTGGTAAAATGTTTGTTATATTGTAGTATTAGTTGTGTACAATGAACGTTTGTATCCCCGCCGGATTGTCCCCGCCGCCCACCGGGGCCAATTCTCAGGTACAGGGCACTAAACGACAAAAAGTTTTACTCACTCTCCTTAGATTCTGATAAAGTTTTGTAAGACTTAAATTTTGGGTTCAGAATATCGTATGAAACAAAACTTATGAAAGTATTTTTTTCCAAACTTAGTACGAACAGAAATAGAAAGGTTAGAAGTTTATTAGATTTTTATTTATACGTGGATGATTTTCCATTTTTTATTGTAATGAAATTTACAACATGAAATAAGAAATGCGTGTAAATTTTACGTTATAAGATTAAAATGTCATTATTCGACTATAATATACGTTAAAATCATTTCAAAGGCTGTAAGAAGAGTTGAAAACAATATTTTGTACCTTTGGCGCCTTGTACCTGAGAATTGGCCCACGACACAAGGCGGGTATACAAACGTTCATTGCACACAACTAATACTACAATATGAAATACATTTTATCAGTGAGAATATGAGGGGAGTCTGGCGGAGCTGGGATCTCAGTCCATTAGCTAATCAGTTTCAACGACCATAATAGGACTAAGTCTCACTATCACTATAAGGTCGCCCTGTTGTCGTAATTAAACTATACTTTATATTAATTTACTTTTTATGTTGATTTTTTTTATTGTTCTTTTGCCTCTTAGCTATGCAATAAAATTATGTAAATTTTGTCTTTGAAATGTGACAGGGAGTTTTGCCGGGGAGTTCAATGGGTGACGTTGTGGAATTTGTAAAATTTCATAAATTTGTGTTATCTCGGTTCTTAATGTGTGATATTGGTAGAATATTAACCATTAAATATTCGTTAACGTGCACAAGTGTGGGCAAGTGGTACAACTTCTAAAAACGTGCTATTTTGTGTTTCCCGCCAAAACTCCCTAGGAACTTTCAGTAAAGATTCTACCACTTTACTGAATCGACTGACATGACTCATGGACTGTACTGACTATATATTTGGACTTTGACTAGACTTTAGACTTGACGATATAGGAATACGGTGTTGAAAATTGAAACGAAAGTTCTATTTCCCGCCTTTTTAACTTGACACTGGCAAATGGTTATAAGCCGATGCCATTTAAAAAAAAATGTGACAAAGAATGACAATTGTGTCAAACCAACATCTACAGTTTTTATATACAGAGTACAAACGCATGGCAGTGTGAGTGAGGTACACTATCTGTAACTGTAACCATAATACGTTTATTAATTTTATGTATTTCTAAGCATTTTTTAGAATAAATTAGCTTTCGATACAATTTTCCTCCACATAAACTTTAATTGTGCCAAATTGTAAACTCCTGCCATTGCACAATTCTCGTAAAACTGTACTCAACGGTTTCGCTACACGTATTCATATACATAATAAAATTAACAGCATCAACATTATATCCATTCCACTAAGAATCTTCGAGAACTCACGAATTCATGTATTCTTGGTAGATTAGACAATAACATTGAAATGAAGGACGTATTAGACTGAGCCAAGTATTCAAATATATTCACCTTAAAGCCATCCAATAGGCAATACTTTATTTTACCTCATTTGGAGATAAAATGAGGTTTTGTTGCCTCCCTCGGGGATCGGGATCGGGTCCGGAGTATTCTATTCTATCATAGCTATAATTTATTATTTATTGGGACGCTATACTATTATATTTATCTCTTCCCAGCATATAATATATCTAACTATATATTTTTAGCCTTTATTCAACTACGAGACAATCTTGTCAGTATTACCATGAAAAGTACGCATGGAGTTTTGGGGAAGAAAATCGATCTATCTAGGTCTTATCCCTGACAAACTTTTTTTTTTAAGTTACATGTGTTTTTCCTTCGTCGTGCAACAATATTTCAATAATTTCGAATCAATTATGTCATTCTGGTGGCAGTTTGGTATGCGTGATTTTGGTTTTGTTTGAAAATTCGGAATGTGGTGTGTTCGAATCCCGGTCACATAAATATTTTTGGGATGCTTTTTTATTTTTTCAAATTTATCAGAACTCCGAGCAAAGCTCCGTTACGCAGGTACTTTAATATTTAAGCTGATGTTAAAGTTCCTAATGCGCTACCAAAAAGACCTCGTAAACTTTTGGTACTTTTAACACTGAAGCGTGAATATAAAAGCTTGACAAAATAAACACGTACATCAAGGTATGTAAAAATACACCGGAGGTGACGGAAACATGTCGGTGTAGTTTACGTGTAACAATTGAATGCACACAACTGACAAAACCATGCAACGACTTGGCGAGATATACGATGCATTATAGTTGTGTACCTATGTACTACGTGGAACGAAATATAGATAAGGTATATATACCATGGTAATCGTAAATTCTCTTTTAACACGGTGACTTCGCGCTAACGCCCACTTAAGCCCGCTACAAACCTAGCGTTTTATCGTAACGATGTAATGATGTAAGTCTAGGTTCGGCTTACACCGTCAAATCGTGACGATAAAACGTTAGGCATCTATGTCGGGCATTAACAGGTAGACAAGTTTATTCCTATAAAGGTGAAAAAAGCAACGAAAGCCCTCAATTTCAGTTTAATTTAAACAACACCTGGCCAAACAAACAGTCCGGTACATTGTCACGCCGACAACCAAGCACCTGACAACGACGGGAGCAAAATGAAAGGAATTTTCACAGCTTTAAAAGGTTACTTCGTTGTTTGCGACATTTTCGGTGCTCTTACAGGAGATTATCCTATAACGATAGTAACTAAGTGCTTCGTAATACTATTTCACAAGGCGCTTCAAAGGTTTTAAAGATTATCATTAAGTGGTTTATATTTTACTAATGTTATAAGCGTGAAAGTTTGTGAGGATGGATAGATAGATGGATGGATGTATGAATAGATTTCACACAAAAACTACCTAATGAAATTGGATGAAATTTGGTATCATTGTAGTTTAGGCTTTGGATTAGCACATAGGCTACTTTTATCTCGGAAAAAGTACAGTGTTCCCGTTGAATGTAATGTATTTACGCGGGAGAAGCCGCGGCCAAAAGCTAGTAAACGTGCAATAGTAAACGTGCAAATACGACTCTTGACACCGAAGAGCTCCTTCGATTTTTAACATTATGTTACTAATCCCCCTACTAATAAAAATATTTACACAACTGATTAGATAATCAATGTTCCTGTCTTTGTCTGATACGTTTAAAAAGTCACTTGAAAGAAAATGACGAGGACACTGATTGAACTAATCAATTGTTTAAATATTTTTATTTGTAAGGGGATTAATATATAACTATTGTAGAAATATATGCATATATGCGGTCGCGACCCACACGAGTGTAGCAAACAGCATGATAGTAGAAAGACCCTTAGCCACAGGGGCGACACTCTCTACAAATGGCAGCTCGAGCACAGGTGAATCTCAGCCATGTTGATGTAAGCCAAAGGTTGACACCGAAATAATTTCAAACATCGCGTCAGATATAATCTGTCATAAATATTGAGAAATTTTAGTGTCAAATATTTCAAAGCAAGTAACGACCAGTGGCCAGCCCCGTGAACGAAATCCCTGGCTTGAAAAAACCCACGTCGCGCAAACCTCGCATACGTCTAGCCGATACGCTAAGCCCGGATTCGATCTCTCTCTCATTCAATGTTATAACGGAACAGCCATATCGAGAACCTTAGCTCAGCGTTTAACGTGGTTTTAATATGTTGGTCAAATTGCTGCAATTTCAACAACGCATTAAACTGATGTTTAGGGCTGAGTTACGGCTTAAGATCTGTCCGTCCCGTCTAACATTGAATGAGAGAAAGAGAAACAATCCGGGTTTAACGTTAAGCGTTAAGAAGTTTTGTGAAATCGACGCTTAGTCTCCCAGCAGCAAACTTATATGTATAGACAGGAAGTCATCATGGTCATGTGGTTTAGGAATGCTGGTTTAGGGAAGAAAATTGTTCTTTTCATCCTCATGTTAACGAGGGAAAAATGGTGTCGGTATGAAAAATAAGAAAGTGCACAAGTTACAAGCTTTGGTGTAAGTGTTCCAATATAAAACATTTTTTCTGCTTTAATATTATTTTTGAAATAAAATTGAAATACCAAAATCTCTAGTCCATGAGCAATTTTTTTGCCAGTGGTCCGTTAAATCGAATTATCGCATTTAGCGAACGAGTAAAGTTGCAGTCTGTTGAAAGTAACTGCTAAAAGCTAGCTGTTGACCACTAACATCCGTCACCATCATCATCCAACATTGAAATCTGTTTAATGAGGATGATAACGGCAGACCCTTCATATAGATTTTTTTTTAAATTATTTCGTTTAAAATAAACAAACGCCTAGTTTTTTCCCACCCTCCTGCATCGTGCCATGTCGGTAAGACCTATTTTGCACTACGTCCGATCCGAACCGGTGTTCAAATACGAATGTACGAAGTCTCGGATGATTTAAAAATCGAAAAGTTTTTTTTCCATATAGGTTAATAATAACACTTACGGAATTATGCCTACCACCAGTTCAGGAACAGACCCGGCGAGAAGAACCGGCGTAAGAAACTTGCTTGATGAACTCGCTGATGAAATCAAAAGTGCATAAACTGCTACAGATGGACTCTGGTAGTTCTACGCCTACTTAACTATTTCTCTGCTCAATCTTCCTAATTTTGAAGTCGGTACCAGCCCATACATTATCCTATAATATTTTAAAGAACTCAAGTTCAAATTTTCTGGTACCGATTTAAAAATTAGTAAGATTGAGTAGAGAAATAGTTACAATTTTATCCGAATTTAAAAGGAGATTTATTGAGAAAATAAGTTTTATACATTTGAACACATTGATATCGGTGCACAAAACTCTGATGAGTAGTGAGTTCCTATGTTATAATAATAATATGTTGGTGTTTCTTGTGAAGATCGTGGTGATGATGATGATTACTATAAGTGGTATAATGGCATATGCTTGCAGTTCTTTAAACAACTCCGAAATCCCCAAACATGTATATAAAAGGAATCATGAGTTCTGTTCAGTACTTTTGGTTCCAGGGTATACCTTGATAGTTGGTATAAAAGCTTACTTTTTGGTAGCATAATATGCTTGGAACACTTCAGAAAAAGTCGAAATCCACTATATGTTTCCATATAAATTTCGAAGAGTTCCCTCGATTCCTCATGGATCCCGTCATCAGTTTCCACCGTCCCGTCTCCACTTTGGTGATTAAAGGAGAAATTCCGAAGCCGCCTTTACAACAACAAAACAATTTTGCAAATAGGTTCACATACGGCAAAGTAATGACTAATGTTCAAAAATATCCGTGTACCTAAAATACTATGAGAAGTACCTATTATATCTTCATAATGTGATGATGTATGGTATGATGATTACCATAATAGACTTAGTGGCATATGCTTGCAATTCTTTAAACAACGCCGAAATCCCCAAACATGTATCTATACGGAGTCAGGAGTTCTGTTCAGTACTATTGGATCCAGGGTAGATTTACCTTGGTGCAAAATCTTACTTTTTGGTAGCATATGCTTGGACTAATTCAGAAAAAGTCAAAATCACCATCATGGGTCCCATCATCAGGTCACCACTTTGGTGAAAACGAGACCAACTTGGGATTATACCTTTTACATAAAAAAAAATTTTTGAAAATCGGTCCACAGACGGCGGAATTTTCGTTGAACATACTAAAAATATAAAAATAAAAATATATATATTATACAGCCGAATGTATAACCGCCTCCTTTTTTGTAAGTCGGTTAAAAACAGTGACAATTACCGATCTCAAGGAAACTGTGCTATTTTGTTTAAGTTTAATGTCCAATGGCAACTATTACTAAGAAAAGAGAACTTTATACTGACGCTGCCTACAATCTCGCTTCTTCTCGTACATTACACCATGTCGGTAAGGCATCACGTTCCGTGAAGTGGCGAAGTTGAGAGAACTCGCCGACCGCGGAGTTCCGTTATTAGTTTCAGAGGCAAACAGTTTTGTCTTATGTACATTAGACCGTACCTGGAATATTTAAATCGTTTTGTCTAAAAAAAGGTCGAAAGAGATTTCTGAAATGTACAAGAAATTGATCCCACGGAGTCCCAGTGGACGCGAAAGTTTGCAAGAAGTTTGCAAGGGTTTTTGTTATATCGAAGTAGATGTTGCCCGCAACCCGCTGGATGAATTTAGACGAGGGAGATCCTTGCACGAATGAGCTGGCTCGATCGGATAAATACCAGGGCCTTGCAGAAAACCCGCATGAAATATATCTTGTGTTATGTTTCACCGTTGCGTTGGGAATTTAAGGGCCATTAACGCAAGTGCGCCACACCAGACGTGTTAAAATTAGTATCACGCTTCTGGTATTGCGAGAGTCCATGGTGGTCGCTGGTAAAGGCTTACCATCAGGTGATCCGCCTGCTCGTTCCCTTGTCCATTTTATATAAAAATTTCCCTCATATCCCGGAAACATATACGATTTTTAAATAATTATAGTTCCACGAAATGGGCGGCAAACATTTGTATGAAGAATATCTCAGATTATGTATTTGTGTATAAAAAACTGACGGGAAAAATAAAGTTGTTCCACTACACGTACTCATTTCCCTGTGAGAACGCTGACTCTATTCTTGTGAGATTGTTTTCGGTAGTGAATAAATAAAACGATAATATAATTCTATCCAAATAGTATAATGTCCCTAGGTGCGGTTATTGTTTCTGTTGTTTTTCACTCACTTTTTTGAGAGCCTAGACTCTCAAAAAAGTGAATTAGTGTCAGTCACACTAAAACGAGACGATACGAAATAGTATAGTGAATAAAGTTCAAACAAGAAGATGTACGTTTCATTACAAGAGTTCGAATATCAAGTCAACCAAAATCAATGTCGAAGGCGCCGCTCTTGCAATGAAACCGTTTTGTGAATAAGGTTCAATTTTGAATAGCTACCTTTAAAAAACAGTCCCGCGTCGCGTCGCGTATCATCGCGGTGAGAATTGACCCTGACATAATTTTGACTCGATAAAAGTGGTCTATAAAGTAATGATCTACTTGTAAAAAGTAAAAGAATCTGATAAAACTGCAATTTTTGAATCAAATTCTTTCATTACCAATCGCGTATCCAAAATATATGTTAGATATCCTATCCCAGTGAACACATGACTGACGTTGACATTGAAGTGACGTCAAATATAGGTCACACAGAGGTCCACAGGTCACAACAAATTACAACGTAGGTATGACATAATTGTGACTATGTTTGATGACTTTCGTTTGATGTCATGTTGTATAACATCACTATGACCTCATATTGACATGAAAATTGACTTCTATATGATGCCCTTTGTATGACTTAACTGTTACGTATATACTATATCATATTTTCATCAAAATACGTCATATTAGAGTCACAATTTTATGTATCATTTATGTAATCATTAAGTCATATGATTGCATAAGATACATGTCAGGTTCCTGACGTAAAACTAATATGATAATACCTTATTAATAAAATGCGCTTCTTGTGTCTTCGTGTGAACTACATAACGAGTTAAATGCGGTCTTCATCAATATACAGACTGTTTATGCGTTAGATTTTAAGTTAATTTTCTTAAGGAACTTCGGTTCTCATATATTTCTGGATAATCCAGTATAAGGAAAGTCTAGCTCGCGCTCTAACGCGGTTTCAGAACAAATTGGTGCGAAATCAAACTTTAGCGCAACGAGAAATTGTATCAAATGGATGTTCCTCATTTATGTTTTAGTTTTTATTAAGGACCCCGAGATGCAATCGTTTGACGTCGGTTTGATCGGTTTGTCGAACGGCACTGTTTAGTTTCGCTGTCACTTCATTGTCAACGAGCATCAAACCCGTAAAAGTTTGACAAACCGTTCAAACGAGCTTGGTAAACGATCAAATTGGTTTGACTCAAATCAAAATTGACGTATTGGAGTCATCGTCTCGGGGGCGCTTTACACTTAGAAATTACTATACCCGTGTTTAGTATTAAAGTAAGTTTCTATAATGAAAAATTGAAACATATTAATAACTGTTGTGATTTGTATAAATTGTATAGTCTTTGATAAACTTTATTTAGATTATGTGCCGTCTAGCGCCACCTCTTATAATACGTAGGAGTTATTGTGTATCCGCGTCTATAAAAGTGCCATGGCACTAGGTACTTCCGCAAAAATATTAGAGTAAAAACATAACATAAGTTTAAGGGTTTTGGGTTTAATTGTATTGCAAACAGCTATGCAAATATGGTGTAGCTGTAAGTTTTCTAAATGAATAGAGTAAATTGTTTGTTTATAAAAATGTATTTCTAATTATAAGTAATGTTTGCTTACCTCTTTGTGTGTAAGTACACAGTGGCGAAGCGTGAGATTCGCGGAATAGTAAGCCGCATAAGCAAATATCTATTAGGATACAGAACAACAATATGAACGAACACCATATGAACCTCACCCTCCTTGAAATAATGAATAACTAATATTTTGTGTTTTTTTATTTGTTTTTTATGTGTTTTTTTAATTGTTTTTATTTCTATCAATATAAGGTTCATTTTTATCCATACAAGCCGGTAAATTAAAAGTGACTTTTTATTTATAAATAGAGCAACAGCGCATCTCGTGCGTCCAATGGAATTGTTTCGTCACAAGGTGTCATCGCACTTAATCGCGTTTTGTTTAAGAGCCCTATTACAAATCTGCACTCTGCGAGATTAGGTATTTGAAGCGTTCCCGACATTTCGCATTTTGTAGTAATTTTGCAGTTGTATTTATCGTTTTTATTGCTTTATTAAATTTTGCTTAATAATATCATCGTAGATAGGAGTAGACAGTTAAAGCTATTTTCGAAGTTTTTTTGGCTTAGAATAAGATTTTTTTCTATATTAAATCAAATATATTTCAAATTTCTAAGGCCGCTACAAACTATACGACTATATAGGAGATAAAATTATCATTTTATTATTTCATTTGCTTAGAACAGTAGTTCAATCCAGGAGCTCAAAAAAGTGCCTTCGCGCATTTTATGAAAAAGTTAAGCAAAATTTACAAAAAGCGAGGCCGCTACAAACTAGGCCAATAGCTATTCTGCATTATTCAATATGTCAAAATTGTTAATGTATCTTTGTTTCTGAGATCAAGAACGCCATAATTGGCCATTTTAAGCAAAAATCACAGTCGAGATGTAATATGCCTCTTAAGTGCTGTATTTTAAAAATAAACATGTATTATAAATAACCAATATCCTTATGAATTATAAGCCAGCTTGTATGGACACCTCGCCTGTGGTGTATACATAAATATTAATATTTAAATTGTCGAAAGAAATAATACAAAATCGTAAGAAGATTCTGAAGGTCGACTCTGCTAATTAAATCCGGCAATAATACAGTTACAATTCAGTGACGATATGATAAAACTGCAAAATGGTATTCTCATAAGCGTCAACCCAACGCCAAATCCGTTTTATTGGTCCAAACTTAAAATATCCATTTATTATCGAGATTTTTTTTAATGAGAATATTATATTTTGTTTTCTTTTTGTGGGATATTTCATTTTGCTTTCTTTGGCCCTGACGAAAACAGAGGGGTGTTATAAGTTTGACGTGTCTGTCTGTGTATATGTCCGTGGCACCATAGCTCCCAAACGGATGAACCGATTTGGACATTAGTTTTTTTGGTTGATAGTTGACATGATCAATTAGTGTAGGTACATGTAATTATCTATAATTCATCATCATCAGCTCGCTCACTGTTTGACAATACGGGGGTTATTTAAAATGTATAATTTTGTTGTGAAACTGTTTTATTTTAAGATTAAAGTAGCAGAATCCACCTACTTACATTACGTGACATTACATTTTAAATCTCAAATACGCACCAGATTTGAATTAAAAAACGCAACATATTTTTAGGCAATAGTTTGACCCGGACAAAATGTGACTATCGCACACACAGGACCGTGGGTGAACCGTTTCATGAACGTATAAAACCCACTGAGCAGAAATTCTTCACGTCTCTATAACGCGAACTTAAATCGTTTCAGTTTTCCCGTAACTTAGGTCCCGTAAATAAGGTTGATGTGTGTTTTGACTTGAATTAGTTTTAGTTCTAAATGAGATCTTTTAGAAAGTTAATTTGAAATGTTACTTTTATTTACATTCTTATATATGAAATACTCGTGTAACATTGTTTGTTAGAGAGCTCCTCCGAAACGGCTCGACCGATTTTTATAAAAATTTCAGGTCTATTCGATATGTCGAATCTGTATGTATCCATGTATGCATGGATGGGATGTCAGCTATTTTTCACACCCCTAAATGATAAGGGTGGCCCAACCCAATACAAATACTTTATTTTATTGATATAATATGGAAGTATGTAGGTGTAAGTAGTAGGTGTAGGTGGTGGTAGTAGGTGCAGGTTACAACCTACAGGTATAGATAGCATGTGTAAGTAAGTGTAAGTAGTAGGTATAGATGGTAGTAGTAGGTGCAGGTCTACTACCTGCATGTAGATAGCATGTGTAAGTTGTGTAGTGGGTAGTATTTAGTTAATTAGTTTAGTAGTATTGCGTGAAAGTGTAACAAACATCCATCCATCCTAACCAACTTTCACATATTTAATAGCAGGGTAGTAATTGTCGTATGTGTGTCATGAAACCTTTCTATGGCTGGAATATTTGCAAGGCGAAGTTTATGTAGTGATATGATTACTGTCAAGCGTCCGTCCACTGATCGAGTTATGTGAAGTGCCTCGGAGATTCCCGGAGCGAGCTCAGATTACGATATTAATATTTTATTATAATATCGTACTTGAACATACTATACTCATATTGCCTATGTATAAAGTCATATAGCCTTCGATGCATAACACAAGATCCAATGAGTCAGATAATGTAGTAGGTAGGTAACAATGATAAACTTAAGTGCGATTGTGCGGGTGCAGTTTGACAAAATTTAAAATTTTCGTTTTTATTTTTAAATACGTTCAGAAATAATTGGGCATAACAACTTGATACAAAGAAAAAAAATGGAATGTTTTGATTAACAGAAATTGAATGTATCGCATAGGTAACTCAAAAAATCGTCTTAACGACCTATCAATGTATTTAAAAGACCGATCTCACCTTTCTAATGATACCCACACTATGGGATAGACGGGAGAAAAAAAGAAAAAAAACGTAGGGGAGGTAGGTACCCCAAAAAAAAATATTATTCTTGATTTTGTTTAAGCACTTTGTCGACGTGGTAAACACACATATCCATGCAAAGTTTCATCTTTCTAGCACTAACCGTTTGGACGCAAAGCGAAGGCGGACGGACATGACGTAACCATAAGGGTTCCGAGACGTGAACTACGGAAAGGGTTCCGTAGTTCACGTCTCGGAACCCTTATGGTTCTTCCCTTTGGTAAAATCACCAAAAACGACCACAAAACAAGATTTACAACTTTTTAATTCAAAATACAAATCTCTACAGTTTTCAATGCTGTGGGAACATCCTGAAAAGTGCAATTCGGCTTTTTGTCATGAAATACGCGACCAAAAGGTTAATAAAAGGTTTTCTCTGGCAGTTTTGTGAGTTTATCGACGTTAGGCTCAATTATAGGTCGGCAAACGGTTCAATAATAATAGGGCGAGAGAAATTTCAACAATAACTGAAGGGTCCTTGGGGTGAGCATTATCACTTTATTTGTAGAGACTGTCCCGAAATTTATCAACTGACTAGCTGGGGTCCGCAACTTCGTTTGCGTAAAACTAAGGAAAACGGAACCCTATTTTTGTAAACGGAACCATAAGATAAAAGTAGCCTAAGTTACGTCTTATAACATCAGCTATCTGCCAGTAAAAGTCCCATGAAAATTCAAAATGTAGTTTCAGAGATTAGCCGGAACAAACAGACAGAAAAACAAAATTTAAAAAATGGATTTTTTAATAGGCATTTAGTGAAAAAATGTTAATTTAAATAATATAATAACAACGATCTAGAACAGTTGTTTTTCATAATGGCAATATATATATTCTTTGATAATGGTACATTTCGTACAGTCACAAGATTTAATAATGGTACATTTGGTACAACAACATAGTTTTAAAAGAATACTTTTTTTATTAGTCTATAGACTGATATTAACCAAAAGAATATTAGTCTAGTGTTTGTAACATTAAGTGACTTAATAACTCTAGTGATTAGCTTATGATGATATGAATGGTTAATGTAAAGTGTATAGCGTTTTATATGAAATACAAAATGTTAACTGTATATAGGTATAATATGTGTTTGACAATTATTTTGCCTTTTGTTATTGGCAAAAACAGTCGTGTAATTTTAAATTACATTGTGTAACTTGTATTTCTCGTCTTTGTTTATGAATTTTATATTGTATTATTTTTGTAATAAATAAACCCTTAAATATTTTTTGGAACAGAATCTACACGTTTACGAGACTTTTGTTGTTAACATTACTTTATAAAGGCGCATATCTATATAGATCGTAGGATCCAATTCCTTTTGGAGTCGTCTAAGCCGAAAGTGCGCCTTCCAATATTCGGGGCGATCGAGACTGTGGCGATTGTTCGGGCGCGGCGGAGCGTGACGAAGTCGCTGTTTCAAACTTTAATCAAAGGATACCCGCTGCAGATTACTTTTCTGCCGAAAAATCACAAGCCTAGAGATAAATCTGCATACTCGCTATATTTGACACAGCTATTTTTAGGGTTCCGTACCAAAAGTGTAAAAACGGGGCCCTACTACTGAGACTTCGCTGTCTGTCTGTCCGTCCGTGTAACTTGGAGGTATCTCCTTAATCGTGACAATTAAAAAATTTCACAGATAAATTGTGTGTGTTTTTTTTGCCGTTTTGTACGGAACCCTACGAGCGCGAGTCCGAATCGCACTTAGCCGGTTTTTTCAAAAACCTTCTTCATGCAAGTTAAAAGCACCGTAAGAGCTGACATTACTTTCCCCTGAATAGTGCCCGAACGTCACCCAAATTTTAAGAGGTAGAAAGTTAAAGTCTTGATAAGATTATAAATAATTCACAGCAGCTATTTATTATATTGTCATCTTGTATATACAAGATGACAATATATAAGATGATAATAGAAACAATATTGTTTTGTTTGATTACATCTGTTACGACAAGTATCATTATAAACTACGATAGCTTTCAGAAATACATACAATAACATTAGAAATATAATAATATACGTAATTAAAATATTTTATCCCACAAAAACCTGCGGGGTGCTCGCAATAGTTTTGCAGTTATGTTTCATGCTGAGTATTTTGGACAAGGGTTCGAAAGGTTGTTATTACTAGGCGAAATTTTGTGTAAAACCATAAAGGCCGGTGGCGATGCCCGCTGCTAAATATGCTAAACAGTCGAATAATTTGTGTAACGCCCGAATTGTGGACTGCCCAGCTACATTGCTGTCCAGTATTACCGCGTGTTCCGCGCGACGTAAATTTAATAAAGTACGCAAGTTTAGATTCAGCAGGTTTCGAGTTTTGCCTATTACCCTAAAAGTTGTTTGCACCGAAAAGCTGACAACATTTTGTATTAAACCTAAGCGCAATGTTACTGAAATTACAAAATTAAACATAAGTGTACCGAATACACTTTTAAGGGTTTCGTACTATAAACTGTAAAAGTACTAAAAATAAATAATACAAAACTAATATTACTTGCGTGCGATACACTTGCTCCGTCCCATGTCCGGGGCACCTCGAGTTTTGCAGGTGCGGCCACCAGTCAGGCGGAGAACATTAGCGGGTATCTCATATTTTAACCGTTTGGGGTTGAAACCCTATGCACATGGGGTCCGGGTGCGCACAAAATTTTCAGAAAAAAAGAAAAAAAAACTCGTTGAGGTCACCCGAGACCCCAGAGCCGGCCAATCTGGCCCAAAGAGTGAGTATCGCAATCCAGCGAGGAAACCTGGTGAGGACGACCTGGGAGTAGCTTCTTTTTGTTGCAGCTTTTTTTATTTGTAATTTTTGTAGTTCCGTACAATGATTTCAAAACTAAGGATGGGCTACATGACTTACATATTTTGACCGAAAAATATTCATTCAAGAAAAAGTTTCACCTTCACGATTTCAGATGATTTTGAGAATGTTGACGAATTTTAAATGTGAGCTCTATGTATTCTCCGTTGAAAATAAAGAATACTCGTGACAAAAAAATATTCGATACGTCAATTAGTTTCCAAGATATTAAGTTTTAAAGTAGGAGGCGGTGATAATCAGGAATCGAACAATAACTTTTCAAGCAATTTTAAAAATATTTATAATTTAGTATTTTGTGATTTAGAAAGTTTACTAATTTCGAATAATATAGAACAGATCTGTTGTAAGCTGCTTACGGCAAATCCACCACCGAACACAGGTTTCCTTTAACTAAAAGTCAAGTGTGAACACGATCGGAGATCTGATTCCACGTATAAATTGCTACCTGCTTGCTGATTCAATTACAATCTTGTGTAGGTCGTGATAGGGATCAAATTAGAAGGAAACATTGGTGGTACAAACGGTGTAGGTATTTTATTCAGCGATAAAGTTAGCTAATTATTATTTTTAAGACACAATTATTATGGATGAAATAAAATAATATACGCCTTTTGTACTATAAACTACTACAATAAAAATATTATGTTCACAGGGCACACATGGTAGAAGTTAAACCTTCAAAGATAATAATCTCTTATTATTGTCTTACCCGACTACGGCGAATCCAAAAGGAAGGGTAATGATTTCGGTAGTATATGATATATGCATGCAATAATATGTTTGTTCAAGGTGTCGATAGATTCGTTGTAATGGCTCGAGTAACATAAGCTACATACTTTGCGTAGTCGGGTTATAGTTTTTAACTTTTGATCATTACTGTTGGTTTTTCGTTTCATCGAGTTTCAAATCGCAATGATGCTAAGAAAGTTACGATTGTTTCTGCAAAGTCAATAGCGAAGGCATGAACAGGATAAGCATTGTTTTAACTGAATCGTGGATCTTGAGAGGTTTATAGTGGAAAGTCTAAAAACACTTTATCTAATCCACCCTTTAGGGAAGGTCAATCGATACTAAGGCTTAAACGCCGAGAAAGTTTTTTTCATTCTATCCCATCGTATTGGGTATTGTCGAATAGGTCTTATCTTCTCAAATATAATTAATGTTTTATGCATGACTTTTTTACAAAGTCAAGAATTTTTAAGTAATTAACCTCCAAAGTGGTTTTTAAGTGGCATTTCTGAAATATGAGAGATATAAACTTGTTAGTATACGTGCTGATAGGTCATGCTAAAACACTTGAGAAAAAATATTTTAAACAAAATGGGACAACTTCTTTTGAAAAAAATATTTTGAAGTAATATAAAGAAAATCTTGCACGTTATTAGCTACGGAACCCTCCTTAGACATGTCCGGACGCGTGATCTCGGTTAGGTTAGGTTATTGATTTCCATCTGTTATTTTCATATAAAAACATGACAGCAGAGGAACATTAAGAAAGTGGTTGTACTGTAAATTCGTATCACTTATTCCAAAATACCATAAATTTATGATTCTAGCACAATATATACAAAATAAACGCCACCCTCAACCCGGAGGGTCCAATTTGACAAAACGTCAAAATTTCCTCCCGTTTATGAATGAAAGTAAATTATGATAATTTCAACAAATTGCCATGAATCATAACTTAAAACGTCGCTACACGGTGACATCAAACGTAGCTCGGCAAAGTAGGTAATCAAAATGGCTTAGGCAGTCTAAAATTGTCCTCCACTTTGTTTGTGTTTCAAATTGTAGTCAATATAAAATTCAATATATTTTCGTGGACATTTTTTGCAAGATAAATTTGTTACTGTAATAAAAATAATCATCCACCTAAGTTCTAGTACCTTCATCGTTGTATTTTCTTACTAATTTATAACATAGCCAATTCTAATCGAAAAATGTTTGACATAAAAACTCACATCATTAGTAATATTTTTATTAATCATTATAGTAATAATAATATTATCCGTGGACGCTTCCACACCACGTCAATCTGGCCCTGTACTAAGTATCCAAAGAACTTGTATCACAGTTAATACTTTTATACTATACACATATTTAAGGTTTTTATTATACTATGTATGCATATATTTAATACACACCCAAGACCCAGGAACACAGAAAAGCTTTTTTCCCTTCGGCGGAATTCGAACTAGTGACGTCCGGCTTAAGCGCCGACGCGCTAACCACTGAGCCACGGAGGTCGTCTGGTCTAGTAAGTGTGTAGATGTATTTCACAGAATAAATTTAATTGTTACCTAACATAATAAATTTCGAGTAGCAATTGTGGCTCATAATATCTCTACAAATTTCTACATTGAACAGCTAATAATAATATCTGAATTCTGAATACAAAGTTGTTGAGCTCGCCTAAATCATATTCGACTTAATATTCCATTGATTTTTACTAACGTCCTATAAGCCTTTGCACCAAAGACAAAATTACCGAAGTTAGTGACGTGTAAAAATAAACACGAAATCATTTTTTTAATATATATACATCATATCATATAATACATACATGCATGAAATGATAAATAAGAAAGTGTCCGTAGACAAACTGATTTTCGTGTCAAATGGAGATATTGATCCTACTTATTGTCCGGAGTCCGGAAGGCTGGGGAAAATTTAGAGCAGTAAAACTCTGCGCTAATACAAAAACTTAAAACTTAGGCCTTTTCATCCGTTATTGGATGATTTATACAGTATTCTTCGAACGAAGTAACTACTCTTGAAAAACTGTAGTGCCTGGGACAGTTGGTTTTTAAAATGTCGTATGGTTGCCCAAGCACATACGGCATTCTCACAACACAGTCAGCCTAGTCCAGAGGAATGAAGGACGTCTGGGGACAACCATGTGCGGGTTTCCTCACGATGTTTTCCATCACTGTTAGAGCGTCCGTATAATGTACTTGATATTTGAAAAAGTCTCATTGGTACACGCCACAACCTGGGAATTGAACTTGCACTCTCTCGAGTGCGAACCAAACGGTCTAACCACTAGACCACGGAGCTCTTGCTAATAAAATAGAGATGAAAATCAAACACACGAGTGTCAAGTCAAATGTCAATGTCAAGAATTGCATGAGAATTGTGCGAACGGAGGATAATGAAATTTGTTACAATTCAAGTTTATGTGGAAGTAGGTGTACAAAAAGCATAAACTTATAATATTTTAAAGTAATGCTTAGAAATACATAAAATGAATACAAATAACAACTTACACTACCGTGCGTTTGATAGAAACAGTTATGATGTTTGTCAATCTGTCACAAAATTTACATTTTTTTTCTGGTCTGCATAAAAACGCACGAATCGCGACCAATTTGTAAGTAATAGTTATGTCGACGACGCACGAACCGCGACCAATTTGTAAGTAATAGTTGTGTCGACGACGCACGAACCGCGACCAATTTGTAAGTAATAGTTGTGTCGACGACGCACGAACCGCGACCAATTTGTAAGTAATAGTTGTATCGACGACGCACGAACCGCGACCAATTTGTAAGTGTAAAACCTGTCCAATGGTGGTTATACTATGTACCACTGGCTCGTACACGCACTTAATGGACAGACCACCAACACGTCTACTCTCGCCTATAGCTCTCATATCTCTGACGTGGTGCGAACGAGACAGTACTTGTCTGTATGAGTTTGAGAGTGAATAAACGCATACACTACATCCCTTCCTTATTACGATTTTTATTGAATCAACCTTATGATCAACATACAAAACAAAATCAACAATTTATAGTAGTATATCACTGTAACATCACAATATGACAAAGCAACTATGTAAACATTAATTATCTGAACCTCCTTCATCTTGTTTATCTTCTAATTCCGGTACTACCGCCTTCCATTCTCCTTCGACCTTCTTTAAATGAACGATATTTCTACGATAAGATTGTCCCGTTTCTTCATTCCTTACAACACAGTCTCCAGCTTTTTTGCTCTCCACGGTATATGGGGTTGAATTAAAATTAGATGCCAATTTGTTTGTCCTGTCCATGTTTTTTATATAAACCTTTTCTCCCTCATTTATTTCTGGTTCCATAGCTTTCCGTTTCTTGTCAGCATACTGTTTCCCCAACTCCTTTTGAACCTTGTCTCTATCTCTTACATCCGAATCCTTCAATATTTCACTTGTGTTTTCTAACGTAGGAATTTTGTCTCTGTTTTTTCTTTGAAAAAATAGTTCTGATGGTGTTCGTCCAGTTGTTGAGTGAGGTGTGCAATTATACATCATCAGGTATTCATATAGGCTTCCTTTCAAATCTTTTCCTTCTGTTCGACTAATGCGCAACCTCTTAATAATATCTCGGTTCTGTCTTTCGACTTCCCCGTTCATTTGAGGCCAATATGGGACTGTGTTGAAAAGACGAATATTGCACTCTCTGCAATACTCACGGAATTCTTCGCTTACAAATTGTTTCCCGTTATCAGCAGTTATGGAAACGGGAAACCCAAGTCTGCTAAAAATTTCCTTCAATATCTTTATTATCTGCGTACTTGAAATCGATTTGGTCACTTTCACTTCCTTGTAACGACTATAATAGTCAATAATAACAAGGAGGTAATCATTACTAGGGAGTGGACCTAAAAGGTCCATGGCCACATCTATCCATGGTCCCATTGGCAGTTCTCGCCTCTTCATAGGAACCGGCGGGGTAGGTAAGGCCACCAAAGTACACCCTTTGCACGATTTTACTAAATTTTCTGCATCTTTGTCGATGCGCGGCCACCAGACCTTCGATCTCAATCGACCCTTCATGGCTACAATGCCAGGGTGTCCCTCGTGCGCGGCGTCTAGAACACTTTTACGGAGGCAAAGTGGTATTACAATTTTGTTTCCACGTAATAAAATATTCTCAAAGAAACACAACTCATTCTCGAAAATTTTGAAACTTCTCACTGAATCATCCCAATTGTTTTCATACAGCCCCCTCCTAACACTGCAAATTTCTTTATCTGTCTCAGAAACACTTTCAATCTCACTCATTTGTATTGCTTGAGGTCGCGCGAAATTAACCACCTGACAAACGTGTGTATCATCGCTCTCCGAGGGGTTGCTATTCAGTTTGCACAGGCGTGACAAAGGATCAGCGATGTTATTCTTACCTGGCTTATACATGATCCGATATTTATAAGATTGTAGGCGCAACACCCAACGTTCTATACGTGCACATGGTTTAGATTTCTTGCCGAAAAGAATCTCTAACGGTTTATGGTCTGTAATAAGGTCAAACTCCTTTCCGTATAGAAAAATATTAAAGTGTTCGACCCCCCAAACTAAAGCCAATGCCTCCTTTTCAGTTTGGCTGTATCTCCGTTCACAGTCTGTAAGGGTCCGATTTCCGTATGCGATTATTCGCGGTCCATTTGCATCTATTTGAACGAGAATAGCACCTAATCCGACCGGACTTGCGTCGGCTATCACTTGAGTTTTATCATGAACATCGTAATACCCTAGCGATTGGATCTTTGTAAGCATTTGCTTCAAATTATCAAAGGAATCTTTTTGTGCCTTCAACCAGAATTTCTCTATGTTGGTGTTCTTGCCAAGCCTTTTCCTGAGTAATTCCTTAAGGGGTTCCGACGTCGTTGCTAAATTTGGGATCCACTTATTAATGTAATTAAGTAATCCCAAAAAACTTTGAAGTTCCTCTATGGACTTAGGAACACGAAAATCCATGATACTTTTCACGTACTTGTCCAGAGGTGTTATTCCGTTTGGTTCAAGATGATGTCCAAGAAAATCTACACCTTGAGTTTTGAAAATGCATTTCTTTTCATTAAGAACCACATTGTTGTCCTTTAGTGTCTGCAAAACTTTCTCTAGTCTCCTATCGTGCTCTTTCTCATCATTGCCGTAGATCAATATGTCGTCAATAAAGTTTATTACCCCTTCACACTGAATCAGCATCCTCTCCATAATTTTCTGGAACAGCTCTGGTGCACACGTGATACCGAACATTAAGCGCTTGTAGCGGTATAAGCCGTTCGGAGTTATGAAGGTGGTAATATGTCTTGAGTCAGGGTGGATCTCTACCTGGTGAAAAGCATTTCTAATATCAAGTTTGCTGAACAATTTTGCTTTGTTAATCTTAGGTAGTAATTTATCCATGGTGGGAAGTGGGTGATTTTCTCTCATTATAGCATTATTTGCGCGTCTCATATCTACACACAACCTCAACTCTCCATTTTCTTTCAGGATTGGGACTATGGGTGAAACCCATCTCGAAGAACCCTCTACTTCTTCAATTATGTCTTCACTTAGTAATTCTTTAATTTTGTCATCGACTTTCTTTTCTAAAGGTATAGGCACTCTCCGACATGGTTGAGAAATAGGCTTCACAGAATCATCAATCGGTATCTCTACGAGGACATCTTTGAATTTCGGAAACGGTGTGATTGTATTCTCCACTTGATTGATGCCAATACCCATACGTAATACTCCTAATTTGAGTGCTGATGTTTTACCCAGTAAGTCTCTTGTCCCACCACTTATGACATAGAAAGTAGAATAATCCTTTTGGCCATTGGTTTCAATTTCAGCTTCGAAAGAGCCTTTTACAGGTAAGGGAGACTGACTGCCATAAGCGAGTGGAATCTTCTGGGGATCTTTAATTTGATTCTTTACATGCACACCGCTGTTTTTCAGCCTTTTCCATGTTTTGTCCGTGACAAGGTTAGGTTTACAACCAGAATCAATAAGCATGCTGATCTCTACGCCACCAACCATGCAGTTAACAGACGAATCATTATCTATTTGAAAAACGTAGTCCACTTCTTCATCATCTACCATATCGACGCTATTTCCATTTTTTGGTCTTTTCCTATACTCTGTGCTTGTGTTGCCACTGAACTTCCTTTTTTGTGACTTAATTTCGGAATTATTGGATTTACATTGGGCTGAAAAATGACCGACTTTCTTGCATGAGTAACAGGTTCGGTTCTTTGCAGGACAGTTTGCATCAATGGTTTTATGAAATCTGCTTCCACATCTAGCGCAACGTATTAGTTTATTCCGTAGATTTAGTCTTACTTCATTTGTTTGGGCTCTTTTATAGCTTTTATTCATAATCTGGTTCACCTCCTGGTCCTTTGATCCATTTCCTTCATTGCCATATACATTCAATTGATGACTCACTAACTCCAGGGTATTTGCTAATGCCATTATTTCATCTAAAGTAGCTTTGTCCCCCATAGTCAAAATCTTTTTCCTAAGTTCGCTTGACGTACATTTTTCCGTGATTTGGTCAATTATAAAATTATCCGGCTTCTCAAACCCACATTTCTCCGCTTGGTTACGTAATCTCACCAGAAACTTCTCCATTTTTTCACCATTCTCCTGTTTCAATTGCCTGAATAAATGACGCTCATAAACTTTACTTTGTTTAGGCAGAAAATATTCATCCAGTCTTTTCAGGGCAACTTCAAATACATCTTGGCTGTCTGCTGTACCATCCGATGCACCAGCTGCTGGTGTAGAAGTATCTGCGTTAGCACCAGGTAAATTTGAATATATTTCCTGAAGACCTGGTCCACCGAAATGTAAAAGCGTCGCTCTTTCCTTCGTCGGGGTTTGAACGTCAGCAGCTTCTAGGTAGATCAGTAATGACCTTTTCCAACGCTCCCAACGAATGCCAACAGTGGAGGTGTCGCCTTCCACATCGAGTCTGTCCGGCCCAGGCATGAAATTTGCCATAGCACTTTACCTCTCCCTGGTCTGATGGGGTGACCTGAAAATACCCTCTAATGGAATAACCGTAACTAATAGGATATAATATTAGGTTTATTTCTCTCACGACAGCTTAAAAATAAACTACCAATTTAATGGCAACTGTTCATACATAATCTACCAATTTAATGGCAGCAAACATAACCTACCAATCCAATGGCAGCATTATCATAATCCGCCAATTTAATGGCAGCAAAACATAACCTACCAATCCAATGGCAGCATTATCATAATCCGCCAATTTAATGGCAGCAAAACATAACCTACCAATCCAATGGCAGCATTATCAGAATCCGCCAATTTAATGGCAGCAAAACATAACCTACCCACTAGCATGTAAGCCATTATGTACCACCACATTATATTTTAATGTAGGTAGTAGGTACCTAACTACGAGTTAGGCCCTGCTTCACATTACAGATTTTAGTACCTATGTACATACAACATAAGTACCAAGCAACAAAAGAGTCAGGAAATATATGATTATGCCACTTAGTTACTAGTAAAGGCTTATTATTTGTTGCACAATCTAAATGATTTGATAGGTAGGTAATTTTACATATTAATTCCCTGGCTTGCTAAACTATTGTAACAGTATGTACAATACTTAAAATACTTTATGAAATAAGCAATGAATAAGTATTCACTTATCAATTATTACCAACATTCGCATTAATACGCAAACCTTACAGTTACCTACATAATATTAATCAAATAGGCACCTTTATTATTATTTATAGTTTATAGGTACCATGGTATTAATACGAGTTGCGTCGTACATTTCAAATTCTTTAAATTTCTTTATTGTCAGAATGTAAGGGTGTCATTTCTTTGAATCTCCCATGTTTCTAGCATAATAAAACATCGATTGATTTATTGAGCTTAGATAGATGCTTATTAAGCGAATATAATGAAAATTATCTACCTACATTATAGTACCACACATTTCAGTTTTCACATCTGTCCTATCGACACTTAAAATATTCCCAACTTAAACATGCAAGCCAGTTACACGAGTACCAAGTACTTTATTCGTTGGTATTTATAAGTCGAATGTAAACAAAGGCGTATTATAACTTTATGTTGGTGTTGCACAGAATTGATTAAATAAAAAGTTAGTATTGGGTTTTTTTTTGTTTACTAAGGGTTATTAAGTAGGTCATTAGGTAAGAACATCTCCTATATAATACTCTAATCTGTGGGTAAGAATAGGCAATACTTTTTAACCAAGTTTCAATTTATTTTTTTATTTTTTTATGTGGGTACTTGCTACCTACGTAAGAAATTTTAAATTTATACGATAATCACACGCCATGGAATAAGTGTATTTAACTTAGGTGTATATTTTTATTCAACCAAGGTTTGAAAGTAGTAAACTAACATCACAAGGTTTAATTTTACTAGTGACCAACATAACCATTTACTTCCTTCCTAACCTAAAACAATATTTACGTATAATTCTCCCTTATCTTATGAAATGAAAGAAAAAAAAAAAAAATATACCTTTTTGCTCGTCGCCACTTGTAAAACCTGTCCAATGGTGGTTATACTATGTACCACTGGCTCGTACACGCACTTAATGGACAGACCACCAACACGTCTACTCTCGCCTATAGCTCTCATATCTCTGACGTGGTGCGAACGAGACAGTACTTGTCTGTATGAGTTTGAGAGTGAATAAACGCATACACTACAGTAAGTAATAGTTGTGTCGACGACGCACGAACCGCGACCAATTTGTAAGTAATAGTTGTGTCGACGACGCACGAACCGCGACCAATTTGTAAGTAATAGTTGTGTCGACGACGCACGAACCGCGACCAATTTGTAAGTAATAGTTGTATCGACGACGCACGAACCGCGACCAATTTGTAAGTAATAGTTGTGTCGACGACGCACGAACCGCGACCAATTTGTAAGTAATAGTTGTGTCGACGACGCACGAACCGCGACCAGTACAAATTCTATTTATAGTTAAAAATGTATTACTTTTAAAATGCCGTTCCAAATATCGCCCCATATAGCATTATTGCATCATTCAAATATCGCATTATTTCAAATAGCCCCATCTTACAGTACAAGTTTTTCGTTCGTCATTAACTCTGTGCCTACTAAGGGCATGCCATAAAAAAACGGACTGTAATTACGTGGAATTTGACGTTTCCGTACGACACCTTCATGCTCGTTTATTCCAAACAGCGACAACCAAACCAGGATGAATCCAGTCGGAACGAAATGTCGTTGTAATACAAAAAAGAGGCACTTTAGGGCCGTATATTGAAAATTGCCTGGAAGCTGGTTTTTTAAAAGATCACAATACGGCCCCAGACCTTTTTTATCTAAGTGGCATAAGACATAAAGTTAAACCTTAAAATTATAAAATCAATTATTATGGGTGAATTCCGACCACAGAGTGACCTCTAATAATCCCAAATATACTTCGCGTTGTCTGGTACCCGTAACACAAGTTTTTTTAATACTTAGCAGGGGACCAGATTGACGTGGTGTGAAAGTGTTCATACGTATAATGACATCACTGAGGCGGTCACCCATCCATCGTCGCACACACCTCGCGTCGCTTAACAGCTGTTATGTCCAACAATTAATTAGTTGTAATCGATTGAACCACTTCCCGCTGACTGATCATATCTTAATCCAATTGCGTGTAATAGTCTCTAATGAATTCTATTACAATGCGGCTGTCAATTAATGTGATGAATCTCCTTTATTTGCAGATGACGAGCCTTAGAGATGTGTAACAGTATATATAAAAGGCAAAGCTAATTGACTGATGTACAACGCACAAACCAACAAACCCGTAAGGCTAGAAATTTGTAATTTTGCACAGGTATTTCTCATATGACGTAGGCATCCTCTAAGGAAGGATTTTTCAAAATTCAACCCCAAGGGGTTAATATAGGGATAAGCGTTTGTGTGAAACTTTTTATTCCTGGGCAAATTTACATGATATTTTGTATGAATTGAGCATGGTAAAAATAATGAGTTAAGTATTTCAGCGTTTTCTAAAATTCAGCCTCTAGGTGGGTAAAATAGGGGACCAAAGTTCAAAACCTCATATCACGCGGGCGAAGCCGCGGGTAATTAATGCTAGTTCTTTAAAAGATGTTTGTAAATTCTATTACAATACAGCTTACCAGTGGCGAAGGCTGGTTCTCCTTCGTATTGTCTCCTTCAAAGGGAAGCCCTAGCCTATAATAGGTAGGGATTTGTATGGGGGTCTTCAAAAGGTAAGTGGAAAGTGAAGTCGATAGGAATGGAGTTGTAGGAACACCCCACGCCACTGCAGCTTACTACAACTGCCAGTTAACTGTAAGTACAGAGGAGAACGAGCTTTGCTCGAAGTTCTAGTAGTACAGAAACAAAAACAGATGACAATAGGTATTAAACAAAAATAATCACAGAACATATTAGTCTGACCGCAACTCGAACCCGAGACACAGATTTGCCAATAGCGCAAAAAGTACATGAGTACAACTCATACGTACTTGAGCTACGAGTTTTGACTATTAGGAAGCAAAATAACTCATATTTTATTACACAACGAAAGAAAAATAAAATAAATACTCAAAAATTCATGGTTTTCCTGGGATAAGAGCCAGCCAAATCGATTTTCACCCCTGAAACGCCCTGCGTTATATATTTCATGGATTCCGAGATTCAGATTATAAATATGTCAAAGTGGTTAAGATTTTAACTCCGAACTGACCGACAGTCAATAGTACGGAAGTATAATTGGCGAGAACACTATCGCCATCTTGATTGGTGTTGATAGAATCCGGTCTGCGATCTTGCGCGTTCGGTTTGGTGAGGGTGGGGATCACGTTTTCCCTCCAAGGAACGATCACGGAACACTAAACTATCAGCCATCGTGGCGAGAGGTTCGGCTCGGGAACTGTCGGTATTCTTGTTAAAAAGTGATATTGATGAAAATAAGTGCAAAGTAGTGTGAAATATGTGCAGAGTCGTTATTATTTTAATAGACAGTGAAAAGTGATTAAAATAGTGTGAAGTGTTTAGTTTTATTACTATTGAGAATAAAGGTGAAGTAATTTTGTTTCTAGTCTTTTCATTTTGAAACCAAACTACCCACGTTATGCCCACATTAAGCCCACTTTTAAGTTTGAAAGCTAGTACTTTAAAATAGTACGATATTTGAGGCATGTTTATTCCCCTGTCTTCGTCAAATATATATATACAAGAATTGCTCGTTTAAAGTACAAGATAGACGCTGTTGGTAAAATTGAGCAGTTGCAGGTTACTTGGCAGATGTGAAACACTATGTAAGATATTTTTCATAAAGCAAAGCAAATCGCTGATATGGTTACAGACGAAATTCTTCTGAAACGACGAGATCTGTTCAAGCCAGTGAATGTCGAGGCCAAATTCCAACTCGATCAATGAGTTTAGTTTATTATTTCTGAAAGAATTGATGGGTGCCTCTTAAGTTTTACTGCAAGGGAACTATAATACTAGGGCCACAGTAACGATAAGGCGTTGGTTACCGCGATATTTTACCTTTGAATTAATTGCATCCACAGCGCTTAAACTTTTTTCTTCTTTATGTTGACTTTGCTACTGTTACTGACCTATCAACACGCAGCTCTAACTTCTGAATGAACTGCGCTGAAGTTTAGAGCGCATATTCTCCAAAACTTACCTTCAAAAGGAAAGAGGTCGGTTTTAAAGATTGCATGAAGAAGTTACAATATTTTTCTGTACTTTTTATGTGTGAAAGGAAAGAAAGAAAGAAAAAAATATTTTCAGTTCACAAAGGACACAAATATTAGGTCCTTACATATAAAATTGGCGTTTTGTCGTACTGGCCACTTTGATCTCAAATATATCTTCTTTGGTTAGGAATTCCAATTTCAAATTTCTACCGCTATTTATATGCATTTGTGTTTCCAAAACCGTAATTCATTTGTTTTTTCCTCTATTAGTTTTTTCTTTGCGTCAGTCTGTTTACAAAATGGAAAACATGAAATATCGTATTATTTTCGAGTACGAGTTCCACCGTGGCACCAGTGCTGCAGAAACGGCTCGAAGGATTAATGTGTATGGCAGCGGTGTCGCAAAAGAAAACAAAGTGCGTTTTTGGTTCCAACGTTTTCGTTCTGGAAATTCCGACCTGCAGAACAAGCCCCGTGGATGGCCGGAGACCAAAGTTGATAATGAAGAATTGAAGGCTATTGTGGAAGCGGATCCATCGCAAGCCACGTCCAAGTTAGCTGCAGACTGAAGTGTTAGTGATAAAACTGTTTAAATCCACTTGAAGCAAATTGGGAAGGTGAAAAAGCTTGAAAGGTGGGTACCTCATGAATTGAGTGCAGCAAGCCGACAAACGCGCGTTCCAACCAAAATATTATGTGGAGTTCTACCTACACACGGTACAATCAATTTGAGGTATCCTTAACGCGACAATAAACGGCGTTTAGTGTGGCCCCATGGTCACATCCAATAAAACCAGTTCACCCTTCACCAATTCCACAATTGGCCCGAACTCAAACAAAAGAAATAATTCAGATGAGCCATAATAGCTGGTCGCTATTAGCTCTCGTATTTTATTTTCTTTTCAAACGGGAGGCTACGTTTGAGGGTTTTTTGGCTCGGCTTTAATTAAAACAAGTCTATTACGTAGTGGCTGGACAGATTCGCCAAATGTTCTAATTAAAATGACGCGGGGCTTTCCTTTCGAAGCGAAAAGTGGTATTGATTTGTGATAAATCTCAAGTCTTATTTCATTATACTAAGACTAGCTTTTACCCGTAGCTCCACTCGCAGCAAGTTGTTTTTGTTTCTGTTGTGACAGATTAGCAAACGTCAAGGAGACAGAAAATTGTAATACGCCTATTGTATCTATCAAACGCACGACAATGTGTGTATATGTAAGGCATCTGAGGTATATGTAAGGTGTGTCATTTATATTAATTTTATGTATTACTAAGCATTATTTTTTAAAATATGTTAGCTTTCTGCACACCTTCCTCCATACAAACTTTAACTGTGCCAAATATCATACTCCACCATTCGCCCAATTCTCGTAAAACTGTACTCGAAGTTTTTGCTTCACGTATTAATATTTATAATTATACGCATGTTAAATTATACACATCCGTGGCCCAGAAACATTGAAAACGTTTTGTTCCCTCGGCGGGATTTGAACGTGCTACCGGGTTGAATGCCGACTCGCTAACCACAGAGCTATAGAGGTCGTCAAATAAGAATAGATACTTATGATTAGGCATGTATATAAACATGCGACAAAACAATCGAATTTTGGGTGTAAAAAAACTGAATATTGAATACTAAATTACCAAGTTAGCGAAAGAATACAAGGCAGAAAAAAATTCAAATCTGGTGACTAATATAACCTGTTTTTTTCAGTGAATATTCCAAACTGGCAGACAGATATTATTTTAGCGATATTATTTAATTTAAGAATAGGCATATATATTTTCCCTGATGTAGGTAATTAAAAAAACATTAAGCAGCAAAACGAGCGCACACAAACAAAACGTAAAGAAGCGTACAAAATTCCCATTTTTATTTTTTCTCGGTATGCTATAAAAATAAAAAAAGAAGAGCTATAAAAGTAAAAGTATAAAAGCTATGCAATAGCTTAAAATTTAAATTTCAAAATGGCGGATATGTTTAATTTATGTGAAATCTCAGAAATGGTGCGTACTACAAAAAAAATAATGAAAATTTCTTCTCCCTTACAAACCCCACAACCACATATTTTCTTCATAATGGGAAAAAAGAAATTTGAAAATCCTGAATTTTCCAACATTTCTATAGCTTAATACATCGCTGGTATCTCAAAGTAGGCATTGCCATATTTCTTTCTATAATCTCGGAAAATCTTCTATCTCGGAAACGGTACATCCTACTGAAAAAATAATTAAAATATCCTCTCCCTTAGAAACCCCGTAGCCACATATTTTCTTCTTTATGGGAGAAAAAGAAATTTGAAAATCCTGATTTTTTCCAACATTTCTATAGCTTTATACATCGCTCGTATCTCAAAGTAGGCATTGCCATATTTCTTTCTATAATCTCGGAAAATCTTCTATCTCGGAAACGGTACATCCTACTGAAAAAATAATTAAAATATCCTCTCCCTTAGAAACCCCTTAGCCACATATTTTCTTCTTTATGGGAGAAAAAGAAATTTGAAAATCCTGATTTTTTCCAACATTTCTATTGCTTTATTCATCGTTCGTATCTCAAAGTAGAGCCATTGCCATATTTTCTTCTGTAATAGCTTCTATCTCGAGAACAGGTAATCCTGCTGAAGAAATAATGAAAATTTCGTCCGCCCCCAAGTAACTCGTAACCACGTATTTTCTTTATTTTAAGAGCTTTTTTTTAATCTAGAATTTCCAAAAATTTATATAGCTTACATAGCTGGTACTACATAACATACTGTGTTAAAAATCATCAATCCTAATCAGCATCCGCCACAACTTTAAAAATTTGTACTCATGTCATTTTAACGAAGAATTAAAATTCTCCATTTTGGAAATAGAAATTGAAAGACAATTTTATAATCAGCAGGGTCCAGAAACCTAGAAAAGGACACCCATATAAATTTTAATTAAAAAGAATGTACGCCATTTTGGAATTTCAAAATGGACTTAATTTTCATATTATTCTGCACCCCCAAAAACCTTAGAATCGACACCCATACCAACAGAAAAACAAACTCCAACAGTATCCAAAAACGCGATTTTCCGTAGCCTGCAAATTGAATTTTTAGCAATCATTAATTTATCAACCCAATCTGGTTTTATAGCTGCTTACATCGTGTAATAGTCACCAACTTACAAATTTCGATGCTAATTTGGATTAAATTCCGCCACCTTTTATCTGCCGATTTTTTTTATTTTTCATCACCTGGGTGATTTCGCCAATTTAGTAATTTATTCGCCAACATATTAATTCGCTGCCAAATTTAGTAATACAGTATGCTCACGTGCAGCCGCCAACTTATTTTTCGTTCGCAAGATTAATTATGTCCCTTATCATAATACCGTGCAGTGCAGACAAAAAATACACTCTGCATTAATACATCATTCGTTTGTGCTGCTAATTCAAATTCTGAAAAGAAATTCGGAAAACTTAAGGAGATTGTTTGATTGGATCGAACTGGTTTATATTTTTAGAAATGTATGAAGCTAATTGCTTAAAGCCCTTAAGGTAAACATATTATACGATTATTTATAATAATAAATAATCGTGGACAATCAATAAGCGCGTAATTAAGTCAGCGTGACGTGGATTGGTGACGTCACGCAGTCACGGCACCCGTGCCGTGTTTGCGCTTTTCCACGCGTCACGCTGTCAGTCCGAATGACAGCCGCACATGGTGAATTATTGGTGTGGTTTAAATATTAATTTTAATTCTCATTACATTGGATCGATATGCTCTCAACTTCCAGATAATCAGTGGTTTCACAAAACATAAACATATTACTAGGTATTGATGAATTCTACTTATCGACTAATTAGTAACATTAATTAGTGAGAGACATTTTATAATAAGTATCAGATAGCGTATTTGCGTGTTTCCTCATTGTCGCTCGACACGAGCAGTGACAGAACTTTCGAATAAGCTATCCGACACTTAAAGGACTGTGAAACAGCCCTTAGTCCGATTGTAAAGTTACTAGGACAAAGTTGCCGGCACTAGCTAGTTAAAACCCCTCGATGTACCCTAGTTAAGTCGCGCCTGTTTATTTATTCACAATCATAAAATACCCCGAGTTTGTGCTGCCTCAGCAATTTAACCCTTTTTACGTACTTAGTCCTAAAAGATTCCAGTAATTTCTACACCCAAATTAATTATTAAATAATCCAAACAGATGTCCCTTTAGGATGATTAAGCAAAATAAAGGTAAACTTTAAAGGGTCTTCTTGATGACCTTATCGGCAAAAAAAACTTTAACAAAACAAAAAACTTTAAAAGATAAGACAACCATTAGCAGCATATAACGGGACATCTTATTGAGAACCACCAAATAGGTACAATATAAATAAAATTCTCATGTAACTCTACCGTATAAACAGGTAAGTTAAAGATGTTTAAGTTATTGTAATTCACTTATAAAAAGAAATATTAGGTTTACCTATGAAATTGCCGTTTTGTATGAAAAAAATTTAACGAATTTTTTTCATGTATTTTTTATTTTTAGTAATCACCCATGCAATCAATGCATTTTTGCCAACGTAGTGGCAGTTAATTGATGCCCCTCTTAAAGAAGTCAGCTGGACGGGAGGCAACAAATTCTTCAAAGGCATTTTGTACTGCCTCTCGGGTATTGAATTTTTTTCCCGCCAAGAAGTTATCCAAATTCTGGAAAAAGTAGTAGTCTAAGTAGTAGGCGTAAGGTCTGGTGATTAGGGCGGATGACGGAGATCTTCCACCCCAGTTCTTGTAACTTGGAGACCGTCTGCTGTGCAGTATGAGGTCGCGCGTTGTCGTGCAGGAGCAGCGCAGACGAGCGATTGACCAATGCTGGTTGGAAATGTGCCAGCTTCTCCATCATTGTGTTCAGTTCTTCATAGTAACATCTGCAGTAATGCTCACTCCGTTTGGTAAGAAGCTGTGATGAATCACACCGGCGCTAGACCACCAAACAGTGACCATCACTTTTCTAGGGGTAAGTTTTCGTTTAGGACATTGTTTAGGTGCTGAACCAGGATCCAACCAACTTGCTGAGCGCTTGCGGTTATCAAACAGAATCCATTTTTCATCGTAGGTAACAATGTGGTTCAAAATTCCTTCATTTGTGTGTCTGTTGAGCAGTGCAAAGCACGTCTCGACGCGTACTTCGCGCTGACGATCATTGAGTTCGTGGGGCACCCATTTGTCAAGCTTTTTTACCTTGCCAATTTGACGCAAATGGACCAATATTGTTTTGACGCTAACGTCGAGATTCATTTTTCAGATCGAAATTTCAAGAACGGAAACGAGCAAACCAATAACAGGTGGTGCGTTGGTTTGTAGTGTTAGCTCCGTAAACGTCGTTGATGTTGCGTGCCGTTTGTGCCGCGTAGCTGCCACGACGGTACTCATATTCCATAATTACTCGAATTTTTAACGTATCCATGATAACGAAAAAGATTGAAATGCGATGAAAATGTAACACTAATCAATAAATAAATGACTACTTTTGGAAAAAGAATTCCATTTTTTTTTAATAAAATTAATTTGAAATTAGAATTCTTAGCCAAACAAAAATTATTTTGATTTGAAATGGAGCAAAGAGCAAGAGCAAGAGAAGAGAGAGTAATTAGCCAAATCGGTTCTCGAGTTTTAGCGAGACCTAGGAATTGCAATCCATTTATATATTTAACGTAAGAAGACTTTGAAAAATGTTACAACAACTTAACGTACAAACTGACTTAACAGATGTTGATAGTTTAATATTTTTAAAGTAGATCCTTTTTAACTTTCTAACACATTGTAAAAGAAAATAACGAAAAAACGCTTAGGTATGTTGTTTTCTAGTTAAAATCACAAAAAAACCTAACTTGTGCTAACATACTTGTAAATCTCGTTTATCAGTCTTACTCCATAAAAAATATTAGGCACATCCATCTATCGTCCACAAACACAGAAACCATATTATTCCCTCATTAGGCCTGTCCGTGAGTCGGGAACAATATCGATATCGACGGTCCCGGTTTATTCCCGAACTTTTTTTATGTTCGTAACTGGAATTGCTCCGATTATTATATTAGTTCCGACTTCTCCGTCTTGATCCCCGAAGTTTAAGTGTTGTTTGTCGAATCGATTTTTACGATTATCGATGGAATTAGATTTATAAGCGAATGTGACGCGAGTCTCTTTATGAGAACGCATTTCTTTTCTGAAAAGGACATTCATCAACGTCATCATCATCACTAACAACATCAGAGACCGACGTGAGTCTCTTTTCAATGTTCGGCGAACTGCAGCTTATTGCGTTAGTCATTCTGCTACCCCCTTATTAATATAATAGCTTTTGCCCGCGGCTTCGCTTGCGTAAATAAAGTGTCCCACGGGAACACTGTATATTTTCGGTATAAAAAGTAGCCTATATTTTATTCCAGAGCCTAAACTACCATATCAAATTTCATCAAAATCTATTCAGTAGTTTTTTCGTGAAATCTATCCACACAAACCTTCACATGTATAATAAATAGTATTAAGATAATATTTTCTAGTGCAATGAGTTGTTTCCTTAAAAACACTCATAAAATTTATCTGTGTTTCTAAAAGCTAAAACACTCACGCTTTACATTTACCAAAAATGTGTCATAACTTAATTTCAACATAGAAAATGTTTCATCGGACTAGTATAATTGAGGCATAAGACAGTTCATTTAAACTCTACTTGATGTTTTCCGCAACTTCGTACGCACAAAAGTAAGCCCCGCGGGTATACATTTTATATTATACATTTTTATATTCTATATATTTTTCCGTGATATAAAGTAGGTAGCCTTGTCCCCGTGGTCCACTCCGTCCAAATTTCATCAAAATTGGTCCAGTAGTTTCGGAGCCTTTCCAATGCAAACAAAGAAACAAATATTTCCTCTTATATTAGGGTAGACTACACTCTACTTGATGTAATACGTAGTCACTCATCGCGTCGTAATACAGCGCCCTAACGACGCTATAAAGCAGATACATAAAGCTAACTGTGATTCATGGCTTGGCCCGCATAAAAATGGACTGCACACTACGTTAGCCACGAACTTAGAGAAATTTCAGATGAAGAAACGGCACGCCTGGTATATTTCAGCTACTTTCATAGTAGAATATCTTATGGCATGTTTTATGGGGAAATGCTGCCGACATAAATTCAATATTTGTGCTGCAGAAGCGAGCTATTCGTGCTATTTATAAAATGTCCCCTTTTCAATCTGAGAGAAAAGTTTAAAGAAATAGGTGTACTGACCGTCGCTTCTCAGTATATTTTGGATAATTTATTATACGTTAGAAAAAACTTAGCAATTTCAAGAAGAAAGGTGATAATCATTGTATCAACACTAGAAATAAGCATAAGCTAGATGTACCAGTGATAAGATTTAGCAAAATAAGTAAATCTTTTAAGGGCCATACGGGGTATACGCGTGTACAATAGGATCACAGAAAACGTGCAAAACCTTCTATTAATAAATTTAAATAAAAAAGTAGTCAATGAACTTTTTTGAGCTAAAGCTTTTTATAAAGTAAATGATTTTGCTAACGATGGCACACCTTGGGAATAAGATGCTCCCCTGCAAGGCTGTCTCTATGTACTTGTGTACTTTTGACTTTTTTTTAATATTTAACATAGATTTAAGTTAACAATGTAAAATATATTTTTCTTTCAAAAGAACAATTTACCATATTTTTCCTAAAAGATGGCCCCGTGCGAGTTTATTACGCCGGTTCTTCTCGGCGGGTTAGGGTTGAACCGGTGGTTGCTTTTTCTGTTGACTTTCCGAAAAAAGCTTGTTAAGTTTTATTTAGAAATAAAATGTTTTCATTTAATTTCAACATTATAGCCTATGTCCTATTCTAATGTAGCTTAGTGCAGTAGAAAATATATTCACTAGTTTTTGTATAGAGGATTAAGAAACTTAGAAAGTACCAGGGGCGTGCGCTCCATATAGGCAGAAATGCAGTGATTTACTTGTCATTCACAGATATTTTAATAAAACATTCGTACGTTTTAGATGACTTTAATTAATAGTAAATAAATTAACTAAAAATATAATTATATATAATAAAATATATAATAATAATATATATATATATATAATATAATAACTTAAAAACGCCTAATATTTTATAAATAGTATATAATTTTATAATATTTTATAAATATAACTCTTTTCATGCCGTTGCGTTCTGCAGGACATATCATCGCATGTATGTGTAATTTTCATACTTCGCAAACGCACACACCCATGAATATCGACATGATTATATAGCAGAAACTCCCGCGGCAGGCGATGGCTCTCGGATATCCGAACGCTTCCGAAAACCGCCGAACTGGCTTGTCGGAAATTATTCGTTGCCTATAATCCGAGTAAAAATAATAGACGGAAATCTAATAAATCACGTATGCACATTATGCATTTTTGTTTAGTAAGGCTTTATTTGTTTAAATAGAAGAAACGTTTTGTGTTTCGCGGGGGCCATATTGCATATTTCATGTGATAAGCATTGTTTACAATCTAATTGCTCCAGTTTATTTATAGTTTTCTTAAAAGATTTTCATTTTAATATTTGAAAGTGTGTACATTTAACAGTTTATTACTGAGTTTCTATAATAATTGTAGTGATTGGATTTTACTAGTGCGTTTGTTGATTTTTTTTAAATGTTATTTGATTGTGAGGTTTGTGTTGAAACACATTTTCAACACAAACCTCACAATCAAATAACATGTTTATTAAAAATTAAAAATAACAAGTTCTTACAATTTTCATTCAGTGAAAAGATTCAAATTCTGTCTAAAGGTAGTGTAAACGGGTGTACCCGAGTTACAACAATTAAACCAGCAAAAAAATAATGTAACTCGAAAATTTCATGTTAAAAGTTATGAAACGTATAACTGGCTGTGTGGTTGTGTACACACGATTAAATTATATTGTTTTCCTTGCATATTATTTAGTAATTTACATCGGGATATAGTAATCTCAAGTAACCGGAATCTTGAATATGTGAAAATTGAAGCTGACTGACTGGTGAGTAGTTATAATATTTTAAAATATGCTTATTATTTTACTTATTAGAATTTCTTCCGCCGCGACGATCGATCGCTGTTTTGTCTACGTTGCCGTAGAAGATGTACATTAATAGTAGTACATCTAAGACTTGCTCTGTTGGCATGGTTTCGACTTAGAGATCCGTCGCTTGGCTGTGGCTATGCTAAAAATCTATAAACGAAAAAGTTTTTGTGACCAAGTACTTCGCCGCATACCCAGTGTCATAATCCTGTGCACGCCACTGGAAAGTACCAACATATATATATGATATGTAGATTGTAGGTACGTTTGTAACTCTTTATAAATGAATATAAATGTAAGTTTCACAAGAAAATAAACTTTCATATTTATTTCGTTAGGAGGCAAGTATTTTTTTTATGTTACATGGACTCAAATAATTCACTATAGTTTACTTTACGTATTAAAAAGGGCTTTTAAAATCTGCATACTAATATATTATTTTCGATGGGTATTCGAATTTATGTACCTATGTAAGAAACGCACGATTTTTTTATTTTCTTTACTAGCTTTCCCGATACACGTAACTCTGTCGTAACCATGAACTGGAATAAATAAAAATTATATTCCCGCGTATACTTCAGATTCATTTATGTTCCAACTTCGAGAGTAAAACAATGGCCGGGTAAATTAAAAGCCGTGTGGTGTCACGGGACATCGGATAGGAACTTATTTATTATAAAAATATTAATTTTAAGTTCTATTCGAGGTATAAAGAAAATAATAAAGGCTATGCGTAAAAATCTTACGTTACGGACGTTTTTTCCCGGCTAGGGTACCCCTCCGCAACGCCCCATAAGGAACTTCGTTCCAATAACTACTTCTACACCTACAACGTACATCTACACCTGCATTTACACCTACCAACCTACTGGGACCGGCCGATTTTTTACAATAAACCAAACAGGTAAACTGAACGCAGATATTATAAAATTTGACAGTCAATTGACAAATTGAACACAGTGAACAGTTAGCGTGGGAAAACACAATCTTCGTTTTTAAGAATGAATTTCAGTATGCTGCTGGGGCTGCCATGCCGTGGTGCTGCAGTGCGTCTAAAATGTTTGCCGAATCTCGCGTTTCGATGGTTTTCATGCAATCATGCGCAAAAAAGCGGGATCACTACTGCAAAGACTACGAGACAGTGAAAACAGCATTCTGAAGGTTATTGCCTCTAGAGCGGACTGTCCCATTTAAAGGCACTGGGTGAAGATAGGCATTGGGTTAAGAAAACAAAATTTAAATACGTTTACCAGCATAGTTTTAAGCTAATTGTTACTAACAAAGCTATGGGCTAAACATGTCTGAAATAAAGATTTATTTAATTTAATTTAAGTATTATCCCCGCAATTTTTCTAATATCTTTCACCGTTTAAACCTTCCGTACGACCCTCCTACTACTTCCAAACCACAGATTACCACGTAACTTTCCTGAACTTTCACAATTATTTCCAGACCAATATTAGCCAAATCGGTCCAGCCGTTCTCGAGTTTTAGCGAGACATTGTAATTGCAATACATTTTATATCTAAGAAGAAGAGATTTATTTATCATCCAACAACCTCCCTATTTTGGCACTCAATAGGATAAATAGTTTGTAATCTTTAAGTTCAGTCACGCTCCAAAATCTGTCGGTAATAGTTGTATATTCTATTCATAATATATCGTAATTAAATACAGTATCCCACGGGAACACTACTTATTCAAGATAAAAAGTAGCGTATGTGTTAATTCAGAGCTTAAACTACGACCATGCCAAATTTCGTCAAAATCCGTTGAGTAATTTTTACGTTGAGTAATTTTTAGGAAAAAAAACATCCATCCACTCTCACCAACTTTCTGATTAATAAAAGTCGTAGGATATCTCGAAGTCGCTCTTTTTAAAATATAATATTATATTCTAAAGAATATACATAATATTATCAACATACTTCATGTGTACTGGTAAATACGAAATATTTTAGTTACACAAGCCACATATAAGACGATCTTCATAGCATGAACTAATATTGAAATGGGATAAAAATATAATTGAATTGGTAACACTTCGAGGTCTACCGCTCTCTGGCAGTATCAATGTATTCTGGCAACACCGAGCTTCTTGTAAGTCAAACACCACTACCTCAGAAAAAACTGACGTGAAATAATGCTTGCATCGCGCCGTGTAAGGGTGTCCGAGACAGAGATTTGGAATTTAGTAGTTTTATCGCCAAAATCGCCTAGTCAATACGTCCACTTTTCACGTTTCACTTTACACGTTTTTTTCGTTTGCCAGTCTCATACCATAAAAAACAACCAAGTGCGAGTCGGACTCATGCAATAAGTGTTCCGTACCATTATTTATTACTATTACTACAACTATTAGTGCTAATATCGAGCACTAGTATTAATATCTAGCAAAAACAGTGAAAGAGTTAAGTTTTTGTATGGGAGCCCCCTCAAATAATTAACTTAATTTATTTCACCATTTATTTTTGAAGAGAATATAGAACAGAAATACATCATTTGTGAAAAATTCAACTGTCTAGCCATGACAGACAGACAGACGGACAGCGAATTCTCAATAATAAGGTCCCGTTTTTTAACCTATGGGTACAGAACCCTAAAAACGATATGAAATCCAACGCTGGCAACACCGACCTTTTTGTACTTGCAAATAAAGCTACAATTAAGGGCGTTCGTTATTTTCCCGGCGCTGTCCGTGTTTTAAACTCCCGTAATGATTTGTTCGACACCGGCATGAACTGAAAAAAACATTTCATAAATGCGAGTTTCTTTAATCTTTTCTATGTAGGAGTGTTTTGTTTTGTTTTGATATTACATTTTTTAATGAAAAGTCATATAAAAAGTGATACATATTAAAATAAACAGTCGAAAAAATATATTAAATCATTTTTACTACATGACATTATGATTTTTACTTTACTACAAGAAAATTCTAACAACAAACTTGGGCAGTTACGGGAGCGTTTACAAATTTAACAAAAGCATTTTGGCTGTTTTGTACCATTTTAAGAGCAAATAAAACCAAATCGTACTAAAATTATGATTATTTATTTTAATTATTTCTTCAACCTAAATTTACAAAAAGAGGCGTCTTTAGGATCATTTTTCTGCTCTTATGTAGCTTATTTTGGTTGTTTCAAAACCACCAAAGGTATCGGATATAATCACCTTTAATACGATTAAAAAATAATTCAAGCATATTAACCATTGATTGATGGAAGAAGCATAAAAATCTCCTGTTGAAGAAATTGACGTGTTTTGTTATTACGCGGCAATAAGGTTAATTTTATTTGGTCACTTGTCTGGATTGGCACAAAACATTTCTAATATCTTCGCTTTTCATACTCGGTATCCGGTCAAACGACTTTTCGTAAACGCGTCCTTAATTAATAAGATCATCATAATCACTTCAGCAAACAAAGTATGTAAGAAGGCGTCCATTAGAATGGGCTGGAACCAAATCCTCCTTTTAAAATGTATGTTTTAAATATGCTCTGAATCTCTGTTCCTATTGACCATTTTTTTATCACATCTAAATTTTGTGATATTATGATTTTTATTTCCAAAGTATCACAAATTACGGGTTTTTTTTTTAATTCTACCTATGTCATTAAATATACATATTTTAATTCGTTTTATGCATTAAAATCATAAGCAGTCTCTATAGATACAAAATAAATTTTGGCGAGTCGTTAGAGACAGAAGGGAAGTGTCTAAAGAGAAGTATTCGCTAACTTTACAACAGTTAAATGAAAACTTGTCTTTCGATGGTTTAAGATATTTATTTCAATGGTTCTTTATTTCTAAATATTTTTGAAAGTTTTGCACAAAGTTCATATTAAGTGTATATTTTTGTTAGGGATTTTAGGTGTAGTCTACGTACGTATTTTAAATTATGAGACAAAATAAATTTGTATGGAAATCGATGGAACCGATGAAAAGAAATGAGCTTTATTTGAAAAATACAATATGTGCTGTATATATTTGACTGTTAAATTCCGGTGCTCCAACACCTACTAGGATGTTATGATACCTATACGCGTGAAAACTTACAGGAGTGATTTTTTTTTTACAGACCCGTGTTATTATAAATATTTTTTTTTTAGCCGTTCACTGCTTTATTTTATAAAGTACAATCAATTCTATTCAGTATTGATAAATTGTCAAATGCGATACCGTTTCATGTTACACACGATTTGGCAAATATGCTGTCGCGGGTTCAAAATAAGGGCGATAGAAATAGTTTCGGCAATATTTGTGTTATGAATAAAAAGCAGGGTGTGCATGAATAAAAATCAAATATTCTGATACACAAGTAACTTATGATAAAAATGTGCGCGAAATCTGCATGCATAAATAAAGGAAAAAACTTGAAATCTTGTTGTATTGAAAATCTGATTTCAGCGTATTCTAGCCATAGGCAGCAGCTATTCGTGCTACCAAATAATACTTCGGATAATATATTCCAATACTTTTGTGTTTTTCCAGAACAAGTACTATGCAACTTAGCGGCGCGACGCTGCGCGACGCGGCGGACGGCGACAGCAGCGGCGACGCGCGCTTGACAAGAACTGCATTGCTGACAAGCGGGGGCTGCTGCCTGCCTGCGCGCGTTGCTATTAATGCTATTAATAACATACTTGAGTTTGCTTGAGTGATAATGGAAGTAAACCTAAAGTTCTGTTACTAGTTGCATACTTTAACTGAAATTATAATAGTTTTAACTTAGACATTTTCTTTTTAACAACATAGCGTACGAAATAGAAACCAAAATTGGATGTTTGTACGGTAAGGCCGTTTTTATCTTATTTTATTTTATATTACTTCATATTATAATAAAGAGGAACGATTTGTTTGTTTGTTTTTTTTTTTGCATTGAATAGGCACCGAAACTAGGCACTGGGTCGATTATTGAAGAAATTTGGCACAGATATATAACAATAGATTAGACACATAGCCTACTTATTATCGCCGCAAATATACTGTTCCCGCGCAATTTCCTTTTGCGCACCTAGTCTATATTCATATAAATAATTTGAAGTGTCTGTTTCTGAAATTTAAATTAACAGCTTTTCACTCATTTTTTTTTTCTTTTTAAATAATTTTGTCCATCTGTCAGTTTTGTTTGATCCGGATAGTCTCTGAAACGGCTGGACCTATTTTCACAGGACTTTCACTAGCAGATAGCTGATGTGATAAGTATTAAGGCTAATTCTATCTCAGGGCATATGAAAAAAAAAGTGTTCCGTTTCACAAACGTAGCGAGCACCAGCTGGCCTTCTTTAATAAACAAATAGGAAATCCAGTTCCTACGATTGGGCGGTTTACCTTGTGAATCTAGGCAAAAGCAATCTTCAAATAAGGTGACATGAAGTTTAACGTCTGTAGGCGTTACGAGCCATAACGTCACTCACCGTCCTCGTCCGCTAATCAAACGTGACGTGGATGTATTGTTAAATATTAGGTATATTATATAGAGTTGAATCTATTGCTAAATATAATATACAGAACTAGCTTTTACCCGCGGGTCTGCCCACGGGAACAATGATCTTTTTCGGGATAAAAAGTAGCCTATGTTTGTAATCCGGAGCCTACAGATACAAAATTCAATCGAAATTTGTTCGGTACTTTTTGCGTGAAAGAGAATCAAACATCCATCCATCTATCCATACATCCATCCCAGACTTTCACATTTATAATAGTAGTAGGATTGGGGAGACTACTACATGAAAAATATTTAGTTTTATTTATACATATAAATTTAAAAAATAATACGTGTGGCACTCGGGGACTGCCGCGGTAAAACTATTGCATAGTATATAGACTTCAATAAGTCTACACGCATACGTCTAGTCGCACGCACACAAACACCGTGCCGAAGTCTGCCGAACTGAAACGACGTTAGACGATGCACGGCTTTCAACGCCGCACCGCTGTGCCGGTCGGAGTAGGGAAGGTGTTCGGTTTATTTTCGTTACGGAATTTCTTGATTCGGTTGCCGCGCTCAAAGCCCGCGATAAAAGCTATGCAATATCTTAATATTATTATTACTACTTGATAGAATATATTATTTTATATGTAGTTTAGTAATTAGATACATCTAAAAAATGCTAAAATGTTTCTATATTTTTGCTTCATTAGTCCAGTTAACCCGCGTCATTACTTTATTTACATCATATACAGAAACATTCCTCACGATAAGCATAAATTTAAACGCAAAAATGTTGAAGATATTTACAAATATGTTCCTGCGGCCTTATATTTCATACAAAGCGTATGATGACCTAACCTAACAGTGACGTCACAGCTAGGTACGACTTTTGCATGGAGCGTTTTCACGAGACTGGCGAAATTTTGTAAAGAAATCGCTGTACATATAATAAATACTGATCTTTAGTAGAATGTTAATTTATGCAATAAAAAAATTCACTTGCCTATGGATATAACTAGTGTGTAACTCTGTGACACACACAAAGAAACAACAGCTCGCTTTAATGCTACATAAATAAATACAATAATACATAAATTTGGTCGAATATTATGTTTTTGCTCACGTTTAGATTATATTGGATCAAACTTTTTTTAATCTATGGACGCTTTACAACACGTCAATCTGTCCTCCGTGCTAGGTACCTGCCCGAAAAACTTGTGTTACGGGGACCAGTTGGACCGGCGACCAATGGGATGTATATTTAATACTTTTATACTAGGTATGCATACGAGTATATTATTTAAAATTTTCTAATATTATACACAAATTTAATACACATCCATTTGAGAACTTTTGTATTCCTTCGGCGGGATTCGAAACTTTGGTGGCTCAGTGGTTGGCCACAGAGGTCGTCGAACTGGATATTATAATATTATTGCTGAAAGTTATATCGAAGAATTGGATATGAGTATTGATGAATATATTTTACATAACTATAATTAAATATGTTGCCAACCTTATAGGCTTGGATATGATCCGGAATCTGGTAGGCCGGGAAAAATTCAGAGCATTGAAAATAGAACTCTGCGCATTAGCGCAGAGTATTCGCGTTCTATGGCATTAGCCATAGAGCTGAAAATCGAACACACAAGTGTTGAGTTAAATGTCAATGTCATAATATATGACAGCTCGACACTCGACATATATTATGACACTCGACACTTTTTAGTGTCTACACACTAAAACAGCATTAAATACTTTATCAGATGTGTGTATATTATGTATTACGTAACATATGTGTGTGTATTATATAAAGAAACAACACTCGTGTGTTGCTAGCCTTTATTGTTCATATTCTACTCGATTTTAACTACTCAGAGAGATAATGGTAATTCGGTAATTCCGCGGATAATTTTCGGAAAATAAAAGCGAAAAGGTCAGTCGGTTTAATAGTCCATTAAAATTAGCATATTACGACTCTATTACGCGAATATTTTGTGAATGACGTCACATAAATTATCTCTAATGGCGGCTTTTGAGTTCCGATTATAAAAGAATTATTATTAGTTGAAGTAATTATCATTATCTGCGTTCTTTGAATATAAATGTTAAATGATAAAAAAAAAAAAAAACAAAATAAAGACTTGCGTTAATGACTAGCTGCACGCTTAGCGTGACCGCCATAGAAATGCGTTTTCTCTACACAAGAATAGACATACCGACAGATAATATGGACAAAATACGATATAATTGATGGCAGAAACGACAATACAATTTTAGACACATTTTTGTTAAGTTAAAAAAATTCAGTTAAATGATCCCGAAAGACAATTGTTTCGCCTTACCAATGACAGATATGAGTTATTAACTGACCTATGTGTGATAATGTTCTAAGATTCCTCAAATATTGTAATTTATATAGTTTAATTTAAATAATGTAATAGTGGTCGCTGAATACCTCTATATTTCCAAGCGACCTTTAATAAATATAAGAAAAAAATCAGAGCTACCTACCTAAGCTAGCTATTATTTTCTCTAGTTCACGCAGTTGCAGACGACATTACGTTTTAGTATCAACGGCCTCAATTGCCATTAGGTGTGAACGCAGTGACTAACCTTAATTCGTTAATACAATATCTTAATGCCCTGCTTGTCAGGTTAAAACCTTACGTGTATTGCCTTAAGTAAGTTTGCCTGTACAGGTAAACCGGAGCTTGTAAGTGCACAACTGTGCAGGTTGTGTGTGTGTGCAGTATCAGCTCAAGCTGACAGATATAACTGTGCAGGCAAACCTGTCAGGTAAACCGTTACGTGTATGGATTGGAGTGCGGTTCCTATAACTTCATTCCTATCGGCTTCGCTTACCACTTACCTTTTGAAGACCCACATCCTAATCCCTACCTACAGGCTAGGCCTTCCCTATGAAGGAGACCGGCCCTCGCCACTGATGACCGGCCACGCCCTTCGCATAACAATAGATTCGGGAAATAAGGCAATGGGTCACAGGTATTGCTCGGAACGGGAGCAGTGAGCACGTTGATACGGCAAATGTGTGTAACCTACATCCGCGCCATCAGAGTATTGAGGTCTGTCACAGGGGACGCGAGTGAAATGCCTAGCAAACATTGTACCGCTTACCTTCTTTCTAGGGTTCTTTAGTTCACGTTTATAGTACGTACACGTATATAGTTTCGTCATGTCCATCCGTCCGTCTTCCAAACGGCTAGTGCTAGAAGATGAAACTTTGCATGGATATGTAATATGTATATTTCCTACGTCGAGAAAGTGCTAAAATGATATAGCGAAATATATTTTTATAGGAGGTACCCCAAGCAGGAGAGGTCCCCACAGATAAAATGACTTTTTTCTCGCGTCTACCCCATTGTGTGGTATCATTAGATAGCTCCTTTAAAATAATAAAAGGTTGCGAAGATACATTTTTGATGTATGTATCCGTTTGCGAAATATTCAACTGTAAAGCACACTTTTTGTTAAAATAGTGCGTTCAATGGCCTCAACAACATTCAATCTATCTACATTCCACCAGCTCGAAAGATAATTTCGCGTCAAAAGCTTAAAATCACCAACAATAGTGGCGCAAAGTTTTAAATCTATCGGTCGAATGGAATACAAATGCGCAGGAAACGAATAGAAAAAGTAAAAATATTGATACGAGAATTCGACGATCATCCGACGGAATAATATTTATTCGCCATCAAACTTTCCACAAAAAATACGCAACCAACTATAACGGGGATGGAGCCTTTCTTTGTATGACAAACTTTGTCAGTCATCATCATCGTCACCGACCGCTAGGCTGTACTCTAGTTTAGTTTTAGTAGTAAGGTAAGCAGACTTCATTGTAACATTGTGTAAACGGTTTCCCGGGCTTTGGCGCGTACCAATGAGGTTTTTGTGAAGTACATTATTACTAGCATTTGTCCGCAGCTCCGCCCGTGTAAATACAGTATTCCACGGGAACCCTGTACTTTTTCGGGATAAAGGTACCATAGCAAAATTTTATCAAAATCCGTTCGATAGTTTTTGCGTGAAACAGTCACAAACATCTATCCATAGTCCATACATCCATCCATCCTCAAAAACATGTACATTTATAATAATAGTAGGATAGGATATGGAATACGAATCTTCAAAATCCTGAGAACTCCGCCCGCAGCAGGCTGATGGATACGATAAATGATACGCTACGATTTGCCATACACTGCCCAGCTCCTCAACGTACACTGTCAAATTGTTACGATTAAACGTTAGGTGTGTAGCGGGCTTAAACCTTAAGCCCTTACTTAACTTAAGCCCGGTGCAGTTAGTACAATCCGTTCAGAGTCATTGAACCTCGCATTTCCTATGAGAGTGATCCTCATGTCGTCGGCAACAATTGTCCTAGGCAAAATAACTCCGAACAGACTGTAGTTATTATTTTCTTGTACACCTTGGGAATAAGAGGGCCCCTGCAAAGCTGCTTCTATCTACTTAAGTATCTTGACTTTTGTTATATAGATTAAGTTACTTATTACATCGTAAAAATATTTTTTTGAAAAGAACAATTTTCGAGCGCGAGCGTCTTACGCCGGTTCATCTCGCCGGGCTAGTTCCCGAACCGGTGGTAAGCATCATGTAGGACAATATTTAAGTGTTATTTAATAACCTTATATGGAAATAAAAATGTTGAGTTTGAGTTTGTCTCAATTTGACAGAAAATCATTTAAAAAACCATTCTATTTCTTTCCTACGTTAAAACCTCAAAACTTGAATTTCCCTTACAATAAAAATCGTGCTATAAATTGAAGTCATTATAAATTAAGTTGCAGAAAGTACGTCGCCGCAATAATATTTCACGTGAACGGAACAAAGGCGAACCGAACAAAGGGAAATAAAGATTTTACACTGTCTACAATATATGACGTTTGCTTCCACTTTCCGTATTATACCTAAGTGACGATTTAAATTAGTACACTTATGAAGTTTATCTTCTACGTACTTGAAGATCTTGTTAGGAAAAAGGAGATAGAACCTGCAGATTGCAGTTTTAACATTCTACTACCATTTTAATGTGTTTGAGAGTATGTATGAATGTTTGTTACTCTTTCACGCAAAAACTTCTAAACGGATTTCTATGAAAATTGGTATGGTAGTAGTTTAAGCTCTTTTAAGTTTAAGTTTCAAACCAGAGGCCCGAAAAGTATTTCAGGGCTGAAAGTTTAGTCAGTAATTCTAAAATAAAAATAAAAAATGCGCACTCGCTCCGCCCGCTCGCGTTTAACATAATCAAACTTTTTAGAGTTCCTTATTACTACCATCCGTCCATCCATCCGTCTATCTATCTGTCGGTCTGCCCAGAAGGGCGGTACATTCTGTAATAATGATGTAATAATATCATGTGGGGTATAGTCGAATTGGTCCTTTGGCTTGCTTGCACTTGCTTCGCTCGCTCGCACACTTCTACTATTATGTATTCTGTGCTATTACTAAGAATCCGCCACCGTGTAATAGGGCGCCAAATCTTTAATTACGCCTCTGTGCCCCCAGTATAGCAAATATTTTTATTCCTTATGAGAAATGACCTATGAACGGAGCAAGTGAGTGAGTTGCGGGAGAGCGGACGGCGATATTTTTTTTATTTAACGCTTAACTTAACTTAACTAAAATAACTACATTGTATTAATTGTACTTTGTAGTTACCACGACCATATAATGAAAAATTAAACCCAAAAAAATTAAAACATGCATTAAAAACTGCTACATTTAATGCATTTTAAATAACGTAGGTATAACACTTAAATATTATCTCTTTGATATTTGTATATGTCGTAGATCTTAGATAACGAATCGTCATATTTCGATGCGGTTTTCTGTAATTGAAAGCTGGTGTAAACGAGATGGTTCTTAGCTATGACCGCTCAGCTACCAGCCTACAACTTGACAAAAGTCAGCCAGGTATTATTGATGTAATAACTATTCTAGATTTTATGTGACTGATTTAAATTTATCGAGCCTCACATAAAATTTCCCATTCCCCAAATCCTATCGACGTCAAGATTTAGTAAGGTTTGTAACATATTTCATGTTTTATGTAATCTTCAATCCCATTTAGCGACCTGTGGAGTCTGTACCGGCCCATGCGTCACTGTCGCCCGCCATGTTTTATTTATCGCCTATTATGGGCCCCACGGAATACACCGAATGCTATTGAATTCATTTTATAACCTATTGGTTATAATTTTATAACCATTTTATAATATGATTTGAAACTAATATTTTGTTAAAATATATTTAACATCCACATAAATACCTGTCATAAACCTTATATATTAGTAAAATTAAAATGGTATATTTACTTAACAATTAAATAAATAATAGAATATAAACTAATTTAAACATCACCATAAAAAAAACAGAAATTTACATAGACTAATAATTTACTCTGTACAGACCCAATTTAATATTTTTATAAACAAAAATACAATATTATCTACAATATAATGCTACCAAGTTAAATGTCACTAATTCACCGTCCAATAGGTATATAATTATATGGCACATTAATTTGTTTGAATTTCATGTTTTTCAATTCTATTCTATTTCAATGTTTACAAAAGGATTGAATTGGATTAGAACACTGTATAATAAATACGCTTTTTAGGTTAAAATAAAGAATTGTAAAAAATATAACCCTCAAAAATAATAGTAAAATTCGGCTCTTCTCTCATTTTCTCTTTTTGCCTTCGCCTTTTTTATCACACATTCACTAGAAAAATTAAACATAATATTACCTACATATGAAATTGGAGTTTTTTCGTACTGACCACTTTGATCTCAAATATAATATCTTCTTTGGTTAGGAATTCCAATTTCAAATTTATACCTCTATTTACTCATGCATTTGTGTTTCGAAAACCGTAATTCATTTGTTTTTTCCTCTTTTAGTTTTTTATTTGCGGAACTCTGTTTTAAAAATGGAAAATTTGAAATATCGTATTATTTTCGAGTACGAGTTCCACCGTGGCACCAGTGCTGCAGAAACGGTTTCAAGGATTAATTATGTGTATGACGGCGATGTCGCAAAAGAAAACACAGTGCGTTTTTGGTTCCAACGTTTTCGTTCTGGAAATTTCGACCTGCAGAACAAGCCCCGTGGACGGTCGGTGTTAGTGATAAAACTGTTTTAATCCACTTGAAGCAAATTGGGAAGGTGAAAAAGCTTGAAAATTGAAGCGAAAATTGACTTAAAAATAGTTACTAGTGAGCGTTTGGTGGACTAGTGCCGGTTTCGTTCACTACAGCTTTCTTAAATCTGGCCAGACGATTACGGCAGATGTCTATTGTCAGCATCTGCAAATCATGATGGAAAAGCTAGCTGCTAAATAACCGAGGTTGGACATTCGCTCTAGGCAGTGGCCTAGAGCGAATGTCCAACCTCGGTTGTCCTGAAGCAGCAGTGGCTGCTTCAGGACAACGCTAGACCACACACTGCACAACAGACGGCTACCAAATTAGAGGAGCTTCAATTGGAACGTCGAAGTCATCCACCGCTATCCGTTATCTCCTTGTAGGGGAAAAAAATTCAACTCCGATGGGGCAGTCTAAATTGCCTTCAAAGATTTTATTGATTCCTTTCCAAATGGTTTTTTAGTATAGGAATCAATGAACTAGCTATGAGATGGCAAAAGTGCATAGATAGCAATAGTATATATACTTTATTTAAATAAATATATTATGTTTAAAAAAATCGACTTTATGTTCCTCCTTTACAATACGCCAATTTCATATGTACCAATACCTAATATATGTTTAAGCTAACAATATTTTAGATAAATTTTTAGTAATTTTTTTTTAGTTTACTATCGAATATTACGGACTTGTTCACTTACCCGCTGAGCGAGTTCAGAAAAGTGACGCTGTACTTAATTTATGTAGCACACCATCACGTGTGTAACACGCGGTCGGATGTATTTGGGCGAAAACGCGAAACCGTGGCACATTGGACTTTTCTACATGGCCCCATGTCTCAACGTGCAAACACTAAGCCTTTCTCTATAGTATACACTTGAACTATATTATGAAAACCGGCCAAGTGCGAGTCGGACTCGCACACGAAGGGTTCCATGCCAAACCAAAAAAAAAATACGTTTGTTGTATGAGAGCCTCCCAAAAATATTTATTTTATTATGTTATAAGTGCTTGCTGTCTGTACAAATTTCAACGAAAGCGAAATTGTAAGAACATCTACTCGTGCGAAGCCAGGGCGGGCCGCTTGTATAATCTACAATAGGTTACTATCGATAGCCTAAACGTCCGTTTACGCCGAAACTGGACGATACGTGACGCGGCGCTGCATTTTGAAGATAGCGATTCAAAATTGATCTTTATTCACTATACATTAACAAAAAGACGTACGTTCAGTTACAGGAGTTCGAATGCCAAATTGCACCGCTCTGCATATCACGGCGCCGCTCTTGCAATGGAACGTGTATCTTCTTGTGTACTAAATAAATTTAAATTATGAATCACTATGTTAAAAATGCAGCGTAGCGTCGTGTATCGTCTCGTTTCGGCGTAAACTGATACTTAGAATACTAAACTAGTACCCTTTTTTGGATTATACAAGCCATCCGCCCTGGCTTCGCACGAGTAATGTTCTAAAGCAGTACGTTTGTTGAAAATTGATCTCTTAAAACGTTACATTAAATACGTGTTTCAGGTTTTATTATCGTCTCGTTTCGGTGTGAGCTAACCCTAAGGCTGGGACTAAATGATCAGAAATCCGGCGGGCCCGAGAAAACTCAGAGCACTGAAAAAAGAACTCTGCCCTAATACAATAGAGTTGAAAATCGAAGTGTAAGCTGTCATATATAACATTGACATTTGACTCGACACTTGTGTGTTGACATTTTCAGCTTTATTGTATTGCACAGAGTTCTATTTTCAATTATCTGTATTTTCCCGGCCTTACGGATTCCGGATCACATAGTCCCTTTAAGCCTTACATAAAACTTGTAATCGGGTTTTTAATTATGATCGTCCTTGGTCCTGTGATAGATGTGTATCGATCGGCCGGCTTCGGAAAGTCATCCATCTACTGAGCCGTGTAACATATTATCACACATCATATGTTACTTTCAATTTCATGAGTATGCTGTATTTCGTCGATGAGTTTTTTGTGATTAAGAAATAGTGTTTTGTAGATGGCAATGAGCTTTCTGTCAACGAAAACTAATAGTTAAGCATTTGTTTCGTGATAAGGTAACCACGGTACAGTTTAATTATTCATAGTAGTTCAGGGTCTCCAGCTTGACAGAAATTATAGAGAAATAGGCAATTGTAGACTAATAAATATATTATCTATACTAATCTTTATCTTATCTAAACTATTTTCTTTTCTGTTTTTTATAGAGAATTTGGTACAGTTTAGAGCGTCACAGTCGTTGAGTTCCATTTTACTTAACTACCACACAGCGTAATATAGTATATTATAATGCTTAATCTAACATTTAAGGCTCTTAAAACTAATTTATACAAAGCAATTGCTTGATTAGATAGAGAGGAGGACAAATATGGAAAAAATACACCTACATCATTAATATTTATATCTAGATGGTAAAAGATTTCTCGTCTAGCTGCTTCGTTCCGAACACACTCCATCAATATGTGCTGGACATCTTCGACTTTATCATACTCTGAGCAATTTGGAGATGTTACCGTCCTCAATAAAAATGCAAATTTATTTAGTGGAATATGTCCAGAACGCAACCTTAATGCTACTGCGGTATATTGTCTGCTCAAAGTACCCTCAAACCAAGGCATTTTAAGTTGAGACGGTTGAATTAATATATATCATATGCATTTCGTCACAGATGTGAGGTCAAAATGATCTTCCAGGTTTTATATGATAGCTTGCTTTATATTATGATGAATAGCTTTTATATGATGTTTCATGTATGGAATATAGTTAGTATAATGAGGACAAATATCAGAAGTTAATCCATTATTTATGGCTTCTTTTGCTAAGCAATCTGCCTTATCATTTCCTTCAAGACCTATATGAGAAGGAACCTACTGGAATGTTACTATTTTGTTTAGTATTTTAAGTTTTAATATTAAATCTAAAATTTGATAGGCTGTCGCTGTTCCTCGAAAACACCCATACTATCTAATGTTTTAACCAAATGAGTTATACCTACATTGTTATAGGCACTATCGATGTCAATAAAGCAAGCTAAGGTGAGGATTTTACGTGAAAACCATATGTGTATACGAGAAATCAACCTAAAGAGAGCATCAAGGCATGAACGACTTTTTCTAAAACCTATAGTTTCGCTAGAAAAGTAGTTATTGTTTTCTAAGAACCATTCTAATCGATGTACAAAATGGTAAGTTTTAGAGATACATGAATGCAATAGGTCTAACAATGAGAGAATGAGTCTTATATTTAGGAATGGGAACAATTTTGAGTTCTGTCCATTGATACGGAACAAACCCTAAATGTAAACAAAAATTATAAATTTTATATAATGTACTTTACCGATCAACGGAAGATTCTTGATCAATGAAAAAGTTGCATTATCTATTCCTGGTGTATAGTTTTTTGATTTCATGTAATTGTTTAGTTCACGAAGAGTAATTGGCGACTGGATTGGCGATGAAACTGCTAGTCTACGTTCGGCGACTGCTTGCGAGAGTTATGCATTCCAAAAAGTTATAATAAATTTTGACTAGGATTATTGTTAATTTTAATGTAAGGTATGTGTCTATCAGCAGCTTCATTCAAAATATTAAAAAAAAACAGTTATATGCTTATTGAGGTTCGTTGGCATGTCCGCCAAACGAACGCCGACATGCCAAACGAACATACGCAGAATTTTATAATCAGCATATGCGGTCCAGTCTGCATTTTTCATATTACGTTTTTTATAAAAGTTGGGATCGAACGGTATGGTTATAGAAAAAATTATTACATGATGGTCACTTCCGAGCGTTTCTCTAGTAACTCGCCAATCAAACCTCAGAGATATGTTAGTTGACACCATAGTGATATCGGAGATCCATCCTCCAGAGTGCAGAAATTACTGTCAGTTAACGCATCAAAAATTTGCATACCTCGAGAATCAGTGCAATTAGACCAATTTGAGTGGTGGCTGTTAAAATCTCCTGCTAGTATGGTATTGCTTTGAAACTTGTTAAAGATTTCTTGCCAGTCATTTTGATTCGTGCGCGCTAGTGGGCAGTAAACAGACACTACATTTCTAATAGTATCGCAATTAAGAATTTTTACATGAAGTATTTCAATATTTTTATTAGTAAGTAATAAAAAACACTGTTGAGCTTTTAAAGAACAATGCGTTCAAATGGCCATACCTCCATAAGAATCGTGACTGTCTGGATGGAAAATATTGTAGCCTGAGAATCTTAATTCACTGTTTGGTTCAAGCCATGTTTCACTTAATAATGTGTGTGTGTGTAATAACTGTGAACTTTTTCCTTAATCAATATTTGTTCTAAACAGATATTTCTGAATCTTAAGCTTTGAGCATTCCATTGAATAATATTCATATAGTTACCTTTGTTTATACTGCTATCCATTATGTAAAAATAAATTAAATATGTTTTCAATGACTTATAAATCTGATAAATACGAGCTTACAAGAGTAACAAAAATTCTAACAAAAATGTTCCTGCTAATTTAATCTTATTTTCTAAGGTATCATTTTTTTCAAAATCATATACTGCAATTTAAATAACAAGTCCATAAATAAAAAAAAAATATTTTTTGGTTCTGTGGCTGCTTGATCTCTTTACCTGAGTCTGGTAAGCTTTCAGCTGATGACAAATGTTGTGTTACACGTTTATTATTTTTATCCATTTTCTTATTCTTTTTCTCAGAGATTTCCTTGATGTACTTTCTATTTGTACATTGCTTTTTGGAGTTGATTTTAATATTTCCACGTATGTGTGTGTAAACTCAGATTGAGTAGGTATATCAAGTGTGTGTAAACTCAGATTGAGTAGGTATATCAAGTGTAGAATTTCGCAGCATGTCATTTGTAAAATCTTATCAGGTACATCAGGTTGATCCGGTGGAACGTATGTTGTAATGTTAGTGCTTTTTTAAAGGAGCAATTAAAATCTGCCATCAAATCTCGTAATTTCTTTTCTTTTTGGAAAATAGGGCAACTTCTTGATAAGGCTAGATGATTACCGGAACAATTGGTGCATTTAAATTCAGTTACTTCGCAATTCTCATGATCCTTCCCACATTTTGGGCAAATTATCTTTTTGGATGGCCAAACATTACGAAAATGGTCAAATTTGTAGCACCTGGAACATTGTGTCACTCGAAATGTATACGGAGTAACTAGGACTGGATTATTATATATATGTATGTACCTGGATAAAGATGAGCCATTAAATCAAATCCTCACAGTCTCTGAAAAAATCCATTTACCATCAGAATCTCGATGTTTCTCCCGTCTTGCACCTAATATTTCATGTGGACTGTGTAAACATTCTAATATTTCCTCGATACTAAGCTTAATGTCTATATTCTTAATCATTCCGTAAGATCTATTTACCTTAATAGGTTTTCGGCATTTAATATTCTTGTTCTTTCAATATGCACATTCTACTAATTTATCTGCACTTTCATTATTTTCTAATTGAATAATAACTTTATATGTATTTAAGTATTTGATTTTTGTTATGTCCTTAATTCCCTCCTTCTGAAATATCTGAGCTAAAGTGACGTGTTTGGGTTATTTATCTTTTCCTATCATACACACTTCTATTTTTTCTACAGCTTCCTTAGAAGTAACATCCGTACCCCTGGTACTTTTTTGACGTGATAACGTCTTATAAATCGATGGAGCCGGCTGCCCGCACGAAAAAACATGACTCATGCGTTACCTGTTACCTGTTATCGTTACCAAGTACCGTTACCAAGTACCCAAGTACCAGCGTTACCTCGCATTGCCTTTACCTCATTATTATTATTATTATTGTTGTTGTTGTTGTTGTTGTTGACGTTGTCACGTTCAACTATCGTCAGTAAACCGACTTTACAGACAACCGGTATTGTTTTTCCTCCTCTAGTAACCGTGCTCCAAACTTCATTATCATCCATTGGTCTGCTTCGCTTCTCGATACGATTAGTTCAGTACGAAGCACGAATTAATTGTATGTTATTCAAATTGAATCATACTTCTCGACTCCGTGAAACCCAATGAACTTTCATTGTTTTTTATAAGCTCTTCAATATTCATATCGCTATCATAGATTTCGTCACGTAATTCGCTCGAATCATGCATTATTTCAAGCTACCGGAAGCGATGCGACCGGCTCCTTGCTGAGCGCGCGCACTCCATAAAAAACCAGTTTTGCAATATTATAATCGCGTGTTTACAAACAGAACGTCTAGGGCGGACCGATGCTTGCACGCAACTCCAACTATTATACTTCCCACTACTATTATAAATGTGAAAGTTTGTGAGAATGGATGGATGGATGTTTGTTACTCTTTCACGCAAAAACTACTGAACGGATTTCGATGAAATTTGGAATGGTAATAATTTAGGATCTGGATTAACATATAGGCTACTTTTTATCCCTAAAAAGAAGTGTTCCCGTGGGTAAAAGTTTGTACGGATCTTTGTCATTTTACAATTAGAAGTGTGAGAATTCGTATTTAGTATGTTTCAATTACAATTAATCTCATAATCATCTTTACCATATTTTTTTGATTTCGCCCCAAGGGGTAAAATTTATAAGCAAAATTAAAAAAACCCTAGTAACGGCCCGCCCGTTACTCGAGGATTTTTGAGGCCCAAAGCAACTTAATTTAATACGGACGAAGCAGCGGACAAAGCTATAAGCTGGAGACCTAATGAATCAGAGAAGTAATAGCCTACAAATTACGCGTTGTAATTGAGAGTTACGAAGATTGACGCTTTACATAGGACCTAATCAAATACTTATATTATAATTTTGCGAAAGTTTTTGTGTATGTTTGACTGTCTTTCACGCTGAATCGGCTGATCCGATTTCCATGGAATTCGGTAGCAAAGTAGACTAGGTCCTGGATTAACCCCAGAGCTACTTTTCATGCAGCAAAAATATAGAGTTCTCGCAGGATATTCTTTATACGTGAAATTTGTGAGAACGTTTAGAGTTCAATAAAAATAGCCCTAAGAGTCAGCTCACACCGAGAGGCATGCGACGCTGCGCTATATCCTACTAATATTATAAATGAGAAAGTTTGAAAGGATGGATGGATGGATGGATGCTTGTTACTCTTTCACGAAAAACTACTGAACATATTGTAATGAAATTTGGTATGCTAGTATTTTGGGCTCTAGATTAAAACAGACTACTTTTTATCCCGGAAAAGTACAGTATTCCCGCGGAATACTCGATAGCATAAAACACCGGTGGAGCCGCGGAAAACACCTAGTTTTTTAATATAGCGATTAAAAATATTATTTCATTCAATACACAAGAGGATACACGTTTCATTGCAAGAGCGGCGCCTTGCTAGGTATTGTGGTGCAGCTCAAAATTCTAACTCTTGCAATGAAACGTGTATCTTCTTGTGTAGTGAATAAAGTTCAATTTTGAATCGCTATCATAAGAACTAAAATATATTTTTTTTAAACTATAACCCGACTACGTGAACAATATAGCACATGTTACCCGGGCTATTATTACGTACCTACTGACTCGCCATTTATTAAAATCGGACTAGTAGTTTAGGTGCTACGGTAGAACAACGATACATAGACTGCCAAAATCATTACCCTTCCTTCGCCGTAGTCGGGTAAAAATGCAGTGCCGCGTGGCGTATCGTATCGGTGTGAGCTGACGCTAAGCGCCATAGCTAGTTTCTAGCACGTACAGTGTCATATAGCTGTACAAAACACCGTCACCCCACGTCTAGACGAGTCATTTTCGTCCCCCACCACCGATCATAACTCACATATCGTAAAAGGTACACTCAACCAGAAATGCTAAAAATGCTGGAGCTAAAACGTCAGCGTAACATACTTTATAGTAGGTAAGATTTTATGTGTAGGTGAATATGATAGCTAAGTTTAATTAAATTACTGTCAATTCCTTATAATATATTGTTAAAAAGTAAGGCTGGCTAAGGTAACGTAATGCCCTGATTTCATTGCCCACTATATCAACTTTGACTGATTTCATTGCCCATTATAGCAACTTTGACTGATTTCATTGCCCATTATAGCAACTTTGTAAGTTGATATAATGGGCAATGAAATCAGTGCATTACGTTACCTTACCTAGCCTTACTTTTTAACCCGACTACGGCGAAGCCAAAAGGAAGCCAAAGGATTTTGGCAGTCTATGTATGTATGCTTGTTCCACCGGTAGCACCTAAACTACTGGTCTGATTTTAATAAACGAGGTGTCAATGGATTCCTAATAATAGCCCGGGTAACATCTATCAAGGCTATATAATTTACATAGTCGGGTTATAGTATTTTTTACAAAAAATGTAGTTATTAACGCATTGGAGAAAATGTACCAAATCACTGTCGAAGACAATAACTAGGACCCTACCAATTAAACGTATCATTGTATAAATTCTTCATTGCACGGTAAATAAGTGACATTTCAAATTGGTAGCATTATTGTGAACTTTCCTTTTGTTTACAAAAATATAAAATTATATCCGAACAGAGTATACAGCCATATTGTCATATATCATTCAAGTTTTTCAGGATGGAGACGATTTTCATACGTCGGGCCTCGGCCCATCTATTATAATTATTATGATCAACATCGAACGGAATGCGTGTAATTGACGTTGACAAATCACTGGTGACGTCACTTCTACAGCCGCGCATAATGTGTTTGTTCGCGAACATTTTACATACAGAGTGTTTATGTATTTCAAAGAAAGCTTCAGTTAAAATGATTTATATCCTGGACTCCTAGTATTGGTAGTAATATATAATAGACGTGTTTCATTATCACCAGGAGGCGTTGGATCAATACTATATTAATTCGTTTTGTCTGATCCAATTTTAGCTAAACAAAAGGAACAATAAAACACATAATGGTAACCGTGAAATGCAGAAATACAATGACTCGTTAATAGAATCAGGCGTTATTTTGGGAAAATCCATAGCATACAATCCAATTAATTTTATAACCAGCTATATCCCACGATAAAATAATAGAGCGTTAGGCGTTACTTTGCGGCTATCAAATTTCGAATATGAGAGCAGTACCTCCTGTAGTACTGTAGATTTTGCCCGCGCGTGGTTCTATTTTAGGTGCATGACAATAGAGAGGAATAAGTTTATGTTTAAGAATAGATATTTATTTTTTGTGTATTTTACTTTAATATTACTAACCCTAATGTTATTTAAGTTTTAAGTATGTAATACTAACACATGGACCATGGTAGTCTGAAATAAAGAAATTTGAATTTTGAATTTTTGAAATTGAATTTTATTAATCCTGCCTTGGGTCTATATTAAATGAAGGCTTATATAAAACTGGGGCTAAACCAGCAATAACGCCAGTTTATTATCGCGATGTACCCACGACTTGTGGCGATAATGTAATAACACAATGACAGAACGCAGCAGTCGTTATCTATCATTGCAACAATCGTTACTCCTCTCGCAAATTACCCAATCATCACCTGTTAAGTGTCCCGCGCATTACCCTTCTGATCTATTACCATTATATTAAGTGTCATGGTGCCCACAGGCTGGCCAAGCCGCTCAGCGAGCAGAAACCCAAAGGGGTGGCAGTGGCGATGACACGATTCACATCAGCGTCACATACAATTAAGATACAATAACTATGGCAGGACAGTTTGTAACTTGCGAACCTACAACATTAAGTCAATGTTATTTATTTTATTGAATAACCAACGAAACAACATTTGGTACGGTCTAAAAATGATAAAACAATGTTTTTTTATGGATAAAATGTGTTCTAATGATAAGTGAAATGCGAAATCGTGCGTTTGCGACAGTGAGATGAACTGAAGTGAAATGTGAAATAAGTGATAATAATGGTAACAAAATAGGACGAAGAAAAACAATTACTTCATATAACTAAAAGCTAAATAAAATATAGTGCTTAACAACAAAGTATAAAAATCATAATGATATTTAGCAATGGAGTAAATTTTACAATACAAATATAACGATAGTTTTTTTTTATTACTTTTGGAAGTATTTTTTATTTGCTTTATGTAACAGTAATAAAATATAGGCTTCATAATGTTAATCCATCATAAATACCTACTTGTACCTACTTATTCACGGACACGACAATCTTTTTTTTGTCCAACTTCCTAAATTTCTTCAGATTAGTATTAAAATAAGTTCTGCGATTGATCTTACATCTACAGGCTAGGTCTTCCCTTTGATGGGGAACCAGCCTACAGCTGGGGGGTGGCACTAGTGAACAAAAGGATTTGCTTGCTTGTGAAGCTGCCTACCTAGCGTGTCAAGCTAGCGTAGCAAATGAAATAAACCGACTTCCAAAGTAAAAGCCAACTTAAACGTGAGTCGACGAGAAATGAGAAAGACGTCTATAAAATATATTATTTTATCAGGATATTGTTTGGACTGGTACCGATTTCAATATTATGAAAATTGTGTAGAGAAATATTTCTAATTTTAGCCGAATTTAAACGAAATTACGTTTAAATAAACGGGAATTATATAGAAATTATAATTCATTTCATACTTTTTTGTGCATTTTTACTTTAGAAGTCGGTTTAGTTTTTGTTTCAAAATAATATTTTTCCCTTTTTAGTCATATTTATTATATTTTTAATAACACATTTTAATAAAGTTGAAAATAAGCGTTCGTTATAATTGTATACGCGACAAGCATTCATTAGGTTTTTTGTAAGATAATGCTGATGATTGGTATAAGTTACATAATGGCATATTCTTGCAGTTCTTTAAACAATGCCGAAATTTCCAAACTTGTATCTTTAAAGACTGAGGAGTTATATTCAGTGCTTTTGGATCCCTTGGCACAAAATTTTACTTTTTGGTAGCATAATATGCTTGATTTGCTTGTCAAATCCCTATAGATGTCCCTATAAATTTTGAGGCGTTCCCTCGATTCCTCATGGATGCCATCATCATTATACCCTTTACAAAAACAAAATAATTTTTCAAATAGGTCCACAAACGGCAGAGTAATATTCAAAGATATCCGTGTCGGTGTAAAATGCTATGAGAAGTACCTATTATATCATCATAATGTGATGATGTGTGGTGTGGTGATGGAGAAAATGATGATTACTGTAATTGACATAGTGGCATATGCTTATAGTTCTTTAAACAACGCCGAAATCCCCAAGCATGTATCTATAAGTAGTCAGGATTTCTGTTCAGTACTTTTGGATTCAGGGTATACCTGGACCAGCAAAATTGCACCAGCCAAATCTTACTTTTTGGTAGCATATACTTGGGTTACTTCAGAAAAAGTGTCCATATAAATTTCAAATAGTTCCCTCGATTCCTCTTGGATCCCATCATCAGGTCAAACGTTGTTTTAAGGAGTAACTAAGGCTTATTTTAGCTTAGTGTTCCGTTACTAAAATAGGGTTCCGTTTTCGTTATTCCTACGCAAACGAAGTTGCCGGTACCAGCTAGTAATATAATTCGATAATTGTATTACTAGCTGAAGCCCACAACTGCTTGCCTAGCGATCTAAGCAAGCAACTTGGCAAGCAGAGATCGAAGCGAGGCTCTGGCAGCCGAGGGCGATAGGATTTGCTTGCATGCAATGCAGCTTGCTAGGCATCTAAATTCAGCATAAAATGTAAACCTGACATAAAAGTATTGTTGTACGGCGAGGGAAAAACAAATTAACTTAAAAAATTGCCGTTTCTCAAGTATAAGACCTAACTAGATCGATTTTTCTCCCCCAAATCCCACGCATACTAAATACCATGAAATATATTATGAAGCTGTTTTCGAAAAACCAATAAATAAATATACAAGGTTGTCTCGCTAAAAGTATAAGACCAATCGTAAGATATAATAAACCATTAAAAAAATATATTAAACAAGTCAAACAATTTAGATATCCCAAGTCTTATAAACATAATTTCTATGTTATGTCTGGATAAATTTAAGTTCAGACATAACAAATTAAGCTTCCTTAAACCTCCATCACGCGACCAATCACAAAATGGGGTAAACAGGTAAACTGTTAGGAAAATTGATTATTTGGGACCCGCTTCGCGATCGGAACGAATGAAATATGTAAGGAAAAATAAATATATATCAGTATTTTTTGTTTCTGTAGAGATTCTATTGTGTTGTGAATAAAAGTGCGTCATTTAAAATGAAACTTTAATACTCAAAATACTTGGATTGTAAAATCTCTTTCTACCCCATAATATGTAACATATATGTGTCGCTTAACTTCAAACTCAGATAAATCCAAATTTGTAAATTTTAAGATTTTGGTATCAAAATAAAGGATTTAAAAATAAATACCCAGATAATTTAATCAAATATGTTTAAATCCGCATGGTTCTTGAGAACAAAGCTGTTATAATCATAATATTTTATCAAAGTCCGATAGATCCATTAAACATTATATTTCAATAGTAGTAAAATCCATCCGAGCCTATAGTATTGCTTTTGTTCAAAGTGGCCGTCAGTTGACGCAATCATATTTTTCAAATCTAGGTAAATACAGATCTATTATATCAAACCTCTGTAAGTAAGAGTTTTTTCAAACATAGATAAATTTCATTCTATTATTTAAAATGAAGATAAATCCAATATAAATATGAGGTTTTTGAGAGAATGGACAGTTTTATCGCTGAATTTTCTTAACAGCATATTTTTTTTTTTATATCTTTAAACTATACACAATAGATTGAACCGAGTTTGAAGTTAAACGACACATATAATAAATTGTAATAATTCATTTTATTTCAATACTATGTCTATCACTGGACATGTCCAAATTTTGTAATGTGCAGATAAAAGACATGAAAGTATTATAATATACTAGACGATGCCCGCGACTTCCTGCGCGCAAATTTAATCTCGTGGAAACCGTAAATTTTTTTATAATAAAAAGTAGCTTATGTCCTTCCCCGTAGTCTATATCTTATTTCATTAATATCGGTCCAGTAATTTCGGCGCATTCAATGCAAATAAATAAACAAACAAACAAACTCTTCCTCTTTATTATATTAGTGATCAATTTGAAATGTCCAATTGTCTAAGAATGATGTATATTAAATAATGTTTTTCTTGCAGCTTGAATGGATTGGTGGGTGGGTGGAATTAAAATTGACCATATATGATATTTTGGTTTAATCAATCTCACACACTCAACAATGATTGTGATTATATTATTAGATGCAGCATTTGTATGTATGCCTATTGTACCTTACTCCATAACTTTTTTCTCAGTGTGCTAGGTTATAAGGCTAGATTGTAAATTACAGTGGGGTCCTTATATTGCTAACCTAGCAAATAGACTCAGTTCTGCAGCATATGCAGTCAGAAAAATTAGAGAAGTTTCAGATGAAGAAACGGCACGCCTGGTTATTTCAGCGACTTTCATAGTAGAATCTCTTATGGCATACTTTTATGGGGAAATGCTGCCGACATAAATTCAATATTTGTGCTGCAGAAACGAGCTATTCGTGCCATTTATAAAATGTCCCCTTTTGAATCTCTGAGAGAAAAGTTTAAAGAAATAGGTGTACTGACCGTCGCTTCTCAGTATATTTTGGATAATTTATTATACGTTAGAAAAAACTTAGCAATTTCAAGAAGAAAAGTGATAATCATTGTATCAACACTAGAAATAAGCATAAGCTAGATGTACCAGTGATAAGACTTAGCAAAGTAAGTAAATCTTTTAAGGGCCATACGGGGTATACGCCTATACAATAGTATCACAGAAAACCTACAAAACCTTTATATTAATAAATTTAAAAAAGTAGACAAATAACGTTTGTGTGGTAAATCTTTTTATAAAGTAAATGATTTTGTTAACGATTGCACACCTTGGGAATAAGATGCTCCCCTGCAAGGCTGTCTCTATGTACTTGTGACTTTTTTTTTCTTTATATTTAACAGATTTAAGTTTACAATGTAAAGTATATTTGTTTCAGAAGATCAATTTTCCATCTTTTTGCTAAAAGATGGCCCCGTGCAAGTTTCTTATGCCGGTTCTTCCCGCAGGTTAGGGTTGAACCTGTGGTAGCTTTTTCTATTGACTTTCCGAAAAATGCTTGTTTAGTTTCATTTGGAAATAAAAAAATCATTTCATTTCATTTATAACATTTTTTATTAAGTCATCAACATATAAGCCCCTGTAGGGCTGCTGATGATTACTACAAACCAAAAAAAGAATTTGTATTGTTGTATTGGTTAAAAAAAACTTCATCCTACCAATATTATAAATGTGAAAGTATGTGAGGATGGATGGATGTATGGATTGATGGATGGATGTTTCTTACTCTTTCACGCAAAAAATACTGAACGGATTTCGATTAAATTTGGTATGGTAGTAGTTTAGGCTCTGGATTAAAACATAGGCTAATTTTTATCCCGAAAAATGTTTGTGTAAATATAGTATTCCCGTGGGATACTATATATTTACGCGGGTAGAGCCGCGAGCAACAGCTAGTGTGGCATATTTTAGTATTACTGTCAGATCACACCGAGATGCGACTTAATATGTAAAATGGCGATTCAAAATTGAGACTTATCGACTATACAAAAAGATAGACGTTTCAAGATACGAGGGCTGATTGATAAGTTTCCGAAACGACAAAGAAAAACTTCAAAAATCTATTTAAAATAAATTTATTTCTCAACGTAGTTTCCTTCTACCTCGATGCATTTAGTCCAGCGCTTCTCCAATGCCGTTACACCAGTTTGATAAAATGATTTTTCCAACCCCTCAAAATACTCGTCCACGGCAACAATGACTTCTTCATTTGATAAAAATCTCTGGCCACCTAACCATTTCTTCAGGTTTGGGAATAAGTGGAAGTCGCACGGGGCCAGATCCGGGGAATAGGGTGGATGCGGTAGCAATTCGAACCGCAATTCATGGAGTTTGGCGACTGCAACCATTGACGTGTGTGCAGGTGCGTTGTCATGGTGGAACAAAATTTTTTTCTTGGCCAAATGTGGTCGTTTCTTCTGGATTTCTTCACTTAATTTTTGCAGCAAGTTTGCGCAGTACTCTCCATTTATTGTTTTTCCTTTTTGCAGATAATCCACTAAAATAATCCCTCGAGCATCCCAAAAAACAGTCGCCATCACTTTGCCGGCCGACAAAACCGTTTTTGCTTTCTTCGGCGCAGGTTTTCCGCTCTCAGTCCACTGCTTAGATTGTTCTTTTGTCTCGGGAGTATAATGATGTATCCAGGTTTCATCGACTGTTACATAACGCCGCAAAAACTCATTAGGATCTCGGTTAAACAGCGCCAAACACTCCGATGAATCGTCCACTCGACGTTGCTTTTGGTCTACAGTGAGCAAACGCGGCACCCATCGCGCACAAAGCTTTTTCATTCCCAAATGTTGGTGCAAAATATTAAAAACGCGTTCAGATGAAATGCTCACCATCTCTGCTATCTCTCGCAACTTTAAGCGCCTATCATTCAATACAATTTTGTGAATTTTTTTGATCATGTCCGGATTCGTGACTTCATTTGGACGGCCAGACCTGTGGGCGTCTTCGCAGCTCTGTCTTCCACGTTTAAAATCAGTTACCCAGGTGTGATTTGTACTCAATTCAGGAGCAGAATTACCTAAAACACTGTCTAGCTTGGTTTTAATCTGGGTTGTTGTTTTCTCTTTTAAAACGTAAAACTTTATCACCGCACGAATTTCGTTTCTTTCCATTGTTAAGAAAATTTACGACAGAGAAAGTTCTACATCCTCTCAAACAAATTCCATCAGTTCGATTAAATTCAAATTTGGCGTTCTAGTTTCAAAAAGATGCCAGAATATAATGTAATATTCCTTTTTTGCGTATCATTTTTTTAAGTTCGTCGTTTCGGCCAGTTATCAATCAGCCCAGGTATATCATATTGTTGATTGTAAGCCGCAGACGAAACTATTGGGGTTTTCTTGATCCAATCTTGTGAATTTTCACCCGAGAGATTTGGACTTTGGCACTTAAAACGTTTCGAACACACCCACCACAACCACCGAGGTAACATTTGTTATGTTATTGATCGTTCCCACTTTACTCCGATGTTGGGAACCATCATCATCATCACTTATTTTACGTTCTGATGGGGCAAATACGCAGTCGGCACATATAATGTTCATCATCAATCATCTGCTACGTGAGACCGCGCTCGAAGCATAGGGACCTCCTGACCATCCAGCCTGCCAATCCAGCGTCAGTACTTATGGCCGTTATGAGTGCCAGTAATCAGTAATGTCAATCCTACTATATACTATTATAAATGTGAAAGTTTATGATGATGGATGGATGTTTGTTACTCTGTCACGCAAAAACTACTAAACGGATTTCGATGAAATTTGGTAAGGTAGTAGTTTAGTCTCTAGATTAAGACATAGGCTTTAATCCAGAACTTTTTAGCCCGAAAAAGTACAGTGCTCCCGTGGGATACCTGATACTATATTTACGCGGGCGGAGCCGCGAGGAAAGATAGTCATATTTAATTTTTGCCTGCAGGTCCGCGAATGGGCCGTTTCGACTTAAGAAAGAGACTGAAAAAATGTGTCACTTAAATTTTTACCCAACTACGGCGAAGCCAAAAGAAAGGGTAATGATACAGTAGGCAAATATAAGGTACCCAGAGTTTTTAGATACTTTGGGGACCGAACATTAAATAAAAGGATATATTACCATATATTATATCTATTGAATAGCTTGCCCAACGATATCCGACACGAGACCAAAACAAAAGCCTTAAAAAAACATGTACATCTACCTTACTACTTTATTACCTTATTATTGCACATCCCTCACCACCTAAAAACATGTACAGACACCTTACTACTTTATTACCTTATTAATGTACATCCCTCACCACCTAAAACATGTACAGACACCTTACTACTTTATTAACTTATTATTGCACATCCCTCACCACCTAAAAACATATACAGACACCTTACTACTTTATTACCTTATTATTGCACATCCCTCACCACCTAAAAACATATTCAGACACCTTACTACTTTATTACCTTATTATTGCACATCCCTCACCACCTAAAAACATATACAGACACCTTACTACTTTATTACCTTATTATTGCACATCCCTCACCACCTAAAAACATATACAGACACCTTACTACTTTATTACCTTATTATTGCATATCCCTCACCACCTAAAAACATATAAAGACACCTTACTACTTTATTACCTTATTATTGCACATCCCTCACCACCTAAAAACATATACAGACACCTTACTACTTTATTACCTTATTAATGTACATCCCTTACCACCTAAAACATGTACAGACACCTTACTACTTTATTAACTTATTATTGCACATCCCTCACCACCTAAAAACATATACAGACACCTTACTACTTTATTACCTTATTATTGCACATCCCTCACCACCTAAAAACATATACAGACACCTTACTACTTTATTACCTTATTATTGCATATCCCTCACCACCTAAAAACATATACAGACACCTTACTACTTTATTACCTTATTATTGTACATCCCTCACCACCTAAAAACATGTACATCTACCTTACTACTTGATTACCTTATTAATGTACATCCCTCACCACCTAAAACATGTACAGACACCTTACTATTTTATTACCTTATTATTGTACATCCCTCACCACCTAAAAACATGTACAGGCACCTTACTACTTTATTACCTTATTATTGCACATCCCTCACCACCTAAAAACATATACAGACACCTTACTACTTTATTACCTTATTAATGTACATCCCTTACCACCTAAAACATGTACAGACACCTTACTACTTTATTAACTTATTATTGCACATCCCTCACCACCTAAAAACATATACAGACACCTTACTACTTTATTACCTTATTATTGCATATCCCTCACCACCTAAAAACATATACAGACACCTTACTACTTTATTACCTTATTATTGTACATCCCTCACCACCTAAAAACATGTACATCTACCTTACTACTTTATTACCTTATTAATGTACATCCCTCACCACCTAAAACATGTACAGACACCTTACTATTTTATTACCTTATTATTGTACATCTCTCACCACCTAAAAACATGTACATCTACCTTACTACTTTACATGTACATTTACCTTATTATTGCACATCCCTCACCACCTAAAAACATGTACAGACACCTTACTACTTTATTACCTTATTAATGTACATCCCTCACCACCTAAAACATGTACAGACACCTTACTACTTTATTAACTTATTATTGCACATCCCTCACCACCTAAAAACATATACAGAGACCTTACTACTTTATTACCTTATTATTGCACATCCCTCACCACCTAAAAACATATACAGACACCTTACTACTTTATTACCTTATTATTGCACATACCTCACCACCTAAAAACATATACAGACACCTTACTACTTTATTACCTTATTATTGTACATCCCTCACCACCTACAAAACATGTACAGACACCTTACTACTTTATTACCTTATTAATGTACATCCCTTACCACCTAAAACATGTACAGACACCTTACTACTTTATTAACTTATTATTGCACATCCCTCACCACCTAAAAACATATACAGACACCTTACTACTTTATTACCTTATTATTGCACATCCCTCACCACCTAAAAACATATACAGACACCTTACTACTTTATTACCTTATTATTGCATATCCCTCACCACCTAAAAACATATAAAGACACCTTACTACTTTATTACCTTATTATTGCACATCCCTCACCACCTAAAAACATATACAGACACCTTACTACTTTATTACCTTATTAATGTACATCCCTTACCACCTAAAACATGTACAGACACCTTACTACTTTATTAACTTATTATTGCACATCCCTCACCACCTAAAAACATATACAGACACCTTACTACTTTATTACCTTATTATTGCACATCCCTCACCACCTAAAAACATATACAGACACCTTACTACTTTATTACCTCATTATTGCATATCCCTCACCACCTAAAAACATATACAGACACCTTACTACTTTATTACCTTATTATTGTACATCCCTCACCACCTAAAAACATGTACATCTACCTTACTACTTTATTACCTTATTAATGTACATCCCTCACCACCTAAAACATGTACAGACACCTAACTACTTTATTAACTTATTATTGTACATCCCTCACCACCTAAAACATGTACAGACCCTCACTACTTTATTACCTTATTATTGCACATCCCTCACCACCTAAAAACATGTACAGACACCTTACTACTTTATTACCTTATTATTGTACATCCCTCACCACCTAAAACTGTACAGACACCTTACTACTTTATTACCTTATTATTGTACATCCCTCACCACCTAAAAACATGTACAGACACCTTACTACTTTATTACCTTATTATTGTACATCCCTCACCATCTAAAACATGTACAGACACCTTACTATTTTATTACCTTATTATTGTACATCCCTCACCACCTAAAACATGTACAGACACCTTACTATTTTATTACCTTATTATTGTACATCCCTCACCACCTAAAAACATGTACAGGCACCTTACTACTTTATTACCTTATTATTGTACAACCCTCACCACCTAAAAACATGTACATACACCTTACTATTTTATTACCTTATTATTGTACATCCCTCACCACCTAAAAACATGTAAGGCACCTAACTACTTTATTACCTTATTATTGTACATCCCTCACCACCTAAAACATGTACAGACACCTTACTATTTTATTACCTTATTATTGTACATCCCTCACCACCTAAAAACATGTACAGGCACCTTACTACTTTATTACCTTATTATTGTACAACCCTCACCACCTAAAAACATGTACATACACCTTACTATTTTATTACCTTATTATTGTACATCCCTCACCACCTAAAAACATGTAAGGCACCTAACTACTTTATTACCTTATTATTGTACATCCCTCACCACCTAAAAACATGTACAGACACCTCACTACTTTACTACCTTATTATTGCACATCCCTCACCACCTAAAAACATGTACAGGCACCTTACTACTTTATTACCTTATTATTGTACATCCCTCACCACCTAAAAACATGTACATCTACCTTACTACTTTATTACCTTATTAATGTACATTCCTCACCGACTAAAACATGTACAGACACCTTACTACTTTATTAACTTATTATTGTACATCCCTCACCACCTAAAAACATGTACATCTACCTTACTACTTTATTACCTTATTATTGTACAACCCTCACCACCTAAAAACATGTACAGACACCTTACTATTTTATTACCTTATTATTGTACATCCCTCACCACCTAAAAACATGTAAGGCACCTAACTACTTTATTGCCTTATTATTGTACATCCCTCACCACCTAAAAACATGTACAGACACCTCACTACTTTACTACCTTATTATTGCACATCCCTCACCACCTAAAAACATGTACAGGCACCTTACTACTTTATTACCTTATTATTGTACATCCCTCACCACCTAAAAACATGTACATCTACCTTACTACTTTATTACCTTATTAATGTACATCCCTCACCACCTAAAACATGTACAGGCACCTTACTACTTTATTACCTTATTATTGTACATCCCTCACCACCTAAAAACATGTAAATCTACCTTACTACTTTATTACCTTATTAATGTACATCCCTCACCACCTAAAACATATACAGACACCTTACTATTTTATTACCTTATTATTGTACATCCCTCACCACCTAAAAACATGTACAGGCACCTTACTACTTTATTACCTTATTATTGTACAACCCTCACCACCTAAAAACATGTACAGACACCTTACTATTTTATTACCTTATTATTGTACATCTCTCACCACCTAAAAACATGTAAGGCACCTAACTACTTTATTACCTTATTATTGTACATCCCTCACCACCTAAAAACATGTACAGACACCTCACTACTTTACTACCTTATTATTGCACATCCCTCACCACCTAAAAACATGTACAGGCACCTTACTACTTTATTACCTTATTATTGTACATCCCTCACCACCTAAAAACATGTACAGACACCTTACTATTTTATTACCTTATTATTGTACATCCCTCACCACCTAAAAACATGTACAGGCACCTTACTACTTTATTACCTTATTATTGTACATCCCTCACCACCTAAAAACATGTACAGGCACCTTACTACTTTATTACCTTATTATTGTACATCCCTCACCACCTAAAAACATGTACAGACACCTTACTACTTTATTACCTTATTATTGCTTTTTTAATGAGTTTCCCATTGCAATCCTGAACCACTCCGTAACAGTGGTATCAAAAGTGGGATACCAGTGTTGATTTATCCGCTTTAATTCCACTGGTATTCCATAACGGTTCGCGAATCCAATCGCATGTTCTACTCGCTATTATGGGACTTCGACAATTATAAACTAATCAGTGAAAAGTGTTATGTGTGTCGGCGAGCACACACACAACTTTATTAAGTGAAGTGGTTACTAAACTTCCCGATTCCTGTGTAGCTAAAATAATTCACGGTTCTATAGATGTATTCCACAAACTTAGTTTTAATCGTTGGATTTTTGTTTAGTCAGAGCCAGGGAAATGCCATAATGCATCCTAACCTTACCTAAATATTGTAAGTCATTTTATAAAACATTACACAAAAGAACGTAACAAACGTCGTGTCAAATTTCAATATTTTACCAGACGATTGTTGTGAACATTCAAAAATTAATAAAACATTTGCAAACTCTAATTTAAAAAATATTGGCAATCTTGACTCATAACTACATGCGAGCATCAATCTTCGCTCAATGGAAGATGAGTTATATAAATTAGAAAACCAATCTCACTAGAGACATACCGCGGCATTCACTACATGTCCATAAGCTTATTAAGCAGCATTATATTTATAATATATGTGATGTATAAATGTCGAAAGAATATTACTTGTAAGAAATCGCCTTGCTGTATTCAAATTTTTAATCAGTGCCATAATTCCAAATCTCGCACTGATCATCCAGCACCTCTTGTTGTCTTTAAGGATAATAGTATTAAAAATGATACTGTGCTGGAGGAAACGTCTATTAGCACGCCAACTCCTTTAAAAAAGAAATGTTGTGTTAACCAATATAATAAAAGATCATGAATTTTAATGTGAATGTTAAATGATTGAAAATTTAATGCAGATATAGTAATAATTAGCATTAATTCTCAATAATAATAATAATAGGTACTTATTTTTATAATCGAGGGTCACCAATGCGGGAATATAGTGGCAAGCCCCAAAGGGAGATCTCCGACCGAGCGAGGTGCTATGCTTGGTCAGGCCGAAGCCCACTTGTAGTTTTCTTTTTTTTAGGAGGCTCTTCTCGCACGCCGGGCCCCTGAAAAGGGCCTTGGGCGGAGAACCAATACCAGGGGCTAAGCCCCTCTAATTGTGGTGGGATGACGCGCCCAGTACGAGTACTGGGCGCATAGAGTCAGTTTTAGGGAAGACCCCCCGCGGCAGAACGCGGGGAAAACCCGTGGGGGAGCAAAAGTACGATGGGAGTGACGATTGCCAAACCAGGCACGACCAGGACCGGCGGTCGGCTCCAAACGGCGCGTGGGGGTCCCGACCCGGAGGCCGGGAAACGTGTATGGGTCCACTCCCTCATGCGCCGCGTTTACCGGACCGTGGAAGCAAGCGACCTGGGATAGGAAGGGGGGAAAGGTGTTCCCGGGCCCCAGACTTTTGATGTCGGGGGGGAAAAGCTACCACGGGGCTGACGTGTTGGGCAATAGGGCTGCCCCACGTCATACTCCGGGCGCACTGAAGTTAGTTGTGCCGGTTTTTATAACCGACGCAGGGTGGTGAGGGGGGCATCGATCCAACGGTGTATGTGTACAGGGGGCGCACCGCGCTTGGGGGCGTCTCGGCAGCATGGCTCCGGGATGCTCCCTGCGTCCGGTGTCAGCAGGGCGGGTGCCGTTCGGCGAGCGGGCATGCCAGGGCAGCGGGTCGGTGTTTTGACCGGGCACGTGGCTAACGCTCGCTCGGAGAGGTTCGGTGATCCTGCAACTTAGGAATAAAAATTAACGCGTTCAAGGAGCGCGGGGAGGGGCGGTGCGTAGCACGCGTATGTGTCCCGAGTCCGGAGCGCGCGGCGCAGATCTCCGGCAATCACATTCGGCTCCTCTTATAGGAGCTTCTGGATGCCGGAGATAACTAGGCGCGGGTCCGGGCTAGGGCCAGGGGAGCCAGATTTAGGTAAGAGCGGCTATTATGGGGGTGCCTTCTACGAGGGCCTGCATTATGGTCGAGAAAACTTCATCCCCGGCCATAAACTTCTGAGCGCAGTTCACGGCCAGGGAGAGGAGAGACTGCAGAAGTTCTGCAGTCGATGCGGGGGCGTCGCTTTGCACCGACTCTTGGGGCGGCGGAGCGAGCACCGGAGGCTGTGAATACGGAGCGGCCGCATGGTTTGCGGGCTCCGGTGCGGTTTCTATTTCCGCGGCTGTGGTGGCCGCGGGGGTGTCAGTAGGTCTGCGCGGGGGGCGCTGTGAGCGCCGAGTGGCCCGCGTGAGGTCCGGCTGCGGAGGAGCGAGCGTGGGAGGCTCCAGCTCCAGCTGAGTGCAGGCTCCAATAGAGGCGGCATCGCAGGGGGGGGAGGGGGGGCACAGGGGATGTGGCATCTTTCCTCCTGGAGCTCGGCTGCTTTTTCCTCCTGGAAGACTGCGCAGGGGAGTCGGGAACCGAGGGGGGACATACCGTCATCAGTAATGTAGAAGTCGGCGGAGGAGGAGGGGCCTCTTGCTCTGGGGGAGGCGAGTCGGCAAGTACGTAGGGGGGAAGGGCGGGCGTTAACAGCTCGCGCTTTCCGTGCGGCCCTACGAAACACTGGGCATTGTTTGCTGTTAACGCAGGTAGACGTCTCGGAGGGTGGGCGGGGGCATTCCCGCACGTAGTGTTCCTGGGCATACCGGATGTATCCGGCCACCTTCTGGTGGCAGTTGTGGCTCGAGTGCCTGAACTGGTGGCATCGGTGGCACTGGGCCGGGCCACCACGGCCCCGCCAGGCTTCGGATCCTGACTCCCGGCATATTCAGAAGCTCACTAACCTTGTATATGCCGGGTACGACGACTGGGGCCCTAGCGATGAGGGCGAAGAATATGCAGGCGCCGGGATCGGACCTCGCCTGGATCAGGGAGACGTGCTCCGCCACGAATTCCAGTTCGGCGAGACCGGCCTTGATCTCTCCGGTGTCTGTAGAGAAGGTAGGCCCCTGATACCTACCTTGATTGTCCGTTCCTGTGGCAGCGAATAGGAGAACCAGGGGGCTTGTCCTTGCTTCTCCAGGTCCGTTAGGTAGGGCTTGACGACCCTGTATTCTTGTTCGCTTTGGGGCGAAAAGCGAATCCCACGGCCGTTATATTTGGCATTAGGTATGTGCCCCAATATGTCGCGAAGGCGGCGGAAATGGAGCACCCAGTCGTCGATTCGCTCGGCGACCAAGGGCGGGTAGCGAGAGGCAGTAGAGGGTGACGGCGTCTTACTTACCGGCGGCGCCGGTGGGGGGGGGTTGCCTACGTGTGGGCGGCTGGAAGCACTCACCTCGGCGTATGACAGCTGACGGCCGGAATACCTAACCGGCCGTGGTGTAAAATTTATAAGTGGTGGCGGAAAGGTAGGCGCGCGGTAACTGTATCCGTGCGGCGCGCTTGAGCGAGTTTCTGTGGCCGCACTGGGTGCGGCTCGGCGATTGTCGCACGGCTGGGGAGCCGGCGAGGGACGGGCTGAGCCCGCGGTAGTACGGGGAGCGTCCCCTTGTGAGACGTTGTGGCGTCCCAGGTGAGCAGCAGGCTGGCGGGGGTCGCACGCCTGCGCAGTACAGCGCGGTACGCGCCTAGGGTTGACCGAACCCTAGTCGGCTGTGCGGGGCGGGGGCCCAGGCCCGTCGCAGGCCGCCGTCGGGAGGCATTGGGGCGGGGGGGTACCAGTACACTCCCGCGAGAAAGCCAAAGGCGACCCGGGGCGGGCGGTGTCCTGTCCGCACAAGCTAGGTTCGATGAGCGGGCGGTGGTGCGTGCGGTCCTGGGTCGAGCGTGAGCTGGACCTCGATGAGGCCGGGCACGACGACTCGGAGTCCGTACGAGAAAGGTTCAGGTGATCGCGGCTTAGCCGCGGGTCATGGTCTGACATAGTTACGTAAACATAACATAAAAACACACTAGTCACACAAAACAGTCAACACTGAACGGTAACAAGTGTACGTATCACTAACACAAAAGGTACTCACACTTTACGTGGACGGACGATACACTAAGTGTACATACACGAAGACGGTACACACACTTAGGGGGGCTATCTCCTCGTGACCCAACGCTGAGCCGAAACTCAACGGGAGGCCAAGAGCAGGGCAACTCCCCAGCAAGGCGCAAATCCACAACCTATTCTAATGAATAAGTTGTGAATTTACGGTCGCTATCAGGAGTTTTAGCTGCACTGGAAGCGGGTCGGCACGTAGTGGCGCGTAGGCAGGGCTACGACGTAGCGAATACGTAGCAGGGCTCAACGTATTACGCTACGGAGCAACTGAGAACAGAGAGACAGGACGTCTAGTGGGAATCCCCACTTGTAGTAATTTCAGGTGTTGTATATATAGTGCCGATCTTTGAAAACTTCAATAGCGCGATTCAGGATTGTGGCGCTTATTGTTCCGCTAAAACAATAAGCGCCACAATCCCGCCACGATAAACGTAAATAGTAATAACTATGTCTTTAGAAATCTTAATAATATTTATATTTGTGTTAATTAAGTATTTTGAATAAATTTGAGTAAATAAAATATTTTTGTAATTTAGCTGTTTTCTTGTATACTCCAAACGAAAGTCCATACTCTCGCGTTAATCTTAGCATAATCTCTCATCCTTTGAGATGTGATGATCGATCTTAACGAGGGGGGGTTGTTATATCTCAAGTTGCATGAGTTCATATGTATAGTAAAATTGCTGAGTTTCGCATTGCATTATTGCTAATGCAATAGGAAACCTAAATTATTTCCGTTTAATTAAAACATAGTGTTTTCAGTTAGATTGAATAGGACTTCCATCGGGTGCAGATCATTCTCTAAGTCCTTTTTATAATATATATTTTTGTGTGTCAATTAAAATAGTCTTTTTTTAAAACCAAATCCTGAACCACTCCGTAACAGTACGTATTGTATGTATGTCTGTATGAATGTTCCACCGTTGCGCCTAAGCTACTAGTCTGATTTTAATAATTGAGGTGTCAATATATACGTTGTAATAGCCCGGGTAACATAGGCTTTATAATTTACGTACACGGGTTATAGTTTTTATTAAAAATGTAGTAAGTTCCCGTATCGTAAGTCCTCCTGGGTTTCTATACTTAGGGATAAAATAAACGAAGATTTTTTCACATTATTTAATTGTACAATTAGCCAACAAAGAGTACATTAGCAGCGGGAAGGAAGTATCTGGCCCCGCCGACGTTTCCGCGGACACAGAGGCCGTTACACGGGACGGGACTGCGTGTCTGGAAAATACTTTTTAAGTGATAAAAAAAGTGTTAAAAGTGATATTATTAAGTTTTTAAATGATAATATTATTATAATGTTATAAACATGATGTAAAAATTATAATAAACCAGCTGCCCGACACACGTTCTGTGACAACTACCTACATCTACACTACGCCTACACCTAACAACCTACTGGGGCCGGTTTTTTTGTTTATTAACCAAGCAGGTAACTGAGCGCATATAATATATTTGACAGTCAAGTGACAAATTGAACACTGAACAGTTAGTTTGGGAAAATTTAATCGACGTTTTTTAGTATCTTATCAACAACTGTTCCAATATTTCTCACCGTTTGAACCTTTCCTAAATTTCACAATTATTTCAAGACCAAAATTAGACAAATCGGTCTTGCTGTTCGCGATTTTTAGCGAGACATAGAACTACCATCCATTTTCATATTATACATATAAGAAGATAAATAATAATGTCATGACAGTACATTATTAATAAAATCGTCAATAACTAATAAAGTCTGTAGAACACTTCACCTATGGGGCTTGCACAATTCCGAAGAAGCGACGGGACGCTGTTTCGACATTTGTTTGGCGCGAAGAAGCTACTGAAGAGATAATATCTCGCATCGCGTCTTTGGGAAATATACTTGAAGGCAGATGTTTTTCCTTCACTGGAAAAACATTTGCCTTCAAGTATATTTTCCACTAAACTGCACGAAATGTAAACACGCCGGTACAATATTTTACAACGCAGCTACAGACTGAGCTCAGCTCTGATCCCCCGCGAATTATGTGGTCACAGTCAGTTCGCAGTGAAAAATTAAAATGTCCTAGAGCTGAACAAAACGTTTGAAGCGACTGTTTAGAGAAAGGATTTTGAAAATAATTGACATTCAGGTAGGTGCAAGTGCTTCAAAATAAAGAAGAACTACTCAATAGTAACAACTGGATGCTGATAAACAATAATGTGTCAACCCTCTAGACTAGAACTCTTTGAAAAAATCGTGTTTAATTAAATTTATTAAAAAGAGAATTTCAACTATATGTCAAAAGTTTTTATCAGTTTTTCAGTACTAAAATGATTTAATTCACTTAACACTATTTTGAATTTTATAGTTTATGACCTGAGAAAGCGATTAGTATCAACATCTATACAATACTGTGCCAACTCACAAAATTACTAAAATCAAAATTTTGTGTGTTGGCACAGTATTGCTTATCAATTTATCAGCGTCCAACTAGCCTGGGTACATACGAGTACGTAATTAATTTGACATTTCCCGGCGAACCTACGTGGACTGTAGGCCCTAATAATAATGTCATACGAGTAGTTTTGAGACGCCACCGTGGTTTAGAGCATGGCTCTCGATTCCGGAAGAAGAAGAAGAAGTGGGTTCGATACCCTCGTTGGAACAACAAAAAAAATGCTGGTTAGGCCAGTGCAGGCTGATTACCTGATTGTCGTACCAGTCGTGCCGGTCATCCGTCCCACTGGGCTACGAGAGTAACGAAAGAGAGATTGCTCTTGTGTATTGCGCACACACTTGGGCACTATAAATTAACTCCTGCGTAGATGGTCTGGTTTCAATGATACCGGCCACCATCAATTTAATTTTTTAGTTTTTAAGATTTTCAACATGCCTTTCAAGTGATACATTGAGCCATGGCTAAGTTTAATCTGAATCCGTTAGCACTCTTTATTACATAGGACAATTTTGACTATGTTGAAAATGGGACTTGAAACTTATTAAATATCAACATTTTTTAACTCGGCAATTAATATATTTTTTTATTTCAGGACGTAGAGCCCGTAAACAAGCCCACTCGACGCGAGTACAGGACCAAACGGTCAAAAGCGCGTGCTACTTTAGTGAAGGGTTCCGTAGTTAACTTGTTACCTCAAAAGGCTAATTAGTATGAGCTTAAAGCTGTGTTTTTCACGTATGCTGTTAAATAATTTCCCAACATAGTTAATAACTCATGAATATTACTGAATTCTTCTAGGTGTATTTTTCTTCTATAGAATCGTAATATTAAAGTCACGCCATTTGGAGCCCTGCACACGTAAAGTTCGGACTGCGGATCGGACTACGTTTCAAACCGCGGAGGGATCTGTGTGGCGTGGACTGGGGATCGAACTGTCGTGCTACGACTAAAAATGCGTCACGATTTGGACTGCCGGCGGCTTACATAAATACATCATAGCGCGCGGTTCAAAGGCCAGATTGGACTGTCAGCCCCGCGAATTCCTACGTTCGTTTAGAAGCGCGGGTTGGAATGGAGCGTGCTATTTCTCGCGGTCCAAACTCTACGTGTGGGCGCTATCGGGTATAATCTTAAAGAGTTGGACTTCATTACGTTACATTACACATCCCAACTAGCAAGGAATCCTCCTATAAATAATGATTATGAGTCTGTCACTATTAATAACGTTCTTTTAAAGGCATTGCGTTTTGTTTATAAGATTTGCCAAGCCTTAACATACTTAAGTGCATTCGTTTTTATAACTCGGTCGTGTAGCTCGCTACAAGACTGACATATAGGACACTTTTACTAGTATTCGCATTTCACAAGTGTATATATACTCAAGATCATAAGATAATTAGCTTCCATAACTGCGCCCAAATCCAGCTTTGTAGCATGCTTCTTATTAGTAAAATAAAAGTAGTATTGAAGAACATTTAAAGTACAAATTTTTCTAATTGGGATATTCCTTTACAATGAGGGTGTTTGATATTTTTTCTGCCGTTAGGGGGCAGACCGAAAGCACACAAAGCGTCAATTGGTGGCGTAAGTGGTATCAGAAACGGTCAATAAGAATTTTCGATTATTTTCTATCACCAGGCGGCGCTTGGTAGCCCTACGGTCCTTGTCGTTTCAAAATGCTGTCAGATGTAACGAATTTGAAAACCTCCTTTTTTCGGTCGTGGCCACGATACAACAACAACCAGTAATTGTCACCTCTAAAACATCTTTTATCGTCCACAGGACCCTAAAAACTATATTTCCTCGTTGAAAGCTTGCCAACAGTATTGTTCGCCACACAGGATCGCCTCTTAAGAATTCATTTCGCCAACAAAACGAGATTATTTAGCGCGAAATTTTCTTGCACCGCCCGCCAACTAAAACATGAGATGCAGAATTTCCCTGGGGGTTGTTTTTTGTGTTCATCTGAATTGGAAATTCTCAAATGAAATATTTATTCTGTTTTGCATATTGCACTTTTCCACTTCATTTCATATCGCTTTATTAAATTTTAACTTGATACCACTGCAATTTAGATCATATGCCAATGAAACTTTGGAAATATCAGAAAAAACTACATATTGTAACCTTTCAGTTACATACTGCATACTGCATACGGCATACTGCTGTCAAATGCGCTTTGCGGCTATGCGCTGCGCGGCGAACAGTCACTGGTTTCTTCAAGCATTGTTACGTCGCATCGCGTCGCATCGCGTCGCATCGCGTCGCATCGCGTCGCGCCGCGTTGCGGTCTGAACTGACCCTAAGTTAATAACTTTTTGCTTAAAAAAATATAGCTTTCCGGATCTTCAGGAAAACTAATTTTAACTTTTATTGTACTACTCGACCACCAAAGGAATAATTATTATTTTATACTGTAGTTTTTAAACAGATTCAATAAGTAAATAATAATATTAATATCTATGACGCTTTTACATCAATATGATGCCATTGTTGTTTGCTGCCAGTTCTCGAAGAACTTGTGTTACGGGTACCAGACAACGGAAATATATCTAATTAATACTATACTTATATTTAAGATTTATTATATAATACACATATTAAATACACATCCATGACCCAGGAACTTTTTATTCCCTGGGGGGATTCGAACCCACGACCTTCGGCTTGACCGCCAACGAGCTAACCATAGAGCCAAAGTAGTCGTCGAATAAACATTTAAGTATTTCAATTTCTAGAACTACCACGTTACATAATATAATAAAGCAGCTAAATAATACTATTATTACTCTATGTAGTAAATCACACGATAAAGTGTATTGTATTCATCCTTGTAACACAACTAGAAACCTCAATATTAGCGTATGAATATCTCCGTAAACAAAGGTGTATGAGACCGTTTCGACCTCAAATTATAACCGCGTGTCTTTTTCGCTGGCCTCGTTTTCAGCGCTCCCATATTTTAAGAGCTCACTTATTACCGGCGTCACACGAAGACGCAACGTCGCAGCGATATAATATATTCTAAAACACATAATATAGTATTCTGCACGTATCGTAACTACTTCTAAGAAACGGGTCACATCTCAATGTCAAGAAGTAAGGGCTGTTTATCCCTGACCTACAGTACGGGAAGATTAGAAAAATAAACAGCTAATTAAGTACGGTAAAGTATTGGCGCGTTACATTTACCAGGATAGAGTACTTATAACCGTCTACTCTGCATAACATAATAGAGATACTGCCTAGTGTTGAATATCGCAATTTTACAAATTATATATTTTTACCGTTTCGTGCTCTGAAAACTGTTTGCAATTTTAAAAATAAATATGAACTGTATTTACTAAAAACTCAACTTTCCGACGTAATATAATATTGCATAGATTGCAATTTAAAAAGAAAATTAAAAAAAACGCGATAAATTGGGTTCTCTGTAGGTATTAAATATTATTGTGTGTTGCCGTAAAAATTGTAATTTATTATATTATTATTAAATTGTATTTATAAGAGACTGCTGTAGTTTTCTCGCCCCCTGCCCGGAAAGAAGGGGTCCACGTTAGACCAGGGACGACTTTCCCATGTCGTCATAACCTGAGTAGATCTCCGATTCTGCGCGTTTTGGGTGTTGCACCGCCGTAATTCTCTTTTTATTTTTATATGTTTGTTATTAATTGTCATACATGTACATAAGTTGTTTGAAACAAATCAACGGCTTTGTTATTCTTATTTATACTTTAGTTGTAAGTAGGTATATTTTCTTTGCTTGTTTCATTTTCATGCTAATAGTGATTGTACCATTGTTATCTATGTGTATACTTTGGTGGTGTAATGTCAAAAGTGGCAGAATAAAGATTTATTTATTTATTTATTATTTATATTTACAATTTATTCAACATCTAAAAATAATAGTTATTTAAGTTGACGCGATTAAAAATTGTAAGCAAATAAAAAATATTTGCCACCTCTTTCTCGCAAAACGGTTTGTTGCGTCACAAACTGCTTTTATATGGTGGTGGTAGTTGTGACGTCACAATATCGATATACCGCTATCTTTCTGTTCGCAATTTATATTGTATGTTATTTTTCAAGATTTATAAATATGGGGTTTCGATTGTTTATTATCATGTCGTCTAATGAAATGTTTTAACGCAACATGCCTTTTCAAAACAAAACCATAAGTGCGTCGTTTTGTGGCAGTGTGAAAACCATGTTCACACAGTGTATCATTTCCCTACAAAAAGAGTACAACGCAATTACACCATGCACAGTCGCTCGGCTGTAGCTGCACCTACCTTTATTGCTAATTAGCTTAGCTGGAATATTACGCTCTGACGTCACACTTTTACATGAATTCGCGTATGTGAACTGACCAAAATAATGTGTATTTCTTTATTGCGCGGTAAATAAGTGCTTGAATTGTTTGCAGCAGCAGGGTTCGAAATCCTGGCTAAAGATATTAAATTATCAAACATTTGATGAACCAGAGCACTAATAGTTATAGCTTAGGACTTCTTCCGTTCCTCGTAACCACCATGACCATATCAAAACTGCATTTAAATCGATTCAGCAGTTTTCCGGGAAGAGTGTACAACGCACAGAAAAAAGTAAACAGCGGGAAACCTTAAAAGCAATATTATTACCGTGTCGTAAAGATTTTGATCAGCTTTTATATCACATCTTCCTTAATGTCAGTCCGTGAGTAAAAATAATAATATATTAAAGTGTTGAAAAATATGAAGTGTCTGCGTCAGGTCTGCGGCGTAGGCGTGACTGTCTGTCTGTATTATTATTTATTATGATTACGTATACGTTTTCGGATTTTACTCGTTACGTACATACGTATTAAACTATACTGTTTCTATATGTTCAGAGTTTCTGTACATTATGTTACCTATATATATTAAAAGAGATGTCCCACTGACCAGCTTTGTATGAAAAATATTTCGCCCCGTTTCCATTAAATCTAATATCTGAGCTAATAAATAAAAATCGCTGAGTACGTATTTTATTTTTATTTTTTCATTCGCGTCGCCTAAAGGGTGAAATGGGGTCTAAAGTTGGCATAGTGAAATATCAACAACTGGACATATTTTTGAATTTTGGCACGCAGATTATTAATACGTAGACATCCGTTATTTAAAAGTATTTTTCGAAATTTACCCCCCACGGGTGTGCAATCATGGGGTTCCACGCGGACGAAGTAGCGTAAAAGCTAGTAAACAATAATAACAATTACATCGTAAATCCCGATTGTCGATACGCAGCAAAACTAACCGCTATTAAACCAATTTTAAAAACATATTCACGTAACTACTTGTGCTTCGACAAGCGATTATTGGCTTCGTCTTTCTGTCGACGGGCGGTCACCTGGTCCTGACGTGCAATCTTACTGGCCCACATTCTCGTTCCACAGTACACAGACTGAAACTAAATTGTTTTATAGCTAGACTTTTGCGTTATATTCTAGTACTGGTTTAGGAGTATATTTTAGGAAAATTTGCTCATTGCCAAGTTACTTCAATATAATAAATTATGAAAAACAAATTATCCAGTCACAGTCAAGATTTTTTAAGACTTAGCTCATTTTCAATTAATATTTTTTGTGAGATCCCATTTCATATTGTACTTTGCCGGACTACCCAGAGAGTGTTGGGATTTTAAAGACCGTGAACGAGCTTATAACTAATCTGGTGTGGCGGATGTTCAAGTGCGGTATTTGCTTATCATAAGGCGAAGATAGCTATTCAAAGTTGAACTTTATTCATTACTAATGAAGATACAAGTTTCATTGTAAGAGTTCAAATGTGAAGTTGCACCGCGCTGCACGGCGCATGTGCGGTGTATGACTGTGTCATATGAAACGTGTATCTTTTAGTGTAGGGAATAAATTACGCTTACGTCACGCTTAGTATGACCGCCATAGCAATGCGTTTTGTCTACACGAGAATAGACATACTGAGAGATAATAATTTGGCCAAATTTTTTTCCTTTGTCAAACTGTCATCTTGTCTATTTTTCCTTAGAAAGAAACCAGTTTAGAGCCTTTAGCCAAGTTTCCATCGCTGATTACGACGACGAAGTTCGAAAACGAGCGACGCTTATGTCAAAACCCATACATTTCTGTTTTAGACCTTCGTCGTCGTCGCGCTGACATAAACACGCGCTTTATTTTCAATTTTTTGTATACGATTCGGCACGTAATACATTGCTTTGTTTTGTGTACATATATATACCGAAGTGTACTACTATTATAAATGTGAAAGTTTGTGAGGATAGTTGGATGGATGTATGGATGTTTGTTATTCTTTCGCGCAAAAACTACCGAACTAATTTCGATAAATTTGGTATAGTAGTAGTTTAGGCATTGGATTAAAATATTGGCTACTTTTCATCCCGAAAATGTAGTGTTCCCGCTGGATACTATAGTTACGCGAGTTTTCTATTTCGTTTTCTAAACATGTTATTGCCTTTATTAACTTTCAACGAAACTTTGAACGTATTGATTTTGATAGAAGTAAATCTTTCAAGTTTTTAACTAAGCCGTCGAGTCAGCCGAACTAATTCGCTTACACGAAACTTATGAAGACGGGAAATGGATACTGTAATTCGAACGCATAACTTGATCATACACACATTATTGATCCTGATAAATAAAGTGTTAAGTCCATTGCTTCAAAGCCTTCATTTTAACTTAAAATACTAAAATGGAAATAAATTTGATGTAAAAAACATAATATTTTCTCTTCTTATAATTAAACAGTGTAAGTACAATGTACATAATATTTTTAAAATCATTTACGTGAAGCGAACTTCTTACCCTTTTTTACGAAAATCATGCAAACGGACGAGTATGAAATTTGGCACAGTTACAGTTTATGTGGAGGAAGGTGCGCATAAACCTAAAACAGTATTGATAATGCTTAGAAATACATAAAATTAATAGAAAAAAAGTAACACTTCAGATTAATGACTCGCACACTACTTTGCGTTTGTATAATAACAGTAGGTGTTGGTTTCACACAATTGTCAATCTTTCTTTCACATTTCATAGACAACATATGATACATATTAAAAAATGAATCCCGCTACTGGACATTCATCTCTTTAAGTGCTCATTGCCAAGTCACTATAATATAATAAATTATAAAAATAACATTTTCCACATGCGGTTACAAATTTTTGTCTTAAATATCTGCCCGATCGACAACAACTGTCTAAGTAATCAATCATTGTCTGCAGATTTATGCTAATAAGGGAACCTTTGCATAAACATTCTGTACACTGCGTAAACTGACGCCGAAAACAACCGGGCCAAAGATAAATACTGTCCGATAGCTACTTACAGCGAAGGGGCGGTTGAACCAATAGTTAATTTACCACAGTTAATTTGCACAGTCAAATTACTGGCCCGATCTGTTTCCTTGTCGGGAATTAATTGAACATGCTGAGGTAGCGTGCTGTAGGTACCCACGGAAGCCGTTTAGTACTTCATGACGTCAGAGTTATAACTATAACATAGACTTGGCTGTTAGTAAGAGAAGAAAGATTATCCTTATCGATATGAATTATATCCTTCCTTATCCCACATGCTAACACTTATTATGAGTGCCATAAAGTAATTTTTCCAACGTCGTACAAAAGGCCACCAAAATTCCACCAAAGACGTGTGACGACCTTAGAAAAAAATTAAAAAAACACGAATTCTCTTTCAGTCTTATGGGTTTTTGCCATTGATGTTTTGTGAGACAGATAGATGCTTACGGCTTCGGCTTTAGTTCTCCTTCCATTTATATTCTTCTTCCAGTTTATGTTATACGTAGTGATTTGTTTACCGTTAAGATGGAACCCTTCGTGCGTGAGGCCAATTCGCACCTGATCGGTTTTATTTTAAAATGTTTAAACCATTTTGCAGATGCAGATATTGGTACTCTATTTGTGACAATTGTTAGTTTGTTCGGAATTGGTTTCATTTGGTCGCAAAATCGTCCGAAAACCAGACAATTTATGTCAAACTAGCTGTTACCCGCGGCTCCGCCCGCGTAAATTTATTATCGCGTATCCCGCAGGAATACTGTACTTTTAGGGTTACAGAAAAATCATATTTCATCACATTAAATCATTATCTACAAAATTTGTCAAATTGTTTCCTGCACTAGGTTAGACCTGTCCTGCGGGTTACCAACATTTTGTTAAACACATTACACAGTATTCAATATGTTCATAATAAGTACTTGAAATTAACAATGACTTGTTCAATGGTTTTAAAGAAAGAAAAAAAAATGAATAAAAGGGAAAAGGTTAAGTAAGTGCGCGTTGTAAGAATTTGGGTTTTTCTGTGTATGTATGTATGTGGTGTGTGTGCGTCTGTATGTGTTTGTGTGTATATGTGTGTTTGTTTCATTGTTTTTTTTTAATGAATCTCTTTAAAAATCTGTTCAATTTTCCGTATTCTAAGTAATTAAGCCAGTTTGTAACAATATATTTTAAAGCAATATGCTTCTTCAACGGAGCAGTCTTTGATGCTGCATTGACACAGACGGCCCATCCTATTATATACAAATGCATAGAGGAATAAGCCAAACCTTCTTGCAAAATTAGAACTGATTTGTGGAAGAGGCAATTTTAAAATTCGTTTTTTACGTAGTATTTCATAGTACGGAGATTTTAGAAGGGCGCTGTGTACTTTTATCACCACGCGAAGTATGTATATTCCGCGTACTGAAAGAACCTCAAGGTTTTTTATATGAGTATGTAGTTGAATACCAGATGCGTTTTTTCAATAATACTTTCAAAACTGAACGCTGAGTTCTCTCCAAAACTATTATATTTGTGGTTGTTGCTCCTCCCTCGGCCTTTCAGGCGTATGTACTACCTCAGCCCAATTTTCAATATTAAAGATTAATACTGTGTCAACAGTGTAACATATTACGTCAGTGTTTTTAAAATTTAAGTCCAGTATGTCATTCATATATAATGTAAAAAGCGTAGGGCCTAATATGCCGCCTTGTGGGATGCCAAAGTCAAGTTTTTGATGGTTGCTTAATTGTTGATTGATTTTGACACATTGTATGCGATTCATAAGATAACTACGGAACCAAGCCAAGGTATTGCCTCTTATACCTAACAATTCCAACTTTCGCAGTACCTAATATCAGTAAGGAGATTGTGTCAAAGACCTTCGCCAAATCTATAAAAAGTAACCTATGTTTTAATCCACACCCTAAACTACTACCATACCAAATTACATCAAAATCCGTTCTGTAGATTTTGCATGATAGAGTAACAAACATCCATCCATAAATCCATCCTCACAAACTTTCACATTTATAATATTAGTAGGATATGCAAAACCTTAGGCCTCGGCCTTGAATTTTCCGGCGAGCGGCAACGGCGCGGCAGCGCACTATGTGGACTTTAGGCCATTTTCGTGTCATAAATCTGTAAATTCTTTGTTTTTCAAGATATCTCCATGATTTTTTTTATTATACTCTTGAATAAACACACTTTCAAATAAAACACATTTTGATTATATAAATATATTTTTAATTAGTTAAAACAAAAACATAAAAAAGGGAATATTTGATAATCTATATATTATATGTTATACTATTCTACATAAAATAACGAAATTGAATATATTAAACAGTATCATAAATATAAAATGACTAATAACTTATATTAAAACTAGCTTTTGCTCGCGGCTCCGTCCTTGTAAATACAGTATAGTATTCCCATGGGAACAACACGCAAACAACTTGATACCCATAATATTTGTATTTTATTATAATTACATCTTAATTATTAAGATTCTTATATGTTATTTAATATTTAAAGACATAAATACCAAAAAAGTAACCTACTAAAATTCGCCCAAAAGTTCCACAGCTTCTTCTAGAAGTTCTTGAGTTTTTCTATAAATAGGCTTCCCTAAACTAGATATATAAGGGTCCGAAGTATACAATAGTGTGTGCAGAACGTCTTCATTAGTGGCTATTCTGGAGCATTTTCTTGCGTGATGAAGTCTGAACTTTTTATAATCTTTATTTCGTGTTTCCTGGGCATCTTCGGAGAGTTGCTTGAGAGCTAATACAGAAAAATGTCGGATAACACTTTCACCGTGAATTAAAACTTTATGCACCGAAGATGGCATGTAATACCACTTATAGTTATTAACATAAAGTTGTGTCGTGTCTAATGCGTACTGACCAAATTTAATAGGATTTATATGTCTATCACTCGACATAACTTGGATCAGAATATAAAATCTTTTTATTAGTTCTTCATCTACACCAGTTATTTCTGACGAGCAATGATAATTTTGGAAAAATCTTCGTGCGGTATTTCCATCATTGGAGTTGCGGCTAACTTGCTTAGGTTTATCTATATTTAAACCAAGTTGTTCTCTAAACCTTCTTTGAACGTAAGCTTTCTTTTGTTTTTTTTTTTAATTCTTTGTTTTCTTTTGTTGTGACAGACCATTTTTCAAAGGCTAGATTGTAAGACAGATGTAAAATAAGTTCTATGAATCTTATCCAACAATGCAAAGTTGAAAGACCATATTGGTAAGCACTTTCATCAACAGGTTTGTTTTGTACTTTTTCCAAATCGTTCATTTCTGTAGGTTTTGCGCCACAAATAGTACATACAGCACCCGATGAAGTCTCTGTTAAAACCTGAGCCACTTTTCCATCAATCATTGTTAAATATAATTATGTTTTATTTCAATACCTTGCCCATTTTCTTTGAGTAATGTAGGATTAAGAGTAGTTATTTGATTATTTATTTCATCAACTACACTTTGAGTCTCTACATTATTTATTTCATCAACTACACTTTCTGGAGTCTCCTTCGAAAATTTTATTAAAATTGGACGAATAAATCTTACTGATGATGGAGCAGGATTTTCGCAGTGTTTCATTATTATCGGTATCAACAAGTTTGAGAGGCACCATTGATGATATAAATAAATTTGTGTCAGAAATTATGTCACTCTCTTCAAGTAATACTTGTTTATACTCATTTTTTCCATTTGATCCATCACAACCCCATTTAGAAAATAACTTTAAATGAAATGATCCTGTTATATAAACGCCAATTATTTTTAGAATCCTGGCTGTCGTGTGATCTAAGAGATCTTGCAATTTAATTTTTGCTTTAATGTTATTTATTTCTATGCTAGATTCTGGGGGATAGCAACCTTGTTTAGCTTCCTGGATTGATTTATAATATGGAAATAATAAGCAATTCTTTGCTATCAAGCAATTCCGCATATTTTCATACTGTGCTGTGCTGAGATCTAATTCTATAAAAACGTTGAGAGCTTTGTCCTTTGAAAAAGCCTTTATTTCTCCAGGTTCATTTAGAAGATTACGGCGTATTTCACTCTTTTTTTCTATAGGCAAGGCTCGTAAAACTTCAATGATGAAGGCGTCTTCTATTTCTCCTTGAGATCTCAACCCTTGAACGTATGAATTCCGTAGAAATTCAAGACCACAAATTTCCAGTAATTCCTTGTTTTTTTCGTTTTTTTATTCGCTCTGCACTATCTTCGTAGGCTTTAGAAAGCCTTCTAAAGCCTTCTAAAGCCTTCTAAAGCCTTCTAAAGCCGAGGAGGACGAGAAATAGAAGGCTCAATCTCGCAACTAGGTTCTGTAAGATTTACAGTGAAGTTGTTTTTCAACAGTATAACGTTGATATTCATATCATTAAGATAAGCTTGAGTTACCCGAGCGGTATGCGACCGAGCATTATCCTGCATAAAAATAAAATCGTCACCGATATATGGGGCAAACGGTACGACATTTTCTTCTAAAACTTCTCTGCAGTCTGCAGTCAGACTCCCTCTGTCAATCACTACCAAGTCTGTGCGAGCTCCCAAACAAATGCCCATTATTGATCCACCACCGTATGCAACTGTAGTTTCAAAGTTTGTATCGTTCTCCTTTGCGTCTGTATATTCTTTGCCTGCCGTCAATTTGATTTAAGAGAATTCTGCACTCGTCACTAAACAATACCTTACTCCATTGGTCCGCGTTCCAAAGTCGATGTTCCTGAGCAAAAGTTAACCTGTTTCTACGATGATTTATTTCGAGCCTTGGAGCCTTGGCGGGTACAAATGAACCCAAACCAGCTTCTTCGAACCTTCTTCGTACCGTACGCTCACTTACGGTTACCCGCACTGCTTCTAGCTCATGTCGGGCTTGGACTGCCTTCAAACTAGGGTTCCTACGTACAAGAAGCCGAATGAAACGATCATCCCTACTCAAAGTTCGTCTTTTTCTGCCTTGTCCTGCTCTTCTCAGATAAGTACCGGTCTCCCTGAACCGTTGGATACTGCGATGGATCGTTGAAACTGGTCGACGAAGATCTCTGGATATCACTCTGAAGGTTTGACCATTTCTTCGCATTTCGAGTGCCCTGGCAATCTCCGTTGGGGCTAAGTCAGGCATAATTCAGTCCTCAACTCCAAAAAGATACGCGATTAACAAAAAACAGTATTTCAATGAAATTTTAAATCAAACTCAGAAGGAATAAATACTCGAAGTTCGTCCCAGATAAGGTGTATTTGAATAAAATTAAAACAATTGCACAAAATGTGATATTCAGTTGTTTTATTAATTTGAAAATATTTCTTTTTAAATTAAATGACGTATAAGCCAGCCAGCAACCTTATATGATACTGATATCAAACCTTTATTTTATGTTCCGCTAAATATGCCGGTGTGTGTAGTTCAAGGTTTGTTTTATATTAGTTAAGCAGTTTTTTTGCAGTTTAATTTTTTGTCTATAGTTTATTCTATTATATAAGCTATCTTTTATAGTTTATCTTTACCAACCTATGACAAGCAGCCAGGATGCAGGGACCTCCACTAATATTTCGACCGTGTCGTTGGGAAATCTGCTGCAATGCTCCCACTGTTCCCGATATTTTAAAAGCCAGCGGGGTTTGAACATCCACGTAGGCAAATGCCACAAACAACTTCCAACCCTCATTCCCCTAATAACCAATTCACTTCCGAACCCAATCTATCAAACAAATTTCTGGCAAGAAATATCCAAATTTAAACGTTTTATACCAGTTCTAAGACGGATTCCTAGGGGTGCCAGAGTGACTGTAGCCCAGAAGCTTGCCGAGACAATACGCCACACAGTGCTGAAGAACTCGAGGCAAGCCTGGGAAAATCTACTCACCTTTCCCTACCGATTTCTACATATCACTAGAGATCCGCTCAACAATGCCTCCCTCACTTTAAGAATCAAAAAGAATTGTGTTTCGGACATTAACCTCAACCCAAATTTTTCTTCACATTCCTCGGTCAAACATAACATCGTGAAAACTGTGGAAAATAAAATAAGTGAGGGAGACATTAAGGGTGCAGCGCGGCTCCTGTTTTCTAATGACACAATCGCCCCCGGCTGCCCAGAAACCCTCATCGCCCTGGAAAACAAACATCCATCACAATCCAATCCTTTCACAGTTTCCGATGACGCATAACAACCACTACAAACGTCGACAGACAAAGTACGCGGAGCAATCCTGTCCTTTCTTCCGAGTTCAGCTGGCGGCCTCGATGGTCTTACCCCTCAGCATCTGAAGGACCTCACCAGCGGTTGCTGCGGGGAGACCGGCAAGAAGCTCCTGCATGAACTTACGAATCTGTGTAACCTGATGCTACGTGGAGGGGTCGCATCAGATATCGTGGACATTCTGTATGGAGCTAACCTCTGCGCTTTGAGGAAGAGAGATGGTGGCATTCGTCCGATTGATGTCGGCTCCATATACCGGCGCCTTACAGCCAAACTAGCTTGCAAATCGGTCACTTCCCTCGCGTCATACTTCCAGCCAAAACAGCTCGGTTTTGCCTGCAAAGGGGGTTGTGAGGCCGCCGTTCACTCTTTCAGGACAGCTATCCACAATCAAGGCAATGACGTGTTTCTGAAGGTCGATGTCAAAAACGCTTTCAACTCAGTTGACCGAGGCGCCATGTTGGCCCAAATTAAATCTGAAGCACCTGCCATTTTACCATTTTTGCTCCAGTGTTACAACGACCCCACCAAACTCATTTACAAAGACCACCTCATCTCATTCGAAGTGGGCTGCCAACAGTGGACTGCCTGCGACCCTCTAGGTCCAGCAATCTTCAGCCTTGCTACACACCCGGTCATCGAGCTTCTAAATTAAAAATTTAATGTTTGGTATTTGGATTATGGGACCCTTGGAAGCGATGCCCCCACTGTAATATCAGACTTCCGCACTCTGATCCTCGAGTTCCAAAAAATAGGTCTGCAGCTGAATCTAGGTAAGTGCGAACTTTTTGTGCCAGACAGTTGTGGGGATAGAAACGCGATTATATCCAGCTTTAAAGAAATAGCTCCACAACTGTGTGTCATTGACAAGGATTCGCTCTTCCTTTTGGGCTCACCTATTTTAGACGAATCTCTCCCGGACTTCATAGATAACAAATTACAAAATTTTAATGAAACTTTAGACCGCCTCCTCCAAATTAACTGTCACATGGCCTTTACCCTAATCCGTTTTTGCATTTTCGTACCTAAATTGACATATGTCTTACTGTCAACTGTGGAAGTTCCCTCAACTTCTCAAACAGTTGGATGATACCATAAGACTAACGCTCTCCAAAAATTTGAACACAAATTTCGATGACCGCGCATGGACTCAGGCAACGCTTCCAGTTAGATTCGGTGGCCTGGGTATTCGAAAGCCCTCTGACATATCACTTCCGGCTTTCTTGTTCTCAGTCCACGCCAACAATAGTCTTATCTCCAAAATACTACATCACCCATCCTACTCTAATACAGTTCCCTTTCTGGACGAGGCCAAGGACGCCTGGAGCGCAACTAGCGCTTGTAGCGAATTGCCTGACAATACTTTTTCACAAAGGCTCTGGGACGAGCCACTCTGCAGACTGGTATGGAATAATCTTCTTAATACGTCCTCCAGTCCTGTGGAGCAGGCTCGCCTGTTGGCTGCGGAGAAGTGAGAGTCGGGCCTTTGGCTACAAGCATTACCGTCACCCAATACGGCCACATTGCTGGATCGAACAGCTTTCCGGTTAGCCAGTTCCCTTGGTCTTGGCACCCCCCACGTCGTCCCCCATCGCTGTGTTTTTGGCGCAAACGTGGACAGCCTCGGGCTGTCCTGTCAACGAAGCGCCGACCGCATCTCCCTACATCACTGCCTAAACAATCTCATCCGTGGGGCTCTTGTCACCGCCGGAGTGCCAGCTGTGCTGGAACCCTCTGGTTTGGCGCGCGACGATGGCAGGAGACCAGACGGTATCACACTGGTCCCTTGGAGAGTGGGACGGCCTCTTGTATGGGACAATACTTGCGTCGATACACTTGCTCCATCCCATGTCCAGGGCACCTCGAGTTCTGCAGGTGCAGCCGCCAATCAGGCGGAAAACCACAAGCTGCGCAAATATGAGAACCTTAGTGGGGATCTGATCTGATTGAAACCCTAGGTACATGGGGTCTGGGTGCGCAAAAACTTTTCAGAGAAATCTCCAAAAAACTCATTGAGGCCACCCGAGACCCCAGAGCCGGCACCTACCTGGCCCAGAGAATAAGTATCGCAATCCAGCAAGGAAACTCTTTGAGCCTTCTAGGTACTCTGCCTGGTGGGGACGACCTGGGAGATTTCTTTGTTTTGTAACATTTTAAGTTTTGGAGTAGCTATTATTTTTTTAGTACTTACCTACTTTTATAGTTTGTAAATATTTTATTTCCTGTATTAATTCATAATAAAGAATATATTTTAAGCTTTCTAAAATGGTGTAACACTTATATATCCCTCAAAGGAAAGTCACTATAAAATCAAAGTTAAATGTCCACATTTTAAGAATATTTTTCAACAAATTTTCATTCAGTGACTTTGAGCGATTTTTTTCAAAAATAGGGACAGACACAATGTAAATCGTTTGTATTTAGGTAGATTGGTCCTTTGTCTACAATTTGCGGTACAATACATGTACCTCTGCCAAATTTTGGAAAAAGCATTTCTGGCACGGCTTTCTTAGGAGTGTCCACATAGTGCAGCGGTAGCGTGCGCAGCCAGGCGCCACCGCATAACAGGAGTGCACTTCTGTCAAACGGTGACTGGCCTGCGCGCGCTACCTTTGCCTTTGAGAAATTGAAGGCAGATGCTTTAAACACATGCTAATGGTGGTGTAAGTGATATTAAAAGTGCCGATAATAAGTAGATAATATGACGTTCCATGTGAGTTTGTTCGATAAGATGAAGATAAATCTATTTACAATCGAGAGAACGCATAAAAAACATTTTGTCAATTGAACTAAATATTACACTGTTTCATTAAGGATAGTGACTAAACAAACAAAATATTGATTTGGTTATAGACAAAAACCCCAGTAATCTAATTTAATTGAATTTCACGGCTTTAAGCCGGGTTATTTTACAGAATTGAATATTTATTACTGGAATTATCTGATTTATGGAACATCATGAATTATTTCGAGCGAATTTGTTGTTCCCTACGCTCCGTCGAACATACCAATTTAACAAGATAATAGGTTTGTTTTTATTTCGGAGATTTTCTCCCTCGTGAACCCAGAAGAAACGAGGAAGAAAATCTTCTAAATCCAAGTTATTCTACAAATTTAATGAGTGGTTAATGTTGTATACTCGTTAATGCCCTATGGGGCTTCAGCCTAAAAGTTGCATGCATTGCGCTGCGTCGCGTCGTCGCAATGCATTAACGCATTGTATGCCACACCTACGTTGCGTCGACGCACGATATGCACAAAGCAAGAGGGTGATAGCACAATGCATTATTCACCCTCCCTCTTCGACTCGTGTCCGGCTATTACGCGTACTTTTACGCCTGTTCGCGGAGCTTCACGGAGCAATATCTAGAGCCGAAGTGCCTTTTATGACAACTTTTCGAAACATAGTTTAACATGAACCCATGTTCATGGAATACAACTATGATTCCATTTTGCACTAAAAAATAATCGTATTAATAGAATAGAAAACAAACAGAGCCCCTGATGGTAAGGGTGACTTCTACGCTCACGCTCTATATCTACTTGATATTAATGGTCCGTACTTGAATGGGGTTATTGAGTTATTCGTTTTAAACTCGTTCCGTTGAGAGGGATTCTAGGCTAATATTCAAACTGCTTACGGGGGTAGTCAATATCAAGAGTTCACTCTTACTGCCATTAGATGGTCGATTTTCGCATTACCTATAACTTCTATTCTTGAGGATATTTGTATTTAAATTTCTCACTGGAAGTAATAGGAAGCAGATGTAGAACAATAGTGACGGTGGGAACAGATTGTTAGAGTCAATTACACGGCTCCAATAAAGTCCACAAAAGCCAGCCCTATCGGACCGTTTCTTAATTGATTCTTGTCGATCTGCACGCCATTATTGTCCCTATGGACTTACCAATAGGAGCTATAACGACATTATTGTTAACTAAATTAAAGCTACCTTAATTGTATGCATTTGCGATGTCAAAAGCAAGCGTCGTCGTTAGCGTTAGGTAAATTCTGAATATTTATTTCGGTCGTCGTATTGTAACCTGTATTTACAATGTTTTGATAACGTAGTATTATCAGATATATTATATTTTACTAGATATTGCCCACGACTTCGTACGCGCAAAAGAAAATCCCGCGGAGAACGTACATTCTACATTAATAAAAAGTAGCCTATGTCCATCCCCGTGGTCTACTCTATATCTCTGCCAAAGTTCATAAAAAATCGGTCTAGTGGTTTTGGAGCCTATTCAATGCAAACAAACATACAAACATAGAATCTTTCCTTTTTATAACATTAGTATATAGATATCATCTAATATTCTCAATAAAATTCTCGTGTCATAGTGTTCGGGGACACACTCCTCCGGAACGGCTTGACCGATTCTTATGAACATTTTTTTGCATTAGTAGGTCTGAATATCGGTCGTTATCTATTTTTTTAACCCCTAAATTTAAAGGTAACCACATCTAAAAAAAAATCTACATTGTTTTATTTTTATATGACGTGGCATTGTAAAATGCATACAATGGCAAAACAACGATAGCCAGATAAACTAGTATCAGTATATAGATATTATCATAGTCAGTATTAATTGGACCATATACATTCATATACAGTATGTAATAGAAAGAGGGATATTTTATATGATAGTCATTTATTAATTGGACAGTATACAATAGAAAAAATAGTGTTGATCAATTATATTTTCTGCATAAAAATATTTTTAAAGCCATTCGGGTACTAAAATTTGCACTCAATGCAGCATCAATACTGCTGCCTGTAATAATAATATCCTAATAATAATAATTTTGATTAAGAAAACAGAAAACGATTGATAAGAAATCACACGGAAAAGAGAAATAACCTTGAGTCGCTTCTACACGATTAGGAATTGTTGTCGAAAACTAGAGGCACTAATATATTGGGTGATTTTTTATTCATGCATGTGTTGTATCAAAATAGAATCTTTAAATAAAAGTATTTGTGCTTTGGCACAAGAATTTGAATGTTACAAAATCTTAAAGAATATCATGAATTTAGGTTAGCCTACTGCGGGGGCGATGGGGCGCCGCTTCACGTGCCGCACGCCGTTGTACGCTACAATGACGCGCAACATAGTAGGGGTCGACATGGGTCAATTGGTAGTATTTTCATTGGTTTGTTATTTTAATATTTCATATATTTTCTTTAAATCCTTTTTTTATGTATTAATTAGTAAATAATTATTTAAAATTAATAGTACGATGCTGTAAAACAATTTGTCACCAATTTTTCAAAAAGTAAACTAAGAATGGCATAGTACTCTATTTCATGTACCTAAGTATACCCTGTTTCTCTCGAAACAGAGTAAAAAATCACCCGGTATTGAGTGCTTACTTACCCCATGTGCATGGCTTTACCTGTACACATTTTATTGAATTAGTGCGTATCTATGTTAGTGCTCATAAGAGCACACTATATAGCTATATAGCACTAACATATATACATAGAACTCTATAGTTACCGTATGTATAACTGTATTATTATGAATAACGTACGCCGGCCGGCTTCTTCCGCTCCACCGCGCAGGTAAAATCGCTCAAAACTGGTCATTGGACATGATTTACAATTTAATTATGAGTGCAATCATTAGAAAAACTTTCTGAAATGCCAATCACGACTATGAATAATTCAAATTGCTGTTTCACTGAATTAGAAGATTAAGTTAACTCTTAGGAATTAACTATAACTATATATTATACTATATTTATCACATGAACACAATATTTTCGTAATATGGAATGAACATAAATTTTTCAAAATCAAATTTTTTGTAGCGGATAGACGACAGAGTGACCATGTACATGGAATGACAATAGAGACAGGTAATAAATTCAGATACCTAGAAAGTGTAATAAGTGAAGACTCCAGATGTACTGCGGAAATTACCATTATATTTACAATAGCAAAGAGAGAATTCAATCAAAAGAAACAATTTTTTAACATCAAAAATAAAAATTAAAGTAAAGAAGCAACTGATAAAAACATAATATATCTGAAGTTTAGCTTCGTATAGGGTAGCGAGTCCTGGACAATGAGAAGTAGGGATAGGGCACGATTAGAAGCGTTCGAAATGCGATGCTGGAGAAGGATGCAGCGGAGAAGTTGGATAGAAAAAAACACTAACGAAGAAGTGCTACAGATGATATGACAAAAGAGAAACATATTAAAAACTCTAGGAAATAGAAAAGGAAAAAGATTGGGCATCATATAAGACATGACACATTCATGAGGACAGTATCTAATATTGTATAGGAAAGAGGGGTAGGGGAAGGCCAAGGAAAAACTATATTAGTCAACTTGTAGAAAATGTAAATATCATGTCCTATGGAGAGCTGAAGGTGCTAGTGGAGGATAGAGAAAAGTGGTGGAAGCTCCGAAGACAAGGGCCCTGTCCTTAAATTAAAGAAAATAAGATACTTTTATATTGTGACAATTTGTAATTTTGACCTTTTACTTCTGTTAGTTGGATAAGTGTAGTATAATATAACAGTAGCCATCCCACTGCGCCTGACGAATGTGCGCATATTAACTATTCTGTACGATCGAAGACAGATCTGGTGAACCACTTTTTGACCTTATTTTTTTCCCGAAGGCAGGTCATAATCGAGTCCTGGCGTCAGTCCTGCGACCCAAGTGAATCTATTTGACTCCTTCACGTTATAGTACCGTCCCAAGTCCTATTCTGCCCATAAACTGGAGGATGTGGTTGGGGCTGGGTGCTGCGAATTTCCTCTGTGATAGAGTATTCGTGTTGTCCAAGGTACCTGTTTTTGATCTGTTGAAGTTCTGGACAGTCAAGAAGAAGGTGGAGGGGCGTCTCGTCCTTTTCCTCGCAGAACCTGCAAGTCGTTCTATCACGAACGCCTATTTTGTTGAGGTGTTTGTGGAGCTTGCAGTGCCCAGTTAGGGTTCTGGTGAGGATTCTTAGCTGATTCCTACTCATTAAAAACGCCAACTCTGCAAGCCTTTTGTTAAAGCCCGGAATTAAGCTTTGAAATGCTCCAGGCCTGGCATATGACCTTATTAGACTTATTCCCAAGTAATAATACTTGGAAATAAGTTTCAAAAGAGGGATCTGGACGTACCATATAATACTATACATTTGCGTGGCAACTCGTCACTCGCCACACCAACCACGCCAAAACGTGTTCTACTCCACAAAATATGCTTTTCATCAAAAATTTTAACAAAAATTCCATTTTTAGGTCCTCTCAAGTCTCCTCAACAATATTCTGATATTTCGTGACCCTACATTTTAATATTGTTTAATATAGGCTGAAGCCACAACACAGCGCGCAGTATTTCGGCCTCACCCTATGTATAATTTTCTAAGAACTCTTTGGCTCAGTGGATGAGCACGTCAACTGCTCAAGCCGGATGTCGCGAGTTCAAATCTTGCCAAAACAAACCATAAAAAAACTATTTTCATGGGTCATCGATATGTAATAAATATTATGTGTATAATATAATAAAATATGTGTTTAGTATATAGTATAAACTATAAACTGTTAAATATACCTAATACTTTCGTTGTATGGTACTCTTAACACAAGTTCTTTGAGAACTTACCGCGGGACCAGATTGACATGGTGTTGAAGCCATCCACCCGGTCACCATTTAGGGATTGATAAAATAGATTACGGCCGATTCTCAGACCTACTGAATATGCAAAAAAAATTATAAGAATCAGTCAAGCCGTTTCGGAGGAGTGTGTCCCCGAACACGATGACACGAGAATTTTATATATTAGAAAAAAGAATAGACAAAATATCATAAGCGAGCGAAAGTATGACAGTGAATAAATATAATATGTGCTCTTATTTATTTATTTTCTTACTTTCGCTTATAAAATATTATTTCAATAATTTAAAGAAATTGTAAAATTTTATACTTTTTTATTAACATGCGTATAAAGTACTCGTAATGCTACGGCTACGAGCCGTAGCGCTTCTACGCAACATGATGCGGCCGCGACGCGACGACGGCTGGTATAAATATCGCAGCCATCTAGTTTTTGCCAGCCAATTTGGCGACATGATATGATAGACCGATCGGTATTTAAGCTTGAACCACTCAACGTTGAAAAGTTAGTTGGTTCAAGTGGAAGGTTGATATTATTATGTATGCACCCGTGTCAAGCTGGGACGATTTCGGTGACTGTGGCCGGTTTCATTGAAACCAGGCCAGCTACACAGGATTTATATCATAGTACCCAAGTGTGTGTGTAATACTCAAGAGCACTTTCTCTGTCTTGGCTCTCGTAAAGTCGTAACCCAGTGGACGGATGACCGACATGACTGGTCTCTCAGCAGGCGCAGGACCTACTTTTTACATGCCCATCCGAAGCATGGATTATCTTTCTTATGAGACTATCAGGTCACCAGCCTGCGCTGTCCTAGCCAGAGTTGAAAACATTTATTTTATCCAACGTGGGGATCTAAATCGCAACCTCCGGAGTCGAGGGTCAAGCTCTAAACCACTGGACCACGGAGGCGTCATAACCATAATATTATGCTTATGACGCCTCCATACCTACCTATGGCTTTGCACATATTTTGCATAAGCAGTAGAGATTTTCGTGTACAAACTAAAACTTGTTCTCACATTTACCTACCTGCTAACATTATCCCAGACTCAAAGGCTGACCTGGGCTTTATTCAAAGTATTTATAAATTATGGCACGAAAACGCCCTGTCCGCAGATTAAATATGAACGAGCTCTTAAATATTTCACGGGCGTGAGGGAAAAAGGCCGAACCCAAAAATTCACCTTGTTACGTATTCAGTCCCTATCTCGACCGATAATAGCTGGTTTAGAATTAAACAGATTATATTCTTCATTGTGAAAATTAATTATCGATCGGATCGGAGGAAATTAAGTCAAGAATAATATTAATAAGAAATTTATTTTTAATAAGAAATTATATTAATATAATTATATAATAAAAAATAATATAATATAATTATAATATAATATTATAATATATTATAATTATTATTATTATATTATAATTATATAATATAATTACTCTAATTTACTCTAATTATCTAATCCTCTCGCGAGCTTTCACACTTTGAACTTTTATATGAGACTTTGAAATGTTACGGCTTTTCCTACCTAAGTGAAAGGATTCGAGGCACGCAAATAGGACTACCAAGACGCTATACATTTACTGCCCTATACATTTACTGCCTCGTTCTTGAAACACGCGTTCAGAAATGTGTTTATTGTACTTGTTATGATTAACATAATATTACCTAACCAAGAGCATGTCAGGACATGTCTAAGGAGGGTTCCGTAACTATCAACGTATAATAGTTTTTTTTTTCAAATTGTTTTACAAGTTACTCTCAGATGTCGTTCAAAATGATTTGCCTAAAAGAGTATTTTGCATGATCTATCAGCATGGATAATTGCCAGTTTCCATGTCTCATAGTTTAGCAATTCGGGGGGGGTGGGGGGGGGGGGGGGGGGGATAACTCGTAAACCACTTTAACTTTATAAATTGTCATGTATGAAACCTTACCTTTATTTAAAAATACCTATTCGAAAATACCCTCTACGTTGCATTTTTTTTAATTCATCCCTACTTCACATGTATGGTGAGCACCCACACAATATATATTAGGGGTGGCAATATTACATTATAATTTTATTTATTTATACTGCCAAAAATTATTATAATACGGAATCTATAAGTAATAATAACAGAAGTTAGTAGGGGCGGACAGACAGACGGATTATTTTTCCCCCTTCGCAAATTTTCGTAATAAATCGTTGATCCTGGATATCGATAAATTTCAATATTAAAGTCAATCTGTTCTATTTAAACAGCTTCTAAATCTAAACGACTCTTAAATATTGTTGTGTAAATGGGCGATAACGGCTGGTCAACTAAACGGCAGTTTGCATAAAACATACATTAACTGCTAATACGTGATGGGTTTGTGCTGTCAAATTACTGTGTCGTGTGTTTAATTAAACTGTACTATATGCACTGTACTATATACAATCTACAAACCCTATTGGATAATATTTTGAACTATTAATAAACAACTGTGTGAGATTTGAAACGAGCACTGTCATCATATTTAGAAATGTACACGAATCGTTTCACCCGTGCTACAATTTCAACACAATATTTATTTCATTTCTCCACGTAACAGAACATACACAGTTAATAAAAAACTTGAAAAATCTATAAAATAACATTGATTCGGAGGCCCGAGGGGGGGCATTGGGGATTTTAAGGATCAGGAACGCAAGTCGCAACACCAGAGGAGTTACAAGTGTACTGCTTTGGTGTTGCGAGTGTCCATGGGCGGCGGTAATCGCTTACCATCAGGCGATCTGTCTGCTCGTTTCATGGTTCATTTCATTAAAAAAATCGCCATGATTACGTTACATTGGAGTTTAAAACATTACTTTTCTACCTCGCTTTAGTTGTTCGATTTGATTAAACCAAAAAACTGTAACAGATATGTTTCAATGAAGCATGGTAAAGTATGAAAATTAGTAGCCATTGCTTTACAAGGACCATGTCGTTTCATGGAATATTATAATCGTATTATCAACCGGCGATCATCAGTTAATTTACAATAAAGGAACTTATACGTAGGGTAGGATTACTTCTCACTTTGTACAATATTCGGAACTTTGATTAAGTTATTAGTACTGCCTGCCTACCTGTCTAATAAATTTCGCCCGAAATCCTTGGCCTATTGTATTTTAGGGGGTTTTCAGATAAAGATCTACAAATCATATAGTACTGATCATAGGTATTGTGTAAGGAAGTAAAGGTTGTAAGGTTGTACACTTCGCACACTTCCACTTAGACGCGCTACTTTTTTTCTTTTTCTTATTTTGAATGAAATGCACATGGAATGGATAATCGATTATCGCCGCTCAAGTACACTCGCAAAGGTGTGACAATGTAAGTTTCTGAACTTTAACTTTAAAGCGCATTTGTTTGTTAAAATAGTCCACCTCCTCTAAAAGCTAAACGACCGGCTCGAAAAATCTGAAAAAATTGATAATGGTAGTCCATGTGATGAACTTTAAAGGAAAACTATTAGTTTAGGAGTTATAGATACCTAACTTGTAAAATGCTCTCACTTGGAAATCTTCGTACGAAAATAACGAAATAATAAGTAAACATGTATATTACATATACAATATTGGCATAATGGTACGGAAACCTACGTGCGCGAGCCTGACTCGCATTTGTGAATACAATATAATCCAGTTTCACGACCAATCACAGATGAAATTGTGATTGTTCAACAAACAAGATGAAATCTTGTCAGTCAACCAATCAAAAAGGTGTATCCTAAATCTCAGTAAGAGCTTTAATCAAATTTTGAATGATTTTATTTGTCTGTATGTACGTTTCAAATGAGTTGAATGTCGTCAGCAACTTGTGAGGTGTTATGACGCTTGTGACGCTTGTGACGTCACACTTAATCAAACATGGCGTCGTCAGGAAGTATATTGTTTTATAAAAAAATACAGAACTTTATGTGAAGAAACTGTTGGCAATTTTAGAAAAATTATACTACTAGCGCCACCTATTTGATTAACCGGATGTAGTGAGCATAGAAAGATGGCGCCACGGAAGCTACAAAATGGGCGGCAAGTATTATTTTGGGTTCTTTTGCTACCAACCGTTGGGCTAGCAAGTATTGTCAAGAGTGTACTCTGTATATTATAATATTAAAATTATTATTATTAGTAAAAAGTAAATTAATACTGTAAAGTTTAAAAGTTAAAATATGTTATTATCAATATTAAAAGTGATTTTGATTGTTGTGTGAATTGTGATAAAACATAATAAACTTCGTTTTGTATTGGCGAGTTTTTTTTTCTAACAGAACCTAAAGATAATTATTTTAATAGTATTATGTATTTATTGATGAAACATTACATTTCAAGAAATTTTTTGGCCTGTTTTTCTATTTTGATTTTTTTTCTTTCGTCAAGTGACAGAGACAAAGCTATGAAAAAGCTATCTTACACTAATCAGAAGGTTGTGAAACCGGCCTTTACAGTTTCAGTTTCAACAACGCCTAGATGATTTACTTAGCTGAACTAGGATTTAGTGCATCAGGGGCGCACTGTGACAGGGTAAGTTGGTAAGTCCCAGGTTGCCTCGCATCTGCCTGGATAACGCCGCCTCTGAGGGGCAAATTGTCACCCATTTGTAAGGCGCTAAGCCGGACAGGATTTATATGATACACGTCTCAGATTTTAGTTCAAGTTATTTTGGAGATTTGGGTAGATTATGCTAGATAATAGCTAGTCAATCCGAAAACTGAAATTTATTCGATAAAAGTTCCATTATATTATTATTAGCATTTCGAGGAATAACTTCTTCTATGGACTTTTACTATTATCTTTGAAATGGAAAAGTTTGCTACTATTGTTTTGTAAGCGGTTGTACACTTCACACACTGTTCTACTTAGACGCGCTACTTTTTTCTTTTTCTTATTTTTAATGAAATGGACATTTCCATGTCCATTTCATTAATGGACATGAAATGGACATTTCCATGTCCATTTCATTAATGGACATATGGATTCCATGTATAATCGATTATCGCCGCCCAAGTACGCTCGCAACAAAGGTGTGACACTTGTAACTCCTCTGGTGTTGCACACTTGCGCTCCTGATCCTTAAAATCCCCAACTCCTTGTGCTTTGTTCTCCCACGTTTAAAATGTATACTTCCTTTTAATGTCATTCTTCAGATTGAATGTGTACCCTTTCGAATCGCAGGTGATCTTCTATTAGTCTATTAAGGCACCAAATACGTTTCTGTACCTCATATTAAATTAAGACTTTCAATTGACTTTAACTTAATTATAAATGAATCGTCTTGATTTTCGGAGTTTGGACCAATCAAAACGCGTTTGACGTTGGTTTGACGCTTATGAAAATACCAGTTTGCTGTTTTATCATATCGAGACTACATCGAAACTGTATTATTGTAAGATTTAATTAGCAGAATCGACTTCTGATTAAGCGTGCATCTTTTGGAACTCAAATGATCTACCTGAATGGGCTACGCTCTTCATTGTATCTATATATTATATCTCATTATACATATCGTAAATGTCTTTAAATAACAACAATTATATCAGTTAATATGACCACTGGCCGAGCATAAGCTGCGCCGATATAACGTGTGAAGAGGTAATATCCCGGTTGACGTGGTGTTGAGTGTCATCTGTTCCCGGCCAAGCCCGGGTGCCGACGAAATGAAATTTTAAACAAAAATAGAGAAGCGATCGGCTTGGCCGCTCGCCAGCAGATGAAGGTCTAATTAATTGTATAAAAGCCAGCCTGTATGTCGCCATCAATAGTATTACCATGAAGAATATAAGACTAATACTAGCCATACAAAAAATATACATATAAAAATTCAGACTCGAGACTCGTATTGGAGCACGGATATTTTTAGGTAAATAGTTGCGGACAAGTTAAAGCTCCTGAATAAAATAAATAGCAATAAGAACAGACAAAAAACGTTTTTTGCTATTAAGTAACATCAGGCGGAATAAAAAACCTAGGACAAAAATATTGTTATAAAACTTATATTGGAGCCTTATACAAAAATACTCTAATTACCTAGACCAAATTTTTAGACACATAAAAACAATTTTACTTTTTATATATTATAATTATATTTAAAATTTTATTATACAAGTTTATAACTGACGCGTTCCCCCGAATTTACAATTTTGCAATTCCACAACATAATACAACTATCTTAAACATACAAGTATACACATATTTTACTAATTAGAATTATTTAAAATTAATAAATAACAATAAAATTAAAAAATTAAAATTCCATATTACATATATTATATACAATCTACAATACGCCTTCCCCTAACCAAAATACAATAAACAAAATAAACACATATTCCATTAAAATGGCTACGGTGCACACCCCGCTTAACAAAGGCCCTAAAAACCCACACCGTCAGTCCATAGACGGACCGATGACTGATAGTAACAGTGGTGGAGGTAGTAGCCGCCGAGGTAGTCCGGTGGTCGATGATCGCACCCAGTACACCGTCGACTCTCTCGGCGCCCTCCTGGCCGAAACATCTAAAACTGTACAGAATAGTGTATATTTGCTAAACCAGACCAGAAACATGAGGGGAGACTTGAGGTCTGGTTTAGCAAATAACCTCACAAAAATTTCGAATCAAATAGGAAAAGTCGCTATATTGAGCACGAAAATGACGGAAATGGATAGTGAAAGAGAAATTAGGGAAACTAGGGAAGTGGAAGTACAGTATGAAAGGGATGAAAATGATGAGTATGATGAACAGGTGCAGAAATGTCTGAAAGAACATGAGTGTAAGGAAATAATTCTCGAGATATATAGAAGATTGAAAGAACTGATAATTGAAAAGGAAGAAAGTATAAAAGAGTATGTAATGGAAGTGAATGAAAAAACAGTAGAAACAATAACAAAAGAAATAAGATTAAACAACGAAGAAGTGAAAAACGGAAATCAGGAAAATAGGGAAAATTTTAATAGGCAATTGAAGAGTGGGGGGCCAGGGCTCCGGCAGAACCACAACCCGTGACATACGCGGGTGTGGTTGGTGGCGGTGGGGAAACCCAAACCTTGCCACCGAAACCGGAGCACGTGACCCTCCACTCTCTAGTGGTGACAGACAGGGAGAACGTTATGTCGGGAACGGAAATGATAACTGGAATAGGGAAAATAATAGAAGCTAGAAAGGAAGGGATAAAAGTAGACAGGATTCGGAAAGGGAAGGAGAGAAAAAATATTTTAGGATTTAGGGATAAGAAAGATAGGGATAAAATTAAAAGTAAAATTGAAAATTGTGAAAGCAAATTTGAGGTAGAAACAGTACAGAATAAGGACCCGCAGGTGGTGTTGTATGGGGTGCTCAAGCCGAACACCGACGAGGAAATCCTCGAGGCGGTTAGGACACAGAATGGGCACCTCATGCAACCACTACCTGATGGGGCAGAAGATAGATTATCAGTAAAATATAGGAGAAAAGGGAAAGACGAACAGACTGAACACGTGGTATTGAGTGTATCGCCGGGGCTGTGGCAGCGCTTCACTAAGGCAGGCTGCATGTATATAAACATGCAGCGCGTTCGGGTCGCCGACCAGTCCCCCCTGGTGCAGTGCTCGCGCTGCCTAGGGTACGGACATGGAAGGCGGCACTGTACCAACGACACGGGAGAAAAGTGCTGCCACTGCTCCGGAGAACATCATCAGTCCCAATGTGGGAGTCGATTGGAGGGAAAAAAGGCATGTTGCATTAATTGTAAAAACGAAGACCTAAAGAGAACAGACCACAACGCGTTTAGTGCGGAGTGTCCGGTACGGCGTAAGTGGGATGCTATAGCGCGAGCAGCCGTAGCATATGATAGCAGGGAGTAGACGCAATAGTACCAGTACGGCTAGTATAGCCGAAATATAAATTGTTGGTATTTGTCAAAAAATTGTTTTTGGCAAATCCAATAAAAATGTAAAAATTTAACCTTGGCATATATATGGTTATAGTGTATATAACGCAGCATATATAGCTTAAGTACAAACATAAAGGATATAACAACTTCGCGTGTAAACTGGTACTATTGTAGCTATTATAACTGACTGACTTTCACGGTGTGCATAGCAGACCACAAATTGTAGCGAATTATTGTAAAAATAATTTCTTGGCAAACCGCCTGGCCGGGCACTTCGCCCTGGGCGCGGAAAGACCGAAATACAGAGAAGTAGAGATAGAACAGAAAGAAGGTTTTAGATAAGTAAGGAAAGCGAATGTGAATAAGGAAAAAGTAGAAATTAAATAAAATTGATGTAAAAAACCTGGAACTCAAACAAATTATAGATAAAGAATAAGTAGAAGGAAATTCAATAATAGAATGAAAATTGTAATAGTGGAATGTGTGGGTTAAATTGTCCAAAAGACAAATCCACAAATAGAGAATATAAGAAACTACAGATAAGTATAATATATAGAAATAAAGAAACAAGTAGAAGTAATAAAATAAGTATAAGGGAATATTGTAAAATATGATAAAAATAAGAAAATGAATGAAACATAATATAAACTAAAAACGCAAATGTAAAGGTAATGGAAATGATAGGTAAAAAGGGGTAAATGTAAAATGTAAGCAAGAAAATAGAGTTGTAGATGTAAGCAAGGAAATGTAACTAAGAGAAAGAAATGTGATATTAAGTAGAAAAAATTGTAAATTGTAATTGGTGTGAAGTTAAATGTAATAAAGAGAAAGAATTTAGAAAAAATGTGACAGTAGTAGAAATTATAAATTATAATTAGTGTAAAGCTAGATGTAACAAAGAGAAAGAATTGTGAAAAAATGTGACAAAGTTGTAAAAACTGTAAATGATAATTGTAGTAAAGTAATTGTAAAGTAAGTAAAGTAAAGTAATTGTAAAGTTAAAAGTAAATGTAGAAAGTTAAAAAATAAGGAATGTATAAATAATAATTAATTACGGAAGGACATATCTGACAGGTTTGCCTGTACAGTTGAGTTTCACTGGTAAACCGGAGCGTGTGTGTTGCACAACCACTCAGCTCAAGCTTACCTGACAGGTAACTTTGCAGGCAAACCTGTCAGGCTGTCAAAAGTCTCAATGGCTGTCAAAGATAAGCTGCTAATTGACTTAGCAGAGTAACAAAGAGCGCGTGTCTTGAGAGCTTCTTAACTTAAGGAACGGCATGTGTGCCATTTAAATATAATTGGGGTTTTGAATTATTTTATTTTTGTGATAAATGGAAAGATCATATATAAGGTTTATAACAAAATCATTCATCTTTTTTCACAATTATTCAAAAGTTATATCAAAATAAAAATTTATTTTTGAATCCAGTACCGAAGACACGCCGACAGCTCTCGGATTTGCGCGTGTGTTACATCATAATGCTAGTTTTCACTCTAGTGTATCGCAACTGGCGATCGTAAATATTGGCGTTCGAAATTAAAAATTATATGTTATGTTATGTTTTCTTGAATTTTAATTATATAGCTTTAACATTATGACGTCACAGTCACGGGAATTTTTTAAAAATTTTATCAATTATTAACTGTTTAAAATTAATTGAAAAATAATTGTTTCGCATTTGTTTCGCACATATCAATATTATTAATATCAGGTCCTTACATATGAAATTGGCGTTTTGTCGTACTGGCCACGTTGATCTCAAATATATCTTCTTTGGTTAGGAATTCCAATTTCAAAATTTGTACCTATAGTTACTCATGCATTTGAGTTTCGAAAACCGTTGTTCAATTGTTTTTTCCTCTTTCGGTTTTATGTCTGCGTCACTCTGTTTACAAAATGGAAAACTTAAATATCGTATTATTTTCGAGTACGAGATCCACCGTGGCACAAGTGCTGCAGAAACGGCTCGAAAGATTAATTATGTCGCAGAAAACACAGTGCATTTTGGCTCCAACGTTTTCGTTCTGGAAATTTCGACCTGCAGAACAAGTCCGTGGACGACCGGATACCAAAGTTGATAATTAAGAATTGAAGGCTATTGTGGAAGCGGATCCATTACAAACCACATCTGAGTTAGCTGCACGCTGCCGTGTTAATAAGAAAACTGTTTTAATCCACTTGAAGCAAATTGGGAAGGTGAAAAAGCTTGAACGGTGGATTTCTCATGAATTGAGTGCAGCAAACCGACAAACGCGCGTCGACTGCTGCGTTACATTACTCAACCGGCACAATAACGAAGGTGTTTTGAATCAAATCATTACCTGTGATGAAAAGTGTATCCTGTACGATAATCGGAAACGCTCATCGCAATGGCTGAACCCTGGCGAACCAGCCAAATCCTGCCCCGAGCGAAAATTGACTCAAAAAAAGTTACTTGTGAGCATTTGGTGGACTAGTTCCGGTGTCTAATGGTGTGTAATTCACTACAGCTTGCTTAAATCTGGCCAGACGATTACGGCAGATGTCTGTTGCCAGTAACTGCAAATAATGATGGAAAATCTAGCTGCTAAACAACCGAGGTTGGTCATTCGTTCTAGGCCACTGCTGCTTCAGGACAACGCTAGACTGTGGTCTAGCGTTCTAGTGGTCACACTGCACAACAGAGGGCTACCAAATTAGAGGAGCTTCAATTGGAATGTCTAAGACATCCACCGTACTCCCTGAACCTTGCTCCAACAGATTACCATTTTTGTTCGAAATTTGAATAACTTCTTGCAATGGAAAAAGTTCAACTCCGATGGGGCAGTCCAAAGCGCCTTCAAAGATTTTATTGATTCCTGTCCGAATGTTTTTTTTAGTAAAGGAATCAATAAACTACCTATGAGATGGCAAAAGTGTATAGATAGCAATGGTATATACTTTGATTAAATAAATATATTGTTTAAATAAAATCGACTTTATGTTCCTCCTTTACAAAACGCCAATTTCATATGACCTAATAATAAAGTTTTAAAATACATTTAAAAAATCAATATTTGTTTTTTTTTAATTCCCAATTATGTAGTTAGCATCTATTAGGATGCTATTTTCACTGACTGCGAATCGTTGGGAATCTAATGGCTGAAATTAAATGAAGCATAATAGGAGCCACGGTTGATGTGAAACGAAATTAATTTGCAATGTAATGAAAACATGGCGTTACGTTATATTCCTATGTCATAATACCAACACAACTATCTCACGCTGATATTTGCGAGAAGGCTCTGCCGAAGAACAGAAGGTTAAAGCTGCCATATTAGGGAATATGACCATTTTTTAACCATTTTTAACTCGGTGACCTTGCATTGTACATGCCGAGACCCCCCTCTACTTTTCTTTACTTCCTAACTATACGGTTTAAAAGCACGTGATACTGACTACGTGACAAAAAAACTTAACCCCTCCCCACCTTCCAATAAATCCGAAATAGGTCGCGTAGTATAGATATGTTCCCTTAGGCCGGGACTATATTGTCCGGTATCCGTAATGCGAGAGAAAATTCAGAGCACTGAAAATAGAACTCTGCGCTAATACAATAGAGTTGAAAATCGAACACACAAGTATCGAGTCAAATGTCAATGTCATATATCTCGGATGTGCTCAACACTCGACACTTCGATTTCCAACCCTATTGTATTAGCGCAGTGTTCTATTTTCAGTGCTCTAAATTTTCCCCCGCATTACGGAATCCGGACAATATAGTATCAGCCTTAGATGTTTCAAACCAAACAGTTACGTTACATAACATCCTAATTTCGCGCGAGACCGCGGTATGAGGCAGTATGAGGGTGTAATAAGGCCCAATCAATCAATCGAGAATTCCAAAGCCGAGTATGATAAGTCAACAGTCGAATAAACGCTCCAATAACGAGCGTGTATGTTACTAATAATTTGGGTAATCAGGAATTTTAAAAAAGGCTGCGAAGTATAGAAACAGAAGAGTAGATTGACGTAATTTGATAGGCATGGCATTAAAATATTACCCCGATATAGAATTTCTTACCATCTAAGGATGTAGCTGTACTTTTTCTGAAAAGAGTTTAATAGTTTAAGATAATAATATCAACACGCTAAAAACTCTTGTAATTTTTACATAGTAAAATGAAATCCCTTCCTTTCCTATTCGCTTAGATCTTTTAAACTACTCAACGTATTTTAATGAAGTATTCAGCAAAAGATAGAGTAATTCAAGTGGAAGTTGCTGGGGCGGCTCACTAGTATTTATTATTGTGAAGTGATAAATCTAGTATTTAGAATGTGTAATCTTTATTCATTTTCCATTTGTAAACTAACAATGTTGCTACCATGACAACCGTATCATAGTCTCACATATAATATATATCAGTCCTCCGCCGCTATTCGCCTGGAGCAGGTAGGAGCTGCTCCAAGTGCCGACGGTAGACTGCGCCAGCATCTCTTTGCACTTCGTACCTAATGTAGCAGGCGACGTGCAATAGTCCTTGTTCATGAGGCCGCATTCCTCCCCCTTTTCTCTATATACATGTTGCAATAACTCTCCTTTTACTACATGTATGATGTAACTACCTCTCCTAACCTTCCAAAATATGCCATATGGTAAATAAATTCTACGACTCGTGTTTCTATTAGCTTTTTTTCCACTTGTGTTTATATTTTTGCAAATTATTTTCGTTTTCCTTAATTTGTATCAGCAGTACATATTTACATTTTAACTCTCTGTCTCTAGTATCTGTAAAATCTATTTTTGGTGTAAATTTCTGGTGTACACCTCGTGTAATATGTCTATTCATGTTTTCTCTCTTTAAAAGCTTCTTGTATCTGTTTTTTGTATTATAACTTTCTATAGCTATTCTTTTCCAAGTGTTATGTGTATTTCTATCTTCTCTAAATGTATTGTGCACGTTGTCAATCGTATAGCGTTCGTTTGCATCTGTGCTCATTATTTCTCCTGGTGGAATACAATCTATTACTGTGTTCTGTTCTAAAGGTGTAGATGTAGATGACCCGTATATAATGCCACTAATTGTATTATTCCCAGTGAAATGTGTAAGTGATTGTTTAATATTTTTTGTGGACTGTATATTCCGTTCATTTTTGGATGTTTCCTCTGTTCTGTACGTGGAATATTTTTTCTATTATCATCCTTTCTGTGAAGTGTATGTATGTATTGCTCGCTCGTATCGTAGTATGTACTTCTGTCCTCTCTCTGTGTATAATTAACTTTATCAACTGTATGTAGATGGGATTTTAAAATTTGTGCTGATGTAAAATTATGTTCGGTTTGGTCTTGCATATTTAAGAGTTTAATTTTGATTAATGTAAATTTTTCTTCCATGTCGTATCTTATATCTATTTCGTTATCTAATTCCTCGTCTGATATTTTGAATTCTATGTTTTGTTGTAACTCTCGAAATTTTTGTAAGTTTTCACGTAAACATTGTAGTCTTGTCTGAGTTTCTGCATATTACGGAATTTTGTTCGTATTCATGTAATTTTCTAGCCTTATAAGTTGAGCGCGTAGAGAGGCGCGAATTCTCTTCCATTTCTGTAGATCCGTAGTCATCCTCGTCGCCAGATATTGTAAAGTAATAAATGTAAAGTAAGGCCAACGAGACGAGATAAAAACGTAAATAAACGGACCGCTACTTGTTGCATTATGAAAGTGAGTTAATATTATATATGTCCTTATCACTCGTATGCAATAATGACGTCAGTTGGTCGACGACAGCTGTCGTAGCGTGTTTCGTGGTACAGGAAAGCGGCCAGTGCCGCAGTTGTCAACATTTGGTCCGCCAAACAATTGTGAACAAGTTCATTCCTGTTGGGATTGCGTTCGAAGTGATACATATTTTTTCGTCTCCGTATTTACTTGGTTTTTTGTTGTTATTATTCCGTTTCGGTTAGTTTTATTTTTGAAGTCGAGGACAATTTTTATAGCAATATTGACAACATGATTGATAATACAATAGATAGTTTTATCATAAACACAGCTGACTCGGACTCTTCCGACGAATCGTCTTTGTCTAGTACAGACAGCGATTAAAATTCGAACTTTATAATAATTCATTCAAATAAAAATGTTTTGAACCCCTGAAAATTTGTTTACATTCTTTATCTCGTCTGGTTGGCCTTACTTTAGTATATAGAATGTGTAATCGTTATGCATTTTTTATTTGTAAACTAACAATGTTGCTACCATGACAACCGTGTCATAGTCTCACAGATAGTATATATCAATTATATAATTGTACTCCCACGACAAAAATACGCGAGAACCGTACATTTTGCTGCGATAAAAAGGAGCCTATGTGATAATCCACAGCCTAAATTACTACCATACCAAATTTTGATCCAAATTCATTAAGTGGTTATTACGTAAAAGAGTAACAAATATCCATACATTCAAACTTTCGCGTTTATAATAATTGTAAGTATTAAGGATACGCACATTTACAAATACTTAGCTAAATCGACAATTTTATAATGATTCATTTTATTTTACCAAACCAAGCATTGGGTGAAATGCCTAATTTACAATTATATCCGTAACATACACCTCACATACTCACATAATTATACAGTATGTATTTAGTTAAGTGGGGAGTCCCCCACTGGTTAACCACCAAATATTACTCATAGTGTAATGTTGATTTGAATATCGCCGACCATGACAAACCACGTCAATATATATCAAAAGGACTAACGGGCCGTTTCTCAATCGCTACTTTTTGGCTAATTTTTATCCCGAAAAAGTACAGTATTCCCGTGGGATACCCGATACTGTATTTACATAGGCGCAGCCGCCAGGCTAGTATTATATAATATTATAATTGCTTACGAAGTCCATCACAATCTCTGTCAATGTCTCTACTGTAATGTAACTTGAGAGCCTCTTAATGTGAGAAGCGTTTGAGTTTTCAGGCGGTGAAAATGTAATTTTCCTAGTTGCATCATCAATTTGGTCACGTAGAAAGTATGGTAAGGAATTTGGTTAGGGGCAAGAAATGTGTCGTGTCCCGTATCGTTTCGTTTCGGTGTGAATTGACCCTTAGGCTCCAGATGTACCTACGTAATATTATTAATTTAGCAACACAGTATTTTTAGATAGAAATCAAACGTCTCTCCTCAAATACCGCAGCAAGACCAACAAAACCAACAAATAAACAATTCAGTTTGCAATATGAATTTCCAAACGTAATCGCTCGCCGGAAGCGAAGTCGCTTATTGCCGCGACTGTACCTCGAGCTTCACTGTCATACGAATTACAACCTTATTTACCGGAACGTTAGCTTCAAAATAGCACGACACGGGCATATGTAATATTCCTGTGATACGCAGGAATTTGCACTTTATAGCGTAAGGAATGGGGTGTATTATTGTGTGAATTGGCAATGATAGCATCAGAACATGGCAATTTGGCTCCATTCCGTTCAATCCTTTATGAGGTTAGCAACTAAACAATAACAGTCAGAGCAGAAGACAATAAACACCCATCGTCTACGGCCCTGCTCCGATTCGAGAAAAATTTGTTTATAAAGAGGTTTCCGTCCTACAAGATGACTACAACACCAAATATAAGCTTTAAATACTTGTGCTTTACTAAGCTTACTAATAGTACGTTAGTAATATATGTACAGGGTGCTCGGTTATCCGAATGAGATATTTAACCCAAAATTAGGCCACAATATTACTTATGTAATCGCACTACGCATAACTAAAAATGTTTGTGATTTACAGAAAAATAACGTGGTTAATATTTCCTGACAACTCGCACTTCGCATGGACACCATCACACTGCTGTACAGCGCGTCGGCTTCAAGGTTACGCGCTTGAGGAGTAGTACGGGCGCGAGGTGATGAATATAATTTAAGCATTTTATAGGATAATCTGTTCAAAATTTAAGGTCACAAGGTATATATAATATATTATTGGAACGAGATCGAACACTGATTACGGTCCTTGAATATCTATTTTTGTTAACCGAGCATCCAGTATATGGCTGTCCAATCAACTGCGGATATTTTGGACATATTATGATCCACTGCTTATGTAAAGATGTTTAGGAAGAAAAATGCTTAAAAGTTATACTAATTAAATTACATTGCACTTTATAAGGCGCTGAAGCAATACACACGGAATTGCAGTCTCTAAGGCGCCTTAACCTCACAGAAACATTCATAAATCAGCTGTTTGCGGTCAATAACCTTAACATCGCCGTAATATTTTTAATTATTTTGCAGCCTAAACGTCTTGACACAAGCAGTACCTAGGTCATTTGCCCAAAATTTGATAAAAATTATTAAATCTAATTAGAAAATAAGATTTATTTCATACATTAATGAGTATTAGTATATACTTTGGAAGTCGGTTTATTTTTTATTTAAAAATAATTATTTTTCCCTTTTTCATCATATTTGTTATATTAACACATTTTAAGAACGTTTAAAATAAACGATCGAATGTATAATTGAATACGCACCAAGCTTCTATTAAGTATTGTGTATAAGATGATGATGATGATTAATGTAAGTTACGTAATGGCATATGCTTGCAGTTCTTTAAACAATGTCGAAATTTCCAAACGCGTATCTTTAAATACTGAGTTCTTTAAAGTCTTATTTTTTGGTAGCATATGCTTGGGCTACTTCAGAAAAAGTCAAAATCACTATGTGTCCATATAAACTTCAAGGAGTTCTCTCGATTCCTCATGAATCCCATCATCAGGTCACCACTTTCACCGATGTCAATAGAACCTATTTGGGATTATTACATTATACCCTATAGATAAAAAAAAAAATTTTGAAAATCGGTCAACAGACGGCGGAGTAATCGTTGAACATACAATATATATACAGCCGAACGTATAATTGCCTCCATTTTTTGGAAAGTTAAAAAGTTACATAACATATGTATCTGTAACCTTGCTTAAGTTACATTGCTTAGGTTAGGTTAGCATAGGGATGTTGCCTTCCCCGGCTTAGCTAGTCCCGGGGTCGAGGGGGACGCTCCAGTTTGCCGGAGTGGCCTCTAATTGTGTTGTAAGTCCGGTCCCATTAAGAGGGAAATCGGCCGGTCGCGGGGGGTGTCCTGTGTTAAACAGATCCGGGACACTCCCCTTCATAGCGGCTGATGGAAATCCGCAGGTGGTTTTCATCCGCCGAGATCAAAAAAAAAAGGGGATGTTGCCTGGTGTCGAATATCAAATTTGTGCAAATTAAATTTAAAAACAGTATATTAAAGAAATAGTTATTCTGGTTGTAGCGATTGAAAATTGTAAGCAACTAAAAATAGTGGCCATCTTTTTCTCGCAAAACGAACTTTTACGTCTCAAATTATTATCGTCACGTACGTGTTGCTGCGATAAAAAGTAGCCTATGTGTTAATCCTGAGTCTAAGTCTATGGTAGTACCATATCATATTTAATTAAAATTGTAGCTATTGCGTGAAAGAGTAACAAACATCCATACATCCATTTTTACGAACTTTCACGTTTATAATAATAAATAAATAAACAAATTATTATTTATTTCGGATACTGTAAATCCATATGTGTTAATTATCTTGTTAGTAACAATTTTTTCTCAATTCATGTTAGTAGTTTTTGTAAAATATTGCACCTCGCTAAGGCCTACATGCGCGGAGGCCAATCCGATGCCTCAGAAGGGATAATTATAAATATTAGTTAGGATACGTGAGCTATATTATAGTACATACAAATTGTAACATCATTCGCGTATAATGTTATTAAAGTTGAGGATTTCAGGGACCTCCTACGTACAGTTGGTCGTAACCCTGGGGTATAATATTATGCCTCGTGTGAGGATTGGCGTATAATCATAAGTACTTGGGTAACAGAGCTTTGCTCGGAGCTCTAGATATAAAAAAAGAATCACAAATATATTTTACCGAGATTCGAACCCACCACATACAGAATTTCCGAACAAGGCAAAAATGAACCAATCTGCCAATCGGACTGACATTAAAGAGTGGAAATTATTGATGTATTGTTGCACGACGAAATAAACAACATATAAAACTAAAAAATGCACAGTTTCCCAGGGATAAAACGTAGCTAGACCGATTTTTCCCCAAAACTCATTGCATACTAAATTTCATGAATATACTTGCAGCCGTTGCCGAGAATACGATTATATATATACAAGATTGTCTCGTTTAAAGTATATGATACATTTGACATAGATAGCATTCAATCAATTATGGTAATTGGTATGTTAAAATTAAAACAATATATCTAGAACATAGTCGCTAAAAAGGTAATGTAACTTCTAGATAACTGAATTTAGATTTAGGAACTTCTGAATCTTCTTACTTTTCCGGACGGGCTGGTAGCGAAACAAAGATCAAACTAACTATCAGTCAGTCTTTATTTCGACAAGGAAAATACTGAATAATATGTAAAGTTAAAATCAGCAACAAAAGAGTAATAAACATTATTAAAAAATTTAACTAACCTCCGAATTGTCAAGCAGTCAGCGAGCTGGATGATGATGATTTAATATAGCTGAGAGCACTTTCGATTATGTCAGCTATCAAACAAAAATACTAGATCAAAATCATTTCTAGAATAAAAAACCGCTCAAGTGCGAGTCGAACTCTCGTACGTAGGGTTCCGTATAAAACGGCAAAAATTTTGTTTTTTGTATGTTATAATTATGTGATAACGGTTTGTTATATGGGAGCCCCCTTAAATATTTACTTTATTGTGTTTATTAGTATTTGTTGTAGTAGCAACAGAAATACATCATCTGTGAAAATTTCAACTATCTCACTATCACGGTTCATGAGATACATGAGTCTTAAGTAGTAGATATAGTAATAAGGTCCCGTTTACCCTTTCGGCACGGAATCCTAAAAAACTTGAAAAAAGTAAATATAAAAGAATTGCTCGCTTAATGTATATGAATCCTTTTAAATATCTTAAATTATGATTCTAGAAAGTTTTTCAGCTCGCGGCCATTTTGAATCTCTTCATACGCGCGGTCCGGCTGCCGCTGTCGGCGCAATGAGAATTAATGATGCCCACACGATAAATCATTATAAATCGCGAATCTTATACGAATATGTTCGTACTTATCCCACTTATATCTCTTTCATCTTAGGGGGTAACTGCAGTGAAATCTTTTGTATGTACTCATACAAAAACGTCAAAAATCTTACTAACTACTAGGTTTAACTACGGATTTTTGACGTTTTAGCATCCAAACGTAAACCCTTTTACGTAGGAATTCTAAAACGTCAAAAAATCGTACCAAATAATTTTATGTTTGGGGGATAGTAACCTGGGACTATTCAAAAAACTCAAAAGAAAAGAAAAATAAATATACAAACACATACATTTTTTAAATAATTCTCATCTATACTATAATATCATAAAGAGGAAAAGTTTGTTGGTTTGTTTGTATTGAAGAGGCTCGGAAACTACTGGACCAGTTTGATGAAATTTGACACAGATATAGAGTAGACCACGGGGAAGGACATAGGCTTCCTTTTATCGCGGTGAAATGTACGGTTTCCGCGAGAATGACTTTACCGCGTACGTCACAGGCAACATCTATTCATTTATAAATACAATGTAAAAACTGCACCAACTTTGACCGCAAACTTTAATTTAAACCTCGTTAATATCAGCGACAGGCGACAGAGGGGGTGAGGCGATGCGAGGTGAGGGGAGGACTAAACTCTTAATAATTTAATACACTCGAAGTGTTTCAGCCATCTTGTAATATTGTATACTGATATCAGTATACAATATATCATACCGTTTAGGGTCAGTTCACACGGAGGCGCGACGCGGCGCGCCATTCTTTCAAAACTAAACTGAGTAACTTAGCAATAATACAATTACAATCAAGTCGCGATACGCTCAAGCTGCCAAATCGGTATTCTCGTAAACGTTCAACCAGCGTCAAACGCGTTTTGATTAGTCCAAACTTCACAAAATCAGTTTATGATAGCAAGTCGCTTCACTTATAATATTTTAATTATAAGATTATCGGGTGAAAAGCGATTATTGTCGCCCATGGACACCATCCGCAACACCAGAGGAGTCGCAACTACGTTGCCGGCCTCTCCAAAGCACTCTTTTCGCTCGAAGGTCATTGTGGTCCGCAAAATGCGGCTAGCAACAATTCATTCCAGAGTTTTATTGTGCGCGGCAGAAGACTCCGAAAGCGCACAGTGGAGGACTGCCACCCGTCTAGGTGATGAGGATGGAAGTGGTGTTGCGTGGGACAGTCTACTATTTACTCATCTTAATATACTCTTACCAGAATGAGGGACAGGAAGTAAGATTTACTTGCCTTTGTTTTATACAACAGGGAATTTGCACGTATTTCTGTTATTAATAAAAACCGTGTAGTGAATTTGGTTTTTGGAATAATTGAAGATATTGAGTCTTTATCCTCAAAATGTATTTTGCTTTTTTTTTGTTATTCAAAATAGTTATTTTTATCCACCGGTTCGGGAACTAGCCCGGCGAGAAGAACCGGCGTAAGAAACTCGCGCGGGGCCATCCATTATCAAAAATAAAATATACATTGTTATATATGCCTTTTTATAGAATATAAAAAGGCATATATAACAATGTTATGACTACAACTACATAACAAGAGTACAATAATATATGTGATTTAGAAGTGGCCTTGCAGGGGGCCACCTCATTCCCAAGGTGTTTAATATTTTTTTTAATTAATTAGCTACTTAATGTAGCTGATCAGCTGTATCAACCATAAAAGCAAAACCCTCAACAAACGACAACCCAAAACGTGAAAATTTTTCTAACCTCTGACCGGCGGCCATAGATTAGTGTGCAGACGCGATACTCATTTCATGCTTCACCACGCTAGTTAGTGGTAAAACTGCCGAGTTCTAGGCTCATTTTCCGCGCGCTTCACGGCCACATCACGCTGTTAAACATACAGTTTTTGTGATACCACGTGCAAAAGTCTTCGGTGTGTGTCTATATTGTATATAAAGATCGTATATCCCTGTGCCACAGGCTCTATTGTTCCTGAATCACATAAACGACCTACCAGATGCATTAGAACACCAATCCATTTTATATGCTGATGACACCACACTACTTGTCGAAGGAAAGAATCCACTTCATATTGAGGCAGAACTAAATAAAGAAATTGTCAGTGCAATGTATTGGCTCAAATTAACAACGCTAAGGCTAATATATCTAAAACAAAAATTATAAACTTTAAAAATCGAAAACAATCACATAGCAAATTAAAAGTGTGTTATGGTAAAATTGTGAAATAGAGGTAGTAGAATCTTTTGTATTTCTTGGTATCACTGTCGACAATTTATGTAACTGGAAAGAACATATAAACAAAATGTTGTATATAACTTGTATGTATGTACTTAAAAATATAAAAAAATACTGTAAGTACGGCGGCAGCACTCTTTTCATATCATGGTTATATCGCCTCCGTACTACGATACGGTTTGATTATATGGGGAAATTCGGTAGACCTAATAAGAGTATTTAGACTACAAAAGAAGTGCATTAGATGTATTTCCAAAGCGAGTTACATCGAACCCTGCTAACCCTTATTCGAACTGTATAAAATACTGCCTCTACCCCGTCTGTGTCTATGAAATGTGTTTATGCGTGAACAAAAATCTAGATCTTTATTTTATAAAGAAGTAGCTACCAAGAGCTCTAGATATGAATAAAAATTAGTTGTGCCCAATCAAAGTCTAGGCATTTGTAGCAGAAATGCTCACTGTATGGCCGTGTCGATGTACAATAAACTGCCTGAATACTTCAAAAACCTTTCTGAGGGAAAACTTAAAAGAGAGTTACATGGATGGCTACTTAACAAAACATATTATACAATCAATGAATATTTTAATGATCGATTAGATGTCAAGTAACATTCAAACGTTAAAAAATTGCATTACATTATATTTTATTAATTTAATTTGTATCTGATTGTTAATTCTGACATTTTATTTTGACGTTTTTATAATGTTGACTATATTATTCATTAAAGTAATTATAACAACAATTTCTAATCTATTAAGTATAATACAATATCTATTATAATCTAATATAACTTTTAAATAACTATGAAAAACTGAAAATATTTGCACACTATTTATGTAGTAGAATCTGTCGAACTCAATAAAATATGTAAACACCCACTGTACCATATTCTTGGCAAATAAATGAATTTTAATTTAACATTCTGATTTACCAACAAACATAATATCGTACTACCATTATTAATGTGGAAGTTTATGAGGATTGATGGATGGATGTTTGTGATGTTTTCACGCAAAAAGTACTGAACGAATTTAAATGACATTTAATATGGTAGTAGACTGGATTGACATATAGGCTACTTTATATCGCGTGAAAGTGCCGTGTTCCCGTGGGGTACTGTATTTGCGCGGGCGTAGCCGCGGGCAAAAGCTAGTGTATAATAAACTCGTAGTTAATAAAACGCATGTTACACAAAGAGAGGACTTCACTCCATTCAGTGAACAGAAACTAGCTTACATAACACATTGTTATTTTAGTAATATTAGTTAGGGCAAGACATCATGTTAGGCAGTAAGTAGTTAGGCAACTAACATCGAAATACGTTCAGCCGTACTTCATTCGTCGACATTCAAAAACTTCGTAATATGTCATTGTTTAACTTAATTAGAATGAATGTAGGAAGCGGGCGAGGGTACATGTAGGGGGAGGTTTATGAATACGCTAATTAAGGCTGATTCCCGAACCCAAAACTTTTGATCTCATTACCCGATCGTTTTTTGTTTAAATTATAATTTCAGAACATACATTCTCATTCAAATTCAGCGGAAATGGTAAAGCATTATTATGAACCAAAATTTTGACGTAGAAAGTAATTTCAGGCTTCTCAGTTTGGTTGCCGGCTTACTGCAGCTTCAAAATAACGGGGTTAGTTGAAAATTTTAACTTTCTTTTATTGGTACGAAATCGTTAGAATTACTTTCATGACAGACTCACATTATTGAAATCTCAAAATTCATCAAAGCATTGATACTCAAACATTAAGAGAATGTCAAACATATTTCACGGCATCTCTCGGTAAATTACAGTAAGGCAAATTACAAGGCTTTTGAGTTTTGACATGCATCACATCAAAGACAGACGACGACAAAAATTCCCTTTGCCGGTAATGGCAATATTTGTCAAAATACCTATCATACCTGTCATGGCGTAGTCTTGTTCGTCTTGTTACATCGATATTATCATCAGCAGTTCTCGATTATGATATTATAATATTCGCAGATTTTGGAGTAAGGTTCTAGTCTATACAAATATAATAAAGAGGAAAGGTCTGTTTGCTTGCATCGAATAGGGAGCCTATTATAGGGAAGCTACTGGACCGATTTTGATACAATTTGGCACAGGTATATGTAGAGTAGACTACGGGGAAGAACATAAGCTACTTTTATAGCGGCAAAATGTACGGTTCCGACGTACGAGATTTTCTTTAGCGCATTCGAATTCGCGGGCATCATTTAGTATTATATAAGTAGTAAGGTGTTGGTACGATAATAAGGATAATAGAAAGCGGGGAATAAAATATATTATAACCTGACTTGATAATTACTTTTATTATGAAACCCTCGTAAATGGTCTAAAATTTTCAGTGCAAACATCAGCGGATAAGCACTAAATACAGTTGTTTAGTGCCTACATATCCGCTGATGTCTCGACTTATTAAAGAAAGAGCCTATTGTAGTAACATTTTGTAATTATTTGACTCCAGATGAAAACAAAACATAAGTTTGACGTGTGTGTGTGTGTGTGTGACATGTTCGAGAGTATTTTTAGCTATAATTCATAATCATCAGCTCGCTCACTGCTTGACAAGTATCTCTGTTTGACAAGATAGGTATTTAAAATTTATAATTATGTTGTCTCATCCATCCATGTAACTATTTCAAAAATATAATTTTATTATTTTCAAACGTATTTACTAATTATTTTTAAGGAACAAAAAATTTTTAATGATAGGCAGTTGACAGTTATATTATTATTATTTTAGATACACAAACAGATAGACATAATACAGAGTATTCATTATATTTATTATTTTATTAATCCTTACTAATATTATAAATGTGAAAGCGTGGATGTTTGTTACGCTTTCACGCAAAAACTACTGACCGGATTTCGATGAAATTCGGTATGGTAGTAGTTTAGACTCGGGATTAAAACATAGGCTACTTTTTATCCCGAAAAAGTAGTGTTCCCGAGGGATACTATACTTATGCGGACGGAGCCACGAGCAACAGCTAGTAAAGTAATATTTCCCAAAATTCAAAATTGTAAATTATTTGTTTTGGGAATCAAAATTGTATTTACCGGGAAATTCGCAGTTTCATCAAACACTCCGTTAATGACCTTTGAAACAATCTTATAAAATAGCGATGAAATCGAAATTTCAAAGAGAGTTCAAAATTCTATTTTGTCCCGCACGGGGAATTCATGGTGAATGGTGATCAATATATTTTTTTTTTTTCAATTGAAAGGCTAAATACCGAGTTTTTAACGTTTAGATGCGTTGTAACGTAACTCGCCGCCCATATATTAACGTGTGTGTAATTAGGTTTTAAACTTTCATAACCTATGAAGCCCCTAGGCGGGTAAAATAGCCCTATTTTACCCGCCTAGGGGCTGAATTTTAGAAAACGTTGTAATATGTAACTCATTATTTATTCCGTACTCAATTCATACTAAATATCATGCGAATATGTCCAAGGAATTATAACCTAATCAAGAGCATGTCAGGACATGTCTAAGGAGGGTTCCGTAACTATAACCACATAAATGTTTTTTTCAAATTACTTCAAAAGTTACTTTTACTTCAAATTACTTCAAATTAAAATCGGACAGATTTCGTGTCCAAAGAGTTTTTAGCTTAATCTATCAGCACATAAATTGCAAGTTTCTAAGTGTCATAGTTTATAAATGCCGGGGGGGTTTGAATTTAAGTTTTTATATAAATAAATGAATAAATAAATTATGCTCCATTTATATCCCTATCGATTAACCCCCTTACTAATAAAATATTTACACAATGGTTAAGCTATACAATGTATTGTCCTTGTCCGATACGTTGCAAGACTCGCTTGAATACTTTTATTATTAAGGAGGTAAATACATTCAACAGTTGTTATCATGTGCCTGTAATTGTTTATATTTTTTTTTCGAAATCGGGCCGTAAATATGCGGGTTTTCAACGGTACATACGAGTATGTCCAAATTTAGTATGAATATTCGTTGAAATGAGTTAAAATATCACAGTATTTTATCCTACGTGCTGCAAATATCTGACCTATACCGTTGTAATCCAGATACAATCACGCTTACATGTAACCTAATTTTATCTTTGGTCACCGTGGCTAACTGTTCTCCATGTCCTTAGTCCATTGTAATAAAGACACTCAAAATTATGAAAGTTAAAAATATGTACGGTAAGTCCTACTACTTGATAATAAATGTGAAAGTTTGTGAGGATGAATGGATGGATGGATGCATGGATGTTTGTAGCTCTTTCACACAAAATTTACTGAAAGGAAGTACAGTATTCCCGTGGGATTCCCGAGGATATATTTACGCGGGCGGAGCGGCGGGAAAAAGGTAGTAGTTAATAATAGGTCCTTACATATGAAATTGGCGTTATGTCGTACTGGCCACTTTGATCTCAAATATAATATCTTCTTTCGTTAGGAATGCCAATTTCAAATATATACCGCTATTTGCTCATGCATTTGTGTTTCAAAAACCGTAATTCATTTGTTTTTTCCTCTTTTGGATTTTTCTTTGCCTTATTCTGTTTACAAAATGGAAAACTTGAAATATCGTATTATTTTCGAGTACGAGTTCCACCGTGGCACCAGTGCCGCAGAAACGGCTCGAAGGATTAAAATTAATGATGTGTATGGCGGCGGTGTCACAAAAGAAAACATAGTGCGTTTTTGGTTTCAACGTTTTTGTTCTGGAAATTTCGACCTGCAGAACAAGCCCCGTGGTCAGCCGGAGACCAAAGTTGATAATGAAGAATTGAAGGCTATTGTGGAAGCGGATCCATCGCAACCCACGTCCGAGTTAGCTGCAGGCTGCGGTGTTAGTGATAAAACTATTTTAATCCACTTGAAGCAAATTGGGATGGTGAAAAAGCTTGAAAGGTGGGTACCTCATGCATTGAGTGCAGCAAACCGACAAACGCGCGTCGACTGCTGCGTTACATTACTCAACCGGCACAATAATGAAGGGATTTTAAATGGAATCATTACCTGTGATGAAAAGTGGATCCTGTACGATAATCTGACGCTCATCGCAATGGCTGAACCCTGGATAACCAACCAAAGCCCGTCCCAAGTGAAAATTTACTCAAAAAAGTTACTTGTGAGCGTTTGGTGGACTAGTGCCGGTGTCGTTCACTACAGCTTTCTTAAATCTGGCCAGACGATTACGGCAGATGTCTATTGCCAGCAACTGCAAATCATGGTGGAAAAGCTAGCTGCTAAACTACCAAGGTTGGTCATTCGCTCTAGGCCACTGCTGCTTCAGGACAACGCTAGACCACATACTGCACAACAGACAGCTACCAAATTAGAGAAGCTTCAATTGGAATGTCTAAAGGCTCCCACAGACGAGAGGCCGATCGTTTTAGTTAGAACTGACGTCAGTTCGGTCTGAACGGATTCGAGCACATACTCGGAAGATAATCGCATCCGACCCAACTGACGTCTTTTCGGACTTCGACTTCGGATTCAATCACACACACGGAAAAATCGCATCAGTTCGTTCTCGTTTGCCGCGAGCTGCGGTCGTGTTTATTATTTGTAAACTTATACACGCTTGTACACGATACACGCCCGCACAGCCGCGGCACTGGCGAGAACTGAAGCGATTTGTCACACATGGTCCGTTCAGTCCATCCGTACAGTCCAGAATTAATGTTGCCAACTTAGTTATTTTACAAAGTTTTACTACTAGATTAAGTATTTTATTCCCTCATTAGAAGGAATTTAGTTGTTAGTAGTGTTTTAGTAGGAATTAGCCAGACAGTAATCATATGCAAAATGGCCAAGAATAGGCACAAAAAAAAATGACACCTTATATCATAATAATACATCGTAGAATTCGTCCGTAATTTGCTTAAAACTACCCTTCTAACTAATCTTTCCTAGTCTATTTAATTTAACGATAAAATTTATAATACAATTCAATAAATAATAAAAAAAACATTTTCAATAACATAAAATGCAGTGGTTTTGGGGGCTTTAGGGATTCCTAAGTTAAGTATCTTTTTTGATAGTTTTCAGTATTCTTTTAGTAGCTTTTTGTAGAAATCGAGCTTAGTAGTTTCACAAAAACAGAGCTGGCAACACTGGAACGAATCGCTTTAGTTCATCCGGCCGACTGATGCGATCTCACAGTTGCACACAGACGATACGATTTTGCATCCGTTCAGGCCAAACTGAAGGAAAACCGGACCTTATATGGGGCCCCTAAGACATCCCCCATACTCCCCGGACCTCGTTCCAACAGATTACCATTTTTTTCTAAATTTGGATAACTTCTTGCAAGGGAAAAAATTCAACTCCGATGGGGCAGTACAAAGCGCCTTCCAAGATTTTGTTGATTCCTGTCCGACTGATTTTTTTAGAAAAGTAATCAATGAACTACCTATGACATGGCAAAAGTGCATAGTTAGCAATGGTATATACTTTGATTAAATAAATATATTATGTTTAAAAAAATCGACTTTATGTTCCTCCTTTACAAAACGCCAATTTCATATGTAATGACCTAACATATAAGGATGCATGTATTCGTTGCTTTATAATCGACGTTCCATACTGTCCTTTTTGTCGAGTTTCAATTTCATTAATTAAACTAAATTCGTACGTAACGAGTTATCCCAAAAGTTTCCGATTGGACTGTTCGGGTTCGATGTTACGCTGCCAATTAGATTATAATAATAGACACGATAAGGCTGACAGCTGTGATATAATTTAACTAATTTAAAAATGTATGCCTTAGGTTTTAATTTACTAAGTTTTGGGGTAGTAATTTTAATCTTAAACACAATAAATATGCAACCTACAAGTTTTAATAGTATAAAGATTCAACTGTATTCTGTACTTGTTATATGTCTTACTAGCTGTCCCGACACGCGTTCTCCGAGTTCTGTCTTAACTATGAACATTTATTCCACATAAATAATTAATGTACCGACAGAACGAACATCAAATGTTTCACAGGTAGGAACAGTTGTCTATTGAAACTGCAATTGATTTTTATATAGAAGAAGAAGATTGAGGGTGGTCCCAATCTGACCATTCTCCTTTAATTTGTTGGTATTTTAACTAACACCCAAACTACTAGTTTTTTAATAATGCGGCTGATCTACAAGCGTTTATGTCTGTGTAAAATTTCCATGATGGATGTTGCGTCCGTCCATTTGTCTGCGTGACCGAGGTTTGAACATTAAGCGAACAGATTACCGCTGATATACATTAGCGAGACAGAGATGGATAGAGTGCGAGAGAGATGTTTTCAAAGTAACAATTAATCTAATGCCGAGAGATATTGACCTCCAAGAGGTCTGAAACTCCCCGGAGCATAATAAATAGATTCACAAAGTATTTCATTCTATATATCTAGGTATAAGTAGGTAATAAGTAAGTATAACATTTTTATGATTACGAAGACATTTATTATGTTTTTAAATTGTAAGTACTATCGTAGCGCCGCGCCGTAGCCTAGCCGTAGCGCGTTTGCGCTACATATTATCAAAATCTCGTCCTCGACTTTTCACACCGAACCTTTGAAAAGGCCCAAGGCCTTTTCGTGGGTTTTCATGGGCTTGGGGAGGAACCACGATCAGGTGCAAAAGCCCATGGAGGAAACAAAACATATTATCAGAATTCAGAATCTTAATTGTCATATTTAAATTATAAGGGCCGAATACTGAAGCGACAGTTAAATTAGTTGACGCTCAAGTCTCATGCTGTCCTTGTTATTTCTGCTTGGAGAGACTAAGACGGCCTGTGAATAGGAGAGCTCTTAATTTTGTTTGGCGTTTCAATATTCGGCCGTTAGACTATAAATTTCCTTTTCATAAATTTAATAAATTAATTGAAATTATAAATGAATCGTTTTAATAAGCTGAATTTTGAAGTTTGGACCAATCAAACGCATTGTATGTTGGTTTGATGTTTATAACGATACCATTTTGCTGTCTTAACATATCGAGACTGCATCGAGATTGTATTATTGAAAGATTTCATTAGCAGAATCGACCTACGAGTATTTTCTTTACATAGAATAAAAATAAGTCACTTCCTTTCCTGTTCGCTTAGATCTTTTAAACTACTGAACGGATTTTAATGCAAATTTCAGCAATAGAAAGAGTGATTCAAGAGGAAGGTTGCACCAGCGCGAAGCTGGGGCTGGTACACTGAATAAAGATTGAATATTTAAATCTTATATATAAAAATGGATTGCTATTCCAATGTCTCGCTTAAAGTAGACAACGGCTGGACCGATTTGGCTAATTTTGGTCTTGAGAGGTTTGTGGAAGTTCAGGGAAGGTTTAAACGGTAAGAAATATGTATTGAAAAATTTACGGGATCACGGATTACGGGTCACTTCACTGTCACATATTCATAACTGACCGAAACGATCGGAACCAAACAGGTAAAGTGTTTGGATTATTTATTAAAAATTGACCAGTCTCAGTTGGCCAGTAGGTGTAGGCTGGTGTAAGTTGTAGGTGTAGGCGTAAGTGTAGTTATTTATTTAGTCCATTTCGTACTTAAGATAGAATGACGTGTGTCGGGACAGCTAGTGTAAAATATATTTTTACTACATGTTGCCCGTGACTTCGTACGCGCAAAAACATTTTGCTGCCTCAAATAACCAGTGTGTTAATCCAGACCCTAACCTGAATATAGACATTCAACAGTAAAAAACATTAACACATCCACAGATCTTCAAATCCATATATTATTACAAACTTGCGCATTTATAAAAGGAGTAAGGATTTTAAATAAAAATACAGTTAATGTATCCAACTACGGTGAAACGCGTGATGCTGATGTTGAACAGTGACGTCATTGAAATAGATTTGATGGAAGAATAGGCGAACAGTTTTATTTGTAGCTAACCGAACCGGAAAAATGGTTGAAAACATACATTGAAACATGTCATACGTTACAGATGCATCGTAAAGTCAGCATAACATAAAAATGCCTAACATGTTTTGCCTCATCCTGCCTTGCAGAAAACTGGCGTGAAATAACGCTTTCTTTGTTGTTATCCGCGTGTGGGGAGTTTAAAGACTGAGTACGCAAGTGTAAGGGGCATCACAGACGGCGAAGATACTATAATATTGCATGTTAAGATTAAATATCGCTAGCTATACAGTTTCTATTAATTATCACGGACGGCTAGATACTATATATTTTTATATTACAGCAAAATGGACTGGCATCTTAAGATAAAACATTATAGTATCTTTGCTGTCTGTGACGCCCTTAACTCCTCGGCACTCTTAGCATGACTACCACAGAAATGCATTTTATCTGCACAATAATAAACATATGAACAGTTAATATGAGCAAAATGACAGCTATCCTTCGTTAATCTGTCACTTTGTCTATTCTTCCGAAGACAGAAACCGTTTTCACGGTGGTAATGCTAAGCGTGCTGGTGTTGCGGGCGTAATATTTACAACCAGGCGATCTGTCTGCTCGTATCTTGGTCTATTTCATAAAGACATGGCTCATTCAAGCTAAATGCGTCCACTTTATTCGCTGGCAACGAATATTTCAAAACTAAAGATAATCTATGACGTACATTTGACGAAACAAATCTTCATACAAGAAAAAGTTACGCCATCTTATTTTCACTAAACCTCAAACGCCAGCCATCTTCATTTCACTATACCGCAAATGTCAAAATGGCCCCAAACAAACCCAAAAGTGGGAACAGGTTTTGCCTTAACATGCCTCGTCTATAATATATACGTATATGGCTGGTGGTGGGCTAAGCACATTAAACTGCCTGTTATTATGTTAATGGGATTATCTTTTTAGACACTTTATGGTCGGCATTAAGTATTACATGAATATTTCAATGAAATACAATAAGCAAAAATCCTATTTTATAACACGATAATAGTTAATGTACAGTACCAACTATATCCTTAATGTCCCACAGCAATCATATTTTTTATAGAAATAACCGACGATGTATGAAAGACGTGAATAGGGAGAAGAAGAAAGAGAACGTGATTCTAATGTGCATATTACACGCACCTCACATACATTCGTTATAAAAAATAGATACACGGAATCGCACTGGTTGTATAACTATGTTAGAGTTCATAATACAATTTAAAAATAAAACCGGCCAAGTGCAAGTCGGACTCAGATCATATTCAGAGGCTATTATAATTCGACCAAATGAAATTCCTTAGTAGTCTTGAATCACAGGTATTTTACTATGGGTTGTTTAAAGGGCTTGGTCCGAAATTGACCCAGAACCGACAGAAACGAAATGGTCGCTAATGTGTTTGTTCGCTTTAAATCATATTTGATGTCACCAAAAGGGCAAACTCGAAAAACGCCGGGGATAGAAGTTATGAGCAAGAATTAAAATCAGTTTTTATATGGGAATGGAAAACATGATACGATTTATGAAATACGACGATACCCGAAAGACATTTAAAAAGTGGTTGTAATGTATTATATAATATGTTGATCGGTGTCGGTAGTAGGTGTATGTGTTGTTTTTGGTGTTGAAATTATAGGTATACTGGTATGTACGCCTACAATTTCAATGTACAGAGGTACGATATCTTGCGGAAGTTCCGCAGTTGTGGAGGCGGAAACGAAGTCAGTTACAACTCTAATCTATAGCTAGCTCTGTTGTAACTACATAATCCTACATATTTATATACCAACAAATATAATCAACTATATATGTACACCTACTATGATTTTGGATTTTATTCTTATACTAATACTATCATAACTTCTATCCCCGGCGTTTTTCGAGTTTGCTCTTTTGGTGACATCAAATATGATTTAAAGTGAACAAACATTAGCGACAATTTCATTTCTATCGATTCTGGGTCAATTTCGGACCAAGCCCTTTAAACAACCCAAAGTAAAATACCTATCATTCAAGACTAATAAGGAATTTCATTTGGTCGGATTATAATCTAGCCTCATTGCAACCATTTCATTGATATCGATTGTGGGTTTTAATTAGTATGAATTTTGGACCAAGCCCTTTCGAATTAATTAACAGCATTTTGACAGATAATATTTGTTTACATAGTATATATTCACTAAAATTGGAGTTTTCTGAATAGGCAAAACACAAACCGCCCAAATCACACTTTAGCAGCAACATCTAAACATAGCAGTTCTTTGTGATATGTCCGGAACAAACTAATCCAGCGCAGGATTTTATGAATATTTAACCGCACTAAATACGTATGTAGTTCTGTCGAGATGCTACAGTCCACTACGTGATAATTATCACATGCTATTTACCTTATAAACAATTTGTATATAGAATACAACTCATCAACAAACCACATCCCTCTAGCATGAACAAAAAATTTACATAAAATATAACGCATATATATATACATACTAGACTCAATAAAAATGCACGAAAAAGTATGAAATAATTCTTATTTTCTAAATAATTCTCTTTTTAAATTCGGCTAAATATTTAACTATTTCTCTACTCAATCTTCATAATTTCGAAGTCGGTACCAACCCAAACAATATCCTGATAAAAACAATATTTTATAGAACTCACGTTCAAGTTTTCTGATCACACCTGTGTTATCAGCAAACTTGAAAGACTTGTAACTTGAGTTCGATAGTGATAATGATGATTATTGTAATTGGCATACTGGCATAATATGCTTCTAGTTCTTTGAACGACGCCGAAATCGCCAAACATGTATCTATAAGGACTCCATAGTTCTGTTCAGCACTTTTCGACCCAGGGTATACCTTGATACAAAATCTTACTTTTTGGTAGCATATGCTTGAGCTACTTCAGAAAAAGTCAAAATCACTATAATATGTGTCCATATAAAGTTCGCGGAGTTCCCTCGATTCCTCATGAATCCCATTATCAGGTCGCCACTTGGTGTCAAAAGGACCAATGTACCCTTTACAACAAAAAAAAGAATTTTGAATATCGGTCCACAGGCGGCGGAGTAATCGTTGAACAAACAAAAAAAACTAATATCTATTGAAGAAAAAAAAAGCAAGATACCTATGAGATATGAGCGGTCAAAGTTTTTTTATATATCTCTCCATATTATGTAATTCTTTGTACTGTATATTCATGGTGGAAAAGAGTGTTCTGTGTATTATTACTGTTTATCTCTTTCTTGCAAAACGAGTATGAACTTTATTTGCAAGTCGTGTAATATGACGTCCCGTTACACATTGGATCTCTCTGTCTAATTGACAACTTTAAACTCTTATATATTTGTTATTTTCAGTTATATCCAAAAACTAATTACACTACACGGTTTATGGAACAATATAAATCTTTTTAATTTAATAAAATACGTGCATTAGACTGCGTCAGATTTTTTTTTTAGTAAATACATGTAAAAAGTTTCTTTGATAGACAAAAAAATCTCCTATTTGAGCTTGATATCTCAAAAATTGAGCTGGCGCATGGCGGAGTCCCCTTTCCCATTTAAAATGCATTGAAAAAAAAAACATATTTTTATTTTTCTATGTATATCATCGAATTTTTTTTTTTAAATTTCCATTTCCATTACCTTATAGGAAATTAAATTCTCTACAAAAAAGTTATCTTAGAATTTTTTGCTCGTTCGTTAAAAAAGTAAAAAATTTATAACAAACAAAAAGTGCGTATCCATTTTTTCATTAAATTGAATAATATTATGTTTTATCAACTTATTCGTAATTTTATTTTTTTATTTTCCATTTATACACCGTTTTAATGTAGACGTTGATTACTTTTTTTTTATACTCCAACATTCGTTTCTGATTGTCTGTTAATATATTAGAACTATTTTTTGAACGTGTATCAAATAATTCTTCCAGTTTTTCGCAATAATTCTTTTCATTACATTTTTGAGTTGGAGATTTTTTTCTTGAAGCTTTTCTTTTCTTTTTTTTAAACTTTTCCATTCGTAATACAATTTTTCTATTTTGCCAATAATAAATTCAGTATGAATTATTATTATTCCAGCTGAGCTCCAAATGTTAATCACTTCTTTACTAACGTCAATAGCACTATCACGAATACTTTTTTTTTTAATATAAATATTTATGAAGAAATAAACTCATAACTTGTCGGTTACATGGTAGCTTACGACAATTAAGTTTACTGCTACAAAGACCAATTAAATATACAATTTTGTTTTTATCTGATATTATTACAACGTTTTAAATAAATTAAAAAAATAGTAGTATTAATTTGAATAACTAATAGCTGTCACATAATTAAGATCAAAATTAATTTATTCTATAACCTAAAATCGAAATGCAAATGATTCAGAATTAAATAGGTTATGGTGGGAAGTTAGAATAGCTCAAAATTATTTATAAACTACCAACATTACAAAAAACACTGTAATAATTAATCCTCGGAGAAATAAACAAATAGAATCATAGCAATATTTTTGAATTTTGAATCAACCAATGAGAAGACGAGAAGAAGTTTCATGGGAAGAATAGAAATGATTGAATCAGCGTTTCATCACAATCTTTATATTACTGCTTAGAAGTTAATATGATCTTCACTAGATGTCACTAATTGACAAAACTGCTTTATTGAATGTGGTATTTGAATATTTATATCTGTCCATAAATCAAATGCAGATAAATAGATTGACAGACCGACTATAGGCATAATAAAGTAATTATTTTTACAAAATTAAATAATTTTCTGATATCAAATTGAAAACATAATATATCACTTTTAACTTTTTGTAATTTTCATTTTTTCCCACTTTTTTAACACTCTGTAACTTTTTTCCTATGAGGCTGAGCAAAAAATTGTAAGAGAACTTTTTTGTAGATAATTTAATTTCCTATAAGTTACTGGAAACGGAAATAAAAAAAAAATCGATGATTTACATTGAAAATTAAAAAAATGTTTTTTTTTTCAATGCTTTTTAAATGGGAAAGGGGTCATGAAATGCGCCAGCTCAATTTTTGAGATATCAAGCTCAAATTTTAAGATATTTTTTTTTTGTCTATCAAGAAACTTTTTACATGTATTTACTCAAAAAAAATTTTTTTCTGACAGTCTAGTATTTACAATCCTATTACTATTACTTTTATTTTTTTTTTATTTACATTTATTCATAAGGATTAACAATATGAAACATAACCATAAAAATCGCCAAACTGCGAAACAGTTTGTTGGCGATAATTATTATAATACATAATAATATTATTAAAAATTCTATTGGTAAGTGGTAACAAAAACAAAATTATTTAACACAATATTTTCTTTTACAAAACAAACAAAAACAAAATCTTAAAAACAAAAAATAAATAAAAAAATGAAAGTATATATACGGTATTACAATCCTACTACTATTATAAATGTTAGTTTGTGAGGATGGATAGATGGATGGATGGATGGATGTCTGTTACTCTTTCACGCAAAAACTACTGGACAAATTTTGATGAAATTTGGTACGGTAGTAGTTTAGGCTCTGGATTAAAACATAGGCTACATTTTATCCCGAAAAAGTACAGTATTTTCGTAGGATATTGTATTTACGTTCCTATTATGATTAGTAATATAAGAGCTCCGTGGCCTAGTGGGTAGACCGTTTGATTCGCACTCGAAAGAGTGCAGGTTCGATTCCCAGGTTGTGGCGTGTACCAATGAGACTTTTTCAGATCCCAAGTACATTATACGGACGGTGAACGGTGAAGGAAAACATGGCGAGGATACGCGCACATGGTTGGCCCCAGACGTATTGACCAGTCATTCCTCTGGACTAGGCTGACTATGTTGTGAGAATTCCGAATGTGCTTGGGCAACCATACGACATTTAAAAACCAACTGTCCCAGGCACTACAGTATTTTAAGAGTGGTTACTTCGCTCGGAGAATACTGTATAAAAATCATCCAATAACGGATGAAAAGGCCTAAGTTTAGTAATATGATTAGTACGTATTTAGTTGTCATTTGTCTGAGTCCCTCTCTTTATTTCAACGAGTTGTGCGGGATGGGCGTTAATCCAATAAATGCCCCTAAATCGGACGCGTTTGCGTGGAAAACCTGATCTTACCCCTTATCAAATTTGACGCGCTGATGACTCGTGTGACGCGTCATTACGTCCCGGAGCGATCCCATCTTACAATTTAGACATCGTTTCCGCGTAGCCTTAGGATATGTAATTTTAAAGTTATCGCTGCCCTTTTAAAGACCGAATTATATCGTTTGTTCCGCGTGGTCTGCGGCACAACAAACGTAAACTAAGTGAGCCACGGGTGAACTTGTACAATTACGAAAACATGGGAATGTATAACGGGGTGATTCGATTAAGAAATACAAAACCGGCCAAGTGCGAGTCGGACTCGTATGCGTAGGGTTCCGTACCTAACATCCTACTAATATTTTACATCTTTAATTGCTTACTTACTATTTCTTTATTTTAGTACGTAGATTTTCCTATAAAATACTTAATATCGATTTACAATCGCGCGGCCGATACTGCGCGGCGCGGCGATCAAAGCCGGCGCGGCGTACGGCTGTTCGAAAGTGTCCATACTTACTGAGAGTTGTCAGCAAATGTGAATGTGACAACTCTCACTAAGTATAAAGGTTAAATTTACAAAATACACCTGTATATAGTGAATCGAATACTGATTACGCTCCATGAATATATATTTTTGTGTTTCGAAGACATCTTGTTTATTGTTAAGAGACGTCACATTCGATCGTCATTACTTTTAATCAAATTAGTTTATAAATGGTTTTAAAACTCTATTTTATTATAACAGTTTTGATATTCGTCTCTCTCTTTTCGACTCGAGTCAAATATTTTGTTCAAGCTAGATCAAACAAAGAAACTATAATATTTATACAGTACCATATATATATTTCTAGTAACGACAAACAAAAATATTTATTTCTACTCCAGTAAAGTTGTTTATTAGATCAGACGCGGGCCTCACGTAATCAGTAGGTATAACAAGTTGATTTCACAAACTATATCTGATTGTGTACACAACACGGCGCACACCCTTATGGCTGGGACTATATTATGATCCGGTATCCGACGGGCCCGTAAAAATTCAGGGTGATTAAAATAGAACTCTGCGCGCATACAATAGACCTGAAAATCGAACACACAATTATCGAGTCAAAGTTCAATGACAGCTTGACACTCGACACTTCCATTTTCAATTCTATTATACCAGCGCAGAGTTCTGTTTTCAGCGCTCTGAATTTTCGTCCGCCTTCGCGATTCCGGATCATATAGTCCCAGCCTATAACAGGGTCAAGGCAATAGGGGATTGTCGATAAATAGTACCAAACTTAGGGACTCGGTTGTCGATAAATAACGTATGATATCGATAATAACCTAACCAAGAGGCAAGAGCGTGTCTCAGGCTGGGAATATATGATCCGGAACCCGGAAGGCGGGAAAAATGCAGAGCGCTAAAACTAGAACTCTGTGCCAATTTAATAGAGTTCAAAATCAAAGTGTCGAGTATCGAGTTGTCAGATCTGACATTGACATTTGACTTGACACTGATTGTGTTTAATTTTCAACTCTATTGTATTAGCGCAGAGTTCTAATTTCACTGGACTGAATTTTCCCCGGCCTTACGGATTCCGGACAATATATTCCCAGCCTAAGGAGGGTTCCGTTACGTAACTATCAACGCGCAAAAGGTTTTCTTTAAATTACTTCAAAAGTTATTGTCCGAGGGGTGTTAGAAGTTTCACGTATCTGTATATATGTGTGTCTGTCCGTGGCATCGTAGCTTCTTAACGGTAATAACCGATTTTCATCTAGTTTTTTTTTGTTCTTAGTTATAATTCATTATCATTAGCTCAGTCACTGCTTGACATTTACGGGGTTATTTTCCTAAAGAGTTTTAGCATGACCTAGCAGCGTGAAAACTTACAAGTTCCTATCTTTTATTGTTTGGAAATGCCAGGAAATGGAGAGTTACTAGGAAATTAGAGCAGATGTTTGAGGCAAGCTGAAACCTTGTCCTCTACTCCTCCTATTTCAACACGAGACTGCAGGACCAGCTGGTCAGAAGCGGGCTTAAGTCAATATACAAAGTTTTGAAAAGTGATTTTATTTTCGATTGTATCATCTTTTATCTTTGAAAGATGGAATGGTATAGGTACCTTTATTATATTTATTAATTTATTATATATTTAACAGCCTTCGTGGTCTAGTGGTTAGAGCTTGGCTCTCGACTCGGCGGAGGTCGTGGGTTCGATTCTCGCATTGAAAAAACCAAAAATGATGTTTCCAAGTTTGGTTAGGACAATGCAGGCTGATCACCTGCTTGTCTTACAAGAAAGATGACCATGCGTCGGATGGGCATGTAAAAAGTCGGACCTGGCTGATCTCTCGTCAGTCGTCTCGGTTATCCGTCCCACTGTGTTACGAGAGTAAAGGAGACGAGAGTGCTCTTGTGTACTGCGCACACACTTCGGCACTGTAAAATGACTCCTGCGTAACTGGCTTGGTTTCAATGAAACCGACCACCGTCACCGAAATCGGTGTGGGAAGTTTTCATACATAAAAACTACCTACTTCCATAAAAATAGGATGACTTATAAAATAATAAAGTTGGTATAGGTACTAATAATGAAATCACAATTAGACTGCCAATTACGATTTATAGTAGATATTTAAATTTTTATATCATAATTAAAAGGGCCAGTCACTTAATATATTATTTGACGAGAAATTGAAGGTTTTACAAATTTAGCCGTCAAGGAACTGACGAGTATAACTAGGGGCTAATGAGAATACTAACTTGTGTAAGAAAAGAATCAATTACGTCAAGTTTTTCATTTATTTGTCATCACAAATATTATAGCAATCACAGAAAGTTATAATAACTAAGTTTTCAAAACAGCAGTCGTTTACTTATGAAATAATATAAGAGTACTATCAACAACAAGCAACTGACAAATATATAATTTTATAAATTAAGTACCAACTGATTAGACTCCTTTTTGTACTTATTATTTTAACCATATAGTAATTAAAAATAAATTCAGTTTAAACATCAATAATGCCTCATTAAGTATTTATAATAAAGCTAGCATTAATTGCCTGCAGCTTCGCCCGCGTGAAATAAGGATTACAACTTTTATATCCACCTAGAGTCTGAATTTTAGAAAACGCCGAAATACTCATCATAAAACTCGTTATTTTTTCCATACTCAATTCATACAAAGTATCACGCAAATATGTCCAAGGAATAAAAAGTTTCATACAAACTTTTATCACCTATTTTACCCTCTCGGGGGTTAAATTTTGAAAAATCCTTCCTTACTGGTTGCCTACGTCATATAAGAAATACGTGTACAAAATTTGGCCTGTGCCTACATCAGTCAATCAGCTTTGCCTTTTATAAATATAGAAGATAGAATTTTCACTTCTCATAAACCTCACCTTTAGCTTTCGGAAATTTATAAAATACTCTATCACCTTTCACAATCAAATTAGGAATTGGCAGTTTTTTTTAATTACATCCTCATAAGGCACATCTGCCACATTTTCGTCTATTTTAAACAAGTTTTCTTCTTCATAATCAATTTTAAGAAAAGTTAATGTTAATTCTTCTTCGTTCATATTTTAAATATAATTAAATTTAAATATGTCAGTTCAATATAATAATAAGGATAAAATATTAGACAGTCGAAAATGTTTTCAGTTCCTGCTGTCACTGCGTCACACTCTTTTGGCCAAGCTGTAACTTTTAGTTTTCTGACATCTAACGGTCACTTTATGAACTACGATGTCCATATCGCATATGGGTTGGGTGAAGTATAGGACGGTTTCAGCTTGCCATAAACACCTGCTCTAAATTTACTAGGAGCTCTCCAGCTTTATGCTCCACCACGCAAGCTTACTGTGGATTTTCTATATCTATGTTTTTATATTATTATTGTAATAAGTGGAAAGATTTGATTATTTGTAAGTTTGTATGCATTGAATACTTTGAATAGGCTCCGAAACTACGCGACCGATTTTTATGAAATTTGGCTGGTTACCGTTCTACCGTGATTGCCTTTTGTGCGCACGAAGTCGCAAGCAACATCTAGTAAAAATAGTCTCCTGTCATCAAACCAGCTGAGGATATCTGACACATTCAAGGTATATTCTACATCAAACAGAAAATTTATGTATAGATCAATACAATTGTTCTTCTGTTCAGACAATCGACATTTCAATTCGTCGCGTAGCCACGGTTGTCGGATCACAACAAATACCTGTCAGTAAAAGTTACCGCGTGCCCCAGCGTGACCCCGCGTGCCCCAGCGTGGCCCGGCGTGGCCCCGCGTGGCCCCGCGTGCCTAAGGGCGCGTTTATTTAGGACCGCGCGGCGGTGACTACACAAAGCCGAGCATCTGTTTTCAGTAATAGCAAATGAAACTTTAATGACTAGGCCACAACGTATAGATTCTTAACAACAACTTAACCGCGCGATAGTCGCGCGGTCGCCGTGCTGCTCTCAACAATCAACAAACAACTATCACCAAACCGCGCGACGGTTTGGTGATTGTTGCTAGATTGTACGTTGTAGCCTAGTCGATAAAGCTTAATTTGCTATGAATAAAAACAGGTACTCGGCTTTCGTGCAAGCACCGCGTGCCTCGTCGACGGGGTTCTAAAGATGAAATCATACTAGCGCAGACTCGAAGCGCAGCGATGCGAAATTCTAAAATTGAATTTAGCAAATTCAGCCTCATGTCCTTACTATAGTACACATACTTCTTTGGAGGTAAAAACAAGACGCGCGAATTCGCGCGCAGTCACGTGAACTGTGCACGATCGACGCTTCTTTTGAGCAATATTAACCGACTTACAAAAAAAAGGAGGCGGTTATACGTTCGGCTGTATAATATGTCTGTTTGATTTTTTTTGGTATGTTCAACGATTAGTCCGCCGTCTGTGGACCGATTTTCAAAATTATATGATTATAGATTTTCAAAATATGCATTAAATTGTGGATATAAGAGAAGATTTGCCATGTTACGATTACAAAATTTCGCTTCGCTGCGTTTCAATTCTGCATTAGTATGAATTTACCCTTAGTGTGCCCCGATCGGGGGCCTCTCTTCATCACCGGCTTTTATGGCCCAAAGAATACCTGAATCACAAAAACTAGCGAGCCGTACTATTACATATATTTCCATAAAAATAAAGTATATTTTTCTCGTTTTGCCATGAATAAATACATCTTGTAGTTTTCATTATTATCATCGGCTTACTAGTGAACGGAATTCGTTGCGTTGGTTGGTTTTATAAATAGTTTTCAAGAAATTCTTTAACGTAATAATAAATTTTATTTAATTTCAGTGATAATACCGTAGGGGCCTGTTTCACAATATTCAAATAAGTGTCGGATAGCTCATTCGGAAGTTTTGTCACTGCTAACTTTATATCGAACGACATAGACAAAATAAGCTATCTACCACTAATTATTATCAGTGGATTGATTCAATCAATAATCAGATAGGGCTTAATAGCGATATTAGTACTGTCTTCAAACCTCAGTGGTCAATAACTCTTTTACACATCACATGTAGGTTGTAGGTGTAGCTTATTATACACAGGTGTAGGTCTTGGTACAAAGCAGGTGTAGGTTGTATGTGTAGTTGTTGATGAAGAAACTGTAGGTGTATGTAGGTAGTAATATTTTATTTAGTTCAGTTCATAGTTGTGATAGAACAACGTCTCACACAACTTTTTTGTACACTTTTCCACTTTATTTAGGTTTTTACAATAATTTATATATAAACACGACCGGTCTCGATTAACTCATCATCAGGAGTTAATGGAAACCGGTCGTGTTTATATAAATAAAGTGACCTGACTAAAGTGGAAAAGTGTATAAAAAAGTAATATTATTATGAAAATGAATTTCCACCAAGAACCAACAGTACACTCAATCAACTCAAGTTATAACAACGTCTGTTGGGTACTCATAGCTAAATTCAAACATAAAATGTACTACCAACCCTGCTACGCACATGAAATCAGAAGTCTTTGCAAAGATAACAAAAATGTTGTTTAGCATTATAGATAAGTTTCAAATTGGACCAATTTTCTGTCGCAAAATTGTCGTTATCTTAACTCCTTATCCCCTTGTATCATTTATGCTGAAAGTTGTACAAGTAGGTACAAGGTAATCTATCTAGATTCTAGATTCTAGAAAGTAATTAGAACATACAAGTAGGTAATCTCGCATAACACGACCGATATTAATGCCGTCAACACGGCGTTAAACCCGAGGGACGCTACCTGTATAACGAGGCATGATTATCCTACGGGAAAACCGATGTGTAACACGTGTAAGCTGTTATACACCGTACTACGTAAGCCGTAAGACCTGTGATTGTTTGTTAGAATAGTAATCTTGACCCACTACTGCGAGGAAAGCTGTATGTTGAATTGAAATTGATCAAGACAAGATCCAAATTAATGCGAATAAATTACACACGTATTATAGTCTATTATGTCACTAAGATGTTGTCTGCTTTGGTCTCGTTTCATCCTCTTTATTAACTGGACGAATTTGGAACATACTTTCTCAGAGCGGCGGGAGACCTATAATCTTATACTTTATAGGAGCAAATTTTGAATACAAGCATCTCGGTAACGGCTGCAAGTATTTCCATGAAATCTAGTTCTAATGCAGGGAGCTTTGGGGGAGAAAAATCGTTTTTTTTCCGTCGTGCAACAATATATCAATAATATAGACTCTGACATGTCAGTTCGATGGCCAGTTTGATATGCGCACATATGTATAATTTTGCATTGCTCGGAAATTCGGAATGTGGTTGGTTCGAAACCCGGTCCGATGAATATTTTTGTGTTTTTTTTTAAATTTTTTAGAACTTCGAGCGAAGCTCGGTTGCCCAGGTAATATAAAATGCGTGTCTTTCAGTGCGAACCGTTTAGCCGTTGCGTCGTTGATACATAACGTAAGTATATACATATTATTATAGACAAGGCATGTTGAGGGAAAAAGTTTCTCCAGTTAAATGGAAAAAACTTTTGAGTAGATTTTGAGATTTGAAGTATGGTGAAAACAAGATGACTGACATTTGAAGTATGGTGAGAACCAAGATGGCGTTACTTTCTTTGTATGAAGATTTGTTCTGTCAAATGTACGTCATAGCCTATCTTGAGTTTGAGTAGGTTCTGTACTAGTATTCTTCCAAAACGTTACATCTACAGAATAACAACTTTCTCAATACTTCTCGGTTCTCGGCAATCATCGTATTTTAGGTAGAATAAACTAGATGTTGCCCGCGGCTTTGTGTGCGCTAAGCCAAATCTTGCATTACCATAAGCCAAACCGTACATTTTCCCACGATAAGTATTCTAAGTCCTTCCGCGTGGTCTAATCTACACACACCGGCATATTTAGCGGAACATAAAATAAAGGTTTGATATCAGTATCATATAAGGTTGCTGGCTGGTTTATACGTCATTTAATTTAAAAAGAAATATTTTCAAATTAAGAAAACAACTGAACATCACATTTTATGCAATTGTTTTAATTTTATTCAAATACACCTTATCTGCAGCGAACTTCGAGTATTTCTTCCTTCGGAGTTTGATTTAAAATTTCATTGAAATACTGTTTTTGTTAGTTTTTTTTTAATCGCGTATCTTTTTGGAGTTGAGGACTGAATTATGCCTGACTTAGCCCCAACGGAGATTGCCAGGGCACTCGAAATGCGAAGAAATGGTCAAACCTACAGAGTGATATCCAGAGATCTTCGTCGACCAGTTTGAACGATCCATCGCAGTATCCAACGGTTCAGGGAGACCGGTACTTATGTGAGAAGAGCAGGACAAGGCAGAAAAAGACGCACTTCGAGTAGGGATGATCGTTTCATTCGGCTTCGTGTACGTAGGAACCCCCGTTTGACGGCCGTTCAAGCCCGACATGAGTTAGAAGCAGTGCGGGGTGTAACCGTAAGTGAGCGTACGGTACGAAGAAGGTTCGAAGAAGCTGGTTTGGGTTCATTTGTGCCCGCCAAGGCTCCTAGGCTCGAGGTAAATCATCGCAGAAACAGGTTAGCTTTTGCTCAGGAACATCGACTTTGGAACGCGGACCAATGGATTAAGGTATTGTTTAGTGATGAGTGCAGTACTCTCTTAAATCAAATTGACGGTAGGCAAAGAATATACAGACGCAAAGGAGAACGATACATTCAGACAAATTTTGAAACTACATTTGCATACGGTGGTGGATCAATAACGGTTTGGGCGGGCATTTGTTTGGGAGCTCGCACGGACTTGGTAGTGATTGACAGAGGGAGTCTGACTGCAGACCGCTATATCAGAGAAGTTTTAGAAGAAAATGTCGTACCGTTTGCCCCATATATCGGTAACGATTTTGTTTTTATGCAGGATAATGCTCGGCCGCATACCGCTCGGGTAACTCAAGCTTATCTTAATGATATGAATATCACTGTTATGGAGTGGCCGGCGAGATCACCGGATATGAACCCAATAGAGCACGTTTGGGACTTGCTGAAAAGAAAAGTTAAGTCCAGAATTCCAGCTACTGCCAACGTGGGTGAACTGCGAATCGCCGTAGTTGAGGAATGGCGGAGACTATCCCAGGAGACCATCGATAACATCATTCTCAGTATGCCTAGACGGGTAGAAACTTTAATAAGAGCACGTGGAGGAAATACGCGATATTAATCACCATTTTTCTAATTTAATTAATTGTTATTAAAATATTAATTTTACTTTTCCCGGTTAGATGAAAAGTTCAAAAATGTATCATTTTTCACAAATAGCCTTTACTCGCAAAATCTGTTCTTAATGTGATCTCATTTTAAGTAAAACAAATGAAACTTTAAATAACAAAAGAAGTGTAGTAAGTAGATTTTAAAATAAAACTATATTTTTTTAATTATGGACCTTTTTTTTTGTGTTCCGCTAAATATGCCGTGTGTTTATATCTGTGCCAAATTTCATCATAATCGGTCCAGTAGTTTCGGAGCCTATTCAATGCAAATAATCGAATCTTTCTTCTTGATATTAGTATAGGTATATTATTATCAATGTTTCGAGATAGATATTATGAAAGTAGTTATAAACATAGATAAATGATTGGTCTCGCTCGGCGCTCAACTCGACTAGAGTGAGACCAATGTTTTATCTTGGTTTATATTGGTTATAACGTACTTAAATATTTATCTTTTTTTAGTATTTGTTGTTATAGCGGCAACAGAAATACATCATCTGTAAAATTTCAACTGTCTAGCTGTCACGGTTCACGAGATACAGCCTGGTGACAACCAGACGGACAGACGGCGAACTATTAGGAACAGAGTCCCGTTTTTACTCCTTGGGAATGGAACCCTAAATACCCATTATATTGTCTACAGTATTACTGAAATATAATCATTCGTTGATTGTTAATTAACTGACTTTTGATTTTTCTTTTTCAGAAACAGGAGGCTCCCGTCATGGTGAGTAAACTTTTAACTCGTTAATTGTTTTCGGCAAACTACACTTCAGTTCAGAAACTGTTGCTGAACAGCTCAGTTCAGCAGCGAAAGTTACAAACGGCGTAGAATTTGGTTATCGCGCTCAAGGGGTAAAGGGTTTTACAGTTTCAGGAAAACTGCCAGGTTTTGTATATTCAGATAAACATTCATAAAGAACCCTAATAAGGGTTTCGTGTAATGTGAACACAGCGTGTAACGCTATATCAAGAAAGGGACTGAAAAAAATTAAGTCTACTTACATATAATCATCAGTTTACTTATCGAAAATAAACTTTATTTCCCTCATATTCTTGTATAAGTAAACGCGTTAGCGAAAGTTCACACCAAAACGAGACGTTACACCTTTTATTGCAAGAGTTTAGTTAAGTTTTGCTGTGAGTCGTCAGTGCGATTGTCAAAATTTACCTATGATGCTAAAGACATGATCAAATGAACCAATGTAGGTTTTGATTCGTGACATCTGACAGCTTTTTGACACCACAAGGTCCGTCGGGCTACCAAGCGCCGCCTGGTGATCGGGCTACCAAGCGCCGCCTGGTGACAGAAAAAGAATCGAAAATTATTGACCGTTTTTGATACCAATTACGCCACCAGATGACGCTTTGTGTGCGTTGGGTCTGCTCGCTAGCGACAGAAAAAATATCAAACACCGTCATTGAAGTAAACTATTTTGACAAATTGCAGTGAGTCAGCAGATCACTGCTAACTCACTGCTAACATGACACTAAAATGACCAACGCAAGAATAATCCTTACTAATATTATAAATGTGAAAGCGTGGATGTTTGTTACGCTTTCACGCAAAAACTACTGAACGGATTTCGATGAAATTCGGTATGGTAGTAGTTTAGACTCTGGATTAAAACATAGGCTACTTTTTATCCCGAAAAAGTAGTGTTCCCGAGGCATACTATACTTACGCGGGCGGAGCCGCGAGCAGCAGCTAGTATGAAATAAAATAAACTCAAAGGTTGTTAAATTAAAAGAACCGTTGTTATAAAAAAAAAATTCGCTTAATTAACATCTAATAATAATAGCTAGAAAAATCTTTCCCGAGTCGTCTGCTACAATTTTTAGTAACAAAAACACTAACTTCTTTTAATTGTCCCTCGGCCCTTCATCAAAGCTAATAATTTTGTAAATTAAACGAGAACATTATAGAAAATATTTTTAATATACACTAGCTTAAGAGATTTTATGACGGGTTCACTACATAGTTTTTGTTGTTACTGCAAACAAGATTCTGTAGTTTACACACAACTATATACACAACAATAACATTGTATATTGTAAAATGTGTGTTAATTATTTATAGTAAACATTAAGCTAATCAGGAAGCAAACACAAAAACAGGAGTTAGGACGTTCTAGATAACTATAGGGACGTTTTAAGATAAACTTAGTGAAAATGATTATTTAATCTTTTCCTTCTTGAATCCAAAATTCACTGCCCTAAAAGTTGAAATATTTTAGATCCCAAACATTATGATTCCCGTAGGACAAGTAGCACCCGAAGTGTTCTAATTATTTCTATAACTAATAGGCATTAGGCAATAGACATATGTTTAAGGAGCGGGAATCGGGATTGTTTTAGACCTGCTGTTGTTTTTATGACCTAGGGACGAGGAACTCTGAAGTACAAAGAGCCTAATAAAAAATATTTGGAACAAGTTTTAGTGACGTTCTTTCAAAGTCTAATTAAATGTCGAATGCTGGAATATGAGTACCCTCACAATATTAGAATCGCTCAACCATTTATAATGAACTTTTAGTTGGCTTCAGATAGCTTTAAGATCCACGTGTAAGATGGCTAGGATGAAATATTCAAGATCAGAGGATTTGTTGTGGCCAAATTTGGATCTAATTGTGCGACAGCTGCTAGTTGGTAGACTGGACGTAGCTGCTACAATTCAGGTTATAAACCAAACTAAAAAAAAAATTGTCGACATATGACCGGTACATAAATTGTCCGGAATCCGGTAGGTCGGGAAAAATTCAAATCATTGAAAATAGGACTCTGCGCTAATACAGTAGAGCTGACAATCGAACACACAAGTGTCGAGTAAAATGTCAATGTCATATATGGTAGCTCGACATATACTCGACACTACTATTTTCAACTCAATTGTACTAGCGCAGAGTTCTAATTTCAGTGCTCTGAAATTTCCCGGGCCCGCCAGATTCCGGATCATATAGTCCCAACCTAAGCATAAAGGCGTTTGTGCACTTTACGGAATGCCTTCCGGTTATTATCCGTCCGGCAGTCCGATTTTTAAGGTTCCATATCCAAAGGGAGCATTTTTTTGCAGAGACAAGTTATTCATAACCATTCAAGCTTACTTAGCTAATTGACCACGGACGCTCTAATAGGTAGCCAGTGTTAGATTTCCTCTAAAAACAACAAACATTTTAAAAGTATTTCTCCGATTTAAAACTCACAAAGTTACAATTTGCACGTGACTTTGGATCGATCAGCTTCCAGACTGAAACTGGTGACCTAAGCTCAAAGAAAGATTTACCATTTGCATTTAATGGGCAAGATGTATTGCCGTTTTAATATAGCTTTGATTTTCTAGAAGCTCCTGTACTCATTTCAATTCTGAATAGCCTTTAGCGAAGTTGCCAGCATCGCTAAGTGACATAAGCATCGCTATGTCAAACGTCAAATCCCATACATTTTAGTTTTCGAACTTCGTCGTCGTAATTAGCGATGGCAACTTGGCTAGAGGATCAGATTGGCATTTGGCTTGATATCTTTTGAGGTAACGATAAATGTGACATATGAAATGATCAAGTAAATTTATAAAAGGATCTACAATATATATATTTTTTTAATTTGGCTAAATGTAGATAGTAGCCTTCTTATATTTTATTTTTGATTTTCGATTAAGTACTTTCCTCTTACTCTTGTTTCTGTTGTTGGCCGGCAAATTGACTTTTGGTTTCAAAATGTATGCTGTCCTTTATAAGATACCTACATTGTAAATTGTAAGTAAAATCAATAATCTTGCAAACATAATATTTATAATTAATATCACAACTCAATCATGAGAGAATAACTTTCTTTATTGTCTTATATTTCCATGTATTTCGGACATGTCCGATTTTCTTGCGTTTCGTTTTTGTATTGCTAACGAGGCAACAGATATCGGCCAGATATTTAACGCTCATTTCAGATTGATAAATTATTACTTTGTTTAGCGCGGACCTTTTAGTATTGTATGGAATTTCTAAGAAATGAAGCTACTATTTTACCTTCTATTTTTCCTTACAGAGAAAGATATAGCATATTATTGATTATAATATTATTGAGGCTTTAAGAGAGAGCTTTTATGAATCAAAATTTTATAATCATTGTTATATTGAAAAAAATGAAAATGAAAATTTTTTATTTCCAAATAGAACTTAACAAGCTTTTTTCGGAAAGTCAATAAAAAAATAGCACCGGTTCAACCCTAATTGTTCTTGATAAGCATGCTATTATTACCATAAAAACCTTTGTACTGCTTAGTAACAAAACCGGCCAAGTGCTAGTCGCACTCGCGTACGAAAGGTTCCGTATAAAATGCAAAAATATCACGTTCGTTGTAAAGGACAACCTATTCTATCCTATACAACAAATATTTATTTTATTCTGATTTAAGTATTTGTTGTTATAGCGGCAACAGAAATACGTCATTAAAATTTCAACTGTCTAGCCAACACGGTTAAGGAGTGTACCTGGTGACGGACAGACAGACAGTGAAGTGTCAGTAATAGGATTCCGATTTTACTATTTTGGAACGGAACCCTAAAAATAACAATAAATACACCACAGTTTACTTTTTGTAGACGTACCAACCCTAGAGCTCCGCTCGGCCACGCTCAGTTGTTACTAAGTTCAAGGACACGGCTGAATTACACTACGGTATTACAATATGTGTACTGTGCCATGGCTGGTATCAGGCATCTTATTGCTACTCAAGTATCGACTTAACACTGCCAGTGCACGCGGAAGTTTAATTGAATAGGACTTCGCCGGATATGTCTCATTAGTACGGTTTATGTCGAGACCCGGGATCAAAGGCGGTGTACAAAGGAAATATTTACCTGGTAACATAGTACTGAACTTAAGATGTTTGTGTTTATTGTTCAAATCATACATTGTATGCTAAATACATAGTAGCAAATGAAAGTTAGACCTGGGTTATTTACAAACTTTTAACTTCACAATTCTATACGAACTTGGAAGTCAATCTGACAAACCAAAATTTGGAAAAAATACATGTTTTTGCTTGAAAGAATGTAAAAATAATTTATTTTATATTTTATATATAATGTTATGTGTTAATCCGGAGTCTAAACTACTACCATACCCAGTAGTTACTGCGTGAAAGAGTAATAAGCATCCACACATCCATACATACAAACTTTCGCGTTTATAATATTTGTAAATATTTAACACATGTCACATAGATTTCAGTTTCCCGTGTAATTTTTATCGTGGCATTCAAAGGGTAAAATTGTTAAACTTATTTTTGTTATCTCGTTTGAAACAGTCGCTTATAGGTACTTAAACACTGGACAGTGTAATTTCAGTTGATGACTATATCAATTAAAACTAGTGGGTAGACCGTTTGATTCGCACTCGAGAGAGTGCAGGTTCGATTCCCAGGTTGTGGCGTGTACCAATGAGACTTTTTCAGATCTCAAGTACGTTATACGGACGCTCTAATGGTGAAGGAAAACATCGCGAGGAAACCCGCACATGGTTGGCCCCAGACGTATTGAACAGTCATTCCTCTGGACTAGGCTGACTATGTTGTGAGAATACCGTATGTGCTTGGGCAAACATACGATATTTAAAAACCAACTGTCCCAGGCACTACAGTTTTTTCAAGAGTGGTTACTGCCCTCGGAGAATACTGTATAAATCATCTAATAACGGATGAAAAGGCGTAAGTTTAATTTGCAGAAAATCAAGCATGACATTGTCTTTAGGACATTAATGAATATATAATAAATGTAGTGCAGTTAGAGTGAATTGCAGAACGAAGTGACGTATTTGTCGAAGGCAAAAGCCTTTGTGAGACATTTGTCCAAATTAGCGAAAACATCGATGCTCACTTCAAAATCGCTTTGTTCTCAAAACCAATTTGTTACGAAAACCTAATAAGATCTATTAGGTTTCCTACCACTGAGTTGCTTGAATGAAGGCAGTAAAAGTTAACTAAAGTCAATAATCTATGGTCTAAGCAGGGGTCGGCAACCAGCGGCTCGCGAGCCACATGCGGCTCTTTGAATGTGGAGCTGCGGCTCTTTAGTACAATACGCAAATATAGTTTATTTATTAAAAGAAAGTTTGAAAATCGTTCTGAATCCACTTCGGCCTGCTGGTTGCGGGGAAAATCACTTTTCCCCGCAGCCAAAGGTGGCGTAAGGCGTGGGCGACGCGACGTGGACCTCCGCCTGCGGCCTCGCGCCTAATTAACGCATAACTTGGAATTCAGATGCAATACATATAAACAACATAATCTTACGTACTATATTATTTTGTACCGACGTTTTGTTTTAGGCTGTTGATTTTATTGTTTTTTTCCAAGTGTACATGGGGGTTGGAAGTTTAACCTGTAAAATAGACACAAAATTCCCTCGCTCGCTCCGCTCGCATTGTAGTTAAAAATACGATGTTTCTATGTAGGTTTTAATGCGCTTCCAATCCAATTTTTTTATAAAAAAACTTTTTATATGCTAGAATTTATTTATATATTGTTGGTATATATTTAGTAAGTTAGATTTTTAGTTATCTTGTCGTCAAGAATACAAAAAATTAGACAATCAAGCAATGACTTTTTGATGCTTTTCGTCATAAGTTACAAATGTGAATCTGGCTTTTCAGCACTAGTTTATCTTAAAAATAAATACAGAAACCGTCTTGAAGTGGAACCAGACCTAAAACTCTTGAAGTGGATAAAACTTTCGTCGTTTCCGCGAATTTAGTCTCTTTAGTAGAAAATCAGCAGCAGCTTCATACTTCGCACTAAAATTCAGTCACTAAATAGGCGATACATACCAAAATATGTAGTATCAAGAAAACCTTTTTTCTATTAAAAATGTGTATTATTTTACCTAATGGAACCAGCTTGGGTTTAAAAGTATTAAGTGGGTCACGAAGGGGCAGTGTAAAAATTACCGGGCCATGGCAGAACAATCTTAGGGAAAGCTCATTATACACATATATATATATAGGTATATATCCATAGTTAAAAAAAAAATTAAACTGTGCATTTAGAGTGATCAATTGTTATTTATTTTTCATTCTGAATAGATAAGTCGCTACATTTTTATAATAGGACAACGATTGATTTGTACTTTAACCTGTTAATGAAGAACGCGTTAATTAACAGTCAAACAATTTTTTTTTGTTATAAGAATATATAAAATAACCGTAATTGACGGTCCACAGACCACTCAAAAATCTTCAAAACATTTCACCGTAAGTATCAGGTCTTATTTCAAAGGAACCTAAATTAAACTAAATATTCAACGTAAATGTTTGTTTAGGCGAAACGTACTGACAATGAGTACTGAGCAGAATATATACAGCTATATGAGCTATAGTAAGCTCTCAATTTGATTGCGCTACTACAAGCATACGGTGAATGTATATACGCCTGTCCACGAGTCTCCTGTCGCATACGAAGGCGCAGTACGCTCTAATAGTGGAAAAGTCCGGTGAAGTAACATTTTTTGTATATTATATTTGTGTCTTATAAATGTTAACACTTTATATTATTAGTAAATTAAATAAAAATAATATTAAATAAAAATGGTTATGTATTGTACAGCGTACATAAAAAATAATTGAATAAATAAAAAAATCTCGTTTTTTGACTATCCCAAGAATAATAGGTAAGTAAACATTTAATTTTCTAGTAGGCGTCTTGCCCAATTTAAGCGCGTCCATCAAAGATTTCAATACTCAAGATAGGCTATGACGTACATTTGACAGAACAAATCTTCATACAGTAAAAAATTACGCCACCTTGGTCATTCCTTCATCGTTTTCAAATCGGACTAAAGTCCGCAAAACGGCAACACTGCATATTATTAATTTCCTGTCATTATCTGTAATTTCTAGATTAGTCGTAGAGTACGAGCCATGAGGAGTAACGTGACACGACATCTGGTGGACACAAGCGGAAATAGGTAGTACCTTCTATGGCTAACAGATGGCGCTAATAGCACGTACAGAATAATCTCGTTGGTTCGAGAAAGTTCTGGTGTCTTCCACTCACTTCTAGATGGCAGTAATTGGAATATATAAGAAGGCTAGTGGCGCAACCACAAGTCGGTTCCTATGTCACTGTTGTGAAATAAAATAGTGCGTACCTCCTTAAAACGTGTTTGTGCGTGTTTAAGTGTAAGACATCTTTGTAACAGTATTTTGATTTGAATTGTTGCTTTTGTGTGTGATTTAGTAGTATGGAAAAGAAGCGAAAAATTGATAGTGAATGCAGAAAATTTAAAGATCAGTGGAACATTCAGTATTTCGTAATTGAGTCCAGTAACAAGGAGCTATGTTTGATTTGCAATGAAAGCATAGTTGTTCTCAAGGAATATGACGTTAAACGTCATTATGAAACAAAACATTTTCAAAATTACTCAAAATATACAGGAAGTTTGCGGACAGAAAAATTCGAAGCTATGAAGCGCGGATTGAAATCGCAGCAATCTTCATTTACAAAACTCAAAACTGAAAAGAGGCTGCAACTCGTGCCAGCTTTGGTGTGGCTCTAGAAATTTCAAAACGTGGAAAACCATTCACCGATGGAGAAATGATCAAAGAATGCATAATTGCAGTAGCCGAAGAAATTTGCCCTGAAAAGGTAAATTTATTAAAAACTGTTAGTATGTCAGCAAACACTGTGGCTCGAAGGGTAGAAAACATCGCTGAAAATATATCCTTTTCGACAAAAATGGACATGTTGAGTGGTTTTCTTTGGCCTTGGATGAGTCAACGGATGTGTCAGATACTGCTCAGGTGTTGATTTATATTCGAGGAGTAGATAAAAGCTATGAAGTGCATGAAGAACTTCTTGATATGTATAGTACTCATGGCACAACTACTGGTACAGATATTTTTAAAGGAGTTGAAATGGCCATTAATCAAAAGAACCTTCGATGGAAAAACTTCAAACGTTACATTACAACTGATGGAGGCAAAAACATGAGTGGGAAAGATAAAGGAGTGTAGCGGGCTTCGACCTCTTGATTGTAAGTCCTGATGTGTGTCTGAGTGGTGATGATAATAATACAGCAACAATTCTTATATTCTCCTTTATTGGTGCTTAACACTGACTACGTATTACATATGAGGTAAATGCCTAACACAATAATATACGTCTACACTATTTATAGCCTTTTGGCCAACTGAAATAAACAAACTAAATAGGCTTTACTTCATGACATCTGTCAATGTCATTTTTGACACTTTTACTTTTGTCAATATGCAACATCTCCCTTTTCGAGAAAAAAGAAAACTAATATTAGTATTAAGTAACTTACATAACTAATAACAGTACATTACTTATCTACTCAAATTTCTCATGTATGTACAATTTAGGACGTCTCACACTTCTACCAGACCTGGTTACGTAACCGGTATTTTCTAGACTTTCCATAGGAACACAGTTATCATCGATAATGCAATTTTGAACAGGGCCGTCTCCGAGCTCTGCCGAACTCATGGGATCTATACTGTTTATGGGAGACATATCGTCAGTGCTGCCGTTGCCATAAAAAGAAGGTGGAGGATTTGTATTTTTTAAATTCTTTTTTCTAGGTCTAATGTGTCCCCTATTCCTCCTATACACAACACCATTTGGATCCACTACATAATATGATCTACCACAACGTAATTTCTCTTTAATTATTCCCGGAGACCAAAAAGATTTAGGATTATTTTTGAAATAAATGTCATCTCCAGGCTGAAACAAATAGGATGTATACTTCGCATTCCTGTCAAAATAAAAAGACATTCTGTCTCTGCTTTTGTTGTGACATCTTTCAAACGTCGAAAATTTGACCACTTCTGGAATGAGTTTTCTGTTTAGAATTGGTAAATTTACTCGCAAGTTTCTAGACATTAATAATGCGGCCGGACTGGGAAAATCTCCCTTAGAAGCGTTGCGGTAGTGTAGTAACGCCAAATGTATATCCGAGCCATCTTCCTTGCATTTCCTTAATATGTTTTTGACAATTTTAACTCCACTTTCAGCCTGGCCATTAGACCTGGACCAATAAGGACTGGTAGTAATGTGTTCTACATCCCAATCAACAAGAAAAGACTTGAATTTGCAAGAGTTAAAAGGTGGACCATTGTCAGATATCAATATTTTCGGGATACCATGTCGAGCAAAGAAGGATTTGAGGTTTTTAACAACGTTATCGACAGTGTAATTCTTATGCAAAGAAGCTAGCTTTATGTACTTGGAATAATAATCCATGCAGACAAGGAAATTTTCTCCATCTGTGTAAGCTAGGAACTTACACATACGACTTTGAGCTGAGGGAAGTAGGTATATAGGTTAATGTGAGGGCTGGAGAAATCTGGGACTGACCTTATTGTTGAGCTGGTGGTTCTGTATCTGGGCGGAGGTTTCTTCTCACTACACTACACAGCTGTTGAGCGGATTATCGATAGATTTATCGCGGTTCGCCGGCGAATTTGGTATTATATTAACGAGCACAAATAAATATGCGCACACGCGTTCGCGTTCACTAGGTTTCGGGATGAGCTGAAAATGCATCCGGCGCGGAAGGGGATCTAAATGCAAGTGTTCGTCACTCTCTGACAGCGCCCCTTTCGGTCGGCCATATATCACGTAGTGATGTCCTTTGTGTTTATTCTAAACGTCGCGCTAGTGTTGGCGCGAACATCCTGGGGGGCCCGCACAGGCGGCGAGCTGAGCCCCATCCTGCAGAATCCAGTGGGAGCCGGGCAATCTTGCCGACAGGCCTCCGCAGCTGGCCTTGAGTCGTGTCCAAGTCCACAACTCTGATGACTCCATCCTTCCCAGGTAGCAGACGTGAGATTCTTCCCATCTTCCATTGTAGAGGAGGCAAATTGTCCTCCTTGAGCAGAACCAGAATTTTGGGTGGAGAGGAAGAGGAAAGCCATTTGGAGCGGATTTGAAGGGTATGGAGGTAGGACTTGGTCCAAAGGTTCCAAAAGCGCTGAGAGAGTGATTGAATGAGCTGAAAGCGTTTGAGCGGAGATATTACTCTTTCATCTAGAGTTAGCTCGGGGAGAGCTGTGAGCGGACGGCCAATGAGAAAGTGGCCAGCAGTAAGGGGCTGATAGTCCGTGGGATCGGACGAAAGTGGACTGATGGGCCGAGAGTTTAACACAGCTTCGATTCTAGTGAGCAGAGTTAAGAATTCCTCGAAAGTGAGGTGTTGCTCACCGATAACACGGTATAGAAGTTGCTTTGTGGATTTAACATTAATCTCATGGATACCTCCCATCCATGGGGCTTTAGGCGGATTGAGTAACCAAGTTATATTTTGAGTTGAGAGTTTATGAGAAATGGCGTCGTTATTGTCATTGAGAAATTGTTGTACCTCTAGTAGATGATTCCTAGCTCCTACATAATTTGTGCCACAATCCGAACGTATCAATACCGGAAGTCCGCGACGTGAGCAGAACCTTTGTAATGTTGCAATAAACGCTTCGGCAGTGAGCGATGAGACTGGTTCTAAGTGAACCGCCTTTGTAGTGAGGCAAACAAATATGCAAAAATATCCCTTAATTAACTTAGCATTACGTAATTGACTTGATTTGAGCAGAAACGGTCCGGCGAAATCTGTTGATACGTGACTAAATACGGGCTGAGGTATGACTCTATCAGCTGGCAGGTCAGCCATGATAGGTACTTCGGGTTGAGCGCGGCAACGGAAACATCTTATGCATTTAAACGTTCTGTGCCTTATAATGCGGCGGGCAGATAATATCCAAAATTGCTGACGTAAAATAGCATGTAGCGTGTCCGTGCCAGGGTGGCAGTTTATGCGATGATAGTCATCTATTATGAGGTCTACGAGCGGACTAGAACTAGGCAAAATGTATGGGTGTAACCCAACCGTTTGGGTCATAGAGAGAAGCTACTGTGCTAAGAATTGAACGTTTTGTAATGTGGGTAACTGGTGGTAATGAGATGTGATATGTAAATTCATCAGACCGGGGAATCCATCTAATACCCAAAACCTTAATTGATGGAGTCTCTGCGCTGATGTCAAAGTCTTTAGGCATTTCGCATTGATCCTCTGGAAATCTTTGCAAGAGCTGAGGTGTATTTGATGTCCATTTACTAAGTTTAAATCCACCGAGTGATAACAAATCAATGAGCTGAGTTTGGAGTGCTGATGCTTCTTCTATGGTGTCATGGCCGCAAAGTACATCACCCACGAAAACAAATTTACGCAAAATTTCGGCAGCCTGAGGATAGCGATGACCTTCATCTTCAGCTAATTGTAATAATGTGCGGATAGCATGATATGGACTTGAGCGCAATCCGTATGTAACAGTGTTGAGTGCATATGTGAGCAGAGGTCGATCTGGAGACGATCGCCAGAGTATGAGCTGATAGTGTCTTTGGTCTGGTCTTAAGAGAATATTTCTAAACATCATTTTTATGTCAGTGCTGAATACTATACGATGTGCGCGGAATGATATAATAATATCTACAATGTCTCGTTGAAGTGCTGGACCTGTGTGCAGGCAATCGTTTAAACTGACTCCATTGGATGACTTACAACTGCCATCAAATACTGTGCGAAGTTTGTCAGTACCTGATTTGAACACGCCATGATGAGGAATATAATAATGAGGTTTATGAGTAAATGTAGACGGATGACACGGTGTCGTGTGTCCTAAGTTTATGTATTCGTTCATGAATTCTATATATTTTTGTCGCAGTGTGTGATCGGATTGCAACCGTTTTTCTAGATTGAGAAATATACGTAGAGCAATAGCATGAGTACTACCTAATACGGGTGCATCTGATAAGAAGCGAAGAGTCACCATGTAACGGCCTGAATCGTCACGAATGGTGGTTGAGCTGAATATGTGTTCACATTGCTCGTGTAGCGGGTTTGAATGAGCAGAACGAGGTTGGGGTTCTTCCGACTCCCAGAATCTTTCCAGGCTTTTGCAAATATCATGAGTAGAATGAGCAGAATGTGTAGAGTGAGCCGACTGAGTATAATGAGTATGAGTAACATGAGCAGAGCCAACTTGAGCTACAGGTGAATCGCATGAGTGCTAAACGAGTCCTATGAGTGCAAAATCAAAAATCGTGCCGAAGGCTATGGGCTTCCCCGGGCCCAAAGCAATCTTAGTACCATCCAAAACATGACCCAAAACGTCTGAGCCTAAAATGAGATCAATGGGCGCAGGAGTATGATAAGCTTGATCCGCCAATGGAATGAGCTGATGAGCTGAGTCTTGTACAACATCTGGTATTTTTTGCAAAGGTAAATAACCTGTAACGTCTCTGAGAATATGAGCGGTAGTAGTAATAGATGGCGTGTCACGGTGTGTGGGCCTAAATGTTATTGTGACCCAACCATTAGAATTTTGTATGTGCTGATCACCTACACCTGTAATTTTTAATGAACATTGTTTTGGTTGCAAATTTAGATTTCTAGTCATGCGCTGAGTTATGAGCGTTATCATGCTACCACAGTCCAATAAAGCCCGAGCTTTGTGATATTCTCCGCATTTATCAGATATATTTAAAACGACTGTGGGAAGTAACACTGGAGTTTTTAATGGGTTTTCTATGTGCTGAGTTGAATTTACTTGGGCTGATTCTACAGAATATTGGGCTGAACTAGATTTAGATATTTTATGAGCTGAATGTGATGCAGGTGTACTATGAGCTGAATGACATTTTAAATTATTGGGCTGATCTCCTAATTCTATGTGCTCCGTGATTGTAGGTAGTCATTGTTTTTTGTTTTGAGATTGATGAGTTGTAGACGGTGCATGATCAGACGATTGGTTGGGGTCTGATGATGATGATTGATGTGCACGCGTATGTTGTGTGTAGGCCGTGTAGGTATGTGGCTTGTCTTGAGCACGCCGGCGGGGCTGTGCACGTAAATGAGGAGGAAGCAAATGCGTTGACGACACCGGAGAATTTGGAGTTCCGTGACGATGAAGCGAGGTGTGGTGATTTGCACTTCCACACTCTTTGCATGAGTTTGTCGAACGACATTCATTTTCAAAATGCGGACCTAGACATTTACGACATCTGTCGTTGGCTTCTATGAAATCCCAACGACCTTGAGTGGGCTGATGATTATATTTCGGACACGCGATAAGTTTGTGTTCTGTATTCCTACAATAGGGGCAGTAGAATCGCTTGCGTTTATCTGTATTCCGGGCTGAGTACTCGCGCCGCTCTGTTCGGGGGGACGGGGGCCAGTAGCGTTGAGGGTAATGAGGAACTGGGCTGACGTGATAGCTACTTAAAGTGTGAGCCGATGGCGAGCGCTGAGTATTACGAGGATACGCGGGACTAATTGGTCTAAAGCGTGGACTGCGCGGAGAGTTTGCGGGGGGTGTGTGTTGACGAGAGGGCCCAGTTTGTGGTGAGTAGGTAACACCGCGCGTTGCATTAGAATATTCGGTTTAGATACAGCGCGCGTGCTCCTCTAAAAAAGAAATCAAATCACCTAAGGTGGGCAGAGTGTCCGAGATGCCGTATCTTCTTTCGAACAGGGTGCGGAGCTCGCCTCGTAATTTTCTAACTACAATAGACACAAATACGTAATTACGTATATAGGTAAACGCAGATTATTTAATGCGCTTTGTGCGGAAATGAGCGGAGTTAAAAACGTCGCGCGTATGCTTGATCGAATATGAATATTAGGTAGGCCGAGTATTATATCAACAAACCCATCTATCAGAACACGGCGGTTTTCATACCTACGTGTGAGTATATCGAGCGCGACGCTGTAATTATCATTTGTGATTTTTAAATGCGCAATCATGCTGAGCGCCTCCCCCGATAGGCAAGACAAAAGATAGTGCAGCTTAACTGCATCTGTAAGTGACGTCATGTCGTCTGTAAGACTCCTAAAAATCGTAATAAACGATGGCCAGTCCTCAACGCGTGAGCTGAATTTTGGCAGTTCAATTTTGGGCAGAACGGCAGAAGTGAGCTGACTTGACTCTGAAGTAGAACTTATATTTTCCGCTGCAGTTAAAATATCATAATATTCGGATCCGTTCTCGTAACCGGCTGTATAAAACTTTTCAATTTCTTCTGTAACACTGCCGTCGTCTAAAATTTCGCAGTATAAATTTTCTAATTTTTGTTTCAAATTTTGTAGGTCTTTAAAACGCGCATTAAACTCCGTTTTGTTAGACTTTGAGTCACCTTTGTGTAATGCCAATGCGATCTCTCTGAGCCGACTAATTGATTTTATAGTTTGCCTAAATATGGCCGCTTGCGATTTTGTAGGCATGTTTAAAAATATATGCGTGTAACTAAGTTAAATATTTAAAAGTAATGAGCGGAAAATACGCGCGCAATTAATTAAAACGCAGAAAATAGATTTTAATAATGTGCCGACAATATATACAATTTTATCATAAAATGTGTACGAGTTAATTAACAAATGAGCTGACCGATCGCCTGATGCTAATATAGTATTAGTGTATGTTTGATGAGCGGAGATTAATGCGTTAGAAGTCGTCTGTAATATTATATTAATGTCCTGAAGTTTGAATATAAACAAATCTTAGCGGGCGCGTTAGAAACAAAATAACGTAATGAAAACAATGTAAGTAGGTATGAGCAGGTTCAATCTCAATAGTGTGCCGACTTATTCAAAACAGCTGTAACGTAACACCTATAATATATTTGTATAAACACAGAACGTCGATAAGAATTCTTATTTAAAACAGCTGTAACGTAACACCTAATAATATTTTTGTATAGATACAGAACGTAGATAGATATGAATTCAATGTGAAGGTCACTATTTATTCTATGAAGAATACCTAATTGAGAATGAATGTAACAGCTGTTGTTCGCACGGGCGCCGTGTAGGTACCTATTACCTACAGAATGCACACAAATCAAGTTTTCTGTATCGAAGCGAGCCGACGATGTTAGTATGGGCACTTGAGATGTTATGCAACCCGTAACTATTAAAATAATGCTAAGTTAATTAATATTGTGTTTTAAAATTTGAGAATATGAAGATATAAACGTTATATATAGATAAAATAATTCAAACTTAGTAATGCAACGACGATTTACAATTCTGTTATGAGCCGAACGTAATTCACAATACGCACTAGTTATTACTTATTTTATATGCGAATCAAACATTAAAATATTTTGTATGTAATTAAGAGCTGAGAAAATTATATGAGATATTATTGGCACAAATTATGTATTAGGTACGTTAGGGAAGTTCTGGAATGTTCGAGTTCTTTGTTCGACAATAAGCCGACAACCTACCCACTATTTTTTATTTTTTTTTGGGTTTTTCCTATGAATTTATGGGCCGAAATATGCACAAAATAATTTAAATAATTAACATATAGGTTAATATCAAAGTACAGAATAGGGGTTTAATGTTAAATGTGCCGAATTGATAATGGGAATGGACTGTAACTTGGTTTTAAAATGGCGGGGCGGCCTGGCCAGAATTAATTGGACAAAATATAAATAATCGAGCTGATTTTATGTGCAGAATTGGGCGGAGTGGAACTGTAGGTGCTGGTTCTAATCAGGCCCAACGCCGGTAATAGGGAGAAGGGCTTCACGAAGGCTCGATGGACCAAGAAATGTGTAAGCTAGGAACTTACACATACGACTTTGAGCTGAGGGAAGTAGGTATATAGGTTAATGTGAGGGCTGGAGAAATCTGGGACTGACCTTATTGTTGAGCTGGTGGTTCTGTATCTGGGCGGAGGTTTCTTCTCACTACACTACACAGCTGTTGAGCGGATTATCGATAGATTTATCGCGGTTCGCCGGCGAATTTGGTATTATATTAACGAGCACAAATAAATATGCGCACACGCGTTCGCGTTCACTAGGTTTCGGGATGAGCTGAAAATGCATCCGGCGCGGAAGGGGATCTAAATGCAAGTGTTCGTCACTCTCTGACAGCGCCCCTTTCGGTCGGCCATACATCACGTAGTGATGTCCTTTGTGTTTATTCTAAACGTCGCGCTAGTGTTGGCGCGAAAACCATCAAAATATAATAAATCTATACCTACCTTCTCCCACGGAAGATAAGATATCTCATGGCATTTTAACGGTTCCTTGGGTATGTTTGCCATGAATTTTGCACACGCTGAACATTGATCAATTAGGTTTTTAATATCCGCGTTAATATTTGGCCAATAGGTAAACTGTTTCTCTAGCTATGTTGAGTGTTTTATTAATACCTAAATGCCCACAGTGTATTTTATCTAAAATCTGTCTTTGCAAGGATTTTGGAACAATAAGCCTATTGCCTTTAAATATTAAGCCGTTCATTATATGTATTTCATTTTGAATGTTCCAATATGGTTTCACAAGACAGCTTACTTTGTCTTTGCTTCTTGGCCAACCATTCTGAATATAAGACTTGAGCAGATTTAAAGATTCATCATTTTTACTTTCTAATAATATTAATTCTAAATATGGCTTACTCACTGAGAGATTAGAAAATATTGAATTTACATGATATTGTAAGTCTTGTTCATACTGAGGTATGTATGTATCACTGAGTGAGGCTCTTGACAAAGTATTGTAACGTTGCACGTACATGTACCATACTAATTAATACATTTTAACACGTAGCACTTTTATTGCTCTCTGTACATGCTGTAGAACCGGTCGCGCTCGGCAATGTTCAGATATATGTACCTAGTGTTCGATGCGTCTGCGCCCCGGCGCCAGCAGTCGGCCGCGCTCTTCGGTCGAGAACAGTTACCACTGATTATACAGATATATTATTTAAATTTATAAATCACGTCTGGTGTTCGTAGGCACCGCGATCCTAGCGGCCTTTTAAATTTAATATTTATTTCTCGACAAAAAGTTACAAGTGTCGCCTGTGCCCCGATAGGGTAAGTGTTGAACATCGTAATAATAATGTTTTATTTTTCTTTGTAGGCAGTTAATCATTCGCCGCCATTTTATGATTTATCTGTGTAACGGAAAATTGGTCAAATGTAAACTGTTTCTTTCTTGCCAATCGTCATTGTACGACTATTTTTATGCTTTATATTTATTTTATTTTCTTATTTTGGGTTCCGTACTTTTTTTTGTTTTTAGTATAGATCCTATTATTATTATTTTTTGTAACTCCGTTCTGGTAGTATCACCTCTGCACCGGCTACCTACGCTTCATGACATTTTTTTTCTCCCTCCCCCCCCCCCCCCCCCCCGGGGCGCGTCGTGCAGAGGGTTATTATCGGCGGAGGCCTGAGGAATGAATTTTAATAGTGGGCGTTAAACATTCCAGGGTCCGACTTTTGGAGTAAGCGTTGGCTGGGAATAACTGAGCCTGTGTAACTGCCTGAATAACTGTTTATCTTCGGCTGACGTGAGATTCGCCGACCCAACCGCCATTGCCCCGTGTTCCCGATTGCGTCCGCTACCTTCGGAGCCCCCACTACAATCAGGAGAGTAGTGAGCAAACCAGATCGGCCATTCAACCCACCCCATTTTTTTTTATTAATTGAAATATATATATTATACTTTGTCGACGTTTTGCTCCTTTTAGCTCCTTTTGCTTCTTTTAGCTCCGGCTAGGGCGAAACGCCACACTGGCGCCCTTACGTGGTTAGTTCTGTTGAAACAAGATCTGGTTTTGCTTTGTAGTAGTTGTGTGCATGTGCTAATTTTTTCATTTTATTTTTGTGAGACGTTATTTTTTTTTTTTGGTTGCCTGTAGCCAAAGTGTACACTCGGTATGGTAATATAACCACTGTACCCTCCAATTTGTTTCTTAAAAAAAATTGTTTCCAGAGAATTTTAACAGTTTACTCAAACTTTATAATAATAAAAAAATAATCTTCTGTTGAACTTAGATATTATGTCGTTCTCTTAGTACAGTCAAGTACAACAAGTGTTTATATCTGAATTAATTTTGTATAATGAAAAGTACTATTGTGTAATTAATAGCATACGTGACACGTGTACACATTGGTTACAATAACGCTTTATTTTTTCTCCTCTTTTTCTCCTTTCTTTTAGTTTGGTGATTGTTATTTTTTTTTCTCTTTCAGTTTTTTTTTTAAATTTGTTTTCTTTTTTTTTTTTTTTTGATTTACCAACCATAACGTTACTTAGCTTGAATTGTAACAGAACGGAGTAGTTTAGTCAAACGTTGTTCAACGCTTATCTATTGCGGTGCATACCTAAGAACACGGCAGCGTCTTCGCTTCAAGTTTTCAAGCGGTCATACATTATAACACATTCCCTCTCTCCTTCGTACTGCGAGAAATCTAAACATTTATTTAGCTTTTTTATTATTTTTTATTTTTATTGTTTTTTTTCTTCTCATCTTTAATTATGGAGTATCACATAAAATTTTTGTCACTGCAAAAATCAGAGTTAGAATACGAGGTAGCCATTAGAGGAGAACAGCCTGGTAACACTGTAGAGGATTTACGAAAACAAATTTCTAAACTAGGACCTCTTTTTCCTTCTGAAGACATCCTTGACAGCCCGTTCTTAGTTAATCAAGACTTAAAAGCAGCTAATGACGTTCTCACTAAAGTAAGAGTCCTTCTTTCTTCGAAGCCGGACAAGAGTGCGGTTCTTCGGGCTCAAAACTACCTTCATCATCTTTATCACCGACTAAATCGGATAGTGTGTGATGACCAGTTCAAGGATTCTTATAATGCCGCGGTCGCAGAATTCCAAGAATTATTTAAAAGAACAATCTCACTTAAGGACTCTGCTGTTGATTCCTTATTGAGTTCGGCCTCTTCTAGCCCTTCAAATCAATCAGCTGGTAATACTTTAAATATCAATGTGACATGCGAACGTGGAGTAACTGGTGAACTTTCCCGAATTAAATTTGACGGAAAATCTTGTGTCCGCTCTTTTATACAGCGCGTCACAGAATTTAGTAAAGCTAGAAATATCTCGCCTACGAAATTACTGTCTTATGCCGCAGAAATATTCTCAGGCGATGCTTTGCATTGGTATCGCGGAGTTCAGGACCGGGTAACAGATTGGAATGAACTAATTGTTTTATTAAAAAATGACTTTGATCAAGCGGACTACGATTACAGACTTCTTTCGGAAATACGTTCTAGAACTCAAGGCGAAACGGAAAACATAGTAATATATTTGTCCATAATGTCTGGTCTTTTCTCTCGTCTATCAAAGCCCCTTTCTAACGAAGATAAATTAGAAATACTTCTACATAATATTAGACCATGCTATGCGAGCACCTTAGCATCTGCCGCTAATATTGATAGTGTGGACACCTTAAGATCGTTATGCCGTAATTATGAAAATATACAAGCACGTCTTGCTGGTTTTCGTGAACCTCCTCGAGTCAATTCGCAAACTATGGCACCTGAATTTGCTTACACCAGTCATTCGTCATCAAGATCGCAGAATAACACAAATTTTAGTAAGAATTATAATGATTTTAAAAGTAGCTCTAACAGTAATTATGTACATGCAATGACGTTTACCCCTAAAGTTCTTTATTGCCCGCGTTGTCGTAACAACTCTCATAATCTTAGGCAATGTAAGGCCAGCAAAGATAAAATTCTTTGTTTCGTCTGTGGCCACGAAGGTGTTAAAACACCTGAATGCCCGACTTGCAATAAAAATAAGCCCGCGCTTCCAAAAAACTAGTCGCCTCGCAGAATTGTACCACAATTAAAAAATCTAAAAAATTTGATAGCGAAGATTGGGCCAATTGGTTACAAACATTAGGTTTATATTTTTCCGCTTATAAAGTAAACACAATTCTGCAGAGTCAAGCAATTAATGACCCTAGGCCTTATGCCGTTATCTATATAAATAATATAAAATATCATGCTCTGATGGATTCTGGAGCAGCTGTATCAATCTTAGGTAATAATTTTCATCGCGTTTTTGAACAACAAGGTTTTAAAATTCAAAAAGATAATAGCATAGCTGTTTCAGCGGCAGGTGGCCATACCATGTCTAGTGTTGGCTACTTGAACTTACCTGTCACCTTCGAAAAGACATTGCATATTATAAAAGCTTATGTCGTTCCAGATATTAATATAGATTTTATTTTAGGAATTGATTTTTGGAAACGATTTAACATTTTTCCGAATCGTCTATCCAGCATTATATTTTTTAATACACCCGTTTCTGCCGCTAGCCTTCAAACCGATCGTGCCCCCCTTATTCAGGCGTACGATCATTTGTCCAATTCAGAAAAATTAGTTGCGGATAACGTTATTTCTCAGTACAAAGAAATCTCTTCCGAATACAAGGGTTTGGTTAAGACCAATGCAATCGTTCACCGTATCGACTCTGGCGATGCTAAACCTATTCGACAACGCTACTACCGAATGTCACCAGAAAAACAGCGTATCCTTGCTGAGCAGGTGGATGAAATGCTAAGCCTCGATGTTATCGAGTCTTGTGAGAGCGCTTGGTCTTCCCCTGTTTTAATTGTGAACAAAAAAAATGGCGAGCCTCGTTTTTGCCTCGACAGTCGTAAACTTAATTCAGTTACTAAACGTGATGCCTACAGCTTGCCGTACGTATCCGAGATTCTGGACAATCTTCGAGACGCTCGTTACTTAAGCAGCATTGATTTGTCCAAAGCGTTTTGGCAGATTCCTATAGCTCCGGAAGACCGGGACAAAACTGCTTTCTACGTGCCAAATCGTGGTACATTTCGGTTTAAGCGTACTGCGTTCGGGTTAACAAACGCACCTGCAACTCAGCAGAGGCTGGTTGATAGGCTCTTTAGTGAGTTCGACCTTAAGGTTTTCGCGTACCTTGACGACATTGTGGTGGTATCAAACGATTTTAATTCTCATGTATCCGTTTTATTGAGAGTTCTTAACAAATTAAAACAAGCCAATCTCACTGTCAACCTAGAAAAGTGCAAGTTTTTCCGGAGCTCACTTAAATATCTGGGCTACGTCGTTGACAGTGATGGATTACGTACCGATCCCGAGAAGGTTCAAGCTATCCTCAATTACCCGACACCTAATTGTCGTAAGGACATTAAGCGTTTTCTTGGGACAGCTACATGGTACCGTCGTTTTGTACCTAACTTTAGCACTATCGCTGCTCCCCTTAATAAATTAACCTCTTGCAAAAAAGGAGGTCCTCCGTTTATATGGTCTCCAGAAGCAGATTTAGCTTTTCAAAAGTTAAAAGAATGTTTGGTTTCTGCTCCATTCCTTACCTGCCCTGACTATGACAAGCCATTTGAGGTGCACACTGATGCCAGCAATTATGGAGTGGGCGCTATGCTTACCCAAACCATCGATGGCAAGGAGCACCCAATTGCTTACATGAGCAAGTCACTGTCAGCGGCGGAAAAGAACTATAGTATCACGGAGCGAGAAACACTTGCCGTACTTATAGCCCTAGAACACTGGAGATGTTACTTACAGAATGGTAAGCCTTTCACGGTCTTTACCGACCATAGCGCCTTAAAATGGTTCCTATCCCTAGATAATCCAACCGGTCGTTTAGCTCGCTGGGGCGTTAGGTTGTCTGCATTTAACTTTGAGCTGAAACATCGTCGCGGTGTTGATAACGTCGTACCAGATGCACTAAGTAGGGCTGTTCCCGTTAACACGATTAGTACCGCAGGAATTTTTTCAACAACAACGGACTCATGGTACAAAAATATTTATAATTCTTGTCTTACTAAACCACAAAATTTTCCTAACTTTTACATTAAAAATAATTCCCTTTTCAGGCTGACAAAGGACAAACTTAACTCGACTGACTTAACTTCAGAATTTGCATGGAAGGAGGTAGTACCGAAAGAATTAAGAGAGCAGGTTATTTTAGAAAATCACGCCGAGCCCACGGCTGGCCATCTTGGTATTTTTAAAACGTATCGTCGCCTTGCGCTTCGTTATTACTGGCCAGGAATGCACCAGGACGTTGTTAAGTTAGTCGGTTCGTGTACTAAATGTCTTACATATAAAGCTCAGAATCATCAAACTTTAGGAGAAATGGGTCGACCAAAACAATGCTGTCGTCCATTCCAAGCTATCTCTGTGGACCTTATGGGCCCTCTTCCCGTAACTAGGAAACAGAACAGCTACATTTTAGTAGTAACATGTTGTTTTTCCAAGTTTTGCTTAATTTCCCCTTTGCGTTCTGCAACCGCTACAGCCGTTTGTAAATTCCTAGAAGACTCTGTCTTTCTTATTCACGGAATACCACAAACAATATTTATGGACAATGGGACTCAATTTATAAGTGCCGTTACTAAGGAGTTTTTTAAGAAATACAGCGTTCCTAACGTTTTTTATACCCCGAAATACACACCTCAAGTCAACACTGTCGAGCGTTATAATCGTACAATTATAACTTGCCTATCAACATTCGTGGAGGATGATCACCGTTCATGGGACACTTATATTCCCAAGGTGCAATTCGCAATTAACAACGCCGTTAATGAGGCAACGGGCTACACTCCTTCATTTTTAGTGTACGGCAGAGAGTTAGTGGTTTGCGGCACTCACTATGTAGAAAGTGATATAGGCAAAGAATTAGTTTTCCTTCCTCGCGATTGTTATGCGGAGAATTTGGGTTGTCTTGCGGATATTTTTAACAACGTTCGGGCAAAACTTTGGCATGCTCATGCAAGAAATAGTTCGCAATATAACTTGCGTCGTAAACCAATTGAATTTAAAGTTGGCGACGTAGTGTTAAAGCGTGCGTATGTTTTAAGTGACAAGGATAAGTATTTTTCCAAGAAGCTGGCACCAAAATTCATTAGGTGCAGAGTCAAAGAGAAAAAATCTCCCTTAGTTTATATTTTAGAAGATATGTCGGGTAAGAATCTCGGTACTTGGCATATAAAGGATTTAAAATTAATTGGCCTAAATAAATAATTATCACTTTCTAAATATCAATATCTTAGTGCGGATTTTATTTATAAGAAAATAAAATCCTTTTTGTGAGCCGGGGGGTAATGTAACGTTGCACGTACATGTACCATACTAATTAATACATTTTAACACGTAGCACTTTTATTGCTCTCTGTACATGCTGTAGAACCGGTCGCGCTCGGCAATGTTCAGATATATGTACCTAGTGTTCGATGCGTCTGCGCCCCGGCGCCAGCAGTCGGCCGCGCTCTTCGGTCGAGAACAGTTACCACTGATTATACAGATATATTATTTAAATTTATAAATCATTAAATTTATAAAAAATTTAAATTTATAAAAAATATAAATAATGAATTTTAATAGTGGGCGTTAAACATTCCAGGGTCCGACTTTTGGAGTAAGCGTTGGCTGGGAATAACTGAGCCTGTGTAACTGCCTGAATAACTGTTTATCTTCGGCTGACGTGAGATTCGCCGACCCAACCGCCATTGCCCCGTGTTCCCGATTGCGTCCGCTACCTTCGGAGCCCCCACTACAATCAGGAGAGTAGTGAGCAAACCAGATCGGCCATTCAACCCACCCCATTTTTTTTAATTAATTGAAATATATATATTATACTTTGTCGACGTTTTGCTCCTTTTAGCTCCTTTTGCTTCTTTTAGCTCCGGCTAGGGCGAAACGCCACAGTATCTGCTATATACATATATTTACCAGGTACATAAACCACTTCTAGGTCGTAACCCTGCAACGATAACATCATTCTTTGTAGTCTAGCAGGTACTTCATGAAGAGGTTTTTTAAAAAGGTAAATTAAAGGTTTGTGATCAGTATGAACAGTTGTTTTACTGCCATAAATATATTGGTGAAATTTATTACATCCAAATTGTATGGCAAACAATTCCTTTTCAATCTGAGCGTAGTTTTGTTGAGAGGAGGTAAGTGTTCTTGAACTATATGCAATGGGTCGTTTGTTTTGCATCAATACCGCTCCCAGTGCATTCTTTGATGAATCTACCGACAAAATCACAGGTAAGTTGCAATTATAATTAGTTAACACAGGTGCTTCGGATACTACTTCTTTTAACAAATCAAAGCACTTTTGACAATTTTCATCCCATAACCATAATGTATCTTTTTTTAACAAATTTCTTAAGGTATTAGTTTTCTCTGCTAGATTTTCTATAAACGGTGCTAAAAAATTAATCATGCCTAGAAATCTCTGCAAATCTTTAATATTTTTTGGTATGGGCATATCTTTTATGGCTTTAACTTTCTCTGGATCAATTTTTACACCTTCTTTACTAAAAATATAACCCAAATATGCTATTTCTTCTAGAAGAAACTTGCACTTGGCTTTATTTAATTTTAAATTAACTTGCCTAGCCCATTCCAAAAACATTTCTAACCTTTTATTGTGTATTTCAATTGTTTCACCGTATATTAAAATGTCATCACACCAAATTATTATACCTTCAATGTCTCCGAAAAGATCTATCATGGTTTTATAGAAAATTTCTGTAGCCGTGTTTATTCCAAAAGGTAATCTTAAAAATTTGTATCTGCCAAAGGGAGTTTGAAATGTACATAGATCACTACTTTCTTTAGTTAATTTTATATTATAAAACCCAGAAAACGCATCTAAATGCGAAAAATAAGAGGCTTTGGACAATTTAGACCTGACTTCATCTATATTTTTAATTGGAAAATGACATCTCAATAAATTTTTATTTAAATTTCTAGGATATAAGCAAATTCTCAATCCACCATTCTTTTTCATGGCTATAACTAAACTACTCACCCAGAGAGTAGGTTTGTTCACCTTCCGTATGACTCCCATGTTTTCCATGAGTTGAAGCTCTTTCCTTAACGGTTCAACCAACGCGAAGGGTACCTTTCTAGGGGGGTCAACGCACGGAATAGCATCCTTCTTTAGCACGATGCTGTGTTCGTATGGGAGGCAGCCTAGACCCTGAAACACATCATTATATCTGGTCACAATTTTGTCACAAGTTTTTTGATACACATTATACACATTTTGCTCAACATTTTTGACATTCTCATTCTTTATATGAAAGTTTTTTGTTATTTAATTTAGCATTATACAAGTGGGTAAACCAATCACAGTTGGACAATTTAATTTAGTTACAACAAAAGTAATGTTTTCTGGTTTTGTTTTGTTTTCTACTAAACAACAAATGTTTGACACTGAAATTATCGGAATTCTGTGCCCACTGTAGGCAAAGATATTATATTTTTTACACATTTCTTTACTATGTTTGTCAAATTTAAGATTCAATTCTTTAAATACTTGATAAGACATCACATTTATGTCTGCTCCAGTGTCAATTAGGCAATCTACATTTTTGTTGTTTATTTTAAGAGAATAATGCCAGGAATTATTTGTGTTAATCAAATTTGTACTAGCATTTTGTGACTTTATGTTTTTAATGTTGAATAATGCCCCTATTGTAAATCTCTCAGCCTCAGCACCCTTGGGGCTCGATTCATCATCGAGATTTATGCTACCTACCCCAGAACCAATAGTCCTGACATTATTTTTCTTAAAACATAGATGAGTAAAATGTCCATATTTAAAACATGACCTGCATCTGTATTTCCATGCTGGACAGTTGCGGCGACCATGCGATGTGTTGCACTTTACACACGACGATGTTCTGGATCCAGGTGTAGCTGACCTTGGGTGATCTTGGCGTGATGGGGATCTTGAGTTTTTTCTCTTCTGGTGTGGGGGGAAACTGGTCCGACGATTTTTGTGTAGTTTATATACTGTGGCTTCTTCTTTTCCATCTGCTGCATTGATTGATTCTTCACTTTTCTGCGCCATCGTGAGTGTTCTACAGAGGAGTTTGGCTCTTTCTAGGGATAAATCTTGCTCTTGTAGGAGCTTTTGACGAAACTGCGAGAAGTTTGTGGCCATATTAGCAATGAAAATGTCCTTTACAAGGGAATCGCGTAGCGAACCAAACTCACAGGCATGACTTGCGTTTTCTAATTCCATTAGAAAGTTTTCCAAGGATTCGTTCACACGTTGCTTCAACGTAAAGAATTTGTGCCGCGCCACGGTCAAATTCTTATTGGGTTCAAAATACTCGACGAATTTTGCCTTGACTTCTTGGAATGTAGCAGTGCTTAGGTCCAAATTGAAGGAATTGTAGATATTTAGGCCCTTATCTCCCATGGAATGCAGCATGATTGCAATTTTTCTTTTGTCTTCCGTTTTCTCCATGCCCGACGCCAGTAGGAATATTTCGAATGATTGGGTCCATTTCTTGAAATTTTCAGCATTATTGTTAATAATTTATGTAGAGATCTCAAGCTTCTGCACTCTGTTTCCTGCCATTGTTAAGTTCCCACACTCAGATTGTCTCGAAGCTTCCGGAGTTTTCGATGTACCCCCTTTTGCGTTCATGATTTTCGTTTTCTTGACAACTTATTTTTTTATCCCACTTCTGACACCATGTAGCGGGCTTCGACCTCTTGATTGTAAGTCCTGATGTGTGTCTGAGTGGTGATGATAATAATACAGCAACAATTCTTATATTCTCCTTTATTGGTGCTTAACACTGACTACGTATTACATATGAGGTAAATGCCTAACACAATAATATACGTCTACACTATTTATAGCCTTTTGGCCAACTGAAATAAACAAAAACTAAATAGGCTTTACTTCATGACATCTGTCAATGTCAAAAATGACATTGACACTTACTTTTGTCAATATGCATATTGTCGCTCTTGTGTCAAAGGCTGTAGAAAATGACGGTGGTTCAAAATAATTAGTCTTACATTGTATCATTCATCAACAGTCTTTGTGCGGAAAATGTTTGGATATGTCTGAAGTTCTGAAACCAGTCATATCAACTGTTAATTTTATCAGATCTTTTGGGCTGAATCACCGACAATTCCGACAATTTATTGAAGAGATTGGAGAAAATGACTTACCTTATCATACTGCCGTACGTTGGCTTAGTTGTGGGAAAGTCCTTCAGCGCTTTTTTGAACTTCGAGCAGTGATCGAATTTTTTTTTAATGAAAAGCATCTTCATCATCATCAGCATCAAACAACTACGAATTAATTGTTTTCACATTTTAAAACATGTGAAATATTCAGCCACACCACTGAGACTGAGTTTCCTATCGATTTTGCAATCGAAACTTTGAGTGATTTGAAAATAAATTTTGATACTCGTTTCTCGGACTTTGATGCCATTGTGAATCAAATTAAGATTTTTTAGAATCCTTTTGATACTGACATTGAAACCCTAGCCCCGGAACTTCAAATGGAAATGATTGATCTACAGGGCAGTGATATAATTAAGAACAAATATCAAAACTCATCTTTGTTGGAATTTTATAAGGGTCTTCCACTGACACAATTTAATAATTTGCATAAATTTGCTCGTGGGCTGTTTTCTGTTTTTGGTACTACTTATTTGTGTGAGAAGACCTTCTCCAAAATGAAGTACACAAAAAATGTTTACAGATCTAAATTAACTGATGAGCATCTTAAATCTGTTTTAATAGATGGTACAAGTAAAATTAGTCCACAACTACAAACTATTGTCAGTGTAAAATCTCAATTACATAAATCTCATTAGTATTTCATATGTCATTATGCTTGTTATAAGTTATGTTTTTATTTAAAATATATAAAATATTAGTTAGATTCATTTCAATAATTTGTTAGTTATTATATACTGAAGGTAAATTTTCTGCATATTATACATGTCTTTACTCATTACAATCCTGTGTTTATTCATCCAACTTATCACAAAAACAATAACAATAAGCCTACAACAATGTTATGAGTAGTTAGCCCATGACCATATCAAGGTAGATGTCATATTAATAATTATTCAACATAAAATTAGAATACTTCAGTAAACTAAATTTGATTTGCTATAAAAAATATGTTCTCTAAAAGGAGTTTTCAAGTATGCTAGCTCTCCGCGGGGCGGACAAAATCTGTCCGCGGGCCGGATGTGGCCCTCGGGCCGTAGTTTGGAGACCCCTGGACTATATCAATAACCTTATACTGACGCTGGACTTAGTTTAATTTAGCCCCATCTTCTGTGACAGCCCTGACAAAATTTGGAACGTTCTATGTTGCTGTAAGCTGTTCCTCTGTACGGAAGTAAATATTATTTACTCTGTGGTAAGAGATTGTAGAGCTCCAAACCGCATTCATCTCCCGCGAGTCGCGACTATTGACTGTCGACAAGAGAAACCCATTTGGAGGATGACCTTATTACTCGGTATTTTAGTAGCTATATCTAATAAGGAAGTCAATAATAGACGAGTTAACAAAAGATTTGAATAAATTACAGGTGTACTTAGAAACAAAGAGCTATACGTAGGCATTAGGCCAATGCCACAGATTACTAAATATTTTCTACGTATCCGATGCCTCGCATATCGCGGTAGGCAGCGGCATATGGCAATCATGCCTTTTCAAATTCGCCCATAATAATTCATTACATAGGTTTAAAGTTCATACTGTATAAGTAATTAAACTTTAATATTTTTCTATTTAGATAGAAAAAAAATGAAAATGTGACAGATTGACAAACGACGACGTAAATCAAAATTTTATCTATATAACGCACGCTAGTGTGTAGTAATAGTTAATCTTAGGTAGTGTGCGTTGTTGTTATTTTATATATTTTATGTATTTCTAAGCATTATTTAAATATATTAGCTTTCTGGACACCTTCCTCCAAATAATCTTCAGTTTACTTGCTAAATTTAATACTGCTCCGGTTGCAAGTCTCGTAAAACTGCTTAACATTTTTGCTTCACGTTTTAGTAAAGATTGTGATTTATTATATGACAATTATTTGAATCCAGAAACCACGAAAATACCACAGCAACAAAACCCACGTATGTTTTATTTTTCGCGGGAAAATGTAAAACAAGATGGCGGACAAACCGCGCTTCACCTGTCAACCGAGACCATCCATCATGGCTGCCGCCGCTTTGTTTGCTGAACGCATTTTTGTTATTAAATTGTAACAAACGCGTGATTTATCGATCGCGGAATTGGGTATTTTCCTACATGTGAAAATTTTGTTTTTTTTAATATTAAGATGAGGTGTTAGGTGGGAAGTCAATTAGAAGTAGACTTAAGATGTGACCATACTTTATTGAGCTCTAATACAGACTGTAATTACCAACTAAAAAATGAACTTCAAGGTAAAACTACAATCTAACTTTCTCTACATTAATATGACATTACTATAAGGGAACTTACATACATAACTCATATAAAGGAACTTACACACTACAAAGAAATAATTAGGTATTATATTACAACTTGTTAAAAGTAAAAAGAATTAGGATTGTATGTGTAGTTTTGTAATTTATATGCAAGTTCGAAGTCACAAAAAAGTTGAAATATTTATTTAGAACATTAGTGTATAAAACCTACATAATTAGTTTACTTACATCAAGTAAAAAAACATTAACTATGGTATTTATCATAAACGCGCAAAATTACGAGACATCAGAAATTTTGTGCATACTTTTTGTAGCAACATTACTAGGGTGTGACGTCACCTACTTGCACGACTTTTATATGGGGCGTTTTCACGACACTCACAAAAGTGCTTCAAACAATCTTTGGTCAAACAGGTCTTTGAGAATTTTGATTTTTAGTATACTATTCCTTTTGTAAACTGTCTTATTTTCCACAGCACTGTTCACTTGTGTAATAAAAAATACAGGAAAATACCGTATTACATTATCTAAAATTGGGTAATGTGTGTAAGGTATTATATTAATCTTTTGGTTTGGAAATTGTAAGGATTTTTTTATTGGAATAATATACTGGTGACCTGTTTTTGGGGGATTCTTACTTTGACACCGGTCATAGGCACGGATTCTGCCTACCTCGCGGAAATGGGTCTTGTCTATGGAAGAATAGATAAAATTATAGATTTCATAGAAAATGTATAAATTTGACAATTATATTGAATAATTCCATTCCCACGGGGGACATGTTACGCGTGCTGAACGCCGGCCGCAGCGTCAATACCGCCTTATGCTGGAACATGCTCAACCCTGCTCAAAGAGTATTGTAATCATAGACGAGGCATGTTGAGGCAAAAAGTGACTCGAGTTAAATGGCCCCTTTTGAGAACTTTGGTGCCTTTTTGACATTCGAAGTATGGTCAAAACAAGATGGTTTACATTCGAAGTATGGTGAAAACCAAGATGGCGTAACATTCCCTTGTATCAAGATTTGTTCTGTCAAATGTGCGTCACAACTCATAACCTATCTTGAGTTTTGAAATCTTTGATTGTGATAGAAAACCAAGTTTTCGTGGACATGTTATCTAATTACCTACAGTGTTGGCAGCTTAGTATTTTTTTGTATTTTTAGTAAGCATTTAGTTGTTAGTAGGAAATAGCCTCTAACCACCAGAAAGTACCTAATCTTATGCAAAATTGCCCTATGTTAGGAACAAAAAAAACTGGCACCTTATCTTGATAACACATCAAAGGGTACATAGCACGCGTAAGTCCCGTAAAACTGGCCGTTTAAATTGTAAATACCTACGTAATATTTGCCACAAATTATTGTTTTGTTAATTAAATGTAAGTTAAATTGTTTTGTTTTTAACGGTAAAGTGATAATATTTAAAACATATAATTTATAATCATATTTAAAACAGAAAATGTACACTACATTTTCGGTTTTATTATGTTGGGGTTTAGTAGCTTTTTTGGTAGTTTTCGTACCTATGAGAGTAGTTTTTTAGTAGAAAACGATGGGAATTTAGTAGTTTCTCAAAAACAGAGTTGGCAGCACTGATTACATCGTTTAATTTCTCGACCTACAAACTAATTCACTACCCGGAACGGCTTAATTATTTACTCGACTTGACCGTTGCAATTGCTGAATTATCACTAAATACACCATTGTGTGGAATACAAACTGTGCTTCATACTAAATCCATAGAGATGATTATATTTCTCACATTTCTCGTATATCATCCTCGCCACACGCGTACTGAATCGCTTCCTGAATTTAAGACTCGTGATAAATTTTAAGGCTGGGACTATATTATTATATGAAATATGAAATATGAATATGAAAATAGACCTCTGGGCTAATACAATAATCTGCGCTACTGCGAGCTGAAAAGCGAACAGATATGTATTGATTGTACTGTAGGTTCTTGGTGGAAATTCATGTTTCACAGTAATAACACACAGGACTTGTTGCACTATTTCTGCTTTAATAAGTAATTTACATTAATTTTAATATATTACACGACCGGTTTCGACACCTGAAAAGCGAACACACGAGTGTCAAGTCAAATGTCAATGTCAAATATGACAACTAGACACTGGACACTTCGACTTTCAACACTATTGTATTAGCGGAGAGTTCTACTTTTAGTGCCCTAAATTTTCTCCGGCCTTCCGATTTCCAAATCAAATAGTCCCAGCCTAAGAACAACTTTCCGCTTTCACACCACACACACAATATATATTAAAATGCAAATTGTGACGTGTAATGAAACAAAAAATATATTTTTCTCTTTATTCAGGATGCCAAACTCAGTACGTGTGTGAATGTATGGAAGGAATGTATCTTAATTCAGCTTCCGGAATCAGGAACGTACATCAGCATCATCCTGACCGGTTGAACTGACATATTCGGGATCTGAAAGATTCAGCACGTGTTTAGTATGGATACCTGGCCTTCGAACTCATATTGAAAACTGATTATAGTAGTGCAATTAAATCGAAAGCTAACTATGTAGCTGTTTATCTGGTTGTCATTCTCAAATCTGTGCTGGGAGGACTAATGAAATTATGGTCGGAATGAATAATATAAGCATAATAATAATATTATCGTGGCCTATCGATTAGTATCGCGGGAAGTTTTACTTGATTGATGTGATCTATGTGACATAACTTAATCTTCCTTTAAAAAAGTAAAAATGCACAAAAAAGTATGAATTAAAACTTATTTTCTAAATAATTCCCCTTTTAAATTGGGCTAATTTTCTAAGCGGTATCAAAAAGCTTTGCACATTATAAATTCTCATTATTCTAACGGTAAATCTCCGGTTACAGATTAAAAATGCTATAATATCGGAGGAAAATGCCAGGGCTGTCGCCGGCGGGCGCCGATAAGTCCAATTTGCCTACATCACGTACGGACCGCGACGGGGAATATTTATAATATACCACCCCTGAAACGGATACATAGGTTTATCTGCAATGTATATAAATATGTGTTCGTGTAAAACTTAACAGAAATCCTCACATTACCTTAGTCTCTAGAATTGGTTTCGAAAAAATATTGTATATGAGAGAAGCATACTTTTCGTAAGGTACAGGCCTTCTTACCCACATCTTGTCCTATCTGATTTTTACAGATATTTTGAATATTTATATATGCAATATCTCTGTACGTAGAGATAGTAACTAAATGAGTCTAAAGGTGCGCTTACATGGACACCAAAAGTTTACCAATTATGAGCAATAATGAGCGATTGAGAAGTGAAAAAATATAGCAACTGCAACAAGCATTAATTGGGGAAAATGTTTTGCAACTACAATATTAATATTGTAGTGATGTGATGTGATGAGGAGCAACTCCAAGAAACTAATTAATAATTTCTTACACGAGCAATTCAGTTAAAAAAATCGGCAATTCTTATCAGCGACATTGAGCAATATGAAATATATGGAGAGTTGCTCCATATTGCCGAAACAATTGCCATTTTTTAGATAATTCATCCACATCGCTTCTCTAATAACTGCAGATCCGTGTTTCCGAGCAAATATTGTTTAAAAACTTGCCCATATAAACACACCTAAGGATTATGATTACGTATCTATCTGTTCTTACTTGGGATTAATAAAAATCTACCCTCGAGCTCCCAATTCAATTTCCGCTTTAAAATATGCAAAAACTTAACAAGAAAGCAAAAAACGTGTCTCGAATGTCCCATGTCGGACTAATGCAAGCACATTATTCACCCTGACACTTCGTAAGTACTCCACCCATGACCCATGTCCTCCTAGTACAAGACATGTACAGCGGAAGTAAACAAAGTTCAAGTAAGGTTTTAGTCACAATTTTCTCTTCTACTTTTAACTCAAAAAACTGCGACTGAGGCCATTAGGTAGCCTGTAGGTCTTAGCCAGTATTATGTGCTTAGTTAAATATCTAGAGATTTTGTCTCTAGATTTTGTCAAGGATAATTGGATTAGTTTTCTTATAAACCTATAAGCTACCATTAAAAATATGTGAATAGTGAAAGTAACTTAATATTAATGATGTTTTTATTGCCTGTCATTGTCAATTGTGGCTCTTGGAAGGATTTAAAAAACTACTTTTATTACAAAATTATTCTAGTTTATTACCAAGGTAATTCGAAAATTAACCCCCTATGGCTTCAAAATGAGGTTTCAAAATATCGATTGAATTTGGAAATTCATATTTAGCTTAATTAGATTATTCTACGACGTAAAAGTAGGTTTAAAATATAATTTTACTTGTAAATACACGTAAAAACGCCATACAAAAATTGTATTCTGTATAATGATGCATGTCCCTTTGAATCCTATTCGTTAATGGTATAGGGATTGTTTGATAGTTTCGTACATTGGCATTCGGGTCTCAGTAAAGTTGACGAAAGTTGAAGCGATCCAACTTGTAAGTACCGCTGGAGGGTTTGATGACTTGAAACTTTTATAATGATGGGGGTTAACTGAAAAACAGGAACAATATGTCTATTTTATTTATTATTTATTATGAGCCCAAACTGTCCCACTGCTGGGCAAAGGCTTCCCCCAATGTCCAGGTCTCTCTGTTCTGAGCCACCGCTGGCCAACCTGGCCGGTGTGAGTCCAGCTGGTCGCGCCATTTTGTTCTCGGTTGGCGACGGCGACATCGTTCTTCCTAGGTACCCAATCGGTACATATCTTTGTCCAACGGTCGGGATGCATTCGGCTAATGTGTCCTGCCCAGTCCCATTTTAGCTTAGTTCCCTTTGTTCCTGGTCTGGAATACCTGTTTTAACAATATAAAGACGAAAGATTTGATTATTTGTTTGCATTGAATATGCTTCGAAATTACTGAGCCGATTTTGATGAATGATACACAAATAGAGGAGACCACGGGGAAGGACTAAAGCATTTTTGTAGCATATCTATAGGATAAAGATTTGTAACTTTTATCACAATTTAGTGCAGCTCCCCTAGCACCAAGCTTAGAACACGACGCGAGATAATTGTTTTGAGAAAGACACGAGATGCTTTTTAGGGTTCCGTAGTTCACGTCTCGGAACCCTTATGGTTACGTCATGTCCGTCCGCCTTCGGCTTTCCGTCCAAACGGCTAGTGCTAGAAAGATGACACTTTGCATGGATATGTGTATTTACCACGTCGACAAAGTGTTAAAATAAAATCAAGAATAATATTTTAGGGATACCTACCTCCCGTTTTACACGTAACACTTTACGGGCAAAAATTTTTTTCTCGGGTCTATCCCGGAGTGTGGGGTTTGGTTTATCCATCCATCTATTAGATTGATAGGTCTATTAAAAACATTGAGAGGTTGCTAAGAAAAATACCCACACTCTAAAGGTAAATGGCATTCAAATGATAATAAAAAAATCTGACAAAATTCATAATGATAGTCCATGTAATAAAATTTGAAATTTTGGTTTTTTTGTTCGGGGTGGGAAAGCTTAGTCCACGGCGCGCCATAGACATATATCTCGCGTCACGTCTTCGGCATTATGGAATATGCACGTTAGACTGTCAGAATTTTTTTTGAGTAAATCCATGTAAAAAGTTTCTTTGATAGACAAAAAAAATCTCCAAAAATTTGCGCTTGATATCTCAAAAATTGAGCTGGCGCATGGGGGTCCCCATTCCCATTTAAAATGCATTGAAAAAAAAAACATTTTTTTTTAATTTTTAATGTAAATTATCGTTTTTTTTTTTAATTTCCTTTTCCATTATATTATAGGAAATTAAATTCTGTACAAAAAAGTTTTCTTACAATTTTTTATTCAGCCTCATAGGAAAAAAGTTAGTGTTAAAAAAGTGGAAAAAAAATGAAAATTACAAAAAGTTAAAAGTGATATATATTTTCAATTAGATGTCAGAAAATTATTTTATTTATTATGCCTATATTCGGTCTGTCAATCTATTTTATCTACATTTGATTTATGGAGAGATATCAATATTCAAATACCACAGTCAATAAAGCAGTTTTTTCAATAAGTGACATCTAGTGAAGATCATATTAACGCTGATTCAATCATTTCTATTCTTCCCATGAAACTTGTCTTCCCATTGGTTGATTCAAAATTCGAAAATAAAGCTTTGATTCTATTTGTTTATTTCTCCGAGGATTAATTATTACAGTGTTTTTTGTAATGTTGGTAGTTTATAAATAAATTTCCCAACTTCGATAGACAATGGAAACAGAAATTAAAAAAAAAAATTCGATGATTTACTTACATCGAAAATTTAAAAAATAGTTTTTTTTCAATGCATTTTAAATGGGAAAGGGGAACCCCCCATGCGCCAGGTCAATTTTTGAGATATCAAGCTCAAATTTTGGGGGATTTTTTTTGTCTATCAAAGAAATTTTTTACATGTTTTAGAACAATGAAATTTACTCAAAAGAAAAATCTGACACACTCTAGTAAATACCGTATATATACTTTCATATTATGCATTTAATGAAAATCTGTTAATTTAAAACTACAAACGACACTTCAATTTTATTTATTTGTGTAGATATGTAAAAATTTGCGCCTGGCCCATACAAATAAGAAAGAAAATTATGAACAGAAACCAATGTTTCTGTTCATAATTTTCTTTCTTATAACCCAATGGGTTATAATATAAACGACGCTCTAAAGTCTAAAGACAGGGACTTGGTCAAACAACGACTCAAAAGGGCACATCATCTGATCGTACTTTTACGTTGCGCGATTTACTGACACATCGCACAGGCGCCTGTCCGACACTTTCGTCTATTCGACTTAAGTTTGCACAGTCATGAGTGCAAATGTCAAAATTTACCAATGACGCTTGAAGGCCCTTGTTTAGTGTTCACATTCACCAATCGAAGTAAGCCATTTAATTAGTACGGAAATACGGACCCGACGACCCGTCATTAGTCAATTTTGACATTTGCACCGATGCATAGAGTAAAGAGAATGTGAGAGAATATTATACAATACTAGCTGACTCGGCGAACGTTGTTTTTTGGGGCTGTATTTAGGGGTGGGTTCACCCTTGTCATTTAGGGGTTAAAAAAAAATAGATTACGGCCGATTCCGAGACCTACCAAAAATGAAACAAAATATCATAAGAATCGGTCAAGCCGTTCCGGAGGAGTGTGTCCCCGAACACTATGACACGAGAATTTTATATATTAGTTGATATCATCATAGTTGGTAATAAATTATTACACTTATAACTTGTTTCTATCGAGATACAAATTACCATTAAATAGGAAATATACACTGATCATAATACATATTATGTTGCTCATTTTAGCATTCAGAACATGCAGCAGCATGGAGATTGGACTCATGTGCGTTGGTGACGTTGGCACAAAGGTCTTAAAACATTCGCATAGGTTGTTTCTTGATAGGTAGTTTAGTTAAATGTCGTTAGCACAAGTTTATAAGAACATCCACCTTTTTAATAAAAGGTTCTCCTCGCTGGGTTAGTACCCGTGGTAGGCAATAGACATCATGTAGACGCGACACCAGTTTACTAAGTGCGAGTTTCCTGTTTTTTTACTACACGCCGTGAAGAAGTTAACTGCAATTTGTATACCACCGAAACAGCGCCCCTAGTGGCAAACAATGGTAACTAATTCCATGCCATACTAATTGTAGTTAACTTCTTCACTGCGAGTAGTCAAGAAAACTTGCACTCAGCACACTTATACTATTTATAAAAAGCAATCCTCAATAAAATTATTTAAGTTTGAGTTTCACGCCTTAGGAGGTGTGTAACCACGGCCTTTAGTCAAGAATAGTCAAGATGCATTCGATAATTTTATAGAATATGAAGTAACCGACTGCATAACATTGTTAATTATTCTTATTCTTATTTTAATTAAATACTGATAGTATATAATATATATTTTTTATTTTACTCTATTATGGATATGAGTGGAAGGTTTAGGTGTTTGGCAGATAAATCTCTTCCGCGTTTTCGAGCTGACTTTATTGGGTTATAATATCTTTTGTAGGCAAATGACGTCTAATCCCCGTAATAGATTACTCACATACCGTACAGCTCTATATATATATATATATATATATATATATATATATATATATATATATATATATATATTCTTTACATATATTCTATATAATATAATATATATTAATTAAATAAAATACCAACTTATCCTCTCGTATGACCTTTCATGAGAGCTAATTTTCAGGCTGACAATTTCTGACACTCGTATTATGCTTGCTCGAAAAAATTAGGCGTAGTAAAAAAAATCTAAATTCAAATTTACGTAGGTAATATTTTTTTTTTACACGCACATCAAAGATTTATAACGCCTTACTTACCGTCCGGCCTTCAGATCCAGCACCGGTACTAATGACCGCCGATGTTGCCTAGTGTGGAATATCACATTTTTATAAATTAAATTTTAAAATTGTTGATTAAAGATACATAAACCTAAAAGAAATAAGTATTTAGATTGACGCGATTAAAAATTATAAAGAAATAAAAAATATTGCCCACCTCTTTCTCGCAAAACGATTTGTTACGTCACAAGTTGCAACCGGCATACATTTTGTAATGACAAATGTATGGCGGGTGCAACTCGTGACGTCACAGGCCGATGCTCTCTTTCTTATTGTAAATTTAATTTTTTTGTATCTTCGTTATTTTTTAAGATATACGAAAATGGGTTCTAGATTGTTCATTAAGGGTTTGTTTGGATGGTCAAGTAGTGGAAAGAGTTGAGCGTTTCAGATACCTGGGACACATCTGACTGAGGATCTTTCTGACAATCCTGATAGTCCGCGAAAGACGAGCATTGGCTGTACGCTGTAACATGCTCGCGCGCCGGTTTGCGCGGTGTAGCGTTGAAGCAAGGGTGACGCTATTTAGGGCATACTGTCAATGCTTCTACACGTGTCAGCTTTGGGTCAACTGCTCCAAAACCGCGAGGAGGAGTATCAGGGTGCAGTACAATAATGCATACCGCATCCTGATGAAAGTGCCAAAGTACTGCAGTGCATCGGGCGTGTTCGCCGACGCCAGAGTCCCCGATTACTTCGCCATTATTAGGGCACGTGTCGTAGCGTTTTGGTATCGCGTTCGTTCTTCTGGGAACGAGAACCTCAGTGTGTGTGCCGGGTGTCTGGAAAACCCGATTCTAAACTACTGGCTAAACGATGCCAGTACATCGCGACAAAAACAAAAAAGACTGATTTATTTTACTTGAAATGTCTTATTTATCTACGGTATAATAGCTGAATATATCTTTTTATAATTTTCTTTCAATCTGAATGTTTATATTTTGTCTGAATGTTTTTGATAATGATCTTTTGTTGTTTTTATTACTTTTATTTTTTATTGCTTATACAATATGTAGTTTTGTGGGTATTTTGCCTGAAATAAATACGATTTGATTTGATTAACATGTTTGCTAATATCGAATAGACGAAAAAAAATTTTTAGACAACATGCCGATTAGTGTCAATAATGTCAATCATTTATAATTTTTGTCTACAAATCCACTTGAAGAACGCGATATTGGATTTGCTGGCTAGACGGTATGGCGCTTATTTATCTTGGACAAAGAATATATATTGCTAACGATCTTTGACGCACAATTTAAATTCAAAATTCTAATTTTAAATAGCGAAAATAATTTCTAGTTCATAATAATATTATACTCCCACGTAATATTTTGCCTAAAAAACGCCCCAGATTTTTACGTAGCAACAGAACATTTCTACGTTTCAATCTTTAATAACACTTTTTTCATCGGCATCGGATTTATTAGATAATTTTATTAAAACCAGCTACTATTTGACCAGCAAAATTCTCTTCTATTCTAACCAAAGATCTCCAAACTCATTCTAACCAATTAAAATACATATCAATTCTTTTAATATTCCAATAGACGCCGCGCCGTTCCATTCAACGGCAGATGCGTTCTTAATGCATTTTCCTTCATTTTCCCCACTAGCAGCTATTTGCGTATTTTGTATTTTAAAATTCTTGAATGTGAAAATACTTATTTTAAATTTTATTTAAATCAATCAATTATAACCATCATCAAAATCATCAGAGACAATAAATTGATAGAGAGATAATAAATAATAAATAAATAAAGTAAAGTATCAGTGGCGTAGCTATGTTGAGTATCAGTGGCGTAGCTATGTTGAGTGTCAGTGACTGGGGGAGGAGTTGAGTAGCAGGGCCCCGAGGCTCAACTTTCAACTGAAAAATACTGAACGGAAGAATGACAACCACTCATTGCATACTTACTAATTAATTTTTATTAACAAACTTCTAACAGCTAAGTAATAATTAAAGATAACAAAATAGTAATTTAATAAGCTTTTTTCGAAATGAAAGAAAGCCCTCAAAATGGATGACTGATACATGTGAATAAGAATTAATCTAGCAGGCGTTTTATATTCAAATCTTCGTATTAGTTTTTCTTGTGACACAATATATTCTGTATGGCAACAGCTAGTATAGCCAATAAAATATATTTGTGACCTAGAAAATACAAGACAAATACTTAGAGGAAATAGGATGTATCAATAAAAGACTACATCTGGCATGTCTGGAAAGATGAACAGATTTGTTCTATCAATGAGCTCATATCTCAGCGCACATCGACAAACATTCTACAATCTAGTCGCGGCATCCACGTAATATTCTTCTGTCTTATAGCTTTTACTTTCATATATTTCTAGACAAGTAGTTATTTCACTAAGATAACTTGTGCATTGTACAACAACACGAATGGTTTAATCAGAAGCCCAAATCTTTTAACTGTTATCGATATAATCTCGGCTCATTCTCATACGCGTGAAATAGTACGCGCATGAGCGGGACATCTTGAAAATCCAAACGAGATTTAACCGATAATAATGAGGGTTTTTAAATTCGTGACATCTGACAGCTTTTTGACATGATTAGGATCGTCGGGCTGCGGGCTGCGGGCTGCGGGCTGCGGACCGATCGCCGCCTGGCGACAGAAAAATAATCGAAAATTCTCATTTAAATTTAAAAATATCAAATACCCTCATTACGAGAATTGCCCTCAGAGATAACAATAGTTAGTAGGTAAATTTATTCTTCTATTAAGTTGCTCGAAACAGTGGCCATTCGTGTTGCTCTAAAATCTAAATTCTTATAAAAGTGACAGTTCCAACTGTTTGAAATTATTACAACTCTTTAAATAATATGGGTAGTGCGAGTATCGGCTAAAATAGTGGAGTTAAACGTAGGTATTCGTAGCAAAAACATTCGTTTAGTATAAGGAAAGAAGATCGTTTACAAGCAATGCACAATATTTTATAACTATAATAAATGAGGGTTTTAAGTTCGTGATATCTGACAGCTTTTGACACGACAAGGACCATCGGGCTACCAAGCGCCGCCTTGTGACAGAAAAAGACTAGAAAATTCTTATTGACCGTTTTTGATATTAGCGGTATTCTTGGTCTTCCCCCTAGCAGCAGAAAAAAATATCAAACACCCTCATTGTTTACAAAAAAACATATAACTGGAGTAGGGTACTTATAAGAAAATTAATTTCCTTAATTGCGAGAATAAGATCTATTTTACATCATTCGACACGACTCTGTTTTCAGTCAACTTCACCTGATATATGAAAATCTATTAATATAGCTAAGCGGCATTCTTGTTTACAAACCTGATTATCAAATAGGACTCAGAGGGTTGACATAAATGGAAAAAGATCCACAGGTACCAAAATTGAGATGGGGGTCCCACAAGGATCCATTTAGGACCCTTTCTTTTTCTGGTATATATAAATGACCTACCATACCTTAATAATGGAAAAAACGGGATAGTCTCATTTGCCAATAACACGTCACTTACTTTTAATATTAATCGCCAAAACTCAGCCTATGACGAAGTAAATAATGCTCTCTCAAAAATAGTACACTGTTTTAGTGTTAATAATCTTTTGTTAAATAGCAAAAAAACTACATGTATAATGTTCACGTTGCCAAATGTAAGGCATACTGAAACCAATGTTCTATTGAATGGAAAAGAGAAAATTTTTGGTATAACTTTAGATGCAAAACTTCAGTGGGGCCCAGTTCATATTGTTGGGTTGGTCGACAGACTCAGTTCAGCAGCATTTTCAGGAAGTAAGATAAGACAATTTTCAGACGAAAACACAGCAAGGCTTGTTTATTTTAGTTACTTCCACAGTATAATGTCTTATGGCATTCTACTGTGGGGAAATGCTGCCGATATAAATACTATATTTGTGCTGCAGAAGTGAGCTGTTCGGGCAATCTATAAGCTGCCCCCAAATATGTCATTTAGTGAGAAGTTTAAAGAAACTGGAATCTTAACTGTAGCTTATCAGTATGTTCTATCAAATGTATTATATGTTAAAAAAAAATAAGCCTATTCAAAAAGAAAAGTGACAACCACAATAGAAATACCCGAAATAAGCATAAGCGTGATGTACCAGTGACTAGACTTAGTAAAGTAAAGAATTCGTTTAAAGGCCAATGTATACGCCTATACAATAAGATCCCAGAAAGCGTTCAAAATTTTTCAATCAACGTTTGTGTGCTAAAGCCTATTATAAAGTTAATGATTTTATGAATGATAGCACACCTTGGGAATGAGGTGGCCCCCTGCAAGGCTACTTCTAAATAACATATATTATTGTACTCTTGTTGTGTAGTTTTAGTCATAACATTGTTATATATGCCTTTTTATATTTTTAAAAGAACAATTTTCCATATTTTTGATAAAAGATGGCCTCGCGCGAGTTTCTTGCGCCGGTTCTTCTCGCCGGGCTAGTTCCCGAACCGGTGGTAGGCATCATGTAGACCGACGTTCAGAAAGTGTATAAAAATACGTATTTTGAATTATTTTTTTTTACTTTAACTTTAATATAGGCAAATTTCCGTCCTTTCTGCTTAGATACTTTATACATGTTTATACATAATATTACGTGTTACGACTTTACGGGGTAAAGTGTAAACGTCAAACCGCAAAACAAAACGCTATGAATCAGGTTGTATTTTTTCGTAGCGAAAAAATACAATTCTTTCAAATCAAATCAAATCAAAAATCATTTATTTGCAGGAATATGGTACAATAAGTTGTTAGTTATTTACATTTTCCACATATTCTACTACTTTATAGTGTGCAAAATATTTATTATAAAGATCAAGCTTTTTATGGTTAATGTATTACCAAGTCAGAAGATTTACTACATAGAAATGTCGACACTGATTCATTCGTTACATTACAATATAGTGTATTAATTTGTTTAAATAAATTCATTCATTCATAATATTTTTATCATCAAAGAATTCATTTTTTTTTGCTTTGCCTTGGTATGTACGAAAATATAGAAATCGCACCTACTAATTTCGACATTTCCCATCTGCCAAGGCTCCCATATCGCACCCGATATGTCGTATGGTGTAAACACTTCAAGACGTTGATAAATTGTAGTGTAGTTTGGGAACGCATCGCTCTTCCGGGTAAATATTTACGGGGCGCGACTGACGGCCCCGGCCCCGGGCGTGTCGGACAGAGACGACGGGGACATCAGACGTCGTAATTAGATGTAAACGGGGAGTTTTTGCTAGTAGATACTGCGGAGTACGGACTATCATAATATTATAGGGTCATCTCACATGAGCGTTTGTGACCAAGTAAGGAGATTGCAGGTTCGATTCCAGAATGGGGTGTGTACTAATGAGATTATCTTCAAGTACGGACGCTCAAACAGTGAAGGGTAACATAGTGAGAAAAATTTTGTGATGTGAAATCTGCCTTCCCGCAGTAGACTAGAGTGGTGGACTAAAGTCTAATCAACCTCAACGACCTGTGGAAACGTCAGTTATCGCCTGTCGGTAATGACATTGACAACTCAACCCTTAAAATAGAAGCGACGGATAAAAGCTAGTTGGCTAATTCTATTATAATTAACCAGCAGTGGTATTATGATGTATTTTAATAGAAAGGACATAACGAAATCGAATTTATAATTAAATTATTTAATAATGAACAACCATTTCTCCACTTCCTATCATTTCCGTGTTCCGTTTCCGTATCATAATCCAGAAGACAATGTAGACAAAAATAGATAAACCCCCATCGCCACCATCGACAAATCCTTTTTAATCAAAAAATCTCAGGGAATCCTCTTTAATAATTTCATCCCGCACACACAAAGGTTTACAATTGTATTTCATGTAACGGGACGTGGAATTATTAGTACAGTTGCGCACAAAAATCCAAAGTTTATTTTATGGAATAATGGCCAATTACTGGAACGAAAGTTAAATTAAGTGACGCTCAAGTCACATGCTGTCCTCGACATTTCGGCTGGCAGAGACAGCGATAGCCTATGAATGGGAGGGCTCCTGATGTTGATTAACGATTCAGTATTCGGTCATAAGACTGGAATCGCCTTATGTTAAGCGATGGCACCATGAATAAGTCTATACTCTATGCGTCTATACTCTATGCGTCTATACTCTATGCGTCTATACTCTATGCGTCTATACTCTATGCGTCTATACTCTATGCGTCTATACTCTATGCGTCTATACTCTATGCGTCTATACTCTATGCGTCTATACTCTATAAGTCTATACTCTATGCGTCTATACTCTATGCGTCTATACTCTATGCGTCTATACACATGCATTTTGTATTCACTTATTTAGGTATTATTGTCGTTCTAAATCTACCTCCTGGGCTCAGTTACTCATCGAAACGTAATAGACGCATTTTTAGGGTTCCTTAATACATAAGGAACCCTAATAGTTTACCTCTATCCGTCCGTCTGCTGTGTGTCTGACTGTCCGCGCTACTAGCTTGTATAATTTGTATTTTTTCTTTGAACTAGCTAGCTAAGGACACTTGGGTTTTTGATACAAATCTTACGATACCTTAATTGTTGAAATCCATATAGCCGTTTGGAAGATACATGGGAATAAAGGAATTTACAAACATACATACACACAAGATACGCGCGAAAAACATAACCGAATAACCCTTCCTGACAGTCGGGTAATAAAAATTCACAATAATAATTTTTCATAGTATAAATATAAATATAGTATAGAGGTATCTATTTCACACTCCAAGTAACTTTTTTTTTTCATCAAACTAGAACTAAGCTGCTGAACTATAGAAAAAGAAAATAACTTTATACTCCAATTATAAATAAATCTATCTAATGAACCTGAAATTAGAACCAATAGTTACGATTGCCTCATTTTTTGGTTATCCTAAAACACTTTATCCCATGAGTTCGAATTGCATATTGAAACGTATAACTTTTTGTGTAGTGAAGTTTCACTTTGAATTGCTAACTTAAAAAGTGCGCGCCATGTCGCGTCTCCGTGAGGACTGACCCTTACTCATAAATCACATAAATAAGTTTATACCTTACATTATGTGTGTTATTTCGATATTCGTGTGCGTGTCGGAGTGTACGACAGCTAATACTCAATACGACGCGACGTGCAGCGTGCAGCGGGCAAGCAGGGTGCACCGGAGCTCGTAAACAGGGACGAGCAATTACGTGCGATCGATACCTCGCAACATGTGATTCTAATCTATATCTATACATATACCCCCTTACTAATAAAAAGATTTACACAACGGATAACTTAAACAACGTTGCTGTCTTTGTCTGATACGTTGGAAAAGTCACTTGACAGACTTCTTTTTTCGTTATCCATTGTGTAAACAGCTTTAATAATAAGGGGGAGATAATCTATACATTTAACAAATCTGTGACTGGCCGCCCCGTCACAGCTGTGTAAAAACGGAGTCTTGATAAACATGCGCTCGACGGTATAATATATATACTCAGCGCGCGAAAAACTTCGATAGCGCGATTCAGGCGCCACGTTTGTACGCGTTAATCTCAGAATCTACTAAACGGATTTTTTAAATTTGGTATGGTAGTAGTTTAGACTCGGAATTAAAACATAGGCTACTTTTATTGCGAAAAAAATTACGGTTCCCGTGTTATTTGTTTTTGCATGTACGAAGTGAACAGCTTAACCGATTTGAATGCGGTTTTCACTAATGCGTATTGTTTCGTTCTACTTAAAATTTTGTGTTTGTTTCATTTCAATCTGTTCATAAATATATAAGTTATGTCAGTCTAAAGAATATAACATATAATATTCTATAGAATAACTGATTAGTTTAACTTGCTGAAACTTTACGTAGGTTTTACCTAATCAGTGATGTATATTAATACCAGGAGTAATAAGCCAGAAGTTCTATTATGGTCGTAGCGCTAACTCATGTTAAGCAACGCCGGTCATGGATACAACTAGTAAAACTCGAATTTTCTGGGCGAAGCCTATGTTAGCTCAGGGAGATTTGTGTTCTTGGCGGTTTTCGAAAGAGCATTTTTGTCCCTATTGTATGAAGGTTGAATTTCTCTTGTACGCCTTCATCTTTTGAATTTTAACATTTGTTTAAATTTGTTGTATATACATATTTTCACTTATTGTTGTTTGGTTGTGGGTAACGTTTTATGCTCATTTTTACTGTAGGATTATTTTTCTTTATTTTGTATAGTTTTATTCCGTGTCCCACAGGTCTGCCCTGTGGTAAGGGTGTACCATTCATTCTAGGAGACTGCCCTGTGGTACACCACAGGGTAAAATCTTAGTTTTAGTTCGGTCAGTTGGCCATTTTATGTTGGCATGTCATGAGGGAGCGGTAGAAGTCAGGGGGGAGGGTCTAGCAAGGGGGGGAGTTGGTTAGGAGTAGGAGCAGAAGCGGGGTGACACGGATTCGGTTAGGAATTTAAGAAGGACTGGTCAGGCTCTGTTCGGTGGGAAGACTCCCGGACCATCGAAGGGCAGTGCCCGTGCCGGGATAACTATAAACGAGATCCGGAGGGATGACTGGGCGATGCCATCGGTGTCAGTGTTGGTGTCGGAATCGGATTTGCCTCGTAAGCGTCTGTTCTCCGAGCTTTCTCTGTGTATCAGAGAGGCTCAGATACTGGGGGCACGAAAGTGGCGGCAGGCAGGGTCAAGAAGGTACCCGCTACAAGACGAGGTAGAGGGCGTGGAACGGCCAATGTGTCGACGAATGCCCGATGGAATGAGACTGAGGAGGAGGCCAAAAGGCCTAATAATTCGAATGAGTTTTTGGCTTCCCTTGAGCGTCAGAGCTTTAGGAAGTCACTAGTGAAGGAGGTTGGAGGGAAGATGACGGGTCCTTTGGATCTGGATGTTGATCAGATGGCGGCTGGCGATCTGCTGAACACTGCTGTGGGGGGGCTCAACGACATCCTCAACTTGGTTGTCAAATCCACCAATTAAAAGGGTGGGTATGCTTATAAGATTCGTCGAGCTAGTGGGGTGATCAGAACGGTCCTGGACACGCTGGCAACGAGGACGGAAGTGGAGGAAACATGCCGTCTCCGGGCTGATAATAATCGGCTACAAAGAGAAGTGGTGAATTTAAATGAAGAGATGCGCGCTTACTGGCGTGAAAGACGGCGGCAACTCAACGGAACTCTCCAATGAGTTCTGAACAGTTGAGCATCCTCAAGGGCAGCGTTGTCTAAGTTAGTCGGGAATATGATTGACGGTCGGATGGCTGCTCTCGAGGACAAGTTGCCGCCTCCTGCGGTGATTCGTCCGCCATTGGAAGCGGACAGAAAGTGAAATCCTTATTGGCATAGTGATAACATCGAAATGCTTTTCCAGGTTTGTCAGTGACTTGCATGGGTCATATCTATCTACATATGTTATCTATCTTATTTATAATTAAATATGAATACTGGTACCAGACATACATACATATCTCTTTAAGCGCTCATTGCCGAGTGACTAATTAATATAAGTTATAAAAATCAAATTTTCCACATACGGTTTCAATTTTTTTATGTGTAGCTAATTAACTGGTCCATTTCTTCTATCTTGAATTTCACTTGGTCTCTAGGACATCTCATAACTTTATGCAAGGGAAATAATGGCTTTTTTCATTTAGGTAATGTTTTTGTCGGATCTCATTTCTTTTTGTAGGTTACCCGAAGACCAAGGAATTTGGGGTTTCAAAGACCGTGAACGCACATATAATTTCTCCGGTGTTGCGAATGTCTTGATGCGGTAGTAATTGCTCACTCTCAGGCGATATATTTGCTCGTTTCTAGATCTATTCCATAAATAAAATGATAACTGGCCGTGGACACCCGCAACACCAGATGAACCACAAGTGCGTTGTCGAATCAAATACTCCCCCCCTTAGGCCTACAGTTTATTTGACAAGGGTAGAGTATGGAGATTTAAAATAAAATCTGAACTCACTTGTAACTCCTTTGGTGTTTCAGATGTCTAAGTGAGCACACGGATCACCTTATGGTATGAAATTACTACAACTAAATACCATCAGGCGATTACCGCCCATCATAGACATCTGCAACACCAGAAGAGTTACAAGTGCGTTCCCGAACTTTAAAACCACTGACCTATTATAACAATTCCTATAGTTAGGAAACTAGCAAACCGATCGCCTGGTAGTCCAGACTCGAATCGGTTTGCTCGTTTTTAAATTAATTAGAACTTATTACAATTTCATACTCACGGGCGATCGGATTACTCGTGTCGAGATCTATTCCATAGTTAAAATGTTTACTGCCGCTCATGGTCATCCGCAACACCAGAAGAGTTACAAGTGCGTTTACGAGCTTTGCATAAGGAAGGTACCGGTGTCCCACTTTACTAAGCAATAGCACTGCCGCGCTATCAGATAATAATTAGCTTTTAGATAGATCGATAGAAAACTCTTTACTTGCACACCTACACTACTAACATAACCTAACTCAACTAGACAAAAAGGCGGTCTTCCTTCTTATATATATTATAATAAATAATTTAGGCTTTCATGACCAGTTTATAGGTTAAAGGGCTGGTTTAATTCCCTGCATAAACCTTCTCATACGTTAACTAACATTCTACTGAGAATTTTGTTTGCCCCTAAATGAAATAATAGGTATTTACCTATGAAATTGCCGTTCTGCAGTACTGGCCATTTCAAGTCAAAATAATTTTTGTTTGGCTAAGAATTCTAATTTCAAATTAATTTCATTTTAAAAACATGGAATTCTTTTTCTAAAAGTAGTCATTTGTTTATTGATTAGTGTTACATTTTCATCGCATTTCAATCTTTTTCGTCATCATGGATACGTTAAAAATTCGAGTAATTATGGAATATTAGTACCGTCGTGGCAGCAACGCGGTACAAGCGGCACGCAATATCAACGACGTTTACGGAGCTAACACTAGAAACCAACGCATCACCTGTTATTGGTTTGCTCGCTTCCGTTCTGGAAATTTCGACCTGAAAAATGAACCTCGCGGTCGTCCGAAGACTTTGGTGGACAATGACGAATTAAAGGCGATTGTGGAAGCTGATGGTACACAATCTACAGCTGAATTAGCAGCAGCTTTCGACGTTAGCGTCAAAGCAATATTGGTCCATTTGCGTCAAATTGGCAAGGTAAAAATCTTGACAAATGGGTGCCTTACCTTGACAGCGACAGGAACTTGCGCCTACAGACTGCTACTTTTTCCAGAATTTGGATAACTTCTTGGCGGGTAAAAAATTCAATACCCGAGAGGCAGTACAAAATGCCTTTGAAGAATTTGTTGCCTCCCGTCCAGCTGATTTCTTTAAGAAGGGCATCAATAAACTGCTACTGCGTTGGCAAAGATGCATTGATTGCATGGGTGATTACTTCGATTAATACAAATAAAAAATACATGAAAAAAAATTGTTTTAATTTTTTCATACATAACGGCAACTTCATAGGTAAAGACCTAATATTAATAATGTAATCCAACTGCAACTGCTCAAGCTTTTTGTTGGTAAAACAAAAAAAAAACACATTTTACCTGTTTATGTGTTTATAGAGCTTCATTACAACCATCTAAATTGTATAACTTCGACCATGGTCACCAACTGTAACATTATATAATATGTACACCTTACATACTTATCACTTCTTAATTAATAAAATGCAGCTAGTTAGTACTAAGTTATGATATTATGTGTTGCGCCGTTTCAGCGCATAAAGGTTCAACATAATGTGTTCTATTTTTAAAGTGTATATTTTGTATAAATTGATTGTCAAATATTGTAAAAGGTGAAGTTTCATTAAATCTGTTCAGTCGGTTGTCTCTCTTGGGAGGGCCCGAAGTGGTCACAACATTCTTAGATATTATTTTTAACTCAATAATAAGAGTTCCTAACAAGTAAATATTAGGTCATTATATATGAAATTAGCGTTTTGTAAAGGAGGAACATAAAGTCGATTTTTTTAAACATAATATATTTATTTAATCAAAGTATATAACATTGCTATCTATGCACTTTTGCCATCTCATAGGTTTTCAATTGATTCCTTTACTAACAAAACCATTCGGACAGGAATCAATAAAATCTTTGAAGCCGCTTTGGACGCCCCATCGGAGTTGAATTTTTTCCCTTGCAAGAAGTTATCCAAATTTCGAAAAAAATGGTAATCTGTTGGAGCAATGTCCGGGGAGTACGGTGGATGTCTAAGACATTCCAATTGAAACTCCTCTAATTTGGTAGCCGTCTATTGTGCAGTGTGTGGTCTAGCGTTGTCCTGAAGCAGCAGTAGCCTAGAGCGAATGACCAACCTCGGTTGTTCAATCTCAAAATCAATCGGCCAGATTTAAGAAAGCTGTAGTGAACGACACCAGGACTATTCCACCAAACGCTCACAAGTAAATTTTTTTGAGTCAATTTTCGCTTGGGGAAGGCTTTGGCTGGTTCGCCAGGGTTCAGCCATTGCGATGAGCGTTTCAGATTATCGTACAGGATCCACTTTTCATCACAGGTAATAATTCGATTTAAAGTCCCTTCATTAAAGTGCCGGTTGAGCAATATAACGCAGCAGTCGACGCGCGTTTGTCGGTTTTCTGCACTCAATTATTAATAATAATAATAAACATTTATTTGACGCAATGAGACATTACACCACAAATAAAACAAAGACTATTCATGAGGTACCCACCTTTCAAGATTTTTCACCTACCCAATTTGCTTCAAGTGGATTAAAACAGTTTTATCACTAACACAGCAGCCTGCAGCTAACTCGGACGTGGTTTGCGATGGATCCGCTTCCACAATAGCCTTCAATTCTTCATTGTCAACTTTGGTCTACGGGGCTTATTCTGCAGGTCAAAATTTCCAGAACGAAAACGTTGGAACCAAAAACGCACTATGTTTTCTTTTGCGACACTGCCACCATTCACATCATTAATCCTTCGAGCCGTTTCTGCAGCACTGGTGCCATGGTGGAACTCGTACTCGAAAATAATACGATATTTAAAGTTTTCCATTATGTAAACAGAGTGACGCAAAGATAAAACCGAATAAATTTGAAATAGGAATTCCTAACCAAAGAAGATATAATATTTGAGATCAAAGTGGCCAACTTACGATAGAACGCCAATTTCATATGTAAGGACCTAATATATGTTTAGTGATCTGTGGTAAGAGCGTCAGTCTTTCAATGAAATCCCTAGACCACAAATTACAACTGAATAATTGTAAACGTGTAGGTACCTACAGCTGACCACTCTGGTGCAGCGCGATCGAACGCAGCGGAGGGTTAAATGAGACTTTGATAGCGTGATAACAACATGACGTAAGAAGCCGGGATGAAAAATATTAACATGTATTAGGCTAACACTATGGAGATACCTACTACCATCTACCTAGGCTTACTGATTGTAAAGTATTCTCATTAAAGTAAATAAAAACTCAAAAAAAAGCGCAAATAAATAAATTTTAAAAAAAGCTAATACAATTTACAGTCTAATTAAAAATTGTAATCGAAATGTACGAAAATAAAGTTTTTGTTAGTGTTATTAAAAAAGAAATATTGAAGGAATGTAACTATAATCAATAAATCCGTTCTTTGTAGAAGTGTAAACGAAACGTTATTTTATTCGTTCTTTGACGTGTAGATGACGCTTAAAAGTTGAGTAAGTGATCTCAATAACTTTATCAACTGAGACGGTCTTGAGATCATACTATGAATTAAAGACCGTCTTGAGAAGTTAATCGTTACTTGAGACTGTCTCAGCCAAGAAAGGTCTTGAGAACGAGTTTGAGAACGGTTTATTAATACGGGCCTTAAATCACTTGTTTATCGTTCACATTTCGATTCTCTGGTATAATTACGTTAGGAGGCCGCTATCCTTAACACATATTTTAATTATTGATAGTTTTTTACAGTAAACAATTACTTTCGTCTTACATTTAGAACATCACAATAGTGACATGTAGTGACATCTATTATACTTTTTAGAAATCATCAAAACTATGAACGAGGAAACATTTATTTATGTTGTAGCCTAGATGTCACTACTAGCAAGTAAGTTTTTAGTTCGCTTTTTCCAATAAAATCTAAAAGACGATCCAGCTGGTAATTAATTGATTTAGGTATCTGAAAGTTCTTTATAATATTTATTTATATAAAGATGTTTTAGTAATTAGTTGTCTTAAAATTCACATCCAACTTGCTTAATGGGAGTTTTGCCGGGATCTCAATGTGCGACGTTGTTATTTTTGTATGTCCTCCAAAAATTCGTGTTATTTCTGTTCTTACTGTGTAATATTGGTAGAATATTTTATATTCGTTGATGTGCACAAGCTTGGGCAAGTGGTATAACTGCAAAAAGTGTACTATATCACTTTACTGACTTGACTTATTGACTACATTGACGATTTATGTGGACTTTGACTACACTTTGGACTTCATGATTTAGAAAAAAGGCGTTGTTTTTTTTTTTATGAAAATTCTTCGCCCTTTTAACTCGACACTGGCAATGGCTTATTACATTTAGCTATATAAATATGTATTTTAAAAAAAGTAAATTTAAAAACAGTTGACAGCTGTTCGCGATTGTCATTTTTCAATATTTCGCCGGTGTGCGTGGTTGTTTTCTACAGTTCCATCAATTTATTTTTTAACTGTAAGTATTAAACATTTAATTATAAAATGCCACTATAAATTTAACACATCCATATTAATTTATCATATGTATTATCTTTTCTATGGGGCAATTTTTTGAATCATTTTCAAACAATGGGATGTTGATCTTTTCATTGTGCAACGTCCAAGATTCATCTAGAAAACGTTATACCTAGGTATGATTTTACAATCGTGGCGATGCCGGTACCACTGTGTGAATCATATATGGGAAAAAGTTAGATATTACATCATAATGTCGGTGTTCAAAATAAAAAAAATTACCTACCGTCATTTTGATACTGAAATCTGTTGCTTACGTTAAAATCGATCTAATTCTATTGAAAATAGATCAAGGTTTCGAATATGGAAGCACAGAGTAAGAAAAGAGAACGCAGTCCTTCGGATGCGGTAAATGGAAACCCAACAAAAAAATTGAATCTGGAAAGGTTAGTTAAATGTGATGACTATGCCCATTCATTCATATGCTAGGATACCGCATGTCCTAAAATACCGGTGATGGGTTAAAAGAGGCAACCTAGTTTGATTTATGTAAAATAAAGGGACTTTTATATTAAAGGATAGCTGGTTCTTATTTGTATTCATTCTTATAAGACATCATAATTTTGTTATGTGGTTTAAAAAACATTTGATGATATAAAGTATAAAAAATAATGTTTTTTTTGTTTATTCTGTAGTGTATTTTTATTGGATTTATGCATGGCTTAAGGTGTAGCAGAAAAAATAAAAATTGAATGATAGCCAAATAAAATAAATAGGTAAATGTTAAAAAGTTTTACAATGCATGGAACCATACATGTATATAATAATAGGTATGGATACTTCCACACCATGCCAGTCTGGTCCCATGGTAAGTTCTCGAAAAACTTGTGTTATGGTGTACCAGACATTGGAAATATATTTAATACTTTATACTCACTACATATATATTGATTCTTATTATATTATAAACATATTTAATGCACATCCATGACTCAGGATCATTTTTGTTTGTTCCTTTGGCAGGATTCGAACATGTGAGTTCGGCTTGAATTCATTGTCTTTCTTGCCGACAACATATTTTAAGTATTATTAAATCATAATATTAATTTGGTCTCCAAAGATACATTGACCTTTGAAATCTACTTCTAATTCAATACTAATTATTAATATTCCTCACTCAATTTGTATCGGAACGTCTAATATTTACTGATATATGCTACCAAATCGAACTTTAACGATATGTAAAAAAATATTCCATTAAAACACTAGAATGTTCTTTATATCGATACTTTTTAAACTATTGTCTGTCTGCAGAAAACCTTTTTGAGAGTAATATTTATTTTATTCTGTAATTGTTGTAACAGAAATACATCATAATATGTGATTATTCCACAGTCTAGCTATCATGGTTCATGAGTCACAGCCTGGTGATGGATGGACAGCAGTCTTAGTTAGTAGTCTTAGTTCAGGGTCCGGTTTTTACCCTTGGGTACAGAACCCTAAAATCTAGTATTTACTTATAATCGGGCAGTCCTTTAGCCAAATAATTAATTTCACATACTATTCCAATAGACTGATACGCCGAAGATGTCTGTGGACTCCAAATGTTGTTGTAGCGGAGACAGCATGGAGCGTGCTGAGCCCCATAATGTGGACCATTTCATGCCCATGATGAGACCATTCTCTATGAGGTTATCCTACTACATTTCTATAGTATTCCTGTATTTAGATGTAGTAGTCAGTTTGTAGTTAAATATAATATGTAGGTTTATATTTCATGGAATTAATGTATTCTAAAAAGATAACATTAAAGTATTTTGTAGTAAGTACGAATATATTGTGTGAGATTCAATAGTGTTATAGTATTTCGCTGTTAAATTGACCTCAACTGGAAGTTTTAGTGGCCAGGTCCTGTGGTTTATGCAACATAATTTTAGTTTAGTTTACATTTTAGTGGAAATGTTTTGAAACATTTCCTTGAGGAAAAATAATTTTTATTAAAACCCCAGAAAAGTCATTATTCTGCATATTGTTTGTGGTTTTACTCAAACCAAAAAATTTGTGACTTTGTTGAAAAACCCATTTTAGTCATATAATAGGACTTGAGATGTAGATATAACAAGGTCAACGTATAGAGTCTGATTTTCATGATACTTTGAGATTTATTTTACCCAAAAAATTGCAGGAAAATAAACAAATTAATTGTTAGAAGTTAAAACATACTTTAGAAAATATTTTTTTTCTTGGCGCTTGGAGTTTCACAACCAGAAAGTCGACTCGAACAAAGCTGTAGTAAATAGTTAGTGCTAAATCATATTTACATGATAATACATTGATCGAATTAGTGTAAATTAGTGTTCTGTTAAATACGCTATGCTGAATGGAATTATTTAAATTGTAAGTCATTGAATGATTCATAACATTGAATTGAAATACTTGTAAATGTTGTGTAATATTTACTAACTTTATTCATGGGTTTTGTTAACTGGTTTAATGCACTACATGTAAAAAGTATGTATGTATGTTGTAAATTAAGATATATTATGTGGGTAAAATACTTAGAATTTGTTATAGGAAACATTGACCTTAGGCCTGTTTCAAAATGTGATCCTCGTGTCAAAATTCAAATTATTATCACCTTCATGCACCTTCAAGGACTTATTGACATGAAGTATTAACACATAGGTACATGAAATACTTTAATAGTTACTAATAGGCCTAACTAGGCCAGTTATGTTAGATGTTTCATGTTACCTACAAGTCTTCCTTGCTATTCAAGTAAAACTCAAAATTGAATATAATATTATGTACAATATCGACAATTCCTATCGTTTAATTCGTATAGTTTGTAAGCCGACGCGCTAACCACTGAGCTACAGAGGTCGTCGTTCTAATGAAGTTTATAGTGTTGTTCTTATAAATTATGTAGCAGTCAGCACTCCTTAGCTATGTAAACACTTTAATTACTCTAGGGAAGGGTTCCATTGCCTTGAAATATATATATTTATTAGATATAAATACACATTTATTAGAATGAAATTTACATAAATGAATCCGTTTGTTTAGAATTTGGTTACACTTGTGGGTTAATTGGTCGGATCTGTTTATTGATCTGGAATTTTTCGGGCCAGCATTTTTTTAAACAAAAAGAAGCGCTTTATAGTTGTTCTCCATCAATGTCACTTTTGTGATGACTGTATTTCGTGAACAGTTGATTTTGCAAGGACAATATTTCGCAGCTAAACTACGCTATAAACTTTATAAAAGGCATTAAAAAAATACTATGCATTTAATTAAAAGAGTGTGTAGGAGGAATAAGTCCCTTAAAGCCTTAGTACTTAATAGGCATAACTTCAACTATAGTATTACCTAGTATTTTAATACATACCGCCCAGCTGTACATGTTACAATTATTGTTATCACTGTGTAATCGCTATCATTTCTTTAACCTTCCGCTGTATTCGGTCACGCTGCGGTTGGATGGCCTCTTGCATATTAACGATTTTACCAATTAGTTGATGTACCTTGACGAAAATTGGAGTAATAAGAATTGTTTTCTTATGTGCTCACTTAAGCTTTTGCTACGTTATTCATGGTGTGATAAAACCAGCTCTTTGCGTCATATCATTCGACTTTTTGACCTTATGATCTTTCCCGTTACTAACTGATGGCGTTTAACTCGTAAACTGTGACAGCCAGTATGAGATGAAGTATGGTCTAGAATTTTAACAAGGTCTTTTTACTTATCCAAAGCAATCGTACTTCCTACTTAATACTTTAATCCTACTAATCCTACTGCTATTATAAGTGTGAAAGTTTGTGACTCTTTCACGCAAAAACTACCGAACGGATTTTGATCAAATTTGGTATGGTTGTAGTTTAGGCTCTGTGCCCCTATTCTCGTATTTTACTATCGGTTAAATCTCGTTTGGATTTTCAGTCTGTCCCGCTCGCGCGCGCCCGACTTGGCGCGTATGCGAATAGGCGTTGACCTGACCGAGATGATATAAAATAGTTAGGTTTCTGGATTAAAACATAGGCTACATAATATCATTTAAGCTATATTTTCCGATTGCCTTATATCAAACCGTAACAGTTTAGAGTCTAGACTATATTGGACTTATCACATAATCGATTAGATAAACAATAAAACAATTGCCGTTTGCAACTTGTGACGTAACAAATCGTTTTGCTAGAAAGGGATGTGCAAAATTTTATTTTGCTTATCATTTTTAATCGCGTCAATCTAAATAGCTATTTTTTTAGGTTTATGTATCTTTAATTAACAATTTTAAAATTTAATTTATAAAACTGTATTATTCCACACTAGGCAACATCCCTATTAAACAGCTGACTATTATAATATTATCGTTCAGTATCTTCGTATGCGTGACGGTTGAATCAGATAAGAAATATCTAGATTGTCTAGGATTTAGCTAATCATTGAGTAATGTTAGTAGTGTTTAGTATTCTGCTAAGTCAAGTCGAAAATTCACCAGTGGTGTGTGGTTCCCATAACTACATTCCTATCGGCTTCACTTACCACTTACCTTCTGAAGACCCTCGTCCAAATCCCTACCTATTATACAGGCAAGGGCTTCTCTATGAAGGAGAACCACCCTTCTCCACTGCAACTCACTAAAAGACGCCCTAATTAGGATCCCTAAAATAAAGGGGCCGTCCATATACCGTGTCACGCAAAATAGTATATTAGTTATATAGTTTTTGAACAGACAGTTGAAATTTTTACAGATGTATTTTTGTTGCTGCAATAACAACAAAAAAGGAATAAAATAAATATTTAAATGACAAAAGCTTGATTTTTCGGTGTTTTTTGCTCGATATTTATACTAGTGCTCAATATGAGTGAGTACCAATAATTGAAAAGAACGGAACCCTACGAATAACTATAAATTATAATAATAATAGTATATTTATTCGTAGACGGCCGGTTTTTAATGTTCTCGGACCGATTGACAACACACTTTTCACAATACAATGTTGTACGGACATTGGACAATGCCTCTTTCTTTGAGGTAATGGAGAAATTGTGGTTATTTGAAGACCAAGAGGTTGTTACAATTGGCACAAAATAATGATGATGATGGTTTTTTGCGTGAACGTCTTCCATAAGATGCTATGTACCTTCGCCACTAATTGTCCTAAGGCAGGGTAGCCTTGACATACTCAATTTAATTAATATTATATCTAGCAATATCCCGCGAAAAATACACTTTTGTTTGCAGGTTGTGGGTATTTTTTCGCGGGATATTGCTAGATATAATATTAATTAAATTGTATGCTATGGATTTCCCCAAAGTAACGTCTTATTCTATTAGCTATTGACAGACTCAGTCATGTAGATAAAATTAATACAGTAGACTAAACATTCACCTGCTCTAGGGCTAGTTAATGAACGAATAATTACTAATTAGTATAACTGTATATATTCTTTATACATATGTAGCTGTTGATAAAAAACCGGACAAGTGCGAGTAAGACTAGCGTACGAAGGGTTCCCTACAAAATGGCAAAAAATCACGTTTCTTGTAGTAAAGGAGCCCCCTTTAAATGTTTATTTTATTCTGTATTCTTTATACATATGTAGCTATTGATAAAAAACCAGACAAGTCCGGATAAGACTAGCGTACGAAGGGTTCCGTACAAAATGGCAACAAATCGCGTTTCTTGTAAATGTTTATTTTATTCTGTTTTTTAATATTTTTTGTTATAGTGGCAATAGAAATACATCATCTGTCAAAATTTTCGTGTCTAGCTATCACGGTTAAGGAGATACAGCCGGGTGAGAGACAGGCAGACAGACGGACAGACAGACAACGAAATCTCAGTTATAAGATCGCGTTTTTACTCTTTGGGTACGGAAACGTAAAAAGTTTGAGTTTGCAGTCAAGTTTGCTGTGAGTCCGCAGTGCAAATGTCCAAATTGATCAATAACATACCGTGCTCACATTAACCAAATAAAGTAAACCATTTTGTCATTTATACTACTGACTCACTGCAAACTTGACGCGCAATGCGAATAGATTTGATTGAAATTTGAAATCATTCAAGGTTCGAACTAGGGCGACTCATCTTGGTATCTACAGTAGTAGTACATCTAAACAATCTGATTGCGCGGCAGCGCTATCGCCAAGTCTTAGTCTTTAGGCGGCCGTAACTTTTCTCGAAGCATTTCGCAGCTTTTTTCGTGCCCCCATATTTTCGTTTGTAATAAAGCTAGCGGTCTGAATTTTTGTCGCGGAGAAGTCGTTAGCGGCACAAGCTAATGTTTTTAATTTTAAAAATTCGAGTGCATAGTTTTGGTGATATTAAGCGGCAAAAAACGCGATTTTGAAAGATATGGATAGAGGTATGGAGGTAGGGAGAATAAGCAAAATTAAAAACATACTTCTAGTAGACTTAAAAATTTAAAATTTGCTGTCATGCTAGGTTCTTAGCTACATATAAAGGCAAAATATATAAAAAGTAAAAGTTGTGACAAAAAAATGATTTTAGCATTTTTAATTTTACGAATTCACAGAAACAAAATGTTTAAATACAAGTTCACTAATAATTTTGTAATCCTTTTTATAAAACAAACTTCAAAAATTGAGAAGTGGTAGGTAGGTTGTATTTTAGGTTCGGTAGGTAGGTGCTTCCGGACGAGAGGGCCGACTCGGAACGGATAAATAAGACGAACTTATAGAAAACCGATGGGAAATAGCACTTGCGTTGTATTGCGCTGCGTCAGGAAGGCACCTAGGATACCGGTGGCCCAAAGTGGGTTGTAAAGATCGGAAACGCACTAGTAACTCCTTGGTGTTGCGGATGTCCATGAGCGGTGGTAATAGTTTTAAAATTATTATGGAATATATCTGGAAACGAGCAAACCGATCCGAGTTATAAGTGCATTCGCGGTTTTTCAAACCCCAAACCCTCCATGCGTTGTTTCGCCGCATGAAGAGAGTATCAGTGGGCAAGGGGCAGTTGGTGTTAAACACTTAGTGTAGCTTCTCTAGTGTTGCGGGTGTCCACGAGCGGCCATTAATCGTTTTATTAATGGAAGAGATGTAAGAACAAGTGCATTGTAGACTTACAACTATAGTATTATTATCATGTGAATACTAAAATATGCTGAATACAACTAACAAGCCTTTGCTCACGGCTTCGCCTCCGAGAAAAAATAAATTATACACCTAAACCTTCATCAAGAATTACTCTAGCTATTGGTGAAAACCGCATGGAAATTCGTAGAGTAATTTTTGAGTTTATCTCAAACAGACAAAAGCGACGGAGGACTTTGTTTTACAATATGTAGTGATTAATAATAATAGGCCTAACCTATCTACAAAAAGAGATGAGATCCCACAAAAACCATTACCTAAATGGAAAAGAGCCAAGTCTTTTTCCCGTAAAAAGTTTTGAGATATCGTAGAAACCAAGTCTCAATTTAGGTTAGTCCCTAATTATTAGTTATTCATTAAAATTATGGTCTTTTTGAATATAAAATGTTAATTCTATGCATATTTTGTAGGTATAATGAATACATGTGACCCGTTGTTTCCAGGGTCAATGACCTCCAAACAACGCTAGAGAACATAATCAAGTGCCATGCACTGGCACAACTATTCGACGATGGGAACCTTCTGACCAGTATTTGGAAGACGACCGATAGCTTAAAATACGATGTACACTGCATAAGATGGGTTGATACAAGTGATTTAAGTCGGTTTGTAATGGGAATTATAATATCGTTAGGAGTAAGGAATAGCTGTTGATAGATGTTACATGCACATGTGTTATTTGGCCCGTGTTGAAGCCGAAAGGGTCAAAATGTCTGACCAAAAGGACTTTATATATGAGTACCTGGGTAACCAAGCTTAGCTCGAAGCTTCTACTAGATTTAAAAAAATCACAAAAATACCGGTTGTCTGTAAAGTCGGTTTACTGACGATATTTGAACGTGACAACGTCAACAACAACAACAATAATAATAATAATAAAGAGGTAAAGGCAATGCGAGGTAACGCTGGTACTTGGTAACGATAACGGGTAACAGGTAACGCATGAGTCATGTTTTTTTGTGCGTGCAGCCGGCTCCATCGATTTATAAGACGTTATCACGTCAAAAATACTTTAATAATAATATTAATATCATTTATTCAACAAACAGGCTCACACTACACTACATTATCGACAAAGAACCGACATTAAAGCATAAATAATCACGATAAAATTACAAGTAACAGAAATAAGACGGACATTTGCCTAACCACATAAAAAAAGAGAAACATAGATTATACATAATATTAACAAACAACAAATAATAGCAAAATAACAGATCATAATAAAAAAGAACAGGTAAAAGGCAGTGCAATGCGAACAGCTGTCGAAAAGGACTCCACTCAGGTGTACGATCGCGGCATAGTACTCAACATACCGCAATCCCTGGTATTCTGTGCATCCCCGTTGTTGTCAGGCGACCGACAGGTACACACTAGCAGCATCATATAAGTCACACACAATAACAATATGGGATATACCTACATATATATAAAGGATAGAATTAATACAAAGTAACATAATGGCGATAAAATGTATAATATTATCCGAAAATAAATAAATAGATTCGAACCCATCACATTCCGAATTTCCGAACAACGCAAAAATTATACATGCCAATACGAAACTGCCAATCGGACTGACACATTGACACATTAGAGTCGAAATTATTGATATATTGTTGCACGACGAAAGAAAAATACATATAACTTCAAAATGCGCAGTTTCACAGGGATAAGACCTAGCTAGATTTTTCTCCCCCAAAACTCCCTGCGTCTAAATTGCATGGATATACTTTCATCCGTTTCCGAGATTAGTATTATATTATGTATAGACACAAGATTAGCTTGTATATAATAAATAAATAAGAAAGTGAAGTCGAAAGTTCTCAATTTATCAGTTGTTCCAAAGCCGTGACCACATTTGACATGAGTATCGCTGTCCAACTGCAGTTTATCAGTTCACGTAGTTTTTATCAATAAATAATTCATCATTTCAACCTACCAATAACACAGTATGATATTACACATTGGAATTTAGATTGTATGTTTATAGACTAAATAGATAGCATTCAATACAAATTACAATACTTCGGCGGCATCTGTGGATCAGTGGTTAGCGCGTCAGTACTCAAGCTGAAGCTGGAGGTCGCGGGTTCGTATTCCGCCGAGGAGATGAAAAGTTTTGAATGATCCTGGATCATGGTTCATAGATTTGTATTAAAAATGTTAAATCTATGTATGGTAAAACAGTATTAAATATACTTCCCGTTGTCTGGTGCCTGCAGGCCGGAACACAAGTTCTTCGGACACTTAGCACGGGCCCAGATTGACGTGGTGTAAAACGTCCATAGATCTTATTATTTTAATACCGTGATTTTGGCAATCTTACATTGACTTAATATTATAGGTATTAGGTAGGTTATTTACAATTTCCTTATTAAAACGTGCAAATATTATTCTTAGATACTGTTAGTCTTGTGAAAAGAAAAATTAAACTAAAAGATTCGAGCATATTAATGTTTATAATTTTAACCACATTACGCTGATAGTAACATTACATAATAAAAAGATATGACGTCATATTGGTTTATACATAAACATGAGTTATTTATGTATATGGTGGACCACGTGACGGTAGCGTGATTATATACAAAACCTAAATAACTTCCATCTAATGGGATACCAGTTACCACTATTATTAGGTAATTTATACCTTACAAGTAAAAATAAAAAAAAGATTGCCTCAAAAACGCCTTCACAGTTCAATGCCACATCTCTTTGAAAATTGATGACTACAAATGGTTGGGTGATATCCATCACCCATTGTGAAGTAGGTGGTCTGGTTTAAACGCTTACCAGCACGCTTAGCATAACCACAGTTACGCTAATAGTACTTATGTACAATCTTCATCGACAAGTCACTTAAAGCGTGGGAGAGCCATGCCCTACCGCGTCAGCCGACTGGGAGCGTTCATGTATTACGGAACGAAATTTTTGAAGATTTTAGCCTCACAGCCGCGGCCGGCGTAAAACAACACTAGCACTTAACCCTGATACTGATAGCCGTGTATAACTTCAGCTTCACCAAGATGCCGCTGCAGCTGACCAAGCCCGCGCCCCAGTTCAAGACCACCGCGGTCGTGAACGGCGAGTTCAAGGACGTCTCCCTGTCCGACTACAAGGGCAAATACGTCGTGCTATTCTTCTACCCGCTTGACTTGTGAGTATTATGTTTTTTAACCCCCTTCGCAAAAAGAGGGGTGTTATAAGTTTGACGTGTCTGTCCGTGGCATCGTAGCTACTAAACGAAAGGTCAGATTAAGATGCTGTTTTGTTTGTCTGAATGCTGACGTGATCGAAAGTGTTCTTAGCTATAATTCATCATCATCAGCTCGCTCACTGTTTGACAATTCAAAAAAACTTATTATTTTTACCGTCAGGGCTTGTTTCACAATCTTCTAGATAAGTGATGGATAGCATAATTGCAAGTTATGTTTCAGATTATTGTATCTGACACGTATTCGTAGATTGTGATTTGTGAAACAGGCCTTTAGTCTGAGGGGCATATTTTAACATCGTAAAAGAACATGCGTTTTGTTAGAGTGGAAATCCTCGTATCAGAAAGCTATTTGACTGTGGAAACAACATAACTGACGGATTTTCTTATTTACTTAGGGCCTGTTTCACAATATTCTCATAATTGTCGTAGGTACCTATAGCTTATTCGGAACTTTTGCTTCTGCTTCCTTTATCGAGTTACAGAGACAAAACATGCAAATAAGCTATCTGACACAATATAACTGTCTCGAAAGCTTGAAGTATGATGAGATTCACATAATATCAGGGTTGATTAAAACCACATTTTAGTCTTTACTGCAGTCTATAAAAATATAATTTATCAACTATTTTGGCATTGAAAACGGTTGTAAAAAAACAATCCCTATTTTTGCCAAATTCTATGCGGATTGCAGATGTGTGTATGAGAATGTATGGAAATAATTCAACTGTTATATTATTATAAGTGTATGAGTAGGTAATATGAAACGAAATCTTAAATAAAAGACTAGAGTAATAAAATTTGGACTTTCTAAAATACAGGAAACGATTGTCTTACGCACCGACAAGCACAGATTAGATAAACTTATATGAGCAGAATGACGAATCGATACCTCTGGAACGTTCCATATCCTTGAACCCTACGAGGACCGGTTGAGGCGGTATTGGAGCTAATTAAGTATTTTATGAGTGTCCCCAATATTTGAGGTATTTAATGGGCAGATAATGTAACAATTTTTCGATCAATGTAGGCTTTGGAAGTAACAAAATGATAAACGAATAATAAGTTTAGTAATCTACGTTTTAAGAACAGAAAACATTGTAAATAATAATGTTTAATCCTCTTAAGTTACTCTTAAACGCGCTTAACGCTAAACCCGGATTTTTTCCCCCTCTCTCATTCAATGTTAGAACGTCGGTTTAACGGGTTGGTGAAATTGGAGCTTAGTGGCTTAAATATGTTATAATCTTTCGATTCCTGGTCACGGTCATGTACATTTCCGATGTTCCTTTTGCGACCTTATCTTAATAGAAATAAGGTTCAAAAAGGTATACTGCAAATGTTCGCGACCGGTACCGCGTAGTTACCGTCTTTGTTCTCACGAGTAAACGTGCAAGCCGTGGTTTCAAGGTCATACATATAACCTTTCTGATGTCTTTATTACAGTAAAAATAAATGTTAAAATGTGAAAAGACATTCTTAGCACTTGACTGTAATATAATTATTAGGTAGTATCGATTAATTCAAAGTAAGTACAATTTAAACAGTTAAACACATACCTGCATACCAATAAAAATATTTACACAACGGACAACTTATCCAATGTTGCTGTCTTTGTCTGTCAAGTAAATTTTCCAGATGAGTCAAAGACAGCAACATTGTATAAGTCATCTGTTGTGTAAATATTTTTACTAGTTAATATATTAAATATTTCCTGTTGTCTGGTCCCCATAACACAAGTTCTTCGTGTACGGATGCCAGCACGGGGCCAGATTGAAGGAATTTGGGGCGTGCTGTGAAGCGTCCATAAACCTGGTAGTGAACCCTTACGGCTATACTCTGTAACAATATTAATAGAGAAGTGAATATAGCAATCGAGTGGGCGTAAATGTAAGCTGTAGAATCTAGCCATAAGGGCTCTTGCCATCTAAATCCTTTCGAAGTCTTGTAAGTTACAAGTATTCTAACTTACATAGTTACATGTTGTTACCCCCTGGGGCTCTGATCTGCATACACTTATCCGCCACCGTTACAATTTCAGTACATTCGTGTGTCCCACCGAGATCATCGCCTTCTCCGAGCGAGCTGACGACTTCCGCAAGATCGGCTGCGAGGTGATTGCCGCTTCCACCGACTCCCACTTCACCCATCTCGCCTGGATCAACACGCCGAGGAAGCAGGGTGAGTGTCTACTGCACCCACAGCGTAAATGCCGAAGACGCGACGCGAGATATGTCGCTATCGGCATTCTCGCGCTATACAAATATGAAATAGGAGCGACATATCTCTCGGGACGCGTATTCGGCAGCTGGCTTAAAACATGCCTCTATGACTCATAGGTTCTCAACGTGGGCGATAACGCCCCCTTGTGGGCGTTTGAGACTTTCGGGGGGGGCAGTAGAAGACCCAGAGAAAATTAGGGGGCATTGAGATGGCGCAGAGGGGGCGTGGTTAGATTAAAAAATTAATATAGTCTAAAAAGGCAAAAAAATACACGCTAATCACGTACTAAAGTAAAATAAAAATTAATATCGTTTAATTTTTGTTATTGTAGGTATTGTAATCATTTTTATCACGTGTGCACGTATTTTGGTAGGACGGGCAATGGATTAAAATCATCATTACTAAAAAGTATAAAATAAAAAGTACTACAATCGAGGTTAAAGTACACAGATTAAGATTATATAAATTTTCATTTCCAAAAGATACTTAATATTTGTTGAAATTATAATAAAATAAACATACACAAAACATTAATTAATAATTGAATCAGGTATTTTTGTAACCACACAATTCCATGAGATCAAATTTTTCAGGAGAGATAAAACACTGAATCCTGACAATAACCAAAGGATACATAATAGTTTTTGTTCAGACAATATAACATATGCACAAGTATACTTAATAAATATTCTCAAAAAATTTGGATACTAAAAAAATCAGGTTTTTGAAAAAACAATAATTATATGTGATGGACTTATGTTGTTACTAGAATTTCTCTGAAAATAAAACATACAGTATAGGATATCTTGTCTTTTATTGGAAAAATAATGTACTTAGGCTACTTAATAATGTACTAATCAACTACTTCCTCCTCATCATCATTTTGTGATGTGGCTACATGTCTATTTCCTGATAAAATTCTTTTATATCTTCTTCAGGGGGTAAGTATTGTTCAATTTTCTTCAAATCATCAATTTTTTAAATATTTATTGGTATTTTTCCCAATGGATATGCTTTTTCTATAGGTATAACAGGCACAGAAGCATCTTTTGCCAGCCTAAATGCTCCTAAATGTGTGGAACATTGGACTGTCTATGAATGGATGAGCTTTAACTACACCAATGAATTCTGAAGTGTAATCAAATTGACGAAATTCAGAAACATTAAAAGGTTGTTTTTTGTCCCTACAAAAAACAACCATTTAATGTAAAAGTGATCTCTGAAAAATCAAAGAGGGGTAATTTACCCCTCTTTGATTCTTCAGAGATCACTTTTTAGGGTTCCGTAGTCAACAAGGAACCTTATAGTTCCGGTCTATCCGTCCGTCTGTCTGTCTGTCTGTTTGTTTGTCTATCTGTCTGTCCGCGGTTTTGCTCAGAGACTAAGGTCTACAAAGCTGATTTATATCAAACTTATACATTGCTTATGATATGACAGATAGGAGTAATGGGTTAAGAAATTATAGAAACAACATAAGTCCAGGACTTGTGTTTTTACAAAAATATTTCTAAAGCTTCAGCTTACTAAAACACGTGGAAGGAAAAGGACTTCTGTTGTTTCAATTTAGTCAAAGGTGTATGCCAGGATTGCCAGCATAAAAATACTATTAACTCAATTTTACCAAAAAGTGGACTTGTGTGTTTTCAAAAATACCTGATTCAATTATTAATCGATGTTTTGTGTATGTTTATAATCTAAACTGGCAAGCGAACCGGTTTGGGGCCGCGGTCAACCCCTAACATAAAATTTCAGATTTATTTCATTAAAATGGCTTATTCCGAATGGTTTTTATTATTTCAAGATGAAATAGATTAAATTATATTAATTTTTTGTTCGTCAGTGTCTTCGGGGCATTCGGGAGTTAGCAAGTGACGTACATGCGTCGACAGGTCTGAGCCCGCACTCTGTTCCCGCGTCGCCCTTGCCCCCGCGCGGCGTCCGCCCTTACTTTTCGCGCCGGGTGTTATAAACGAGTCACTGCATGTTTATTTCTGTCGTTCCTTATTCCTGTCGTTACATGTTAAATATCTCCAACCTATATAAAGGCAATGATTGTTCATTTTATTTTCATTAGCATTATCGCGCGCAATTGAGAACAGGGTTTTAGAAGTTAATCTTTTACTCACGTATCTGTAAAGTGCAAACCATGTCGGAAGCAAAAAAGAAGAGGCGGCAGTATTGTGCGGATTATATTAAATACGGATTTATCGAAAATCCTACAAATCCATTGTGCCTTATTTGTAAAAAAACATTTTCAAATGAAGCGATGAAGCCTTCTAGGCTTCAAGATCATTTTAATAAAATACACCCGAATAAGAAAGACAAAGATGTGACCTATTTTCAAGACATGAAAAAGAAGTACGAAATTCAGCCAACTATATCAAAACCTTTTTTCATCAGCTTCTAAGCAAGACGATGACGGACTTCGAGCTTCGTACAATATCTCATTGTTGATTGCTAAAACAGGGAAATCACACACTATTGGGCAAGATTTAATTTTACCAGCAATCAAAGAAGTAATAACCACTGTACTCCATAAACCAGCTGCAGATATTATCCGAAAAAGTCCTTTGAGCAATAGTTCTGTGCAAAGACGAATTGATGACATGGCTAAAAACATTGAAGAATCATTGTGCAATTATCTGCAGACTTGTCAATTTTCAATTCAGCTGGATGAGTCCACTTTACCGACCAATGAAGCATTGTTATTGTCATACGTGAGGTTCATTAAGGATGAGAAAATATGTCAAGAACTATTGTTTGCTACAAATTTGGAAACGGATACAAAAGGAGAAACTATATTTAATACTCTGGAAAAGTTTTGTGCCGAAAAGGAAATTCCTTTGAATAATATTTTGTCAGTTGCTACGGATGGCGCACCGGCTATGACAGGGCGTCACAAAGGCTTCATAGCGTGCTTAAAAAATAAAGTCCTGACGTGCTTGCTGTGCATTGCGTAATTCATCGCCAGCATTTGGTTGCGAAAAATGTGAATTAACGCCTCCATATATCACTGCAATATGTCATCACATCAGTTAATAAAATCAGAAGTAACTCGTTGAATGACAGATTATTTAGTCAGCTTTGAATTGCCAATGATGAAGATTTCAACAGACTGCTGCTTCACACAGAGGTGCGCTGGCTGTCAAAAGGTACTTGCTTGACTCTATTTCTCTCTGTTCTGTTTGGATCTGTGATAGAGTTCTTAGAAAACTAAGACCCAGAATTGCGCGACAACCTCATCTCATCAAAGAACGATATTGCGTACTTGACAGACCTGTATAAATTGTTTAATGATGTCAACCTCCAACTTCAAGGTGATGACTTAAACTTGATTAAGACAAAAAATAGCATTGCTGCTTTCGTATCCAAACTACTATTATACAAAAGAAATATCGGCAGACGGGAATTCAATAACTTCCCAAATTTATCAGGAGTATCATTCAATAACGACGACTTGCTTGTTTACTGTCAACACTTGGAAAACCTCCACAGAGATTTCAAGGAACGATTCCAGGACGTTTTAAACATGGACATACCGGACTGGGTTTTGGATCCTTTTTCAAATGTTAACACAGCAGGATCATCCCAGTTAGAAGAAGAACTAATAGAACTGACGACAAATGAGGAATTAAAAATTAAATTCAAGAATGGCTACCAAGAATTTTGGCTGCAGAAGCCGATTTCACAACTGTACCCAGGATTATGGTTGATTGTTCAACGATTTTTAATAGCATTTACATCTTCCTATTTAGCTGAACGTGTATTTAGTGCTGTAGCAACGTTGGTAACTAAAAAGAGAAATCGGCTTCAAGTTACTGAACGCGGCGACTTACGGTTGTTTTTAAGTAAAATGGAGCCTGATATTAACAAACTCCTTAAAATGCATCAAATTCAACCTTCTCATTAGTTATATCATAAATTCATATCTTTTGAATGTAAAAAAAAATATTCCTCAATATAACTAAGCATGCTTTTTAATTGCTCCCATTGAAACATTATTCTTTCATTCTTCATTTTAAACTCAGAAATAGGATAGGGGTCATATTTCCTATCTTACGACTATAATATAATATCTTACGTTAAAATATAATCATGGCAATAGCTGTTTTAAATTCGCGACAGATGGTAAGTAAAATTAAGATGAGGGGCTCTAGAAAAAAACATATTCTCAAAGTGGGCGGTGAGCAAAATAAGGTTGAGAAACTATGCTCTATGTGCAATCCGCACGACACACGATGAAACCTTCAAGTTAACTCAATTCGCGCTATTGCTTTTCTGCCACGAATCCGACTACTACTAAAAATGTGAATGTTTATGAGGTTGGATGGATATTTGACTCTGTTACGCAACAACTGCTGAACTGATTTTGATGTAACTTTACAGTAATACAGCCTATTTATTAGAATGACGAATAGGGTACGAATAGTATTAATTATGAGGATATCGTGTAAATCTATTTTAACACGGGCAAAGCCGCGGGAGAACGATAGTCTATCGTGCAAATTTGATATAGAATAAGCTACTTAGATTTTAATCTCAATCAGTAGTATCACAGAAAAGAAATGTAATTTTACTAAAATCAGGCTTTATTATTTAATCAAAGAGAAGGCACTTGATATCCTGTTTAATTTCCAGGTGGTCTCGGCCCGATGAACATCCCCATAATTAGCGACAAGTCCCACTCGATCGCGCGCAACTATGGCATCCTGAACGAGGACACCGGCATCCCCTTCCGCGGGCTGTTCATCATCGACGACAAGCAGAACCTCAGGCAGATCACCGTCAACGACCTGCCTGTAGGACGGTGAGTTATTCCTTGGTATACACCGTTTTTTTTACGCAATGAACTAGGAAAAGATCAGACGGATCGCCTGATAGGAAGCGATACCGCCGCCCATGGACACTCGCCCAGAGGAGTTACGACTTGCGTTCCCAGTTCTTAATATCCCCAAAAAAACCTAACCAAGAGCATGTCTTTTTTTGTTATTACTTCAAAGGTTACTGTCCGATTTCGCTCAAAATAATTTTCCTAAAGAGTTTTTAGCATGATCTATCAGTATGGAAGCTTGCAAGTTTCTACCTCTTACAGTTTAGAGATGCCACCCACCAACTTGTAAACGACGTTGGAGGCAGATTATTCTAAAACGGTTGACTTTGTAAAAAAGTCATGTATGAAACCTGGCCTTAATTTTGAAATACCTATTCAACGATACCCCACACAATGGAGTAGAATTAAAAAATAACTTTCATCCCCACATGTATGGAGAGTACCTCCTAAAATATAAAATTATTATTATTGTATGATGCCAATACCGAGATCTATACACAATCTACAACTATACCAAATTTCGTCCATTTATATTCATAATTACAGAAGTTAGAAGCGCGGACAGACAGACGGACGCGAGAGCTAAACTATAAGGGTTCCTTGTGTACATAACGGAACCCTAAAAAAGTATTCAAAGAACGTTTGTGTGCTAAAGCCTAAGCCTAAGTTGCTGTCTTTGTCTGATGCGTTGGAAAAGTCACAGACTAAAGACAGCAATGTTGCTTAAGTTATCCGTTGTGTAAATCTTTTTATTAGTAAGGAAGTAAAAGTACAATTTTCCATCTTTTTGATAAAAGATGGCCCCGCGCGAGTTTCTTACGCCGGTTCTTCTCGCCGGGCTAGTTCCCGAACCGGTGGTAGGCATCACGTATAGCGACGTTCAGAAAGTGTATAATAATACCAACTTTTAATAAATAAATAAATTTAGTTTAGTATCATCATATTTATTTAAATTTTAAATTAAAAAAAAAATTAATATTCACTGCTTGAAAAATATATATTTCATGCGACACCCATTATAACCTATATTTTTATTATAAATATACACTTTATCTAAAGCCTCATTTAATCCTACTAATATTATAAATGTGATAGTTTGTGAGGATGGATGGATTACTCTTTCACGCAAAAACTACTGAACTGATTTTGATGAAATTTTGTATGGTAGTAGTTTAGGCTCTTGATTAAAACATAGGCTACTTTTTATCCCGAAAAAGTACAGTATTCCCGCGGGATACCCGATAGTATATTTACGCGGGCGGAGCCGCGGGAAACAGCTAGTATCCTATAAATGTAAAAAAATCAAGCATCTATCTTGAAAAATAGGAGTTATCGATTTTTGAACTGAAACACCGCTATTTTCCATTAGTGCGCCGCCTAGTGACAGCAAAAGAATCGAAAATTCTTATTTACCGTTTTTATACCACTTACGCCACCAGATGACTCTTTGTGTGAGTTGGGTCTGCCCCCTAACGGCAGAAAGAAATTCAAAACCCTCATTGCTTCAATTATTAATCACCGCTGGAGGGCATTTAGTTTACTACGTGAAATAGTTTACCCGATAGCATAACAGATGGCGCTTTTACCTACTTAGAATTATATTTTTCGACATGGCCATATATGGCGCTTTTGTGTTTCGTTACGACTGTAATTTGGATTGCAAATTACGTTGCAAATAATTCTATATCTTTATATTTTTAAACGGGCAAATGGCCCACCACACATACTATATAGCCAGGATCGATAACCAACCACAAAAGCCCTTTGATATGATCTTAGGGGTGCCCGAGGGACATGCTAAATCTGTCTTGGGACCCGCAACGAAATTAATCACTAGATAGAGGACGAGTAGGAAGTGTTCCAGTTTCCCTCTTCAAGAACAAAGACAGCAAAATCGTAATGACAAAAAGTCAGAAATACATACCGTTAACGAAAATGTCAAACATTGTTACGTTCTAATTTTTTCATTTACATCTTACAGCTCGGTCGAGGAGACCCTCCGACTGGTGCAAGCCTTCCAGTTCACGGACAAGAACGGCGAGGTGTGCCCAGCCAACTGGAAGCCCGGCTCCAAGACCATCAAGCCCGACACTAAAGGCGCCAAGGAGTACTTCAGCGACGCCAACGGCCAATAAACCGCCGGAGACAATTTCTAGACCTTGACAATATCACTCCGCTAGGCATTCACAGCATTCACTCAACACCTATGAGTAACAACACTTCTTGAAAGTACAATAACATTAATTGTTATTTCACTTTGCTCTCGTAGCAGCAATCTTGCCTGATTGTAGGCACGGTGACCTTTGTCAACATGTCGGGCAATATTTGCGACCAATCGCAAGTGAAAATAGTATTCGTGAGTTGTGAATGCTTAGTGAAACACAATAGAGCGTAGATTTCCGAGAATTTTGTAATCTTGATATTTGTACAGGTTTCTAGAAGGTTATAGAACTAAGTTTGGGTGCGTTCTGGTATATTTGTTGTGTGTGGTATGCGAATCTCGGGTTGTGGCGCATATCGTCGTCAGTATTTTATCTGTTGAATAAACGAGGCTGTAATAAAGTTACTACTACTACTATGTTGTTTTGTTTTTAATGTACCCTTTATTTGTATCGGCCATCTCAACTTGTGGCCCGCCGGACCTATGTTATTGGCCCATCTGAAGTTAAAAAAGTAGAGTGTGTGCTTAAGTTCGCACGCCAGAAGTGAAAACTTCATTGGCAATCTTAATCAATTTACATATAATATATTATATACACGTTGATAACACCTTAGAGCGTGACGGACCAGCCTCGCTCACAGCCTACGAAGAAATGTTTCTAAATATAAAAAAGTACTCTGTGAAGAAATGTGTGTGCGGTGCTTTCTCGCTCGGGTACACTCGGCGGTCCCGAGTTCACACGATCGAGCCTGACGGATCAGTCTTATAGCCTACGAAAGTGTGTACTGCGGTGCGCCAATAGAAGCTTACTCTTCAAAAAAAAATATTTCTGTGTGTCCCTTGGCAAAGGCCTCCTCCAATTAAGTATTGTCAATTTAGTACAATAGGTAGAAACCACAAACGCGAATTCAACTTCATGAAGTATATTAAATGCTGCTTCGAATGCCCTTTAAAGTAATCATTAATTTTTTTCGTAGGTTTGAGAAAAGTGATGATGTATTCAGTAGCTACTGAATAACCTGTGAAATGACGAGTGAAGAGTGCATTATTGAGGGCAACATTATTTGATATGTCGGGTCGCAGTGGGGCGAAGCGCGGGCGGGCCGCATCGCAAAAAATCCGTTCCGAAGATCGTTGGTTCCATACGTGAAATTCCTCACGTGAAGTACAGGCCACAGCCTCAGCTCTTGTATCAAAACGGTTTTGAGATGTGTAAGGACAAACCTTATTATTTATAGCCAATAAAGCTTTGATATAACTACCGCCGACTTTTAATTTGACACTTTGATTTTCAACAACTCAAGTTACTAACTATAATTTGACGTTCAAATGTATTCACTATTCACCACATTATCCTTGTTGAAAATATCCAATAGATTCCAATAAAAAAATATCATATTGGAATCTATTGTGCTTTTGTCGCAGTAATTCCTTTTACATACAAATATCGATTATAATGTGGAATAATCCAATTAGGGTGGATAAAGTTCAATGGAGTGTAAACGTATGATTATTTCTTATGTGGATATCCAGTTATGCCAATTGACAAAGTTTATTTTATGTCAATAAATGGGAGTATCCAGATAAAGTCTATTTTATTTCTTAGAAATTTCAAGAAGATAATCCTTTTACAATTTACGATTTACACATCTGATCTACATCAGGATTTCCACAGTCATAAGATAATTTTTTCTGTCGGAACCTATTTGTCAACAATTATTGAAATTGTCAAGTAGCATGTTTGGATATCCAGATTGGGGTTAGCTTATCACCTAATGAATTTACTGTGGCGATCCTTTTAGAATTTCTATCTCATACGTTTGACCTTTATCAGGATTTCCACAATCAAATTACAATTTTTTCTATCGGTATCTATTTGTCAACACTTATTAAAAGTGACAAGAAGTATGCTTGGATTTCCAGATTGGGCGTAGCTTATAATCTAATGAATTAAATGGGGCGATCCTTTCAGAATATACATTTCAGACTTCTAGCCTTTATCAGGATTTCCACAATCAAATGATAATTTTTCCTATCGGTACCTATTTGTCAACACTTAATAAATGTGACAAGAGGTATGATTGGATTTCCAGATTGAGCGTAGCTTATGAATTATGATCTAATGAATAAAATGGGGCGATTGTTTTATAATCTACAATTCAGATTTTTATCAGGCTTTTATCAGAATTTCTTAATACTTATCAAATATACTAATACAAATATTGGTTTAAAAAAAATGTAAAAACGAATAGAATTATTATCGAAACGGTTTTTTTATTGAAGTTTAATTTAGTTTAATTACTGCCGAACATAATTTTGTCGTATAACAATTTAAAAATAAGTAGCAAAAAAGATAAGTAGAGAATTAAAAGTATTCAAAAATTATCTTGACCATCTTAGACTTATTTATCTTGTGAAATGTTATCATCAGGTCAAGTTTCTGAAATATCTCTAGAAGAATTTGAATCATCATCAGATCCAGAAGAACTGCTTGAAGAAGAGCTTGCATCCTCGACCGGAAATTTTTCTTGATTTCCATTTTTGGACGAAAGCTTGGTCGATTGATGAGCAGAAGAGTCACTTTTTGGACAATCGAGTGGCGTGGAGGTACTACACGGCAGACACGGCATTTCCGTCAACGTTAGGACCTTTTTTTTAACATCATTATTACTAATACTCTTTTGCATTACCACTGCACCTTCTGCAATAAAAACGTGCCGATTTCATAGTTAAATTAGGTTGATTTCATGCGATTATCTAATATTATGATAGACATGATTGTTTTCAACCCTCATAAAATTGTTAAAAATGATTATTAAGTGAAACTTCCAAGAATCTAATTGATGATAATTTCATCATTTCAAACATGATTTTTTTTTCAGAAACAAGCTACTCCACAGTCATAAATTTTTTATAAACAAAGTTACAAAAATCGTAATTTTCATAATTTCACACATTTCAAATAGTTACTATTTCTAAGCAAATCGAACAATTTTGTTTACCTTCCTAAATTCATAAAAGATAATCGGCTAAAAAATAAGTGTAACTATTTGTTTATTTGTTGAAAATTGTGGGCGTTGTCGTACCAACAAGCCACGCGTTTTGCTCATATATGCATAATTATTTCACCGCCAAATTATCAATTTTTATGAAAAATTTCTAACGTATTCATAATATTATTTAATATCACCTAAAGGGGGCATAAAACTAAGAATTATTAATGAATAGTAATTTTTCCTTTCTTCTGTAGGAATGTATTATGCCAAAAGAATAGCTAATTAATAATTCTTAGTTTGAAAATGAAAACACACAGTAAGAAAGTATTTTTTTTTATTTCCTGGGTCTCTTTGAACATTTTTTTAAATATTTCTTAGCTTTTATTTGAAGCCTGTCCTCGTCGTCATAACAGTCCATTTTACCATTTATAAATGTTGAGTTATTCTCATCCAGTGAATTGATCTGGACACCTCAAAGTTGTTGACTTGTTAGTTCCATGCTACAATCAATATTTAAGAATAAGAAATATAATCTTAAATCATAAAAGTATCTTGCATGCTACGAATAATAAAAACTAAGGCAACGTAACTCCCATACTTCAATCGTTTTAAATTTTGTTCCTTTTCGCACACTAAAATATGGCAATATAGCTACGAAACACTACATTCAAATTGACGAATTAAAGCCGTTGACAATAATTGTCACCTCTATAATAACACAAAATTCTTGCATATATTCGGGTCTCTTTTTGCGTAAAGTATGCATGTATTCGGGTCACATTTTGTAGAATCGGAACAATTTTTTTGACACAGTTACTCTTCCTTAGTTTTTATTATTCGTAGCTTGCATGCCATTCCAAATCTTTCATAACTAAGCATAAAATATTTGTTTTCAAACAACTAGCAAATTAGAAAATCAAATTTGGTTGTAAGTAAGTGGAATCAAAACAAAAGTGTTTTTTAAATACCTGCTGAAGATGCCGAAGTAGACGGTATGGGTGTGGTCACAGTGGTGACAGGTTTAGATGTGGTTGAAGTTGTATTTGTTTGAAGATTTTGTAATTGTCGCATAGGCCTTCTCTCATCAAATGTAAATTGTGGAATAGAAAGAAAGTCCTGAAACAAAGCAAATGGAAATATGTGGATGTTAAAAATGTTTTTATATTTTGATGCTTAATATAGCTTGCCAGCACATAATTATTTGACACTCACTCTCACAAATAAAGTGTCCATAATTTTGTCGTCATATAGTTTAAACCTCCGACCAGTTTTATTTGGCCATTGAAAAATAGGCCCTTACAGAGGCCATAACAGATAGAATACTACGTTCATTATGTCATAACTGTGTTATGCCTTCAGGGATCCTGTCTGAGACTGGGCCTACACATGTGTCAATGCCTAGTCAACCTTTTACTCCTGTGGTCACACAATATACTAAACTTAATAATATATTTAACCTGAGATATCAGATAACAATTAAAAACAAAATGTCGATGTTGTACCTACTTTTTATTGGACATAATATTATGTCCAATAAAAAGTAGGTACAACATCGACAAAGTTCCTGATCGACCGGTTTCATAAATGTATTTTGAACTAGGACGCCTCAAAATATTTAAACATAAAGGAAGTGACCGCAACAACTGCAGACGTGGTTGAACTACGTGTTTACACGTAGGTATGTTTGCGTGCGCAAAGTCTGCGATGTTAGGCGATTTACATCTTATGCCTGGTCCAGCGGCAACTTTGTCGATAGCACCTCAATTAACATTTTATTTAATTTTAAATTACCTAGAATCCTAGTGTTACTAATTTCATTTTTTCATGCATTCATTACGAAAATTATAACGAAGTCAACCAAAAGCAAGTCACGACATGTAGGTTCAATAAAATATCTATCGAAGCAACGATTTTGGTGTAGGTAATCTGTAGACAGTTAATTGTTACCTACTTAATACCTCAGACCAAATAAAAAAGTGAAGACAAGGCTTTGCCAAACAAAACTGAGGCCGATTTTTAGGGTTCCGTAATACTCAAGGAACCCTTATAGTTTCGCTCTGTCCGTCTGTTGGTCCGCTCTTCTAGCTTCTGTATTTATGAAATTTGGTATAGGTACTTAACTACATAGTTTATGTGTATCTATAGGTCTCGGCTTTGGCATGGTAAAATATTAATAATTTTATATTTTAGAGGTGGCTCGACCCCATTTCCAACAATTATTTACAAATATTTTATCATTCTACCCTATCATGTGGGGTATTGTGGGGTATCATTGAATAATTATGTCTTTAAAAACAAAAGCAAGGTTTTATACATGACTTTTTACTCAGATTCTAGTAATAATATTGGTGTCGTGTGTAAAACGCTAGCAAAGGAAGGGGTCGCGCTCCGCACATCGTCATTCGGCACATGTTGCAAATATTTCGTGAGTCGCGGCTCACTGCCGCTACGTCACCATGGCACTCATTGCGAATGAGTTGCTGGGGTTCATCCAGAACGTCATCAACACCATGGACGACAGCAGCTTCGTGCAGCTCGGCAAGTCCACCTTATACACCTACACCAACGAAGATATTTGCAAGGGTAAGCTGTTGCTGTGTGAAGCGCTCGGCAAGACCGCGCAGACGTTACCATCACGAAGAAGAGATGGGGGGCGAACGTAGCTTACAGGACATGTTGAAGCAGACGGATCCTGAGGACGTACCGGCCTTTGTCGCTAAGAATCTCCACAAGTTGCCGGTGGTTACTATGGACCACGTCGACGTCTTCAGCCCGCTTAGCAAGTTTAACATCATGAAGGCAGAGCACCATCCGTTATTTGTAAAGTGAATTACTTATTGCAAATAAAAAGTAATAATTATTTATGTAGGTCACCCAACCATCACTTTGCCTACGTAAACACGCGCCGCGGAGCGCAGTTTGACTCGTCGTTGGTCATGTGACATGTCAGCGGAATTGGACGGGTCAACAACCGCCGACGCCTCGTCGCTAGCGATCGAGCCGAAGTTGAAGAATCCATCAAATCAGCAGAAAATGTATGCCAGTGTAGCTCCTTACCCCGCACCTGCGCGGAAATCAAAGGGGGAGATGGAGAGCCCCAAGGCCAAGGAGAGCCGCAAGGCTAAATCTCCTCGACCGTCGAGGACAAGAGCAGGTGCTATGAAGAGGGATTAATTCTGGTGGAGAGAAGAAAAAAGAGGAAACCCGCCGTCCGGAACCATCGCACTCGAGCTCTACGTACCCAAGCTGCGCTTACGGTGTGAGGTACCTGCAACGCAGCTGTACGTGTCCCGCCTGCACTGGTCACTGGTCCATGGAGGTTGAGGGCGTGAGCTATATCCGTGAGAAGACCACCTACACTTGAGGGTTGAGCGTACAGTCTCGCCACAAGGTGAAATTCATTTCCTTTGTGGTAAGAGCCGACACCACTTTTGTTTACCCTCGAGGTGGAGGCGTTCTGGGGATCTAAAAAGGTGAAATGGTAAAATGGCTAGGTACATGATTCATCTGATTTCATCATATTAGAAAACATAAAATTATTTTGAGTGAAATCAGACATTAGCATTTGAAGTTTTCTTTTATTTTTATGAAATGTACCAGGAAACTAGCAGACGGATCGCCTGATGGTAAGCGATTACCGCCGCCCATTGATACACTCAACACTAGAGGAGTTATACTTGTAACTCCTCTGGTGCTGAGACTCGTAATTCCTGGTCCTTAAAATCCTCAATCCCCCCTTTGGGCCTCCGGTAACCTCACTCACTCGGCGAAACACAACGCAAACGTTATTTCACGCCGTATTCTGTGAGGTCATGGTATTTATCCGGTCGATCCGGCCCATTCGTGCCGAAATGGCTCTCTCACAATTAATTCAAAGAAAACCTATTGCGCGTTGATAGTTACGGAACCCTCCTTAGCCATGTCCTGAGATGCTCTTGGTTAGGTATTAATGTAAGTAGGTACATACAGGAGTAGGACAGATATCAGTAATAGGGTCACTTTTACACTTTATCATACCCTATATACCATACTTTTACACTTTTACACTTTTCCGTACCCAAGTACGGAACTCTAAAAATGGATTGCAATTTCTTTTGTCTCGCTAAAACTCTCGGAACAGATGGACAAATTTTGATAATTTCGTTTTTCAAATAATCGTGGAAGTTCTTCTGTGAACATTCACAATTATCATGTTCATAGTTGAGACATAACAACGCTAAGCCCTAATACTTATCCATTTTATTATGCTAATATATTCCAGCTTAATCATAGACAAAACATTATATAGGTAAGTTTATAGCATGTTTGTAGTAGGTATAAAATATTTTAATTCTTTGAGCTTACTTTTCAGTACTCACTATTACAAATTTTATCTATGTGCCGGCCTTACCAAATACCGCCATTATGCTTTTGTTTCAAAGCCACCAATCAGCAAATTGTATTTGTTTTCGTGCGTCTGCGCAATAGACACATTGTGCTAGAGTGTGTTTACAATTTTATATTATTTTTTTGCCAATCGGGCATCGGCCGGCTGCCGGCAATCGGGCTTTTAGAATCGACTTGTGCTTGTCCGTCTACTAATAAAATCTTAAAATCAATTGTTTTATGTACTTACTTACTTTGTTTTACTAAAATAAATATGGGGCTGAATAAATACAGTGATTATGGAAGTGGATCTTCGTCGGAGTCGGTAAGTTTCTTGAACAAAATAATTATAAAAGTACCGACTAAGTAGATAATGTTGTAAGTACTTAATTGTAACCATAACTTTATTTGTTACCCTTATTATAATTAATAATAAGATGCTCTGTTTTCGAAGTCAAATCTTGACATATTATCGTTATGCGTTTACTATAAATAGTTTACAAGTTGTGGTGTTTAAGTGAAATTAAAAAAAAAAGAAATCTAGCCGTAGCATGTCGGGACATGCATGTATAGGTATAATATAGTACCGTCAAACTTGTATCGCAAAAAACCGTCAAATGATTGAATGGGGACGTATTTAACAAATAGTTATAGATTGATAGGTTATTGAAACGGGCCGTAAGGGGGGTTCCGTAACTATCTATTCACTATCGGTAAGTAATCTATACATTGCATTCTAATAAAAAATAGAACGACTTTACCCATGCGCGACGCGATGGGACGACGTAAAAGGGCCAATCCCGCTGCGTCATCCAATCAAAAGCGCTATTGAATGGATAAACTAGGCCTACCGACAAATTCACCACAGAAACCGGGCATAAGTCAATCGAGATCCTATTTTATAACCTGAGATCGTGGTAAATAAAATTAGAACACATCTCATGTCGCGGTCGGCATAAGGCTTGCTCATGAAACTTGACACCGGATAATATTATGATTAGACATTACATACTGGAATATAATATAAAAATAATACGGTCGCCGACAAGCCGTTGTAACACTTGTTACTATGGTGGTAAGGTTCACATGTGGTACACTGGCTTGCCGTCTATGTGGCATTGTGCGTTTTCGGTTTTGATGACGATTGACGGGTCAGTATTATCGTATCATCAAAACAATATAAGTCTATATTGTTTTGATGATGCGATGATCTGCAATTGTTTTGTTCTCAATCCACCTTATTAAACAAAATACCCCCATAATAATAAAAATATTTAACTGTCGGCATAGTTGTATTAAATTAAAAAAGAGGCTGTCGGAGTTCTATCGCGACATTCGCGACCACCCAAAATCCGCAACATTTCGAAAGCCTTTCAATCTCGAACCAGTTTCAGTCTAATAGTCTTCCTCCTTATTACGTTACGAGTCAATGTTGCTGTCTTTGTCTGATACTTTTGAAAACTTGACAGACAAAGACAGCAATATTGAAAGCTTATCAGTTGTGTAAAGGCAATAAGGCAAGATTAATAACATGAGATTGAAAGGTTTTCGAATCTGTTGCGGATTTTGGGTGATCGGTGGTCGTGGATAAATCTCCGAAAGTCGGAAACCACAGTTTTGATTTTTGGTGTTATTTTGCAGTCGTCTCCGTGGGGTCTGCAGGACACTTGGGAGGAGTTCCATTCGCGGCTGCAAGATAATGACTTCCTCAGGCCGCGGTCTTCCAGCTTCACAGACCGTGAGTACTTATCATCTGCAATACCTTATAGGTACGGTCGCAAGACCAACTGTTTACCACTTTCGAATTTTTATGACCGCAGTAAAAAGATCGAAATATTGTACTAACCTACACAGCTACAGTACATTTTACTACTATAAATATCAAAGTTTGTGAAAATGGATGGATGGATGGATGGATGTTTGTTTGTTTGTTTGTTTGTCTGTCTGTTTGTTTGTTTGTTTGTTTGTTAGTTAGTTAGTTAGTTAGTTAGTTAGTTAGTTAGTTAGTTAGGTTACTCTTTCACGCCAACTCTACTGAATGGTGTATGAAACTAGGTATGGTAGTAGTTTAAGCTCTGCATAAACACATGACATGTACTACTTTTTATCTCGAAAAAGTAGTCTTCCCGTGGGATATAATTGTATCCACGCGGGCGAGGAACCGCGAGCATAAGCTAGTGTTAATATAATATTATATTATCTCCTATGTTGTGTGACTTGTTGACCAATCAATGTGTGTCTAAACATAGACAAAGTTACCATAGAAAAAGTAAAGTCACCAATTTGCCATGCAACAAAGAAGTACAAAGACACGTTTATTCGGTAGATTTTTTTTTTATGTTCAGATTAAATTGGTTTAGAAATTTGTACACAATATAACGTGGTATAAATATATTATAAACTACTCAAAACAAAATAGGGCCCACCACGATTTTTTCACAAAAAGTGTTAGCATGTTGCTTCAGACTTATTTATGGGCAAGTTCAAGTGTTATACCGTTAAACTTACATGTTTATGAGTTCTTATCGATCTTTTGAACAGCACTTTTTTTAATTTTTACCCTCAAGTGGCCAGGCAAAACAAATTAGTAAAAATCACTCAATGCACAATTTCTTATTCAGTTGTATTCCGTCTATCGTTACAGGCGCTTTTTGTTTTGTTTCACTGCTTTTTTAATTGAGTTATTAGAGCACATTATAATGCCACGTATTCGGAACCATATGAGCATGGAAAGTGCTTCAAGAGCAGTGGTATTGCTGCAAGAGGGGGAGTCACAGCGAGCAGTAGCATCGCAAGTACCATTACGACTTGGAGTATCGCGGCGAGCGATAAGAAATGTGTGGGAACACTATCAGGAGACTGACAGTGTAGCTAGGAGACCTGGATCAGGCAGAACACGATCCACAACTACTCAAGAGGATCGATACCTGCGTTTGTCTGCCCGTCGAGAGCGCACCGTCACTGCCCGTGCTCTACAAAATCGACTCCGGCAAGCCACTGGTACGGTGGTAAGCGACCAAACGATCCGCAACAGACTGCATGAAGACGGACAACGATCCAGAATGCGCGTTGTTCGCATTAAACTCACGAGGGCTCATCGTGCAGCTCGTCTTAGGTTCGCAAGTGAGCGTTTGGACTGGACTATGGACAATTGGAGGACTGTACTCTTCACAGATGAGACAAAAGTTAAGTTTTATATTGATGACAGACGCGTACGAGTGTGGAGAAGAGAAGGCGAACGTTTTACCAACCCTTGCATCCGCGAGACTGATCGATTTGGGGGCCCAATGTTATGGTGTGGGGCGGTATCAGCTTAATGGGTAAAACGGAGTTGGTAATTTTAAACGATGGTACCGTAACTGCTGCCAGCTACGTCGAGCATGTGGTCCGACCTCATATCGTTCCCTTTGTACAACGTGTGGGCAATAATTTTATTCTAATGCAGGATAATGCTCGTGCGCATACGGCTCGCCTTACCCAGAGGGCTCTATCTGAAGCCAATATCTCTGTTTTACCATGGCCGGCAATGAGCCCCGACCTCAATCCGATCGATCATTTATGGGACCAGATGAAAAGCCTAAAAGCAAATTATAGTGAAGTGCATAGTGAACAGGAGCTCATTAACGCTTTGAAAATGTGCTGGAAGCAAATACCCCAGGAAAATGTCACCCATTTAATTGAGAGTGTCCCAAACAGGCTCAGAGAGTGCGTTCGTAACAGAGGAGGACCCACTCGATACTATAATATAATTTCTTCCCTTCGGTACGCGATCGACTCTCGAAGCAATGGATAGAAATAGACCACTACGTCGCTCAATTTTTGACAGGACACGGAAACTTTAAAGCGAAACTATTTGGATTTACATTAGTCTCGTCTCCGCTATGCGAGTGTTCGACCGAAGGTAGCCCTTATGAACAAACTGCTCATCACATACTCTGGGAGTGTGATCTCTGGTATGACGAAAGAATCGAAATGTTGAACAGCGTCCATTGTGTTTCTAGGGTTGTGTACTATGAAGATCTCGTGGGCTGTGCGAAGAACTTCCGAGCTTTCAAACGTTTTTGTCATAAGTACTATTGGAAACAATGCAACACTTTTTTGTCATTATAAATGCATTGTTATCAACTGTCATATTATGAATTAAAACATTTAATTACATTCTGTCTTGTAGTCATAAAAAAAAAAAAAAAAAAAAACATGTTATTCCCGTGGTGCTTCCCTTTTAATTCTGACTTTTTGTCATCACAATTTTTGCTGTCTCCCGCTTTGCTTGGGGAGGGAAACTGGAATACTTCCTACTCCTCCTACAATCTTCTGATTAATTTCGATGCGGGTTCCAAGACAGATTTAGCATGTCCCCCGGGCACCCCTGAGATCATATCAAAGGGTTTTTGCGGTTGGTTACCACTGTCGATCCTGGCTACACAGGAGTTGCAGTGGTGGGTAAGTGTGGTAGGCCAATTGCCCGTTTAAAAACTCGATACTAGAGATACCCCTGTGTAACCAAGCCTTATTCGTAAAAGTAATAAAAATCAAAATTGCCAATATCATTTTTTGTGTAAAAATTTTAATTTTTCATGTTTATGTGTAGTTTTAATAAAATTAAAGTTATTTTCATTATTTTATTGGTTTACGCAATTAATAACACTTTACCCTTACTACATCTACCCATTAATAATAAATTTTTTGATAGTTTTCATTACCGATGATAAAAACCAAGTGGGCCCCTATTTTGTTTTGACTAGTTTAGTATTACGTACCTATATAATAGTATTTATGCGCAGTGGACGCGAAGAGGAAGCTGGAGGCGAGGATGCAGGAGTTTAAAATGAACGGCTTTGACTCCCCGTACGAGCCAGATGAGAAACCGCAGAACACTAGTGAGTAACAAACATATCTACTATCTTTTTTTTATTTATTTTTTTGGAATAATAAGACTAAAAATCAAAAATTCTCTTTTGTTTGTATCTCCTTTCCCTGTTTATTTCATGATTATATTTAGATAAAGTCGTCAAATTTCTTTGATCCAATGCATATTGGACCAAGATATTTGATAATACCACCGTAAGTGATTACCTCTGCTCATCCACCCACCCACAACACCAGAAAAGTTAGACGCAACCGTGTAGTGTGAGATTCTCAGCAAAAGCTCAAGCGTTATTTCACGCCGGTTTTCCTTGAGGCCGTGCTACTTGACCAAGCGAACCAGCCCAGTTGAGCCGAAACCAAAGACTTTGTCCTCACCCATTGATTGTCCCACTGTTATTCTTACGCCCTAGTCGAATCAGCAGTCGAACAATTACTTCTGTGTCCAGTTACTTAACTATCACACAAAATTAATAAATACCATTTACTAGAAAATTAAAAACTTTACAAGAAAAGAACTTCTACTAGAAATTAATACCATTTACTAGAAAATTTTTAATTTACTTATTAAAAAATGCTTCTACTACCTGGAAGAATTCCTACTTAATATTATAAATGTGAATGTAATTTTGTTTGTTACGCTTTCACGCGAAAACTACTGAACGGATTTTGATGAAATTTGATATGGTAGTAGCTTGAGCTCTGGATTAAAACATAGGCTACTTTTTATCCCGGAAAAGTACAGTGTTCCCGCAGGATACTCGATAGTATATTTACGCGGGCGGAGTCGCTGGAAACAAACAGCTAGTATTTTTATAAATAGTAGTAAGCAAAGTTGCAAAGCAAATAAAAAAATGTTCTTAAAATATATTATTATTATTTTATATTATATAAAACATTCTTAATTATAATATTATATTAGTACATATAAAAATACCAATATAAATGTTTATATACCAAAGACAAAGATCAAATAAAATATTGCAGTACAAATTTAAGCAAACGCCTGCACAAGGCATTAAGTTGTATCATCAAAATTATTAATGAACACTGCTTGATTGCTAATAAAGTCTTTAAATGTTTGAATCACTACAGTGCTCGGCGGCCTGGGGCCGTCGTATCTCCGCCAGAAGTCGTGGCCGGCGCCCGAGGTGACCCCTGCGCAGGCGCTGCCAAGAGTAAACTGGACAGCGCTGCGGCAGCCGCCCATTGAAGGTAACCTAGACAATAGGTAATCTATATTTAATATAGAAATAGAGATATTAAATAATTACTGTTATCTGCGACTTCGTTAAATTATATTATTTATTACACACACACACACAGACACACACTCACACAAACACATACACACCCACATACTCACACACACACACATGTATAAACTAGGTACCCTAGTAGTCATTATGACTGATCCCAAGCCTTGTCGTAGTGCTACATACACTCAATCTCTTTCTCTCTATCTCTCACACACACATAAACACACATACACATGATACCTACTCTCATTCATATGCATGCCTACCCCTATACATATAAAACACCACTCTCGCCATATCTGCTACTTCTAAATGTATAAAAATGGCACTAGAGATTTATAGCATAAGATATTATTGTTTTTTTTTCTGTAATTTGGTTTTTCATGAAATAAACAGATTTATAACCGACTTCCAAAAAAGGAGGCGATTATACGTTCGGCTGTATATATTATATATTTTATTTATATGTTTAACGATAACTCCGCCGTCTGTTGACCGATTTTCAAAATTCTTTTTTTATGTAAAGGGTATAATTCCAAGTTGGTCCCGTTTGCGTTGTCACCAAAGTGGTGACCTGATGATGGGATCCATGAGGAATCTAGGGAACTCCTCGAAATTTATGTGGACACATATAGTGATTTTTGACTTTTTCTGAAGTTACCCAAGCATATGCTACCAAAAAGTAAGATTTTGCACCAAAGTATACCCTGGATCCAAAAGTACAGAACAGAACTCCTGACTCCTTATAGATACATGTTTGGGGATTTTGGCGTTGTTTAAAGAACTGCAAGCATAAGCCACCATGTCAATTAGAGTAATCATCACCATCAACACCATCATCATACCATACATCATCACATTAAGATTATATAACAGGTACTTCTCATAATATTTTACACCGACACGGATATCTTTGAACATTACTCTGCCGTTTATGGACCGAGTTTCCAAATTCTTTTTTTGATGTATTGGGTATAATCCGAAATTGGTCTCGTTGTCACCAAAGCGGTGACCTGATGATGGTATCCATGAGGAATCGAGAGAACTCCTCGAAATTTATATGGACACATAGTGATTTAGAATTTTTCTTAAGTAACACAAGCATATGCTACCAAAAAATAAGCTTTGCACCAAGGTATACACTAGATCCAAAAGCACTGAACAGAACTCCTCAGTCTTTAACGATTCGCGTTTGGAAATTTCAGCATTTTGAAAGAACTGCAAGCATATAATATAATGTAAGCATATAAACAAATATAAGCACTATGTAACTTACAGTAATCATCATCATCATCTTATTTACAATAAATCCAATGGAAGCTTGGCACGTATTCAATTATACATTTGCATTTTTAAACGTTCTTAAAATGTATTAATAATAATTTAACAAATATCAGTAAAAAGAGAAAAAATATTATTTATAAATAAAAAATTAACCGACTTCCAAAGTAAAAACTTATACGTGAGCTCTATAAACTAATGATTTATCAGGATGTTGTTTGGGCTGGTACCGACTTCAAAAATTGAAGATTGTGTAGAGAAGTAGTTAAAAAAGTTTTCGTCTAAAATCCGAATTCAAAAGGGGAATTATTTAGAAAAAAAATATATTTAATATATTTTTGTGTATTTTTACTTTGGAAGTCGGTTAAATTTTATGTTTAAAAATAATTATAATGTAATATTATTTTTATAACATTATTAATAAGTATTCGAAACATGAGGGTTTTACAAACTACATAATATAATAAATCGTACTTCTTTTACTGGCTAATTTAAACTTAAGTTACATTTATAATTTATACAAATCTATTAATTTCTTGGTATAGGGCATTGTATTTATCATGGTAAACATCGAGATCTTTAATTTTACCTACTATTTATTTGGCTAGTACATTTTACTTCGTTGCAACAAAAGGCCACACATTTTTCCGTTACAAAAAGAAGTCTTATCACCATTGTGCACTGTCCAGGCTACAAAAACGCAGATATTTGCCCCAAATGGAGAAAATTCGAATCGTTAAATCGATCGTTTTTGCTATTACATTTCACTAGGCGCAACAACAAAAAGTGGTGCTTTTTTCACATTCGCCACATACTCTCAAAGCGAACTTGTTTAATTATTATTATTTATTCAGTATAATCAAGGAAATACTTTGTTTTTTATTTATTTTTATGCAACGAGCAATGGCAAGCGATTTCCGCCGCCGCCGCCCATGGACACTCGCACCACCAGAAGAGTTACTTGAGTTCCTGGTCCTTAAAATCCTGAACCCCCCTTGGGTCAATTATACAATGGAATAATTATTGCATTTATATGAAAGTTCCAGCAACGGATCTTCCTAAAGCAACAATGCCAGACTCCTGGGACACAATAACGGAAAACCAGATGAACGTGCTGAAGACGTTGCCGAACGGAGTTCTGTATGGCTTGCTGAAGCAGATCGAGCAACACCAGATGTCTGCCAACCCGAAGAAGGTGGAGCAGGTTAGTTCTGTACAAATTGACTTACTGCTTCATTACCATAATATGTACATAATATGTAAATATGGTAATGAAACATCCAAAAATCGTATATTATACTACAGTAGGCGATTTTTTATTTGGTTTTATTTATAAGAGGGCATAATTAGGTACTTTCAGGGAATCTAATTCATAAGCAGGTATAGTGTTCTCATAATTAATTTGTATTATAGTGATGACATGCAGCACAATACAAAATATGTCAATGACATGTCAATTTGATATCATAATAATTATTACAATATGAACAAATTAATGACAACAGTCAACCTGCTGTTGAATTAGATTCCCCGATAGTGTATCATATTATGTATTCCGTAATTTACATATTGCAACACCTGCACGCGTAGCATGACCGGCTTACAAATTGTTTCTTTCTAGGGAAGAATAGACAAGATGAAAAGCCGTGCTTCACTCTCGAAATTATGTTATGAGGTTGTCGTTTTAGTTAAGCGAGCCCGTCATGCCGTCGAATTGCAAATAATAATGAGTAAAAATTCAGTGGAAACCGTTTATAATGACATCGCGGGGAAATAACAAATACGTTATACAAAGCATTTTATAGAAAATAAAAATCTCCTGTTTTCGTTAAGTTCCTTTGCGAGAGATGAGTTGGATTCTCCATTTTCTAATCTGCATATTATTGCACTTTTCTATTCAATCGTAAGTGATTTACGACGAGGTTGAGATGTCATATTTTTCATAAATCACTAATGAACAATGCGTGACCTTAAACTATCTATTACCCACTAAAGTGGAGTCATTTTAATAAGTAACATTTGACAATTCATCAAAATTCAACAACGTAACCTTGTAACGGCGGGCATAAAATTATATATTTTTTCGTTTTGTTAGAACTGCACAATTGCTTAACTTTTTTCAATTACGATTACATATTTATTGTAATAATGACCGATACGAGTAATTTTACGATTTGCTTTCATTAATAAACCATTATAAACATAATAAACAATTTCTGATCTAAATATCTCAACGTCGTTACAATGTTGCGTCAGTTAACCCTTTTTCTTTTTAAACACTAGTGATGTTACTCTAAAAATCGAGAGCTGATAAGTAGTATCGAATGCAATGATTGCTTGTGAAGAAATATGACTATAAATTAATAACCACGTTGTGATTATAATAAAACATAATTATATTTATTATTCATTTAACTAACTAGAAAAATACAAAAAATAAAATAGTTAAATTATGTACTTGTCTTATTTTGTTCCTTAAATTTACGAAAGACAAAATAATAATGGGACAGGGATTCGCCTGATGATTTTTAAAATTCACATATTATGTTAAAGTCCGTATCGATTCATTCACTTCAATCGATGTTTTTAGGAGGTCACCTCACTATGAAGATAAAACTGAAAGACGTCAAATGTTACTTATTATAATGACTCCACTGCAATCATGGAGAATAGAGGTAATACTGAAAACAAATTATGCACGCGCCGAACGTTTTTGGGTATCACGTGACTCTCCCGAACACTGCCGAAGGCGTTACGAGTCATGTCTGTCAATATAACCGGACGCAATATATTAAAAATGGGTCACAATAAGCGACAAGTCACTAGCGAAGTCATTATATCCGACTTAGAAAGAATTTAATATGAAAACCAAACATCGCTGTGTAATTACTTCATAATAAGCGGTTGGTCAATATAGGGGGAGTCATAATAAACGGATTATACTGTATAGACTCAAAAGAACTTGGTGTAACAAACATTTTCAGGTGGAGTGCCGCTTCTGTAAGAACAACGGCGAGCGCGCGTCGTTCTATCGCAGCCACGTGCTGCGCGCGCGCGGACGCGTCATGTGCCCCGTGCTGCGCGCGTTCGTGTGCCGGCGGTGTGGCGCGCACGGCGACACCGCGCACACCCTCAAGTACTGCCCGCTGGCCACCGCTGACGGTGAGTGTATATTATAGCATTACTAGTTGACGTAGTAGAGGAATTGCTTACGTTATTCTGCCATCTAACTCGTCGGTATAAAGTATATATTTACAAGCTATTCTTAGACAAACCAAAATACGCAAAAAAGATATTAAAATCGTTCAAGCGGTTTTGGAGGAGTTTGGTTAGGTACGGACACTGTGACTCGAGAGTGTATTTTATTAGACGTCCTTTATGTCTTTTATGACAGGATTCGATCAGTGATCATAATATGAGTGAAAATGGCATTTAAGTGTGCCTAGCTCGGGGATACACAGTGAGCCAAAACCTAGTCTAAAATGATATGTTTATGGTTAGTGTTCTTCAAAAATCCTATATACCTTCATATTTTATCGGTTATGAAATAATTATTGTCTATTTATTTCATCTCAATTAGACGACCTCTGTGCCTCCATTGGTTGAGCGCGATAGTGCTCAAGCCGGGGTCGCGAGTTCGAATCCCGCCGATGGAACAAAAAGTTTTTCTGTGTTCCTGGGTCATAGATTAAATATATGTATAATAAAAATAAATTGACGTGGTGTAAAGCGTCCATAGATATTATTATTTGTTACAGAGCGCAAGCAATCTACAGCGATCATGCACAGTGTTCGCATGGCCTCCGGCAAGCGTCGCCAGCCTGCGCCGATCGACCTCGTAGACGACTATATGGTGCTTCACCCTAATTTTCCCCGTGGCGCTTCGCCCCAGATGACTTCCTACGACTATGCCCCTCTCGACCCAATCTGGGAGGCGCTGGAGAGGAAGCTAATGCTTTAGTTCTAAAAAAATACAGTCATTTTCGGTTGTCTGTCCCGTTGCCAATACTGTAAACTAATTGAATCACACGACATTTTTGATTAAAATCTACAAAGCAAAATATAAAAGATCAAATCGTACGTCGGATTTAAAAACAGCTGACTAGACAATGTTGTGACATCTTGCGTGAAAAGGACATATAATTTTGATTCTTGTTGATTTTAGCGACCCAAACATGGCGCTTTGAATTATTTTTATAAAAGTATTGGTTGTTTACTCATGGCGAGTATTGTATTATTAATTTAAGGTTTTGACTATTTATAATGGAAATTATGTTCGTGACTATAGTTATTTTATATGATTTTCTAGCTTTTTATATATTCTGTAGCGAATAGATTTTTGTATCGATTTTAAATGTTAGACTTGGAATCGAATATACATGTTTTTATATTATAATAATATACAGTTTACAATATATATTTTACAACACAGTGGAGTGGCATTTCCGTGGACAATGTTGATGCATTGCCACCAAAAATGAACTTATCCATTTTCAAATAAACTGAAACAAAATGACAAATCGTTTACATCAGCTATGCATTGTAGAAAATAAATTACAATAGTGGTTATTGGAATATTTATTTTCTGTTTTTGTACATTTATTCAGTGTTTTCAATTAAAGAAGCTAGATGGCGTTTTTACTTTTATATGTAGAATTATTATGTTCTTTAATATTATTTTCTTATTATTTTGAGTTCTAATATTGACTATTAGAAAGTTATCGATTGTTATAAACGGAGATTTTTTTATTTTTTTTTTGTTTCTCAATGACTAATATGTTTGACATTTCATATTATGGTGTTGGTGTCTTTTGGGATCAATAAATAATATTTGAATTTCCTTGTTTCATTGCTTCAGTAATCAGAAAATTTTTACACATAGATAAAGGCCCGGATTCTGAATATTTTACATAAACTCTAATTGAAGCATATTCCTATCGCAAACCCTCTATCCCTACTAATTGAATTCCTTTTTTCGCATTAATAATATTAGTAAGGAATACTACTACGCGGCCTGGGGAAGACATAGGCTACTTATAATCGCAATCAATCGGAAAAAGTACGCTTTAAGGGCGACACGGATTCTTACGCAACGTTGACATGTAGAATAAAATTTTGTTCCTGTTTTCGACGTTGGATGGTTATTTTTACTTTTTTTAGCATGTTTTAAAAACTACGTTAGCGATAATGTTTCCACATTTTGTGTCGTAATTTTTTACGATGGTATTATTTACCATGTTGCCCACTATCGCCATCTAGCGAATGCGAAGGATACTGCTGCAAAACAGCCCAATAATATTATTTTGTTTCGAATACGAACCAATACAGAGTATGTAATAACTCTGTGGCTTTGGCTCATGATTCACTGACCTCTTAACGTGAATCACTTATCTGTGGTCTGGAGAAATATCAAACATCTGTGAGTGAGGGTCATTGTTGCATCATCCGACATTAATGCAATTTTCAGCTCTGAATTAGGAATATTACGCAAAATTAAAAATTATTTCGATCCTGACGCGACGGATAACGTCTACGATAACGACTTTTCGTCGTGTTATCTTATTTATTCGAATTTCGAATATCTTTGCGTTGCATTACAGTAGCGCCTCTAACGGAAAAGTTTGGCATTAATATTTCTAATTCAGAGCTGAACATCTAACCATGGAGAATAGAAGTAAGGAGGAGGAAAAGCTAAAAAGTGCCCGACAAAAGTAATTAAATAATAGTTCCAAAACTGGCCATAATGGCGCTAGAGTGGCAAGGGTGTGTGATATGAAGTTAGCAATAAGAGATGAAGTAAAGTGAGTTGAGTTTAGTTATTTAAAAATTTTTGCGACTTTAGTAGATTAAAAGTAATTAATTCAGTAAATCATTAAAATTCTAATTACTCGTATAGTCGAAAATATTTTTATATAGAAAATCGAAGAAGATGCTAAAATTTAATTATCCGTTTAAATTTTGCCGCTTTACTCCCGTCTGCGTCTGTACCGCCCCCTATTTAACGCTATTTTACGGACACTTTTCATGTATGGAGATTGTATTCCTTACTTCTATTCTCCATGCATCTAACAAGGAGTTTTGCCGGGAAGATCAATGGGTGACATTGTGGAATTCGTATTTGTTCATAAATTTGTGTTATTTCGGTTTTTAATGTGTAATATTGGTAGAATATTAACCATTAAATATTCGTTAACGTGCACAAGTGTGGGCAAGTGGTACAACTTCTAAAAACGTGCTATTTTGTGTTATCCGCCACAACTCCCTAGGGACTTTCAGTAAAGCTTCTACCACTTTACTGAATCGACTGACATGACTCATGGACTGTACTGACTATATATTTGGACTTTGACTAGACTTTAGACTTGACGATATAGGAATACGGTGTTGAAAATTGAAACGAAAGTTCTATTTCCGCCTTTTTAACTTGACACTGGCAAATGGTTATACGCCGATGCCATATATTAGATCTTTACCTATGAAATTGCCTTTTTGTATGAAAAAATTTAAACGAATTTTTTTCATGTATTTTTTATTTGTATTAATCGAAGTAATCACCCATGCAATCAATGCATCTTTGCCAACGCAGTGGCAGTTTATTGATGCCCTTCTTAAATAAATCGGCTGGACGGGAGGCAACAAATTCTTCAAAGGCATTTTGTACTGCCTCTCGGGTATTGAATTTTTTTCCCGCCAAGAAGTTATCCAAATTCTGGAAAAAGTAGTAGTCTGTAGGCGCAAGTTCTGGTGAGTAGGGCGGATGACGGAGAAATTCCAACCCCAGTTCTTGCAACTTGGAGACCGTCTGCTGTGCAGTATGAGGTCGCGCGTTGTCGTGCAGGAGCAGCGGAGACGAGCGATTGACCAATGCTGGTTGGAGATGTGCCAGCTTCTCCATCATTGTGTTCAGTTCTTCACAGTACATATCTGCAGTAATGCTCACCCCGTTTGGTACGAAGCTGTGATGAATCACACCGGATCTAGACCACCAATCAGTGACCATCACTTTTCTAGGGGTAAGATTTCGTTTAGGGCATTGTTTAGGTGCTGACCCAGGATCCAACCAACTTGCTGAGCGTTTGCGGTTATCAAACAGAATCCATTTTTCATCGCGTATCAGGTAACAATGCGGTTCAAAATTCCTTCATTTGTGTGTCTGTTGAGCAGTGCAAGGCACGTCTCGACGCGTACTTCACGCTGGCGATCATTGAGTTCGTGGGGCACCCATTTGTCAAGCTTTTTTACCTTGCCAATTTGACGCAAATGGACCAATTGCTTTGACGCTAACGTCGAATGCTGCTGCTAATTCAGCCGTAGATTGTGTATCATCAGCTTGCACAATCGCCTTAAATTCGTCATTGTCGACCAGTCTTCGGACGACCGCGAGGTTCATTTTTCAGGTCGAAATTTCCAGAACGGAAGCGAGCAAACCAATAACAGTTGGTGCGTTGGTTTGTAGTGTTAGCTCCGTAAACGTCGTTGATCTTGCGTGCCCCTTGTGCCGCGTTGCTGCCACGATGGTACTCATATTCCATAATTACTCGAATTTTTATCGTATCCATGATGACGAAAAAGATTGAAATGCGATGAAAATGTAACACTAATCAATAAACAAATGACTACTTTTGGAAAAAGAATTCCACGTTTTTTAAATAAAATTAATTTGAAATTAGAATTCCTAGCCAAACAAAAATTATTTTGATTTGAAATGGCCAGTACTGCAGAACGGCAATTTCATAGGTAAAGACCTTATAATAATAAAATATAATAAAAAAAAAACATCTAGCAAACAAACAATCAAATCTTTTCTCTTCATTAAATTAGTAATATAGCATGGCATATCTGGAAAATGTTTAACTAATACATATTGCTTTGTTTCAGATTAGGGCAAGCTGTCAAAATTTAAAACACTTTTTCATACTTGGTAACACTAGTAACTAAAGCGCTACCTGGATTTACTGGTATACTCATAGCAACGTTATTCCAAAGTATTAAGATCTGACATGACTACAATTTATGAAAACGATTGAAATTTTTTCACAGTTCGTGTGCTTTATTTCATCTTTGTTTCCACTTAAGCTATTTTCAACTGTAATGAAAAGGAGTTAAATTCGAATTACTTCACTCGGTGCTTACTATTAAGTTTTATGAAGCTATGAAGCGAGTATTTTGAGCATCTAGGTTGCGATTCTGTCGAATTTGGTATGTGTGCCGCGGAAGGAGGCTAGAGGGGCGCGGGGCAGGTGAAAAAAGGGGGGTGAGTAGCCGAATTTGCTGATGCGTAGGCGCAGCGGTTTTGTCGCGGGTTCGAATTGTTATGCCAGTATGGGTCAGAATTCTGTGAGTACCTAGAATCTAGATGGAGAGTAGGTACCTAATAGGTATTTAACGCTAGAGCAACGAAGCTGCACCTGGTCCTCACAGTGGCCATAGACCATTCAACGTAGTTAGTTCTTATACTATCAGGGAATCTAATTCATAAGCATAGAGTGTTCTCATAATTTATTTATATTATAGTTAATGACGGCTTGCAGTCACAATACCAATTTCACGGCCTCTGTGGCTCAGTGGTAAGCGCGTTGGCGCAAGGAACAAAAAGTGTTCTGTGTTCCAGGGTTATGGATGTGTATTAAATACGTGTATCATATTCATATAAAACTGAAACATAAGTATAGTATAAAAGTATTAAATATATTATGTATTTCTGTTGGTAGTATTTCAGTGGTCTGGTACCCGTAGCCCAAGTTCTTCGATAACTTACCACATGACCAGATTGACGTGGTGTTAAAGCGTCCATAGATATTATAATTCTCAATGACTTGTCAGTTTGATATCATAATACATAATAAGTCACGCACAAATTATACAACACACAGCTTGCTCATGATTAAAAGATACTCGAATACTTAATAGTACATATCACTTTCGTGTTTTTTTTGTTTTAGAGCCTGTTCGACGACTACTGATAAGTGTCGATAACTTAATGACATGTTTTGTCTCTGTCGCTCAGTATAAAGTAAGGAGCGACAAAACTTCCGGATAAGCTATCCGACTTTTATTAGGCGATTGTGAAACAGACCCTTAATGTAAATTGTAATATAGTGTATGCTCCAAAACTACTGGACCTATTTTGATGAAATTTAGCACAGATATAGAGTAGACCACGGGGAAGGACATAGGCTACTTTTTATCGCGGGAAACATCTAGTCGTATATATTTTGGTCCAGCCCGCAGTCGCATGTTACATTACATTCTAGGAACCGTGTCTAGCTTATTGCAGTTGCGAAAAGGATAGTAGGCGTAGTAGGTACACAATAATTAGTAAGTATTATTAGCTGCACGGTCAATTAGAATAATATTATTACTGTTGTTAAACAGTGGTAGACAATAGCTACACGGTATGCCCACTCTACAGTCGGCAGCCCAGCGGTGGGCGGCATTAGCGTTTGACCTGGAAACTGTCTATTGTATGATATGAACATGCTGATATGAATATGAACATGCTCATAATACAGGGTCAGATTTAATTATCATAGGCTAAGTGTGAGTGAAGGCATTGGCAATAAAGGCCGTAAGAGTAAAAAAAAGTATAAAATATAGCTGTAAACTGTTTCGTCTCGTAGTGGACGATGTGGAATTTTCAAAAGAAACTCGTAGACAATTTAAACTGAGTAATGCAAGGATTTAGCAGATATATTCTGAATTTTTACAAAGGTATAACGCGTAATAGCTGCGAATGCCGATGTGAGAATGTGACAATTAGTATAAATGTCAATGGTAAAATATTTTCACAACAAAATTATTAACAATTATTATAAACGCCTGTAGAAAATAAATAGCAAAAATATTCGAGATCTTAATCAGGCGTGAACAACAACTGTACTTGGTACTTCAATTTTGGAGTCCTTTCTTCGTGTTATCAATTTTGAATACCGCTATTTATACCGGTAAAATCTAAAATGTGCGGTTAAATTCGACTAAATTAATGTGTCATTGTATTTCACTATTGCAGTATACATTAAAATTGGTAACATTATCGAGAGCTATTGTCTCTTCGAAGTTCGATTACGTTTAGAAACGGAATATAACGTTAATATATATAGATAGATTATCATCATCTTAAATACAAAAGTATTTTTTACTTAAGAGCCATCTTTCGGCCGCATAAAAACCAGCATTTTACTTTTAACTGCACTGGTATTGCGGATGTCGAATGTGGTATTCGCTCACCATCATCCGATCCGTATGCTCGTTCTAGCCCTTGGTATATTCAAGTTCAATCGCGTCTAGCCCCCACGCGGCGGAGAAATGGCGCGACCTTGTTTCTTGACCTACTGACGACGTCGCGGCCACGCACCACGCACACACACATACACCTAGGTAGTAGACACACACACATACAATATAATAGCTCCCCACACCGATTTCGGTGATGGTGACCGGTTTCGTTAAAACCAGACCAGCCTTTGTATTTTAGTAGTGCCCAAGTATGTGTGCTATACACAAGAGCACTGTGTGTGTCTCTCTCTTTACTCTCGTAGCCCAGTGGGATGCATGACCGACACGACAAGAGATCAGACCCAGGCCCTACTTTTTACATTCTCATCCGACACATGGATCATCTTTGTTGTAACACAATCAGCCTGCATTATTCTATTCAGACCTGGAAACAACAGTTTTTGTTGATTCAACATGGGGATCGAACCCACGACCTCCGGAGTCGACAGGCAAGCTACAAACCACTGAACCACGGAGGCGTTAAACATACAAATGTACTAGAACCCATACTAGAGTCACACATGCACACACGAATACTATATATACACTAGCCCCCTTATTAATTAAAACATTTACACCACACCATAATATGCTAATCCATGTTGCTGTCTTTGTCTGTAAAGTGCCTTTTCCAACGTATCAGACTAAGACTGTAACATAGATTCGTCATAGATCCGTGGTGCAAATATTTTTATTAATAAGGAGATACAATTATAGCACTCGTGCATACACACGTGCAGTAAACACTGGACGCGCACACATGCAACATTGTGCACAACAACATGCACAAAGTTTACATTTATTTAGATGTTAACTCGCTCCATGAAATTATAGCGTAACATAGCTCTTAATTTAGATATTACAGTCTTGATAGATTGGTAGCTGTGAGCGATTCTATTGCAACTAAGAACATACACTGGCTCAGGGTCGCAGTGCCATTAATGTATTTCACCTATAGCATTTTATCTCTATTTTTCCATTATTAATAGAACAATTTTGTGCTTCGCCGCGCGACGCGCTTCGACTCTACACCAGTGTGGTTTCCGAACCGGTGGTAGGCATCATGTAGAGTGTAGACCGACGTTCAGAAAGTGTATAAAAATACTAATTTTGAATTATTTTTTTTACTTTTAACTATGACTTAATTTTTCTTTGTCGTAAGAAAAACCACTCGTTTTTGTAGCATTTGTAATTTGAAAATCCGACAGGGCACAGGTACGCAAAAAACAGTTTTCGCGATGCAATTTTAAACCTTTTTATTTATTTCAAATTTACAGTTCAATTTAATTCACTGGCCAACCGTATATACTATCGACATGACTGTCATTTTTTTGTAATTAGAGGCCTATCTCCATAACTGTCAATATTCGGCTCTCACCGTTATCAGGTATGAGGACGTAAATTGGATTCGGCGTTATTTATCGCGAATAAATAATGACGGCGCGCTGTATGCCGAAATGTCATATCATATTTTATTATAGGCATATTTTGGAAATGACACAATGTATGAAAAACGATGATTCCCGAAAGCCATTGAGACCTTGGTCGTACTGTACCTAATATACTTATTCACTTCCGGAGACGTGACCCAAGTAGACTCTTGTCATTGTATATTTTGTGTGAAAATGTCATATACTATGTTCAAATCCAATGTAAACCTATACAAATATACCTACACTATAATGCTACGAAGTTAAACATCGCTTATTTACCTTGCATTAAAGAAATACGGTGGCACGTTGACATAGTCGAATTAATTATTTTTGTTAACGTTCAGTTGAAATTGGATCTGCAGCGAGTCATAAATGGCCACACTAAGTGAATCGCACTGTGAAACATCCACGTTTGAAGAAGTCGCTCATACGGCCGCTCATACTTAAGGAGTCACGTAGTAGAGGTTTCGACAGAAACTGTATGGACTTTATGTCAAAGCATTAATTAATGTGTCCGAGTGCGGCCGTAACAGTAACTTCTCATAATTCTACTTATTGACAATTATTAACTAAATCTTATCATGTGTACCATTTTTCGCATTTCCATTAAAAACTGTAGTGTAAAAAGTGTTGTGTGCAAATGTTATATGATTTTTAGAAAATCTTGTAAGAGCAACTTCTTCAACATAGTCCAGGAAAATTAGGAGTTTCACCTCGGAATGATAGATATATAAGTAGGTTGGGTTAGGTTACACGTAGGGTTTGCAGATTGTCTACATAAAGTCTAAGGTCAAAAAAATTATTTTTTTACATATTTATTGCATATATGTCGTTTCCTATGGGTTTTATGCGGCTTGTATTTATTTTAAATATTGTAGAGGATTTTTTTTTTTAACTTGAACCATTTTCGAAATAGAGGGAAGAGCGCAGCAGCAGCAGTATTTAAATATTTAAGACTTTAGAGTGGCATTCGAGGCACCTGTAGTCTCGATTACATACACGCCGGTCGCCGTTAAAACGAATACCTATGTAGAATTTGTGATTTGCCCTCCTTGACGTCGCTACAGTGAACCGTCGACTCCCAGGGGACGCGCCGCACTGGTCGGGAGCTCCCGCTTTACAAGTCTATCCCAGAAGCTAGGCTAGATACATCAATAACATGTCTAACTGGGCCCTTGACATCGTTTAATTTCTGTCTAAAAATGTAACCAATGACAATGCATCAATTAATTACTAGCCCGACTACACGCAGCTGGTCGTTCGGCAACAAAGGTTACACGGTGCTTAACATATCTGGTCTAGAATCTAGAGCCGAACAGAAAGTTTATTTATTACTATATTAAGGAATAAGGTGGCCATTTTTTATTTAGCGGCACACACAGTAATGACACTAGTGACTACCGGTACAGTGGCGAATTTTAATATTTTTTCACTTACTATGGGTAATAAATGTAAAGGTTCGCGGGGAATGTTGTCAGTAGGTGAATTAAGGGATATTAAATTGATGATTTTTTGATGTCGGGCTATAGATATTACTTATTAGCATATTATCAAATAATAATTGGGGAAATTCATCTGCTCGAAAAAGGAGCTGCCCTTACAACATTGTCTATAACTATAATTAAGAATTTTAAATGCTGTAAAAATTTTCTGCAAAATAATCGTTTGGTGTCTGGCCTGGCGATGACTGATGAGACGCATATATATATTTTTTATTTTTACAGAGGAGGCAATCCTCTTATGTACAAAGGCATCGGCTTACGGTCCATCCATTACCATCAGGCAATCCATATCCTCGTTTGTCTATTTTAAAACATGTACGGGTGTGCCTAATATTTTCCAAGACTTGCCGAGAATTCGTCTAACTATCGAAGTTAGGGCCAGATTTTATCTCACATAGACAAGACTGCCTTACGATTAAAACATTTTGACAGTCTTAAGACAGTCGTGTCGCTCCTAAACAGTTTCGTCTATGAAACGTTTTGTTTCATGTGTGCGCATCTTCCTTTATATTATATTTTGAAATGCAATGGACTGTCTCAAGACTGTTCGAGTGAGCGCTCTTGCTGACCAGTGACCATGCACAAACATAACTTTTTTTGTTACTAGGATTAAAAATATTTTATTAGTATCATAAAAATTCAAAGTCAACGCAATAAAACATATAACGGTACTCGTGCTTTGTGCTCCTCGGAACGGGAAATTCCTTTTTGTTACTTTACGGCGAGCGGTTTTCTTTGATCTTTTTATTTTGTCTTAAGGATTTTCAATGAATGTTTACCGTTATCTGGACCTGGACTTATTTATCCAAAACAAAATTAAATAACTTAAGTTACCCCCGAATCCTCAAGCTGTGAGCGAGCTGATGATGATGAGTCATAGCTAAGAAAACTCTCGATCATGTCAGCTTTTAAACATAAATAACCTAACCAAGAGCATATCAGGCTCAGCACATGTCTAAGGAGGGTTCGGTAACTATCGAGGCGTATTAGGTTTTTTTTTTTCAAATTATTTCAAAGCTAGTTTCCGATTTCGTTCAAAATAATTTTCCTAAAGAGTATTTAGCATGGTATATCAGCATGGACAATTGCAAGTTTCCAAGTCTAATAGTTTAGAAATGCCAGGAGAGTTCAGGAGACCAACTTTTAAATCACTTCGGAGGCCAATTACTCCAAAACGGTGAACTTTGTAAAATAGTCATGGAAGAAAGATTTTGACCCCCACACGATGTGGTAGAATGAAAAAATATTTTTTAGTACCCCACGAGAATGCTATACTTTTTCGGGATAAAATGTAGCCTACGATTTAATCCAGTGCCTAAACTACTAGCATAACAAATTTCACCAAAATCCGTTCAGTAGTTTTAGCGTGAAAGAGTAACAAACATCCATCCATCCATCCATCCTCATAAACTTTCACATTGATATTAGTACATACGGTAATTTATGTAGTGGTGCATGTTGTCCTTTACAGTTTACGGAAATCTAGCGGTAATTAACCCCTGTGTTCATAGCTATGCCTAATAAATCTAACCTAAATAGCCTAAAAGAACAGTAAAATAATCAGCGACTTTAGCCAAGTCGCTGACATAGCGATGCTTCTGTCACTTATCGATGATTACGTCAATCCCATACGTTATAGTTTTCGAACTTTATCGTCGTCATGAGCGATGGCAACTTGAGCCTTGGCTAAAGGCTCAGGGTGCCAGTTCAGAGATCAGCAGTAAGTGTGTCAGTGAGAGTGCGGCGTGTAGTGCGGCGCGCGGCGCGCTGGATCAGTTACTCCCGCGAACTTACTTTTACTTTTACATCCCGGCAATTGGCATACAGGCGAATACATACCTACTGACATTCTTCACACGTGGACCGTGGTTAATGCCCAAGGATCAAGTTGGTTGTCCCATAGGAATCGACGCCTCTGTGGCTCCGTGGTTAGCGCGTCGGCTCTAGCCGAAGGTCGCGGGTTGAAATCCCGCCGAGTAAACATATAAAGTTTTCAATATATAAGGTTCAAGATGTAAATTAAATACGAGTATGTGTATAACTCAATAGAATATTTTTTTAAATATATGTATCTTTTAAAAGTATTAAATATTATTGCCGTTGTCTGGTCCCTGTAGCGCAAGTTCTTCGGATATTTACCACGGGGCCAGATTGACGTAGTGAGACCGTGTGAAGCGTCCGTAAAAATAGGCGGACACTGACGGGTACCCCTGAGATCACATCAAAAGGCTTTTGTGGTTGGTTACCACTGTCGATCCTGCTACACAGGAGTTGCATTGTGGTTGGCCAATTGCCCGCTTTTAAATAGGCGGAGATAGTCTCGTTTCTTACATATATGTAAGAAACGAGATTTTCCGAATAGTTATATGGGAAGAGTTTTAACCGTAACAGAGAGCTAGATACCGGATAAGGTCCTCTACTTTACATGCTTGTATACAGAAGTGAGAAGACCATTTATTATGATATTTATTCAGATCCACTTTAATATAAATACAAAGATAAAATAAGACAAAAATAATATGCCATTGTATTCCTTAATTGTGCACTAAGTTAGTGATAACGTCATTCGGCTCTGTATAACGCCAGTGACCTTGAGCGTCAAGTCCCACACTAATTTTGTACACAAGGGCGTATCGCGCCGACGCGACGGGAGAGTATTGAAATCGGATAAAAAATCGCTATAAATATTTGAGACAAAAACTAAAACGGTCTTCCCTGAGTCTTGCCTTACTTAAAATACTGAAATAATTTTCACACTCGTGTGACTTATAGAAGAAAAGAAAAAAGGTTTTAACTTAGAATATTTTTAAATCAATATTTTAATAAAAATTTCAATTTATAAAAAGACAGTCCACGGCTAAATATAATGTAGATTAACATATATTTTTTTTTGATTTTGCAATACGACCATGACAGAAAAAAAGTTTCAAAGAACTCCAATTTTCAGTTCTATCCAGCGCACAACCCGTTAATTTGGTAGCATTATAGGCTTTTATTGTTCTATTTGTTTGCGTTAAGATTCAATTGGATGTAAGTACACTGAGTACTAAGTAAACTGCTATGTGGCAGGCGAGTTTAATTTTTCTATTATTATCCAAGACAAAATTAAATTGTAATATTTTTTTGTTGGATCATAGTCATTATCAGAAGTCCTGCAGGCTTATATGTTGACGACTTAACAAAATGTTATATTTAAACTAGCGCAGTAAAAAAAAGTACTACTAAAAAGTACATTTTAAAACAAATGCTGTATTTAAGTACAATGAATAATTGTGTGTGCGTGTGTGTATGTATGAATTAGTGACACTGGGGGCCACACCAAGGGCTAAAATACTAGTTAAAATAAAAAGTTAATAAATTAAACAATGATACTTCTTAAACTTTTATTAAAATCAATTATGTAGTACTACATTTAAATTACATGCTGTAAAGGGTCATATTGATCTATAATAAATGCACAATGTATTGAAGGTACTTAATTGGATAAGGATTTAATGATGTATTGCTTAAAATTGCTTCGTAAATAAGCCATTACTCCTCGTAAAAAGTAAAGAATAAAAAATCGTTAGTGTGGGTTATCCCTGAGAGATAGACATATACCATCGCGAACTTTTTTGTAGACTTTTTTAAGGTTTACATTATTTTGATCTATCTCGTAGGGTTCAGCCAGCGTTTGCATTGTATGCGCAAAAATGTGCCTATTTACGACATTAGAAACCTCTAAAATTATTATATATGGTTCTCTACTATATCATGTAATATGTATGTTATATACATATAAAAAATTCCTCTTGAATCACTCTATCTATTAAAAAAACCCGCATCAAAATTCGTTGCGTAGTTTTAAAGATCTAAACATACATCGGGACGGACAAATAAAGCGACTTTGTTTTATAGTGCGGGATTTGGGTGTTACGTTTGACTCATCGTTATCGATTATACACCACTATGATTACATCTGTAATAAAGGAAATAAAATGCCAAACCTTTCTAAAGTACCAAGATATGGATCGTACTATATGCTGCCCTGGTTAGATATTATATCCTTGAATATTGCTCATCGGTCTGGTGTTCCATATATCACAACCACGTTGACAGGATAGAATCAATTCAGCGGAGATTTGTAAGACTTCTATGTATTAAGTGCGTGATTAGAAAAAAAGTACCTTTGTATGAAGAAATACTTACTAAGTATTTCTTCATACAAAGGTACTTTTTCCGTCCGGTTCCGTCTAATGAGTCTGGAAGGGCGTAGGCAGGTCTCCGATTTACATAAATCTGCATAGTAAATGCCATATTGGACACGCAGATTTTAGAAGAAATCTAAATAAAGATTCCTACCCGATCCGTGCGTATACCTCAACTCTTTGACATACCTCGATACAGAAATAATCTAGCAAAAAATAGTCCCATGGTTAGAATGTGTACATTATATAACAATATATGTTCTGAATATGACATATTTTTAGTAGTTTACTGTCTTTTCAGAATGAATTAAGCAAATGTTCAAAATCTAAATCATAATTAAAATTATAAAGAATTTTAATGCAACTAATTAATAATATTACTTATGATGTAATCTTAACTTAATTTATTGACATATTTATAGAATTTCATGAATGGTATTCACAAATTTAATTATTTGTATTTAAAATGTATAAGTAATTATCTGTACGTAAAATAATTAATTATTATAAACTAATATTACTACATTGAATGAATTGGTTTATTATTATTGAATGTTATGCAAAGTAATTCTAATTATGGTAAAATAGGCTGACTTATTTTAATATCTTAATTTTAATATTTAAATTGTATTTAATGGGAAGTACTTGATGTTCTTTATTAATTTTATAGAATGTTTTCTTTTTAATCAAATGTTGTGTATAGTAGTTATAGGACTACAGTGTGAAAGGTTTTTTCTTTATTGTTTCTTTTTAGTATGTCATATAAGTCTACTTTGATGTCTGTTACTATACCTAATAAATAAATAAATAAATAAATAAATAAATAAATAGATAAATACTATACAGTGATGACGCATAATATTATATCCATTGAAACCTCCTAAACAACTAACGGTAGAACGTGAAGTCATCATGCATACATGCGCCTCTGCTTGATAAAGTGAGCTTTTTTTTTTCGATGAACATATCCAAAAGTTGCTCTCGTGTACTGCGCAGACCCATGGGCACTATAAAATAACTCAACGAAACCAGCCACCGCCACCGAATTCGTTGCGGGTGCAATTTTTAACCAGTTGCAGGTGAATAATCTACTTCTGCAACATGCATGGTGTCTACTGCTCCCACACGCCACAGCAAACATCCGAATACATTTGAATGTCCATTCCCACCGGTTCCGAGACTGGGTTAGCGTGCTCCCAGCTGCGATTGTCCCAATATTTGTACAACGCAAGGGCCTTATCTTGTGCATAAATTATGGACGTATGTAAGCTTCAGATTCGGAGAATTAGTTCTTCGTATTGCGGTAGTCAGTAGAGTGAGAGGCAGACTTAAAGTGGGCTATTACAGTATTCAGCTAATTAAATCTTACAATAGTACAGATTCGATGCAGTCTTGATATTATGAACACACAAAAAAATGTGTACAGCCTACTATAATTGCCTCCTTTTTTTTGAAGTCGGTTAAAATAGCAGAATCGTATTCTGATAAACGTTTAACGCATTTTGATTTGTTCAAAGTCAAAAAATTGGTTTATGATATTCTCATATACTTGTATATGACACGATTCATTTACAATTGATTGAAAGTAAATTAAAAGTCTTAGGGTTCTGGTTGCAGGTACTAATATTATGAGTACATGTGAATTGGCTATTAACGCGGAGAGCGCTAAATTGTAACCTATGAACTTACTTTAAACTTATAAAAAAGTTCTACATCATCCTGCAGAACGAAGAACTTTAACGGAAGCTTAACATTAATTACTCCTTTAAATATACATTTTACGACAAATAAGGAAACACTTCTCAGACTCGCCCGCGCACAACGGTAGTGTCCGTGGTATTCAATGAATCGGCGTTTGTTTGGCCATTCGAGGTCAGTGGGCCAATCGATGACGATCTATGGCCTAGTTTGGATCAATTCGACGAGATGACTTGTCGACGCAGGTATTATACTAGTCTTTCGGTACAGATTAATAAAATGTTTATTATCACGAATACTCTGGCTAAACAAAATTAATTGATCACTTGGATTTTTAAAATACTTAAATTATGTTGATTCTTCCTGGAATCTAAACAATTTAAATAACTTATGATCATAGTTTGAGTCACCGCGATGTTCTACTGATGTAACAAAGTATGTAAATGCTATTTCTTAATACCAATATTTTAATCTGGAAATATTTTTGTTATTTGTCGTGTGTTTTTAGTCAGAAACTATTAGACTATAATACCAAGTATAGTAATCATTATTATAACCTGTTTATACAATTAGATTTATTTTAAAAAGGAGATATATTTTTTTATTAGATAGATGACTTGTAATTTATATCCGCAAATTCAGAATAGTCTCAACTGCAGAATATACTTTTCACCCGAAGGGCGCATCTACCTTATGCTGCAGGCGACTGTTCTTTATTTTTCACTGGGCTTATTATTCTAAGCCAGATAATAGTCAGGAACTCCGAACCTTACGCGCCGCAGCTTTTGGAATTCGTTGAATGAAATTATATGAAACCTCGCTTACTGTACTGCGCGTAAGGTGCTGAGGTGTTACGTGTGTTCAGCTTTAATAGCGGCGATACATCCCAGCGTTGCCGAGTGATGGCCAGCGCCAACGTGTAGACAGCCGATTAACCTTGCCTTGTCATCGCTCGGTGTCGCTCGTCTAGTAATAGAATTTCGTTTTACAGCAACCCGGAGCGGGCTTGCACATGAACCGATCCTCACTGTGTGTCTCCGTTCCGAGAGCTCGTACGGTCGGCCCGTACGGGTCTCCCGGACAGCTGTGTAACCAGCCTTAGAGCCGATAGTGCCATGCAAAACCGCGTGTTTACGGATGTGGCGCGCGTGCCACTGGCCCACTTTCCACCGCCCGTCCCGCTCGCACACGCTGTCTAGCTCACACGGCCACGGTCAAGGCTTTTGGTGATAAGTTGATAACATACTTACCTTTTTTGGGAAGTGTTACTATCAGTTAGCTCTACATCATTGGTATTGTTGTCTCATTTTATGTGATAACCAACAATATCGCTCTATAATCTTACCAATTTAAGTGTCACCACGCAATAAAAAAGCACAGTGACACATTTATTTGGTCGAATTGAATTAGATCTGAATACGGATTATATATTAACCCCTCCAATCTACCTCTCATCATAAGTTTGGTCGTTTGTTGGCTGTATATAAGACAAAAAAATTGTGAATAATTTTAATAAGTAAAGATCTTAAGATCTGAATTGACAGATTCAGATCATTTCTTAACACTCTCGATAATTAACAAGTCTAGATTTCGTTTTTTTCTCACAAATAATTTTAGAAAAGAAAAAAAATAGGAAAAGTATTTTGATCACAAGAGACGATGATGAAATAATGATAATAATATTTTCTCATATTTTAAATGCCCGTGGAATTTTATGAACCTAATAACCAGGAATATTATATTATTACATGGGTCGTGTGAGGCGTTGAAGTCTTTTATATGGAAAATAATTTTTGTTTCTTTCACATACCTTTGTAAATTATTATTTTTTAAGCTTAAAATGTGAAAATATGATCACCTTAAATTATTTAAATACCTTCTAGATATTTTTATAGTAAAAACTTTATAAATATTTATTTTATGAATATCTTTGTATCTTTATAAGTAAAGACTGTGTCAAAACATAGATCGAAGTCTGTTTCATAATATGCTATGGTACTGATGACGAGATGATGATGTGATGATGATGTTGAGAGACAGACGATTATGCTGTCTCGTTCTGAGTAAGTGTGTCACACTTAGCATAGCAACCCCGTGTTTAAAACTTTCTCATTCCCAGCGGCGGACATGAGAAGATACACTTTACTTACCACACGAAACTCGACTCCAATACCTTTCATTGGAGTGTATTATCGCTTGCGAATCTCGAAAGAAGATACACTTTACTTACCACGAGAAATTGAACTCTATGTCCTTGTGATAGGGTGTGATATCGTGTGCGTATCCCAAATGTCACTCTCGGGTTGAAGTTCAGCTTGAGGGCGCGCATTTCTCCGCAAAGGGCGGCCTGACCTTAGGCTGGAGGCGCAGCACCGATGACACCGATAGGTAAACAAGCGGAACAGGGAGTGTCGGTAGTTTTGTTGATGCATCTAAATATTTTCGCTCATTTTCAATAACTTTTCTTGGCTTCTTGAAATGAAAATTATATCAATCAACTAGGTATTATGAAATTCTTAGCGCATTTTTAACACTTCCGAAGGTCAGTGTAGAAATCAAATTTATCTCTAAAACTTAGTGTTATGTAGTACACGTAACAATTGTATGTTTTTTAAAAGTGTATTTTTAAATCATGTAACTTAAAGTTTGTTACTCAATCGCGTCAAAAAAATCTTAAATAATATTAAATAGAAATAAATTCAATGCCATAAATTGTCTTTTAAAGCTGTTTTGCCATAGTTTGTATGTATTGATTTGCTTCCAAACACCTGCGCTGAGCACAGACTACCATAAAAAATAACTGCAATATTATTATTAACCGCATCCTTTTTCTGGAAGTCGGTTAATAATCGGAACCATAGTAATGAGCCGACAAAAAATCTGTCGCATACAATGATATTGCCGCGCGGTGAAATCGAGCCGTCAGTTGCCGTAAGTGGGTTGGAGAAAGAGTCTCGACGAAGTACCGACAGCAGACAAATTAAATTACATTTTCATGTTTTATGTAAAGAAGGTGGTCCGTATGGCCTTAGATTTGTTGCGATGGTTTATTATTTGGCTGTTAAAAAATTTAAAAAATAATGATAAAAGAAAGCGTCTAAAGTTTTTGATTAAAAAAGGTGAAAACTAGGCTTTTGATTTAATGATGATAATTATGGCCGACCTTTTTTATACGCGTAAGTAGCTTATATAGTTAAGTAGCTTATATCCGTCCCCGTAATCTACTCTATATCTGTGCCACATTACATCAAAAAGGGTTCAGTAGTTTCGGAGCCTATTCAATGGAAGCAAAATTATTAATTAAATAATAGTACCCGGGAGACGCGAGCTTTGCTCGGTGTTTTAGTAGAATGATGAAATAGTAAAAAAAAAAATATAAAAGAAAAAGTAAAGTAAAGCAAGTAAAAATAATAAGAATCACAAAAATATTTATCTTACCGGGATTCGAACCCACCACATTCCGAATTTCCAAGCAATGCAAAAATTAAAAGCATACCAAACTACCAATCAGACTGACGTAAGAGTCGAAATTATTGATATATTGTTGCACGACGAAATAAAAAATACATATTGCTTAAAATGCGCGAAAACAAAATCTAAGGGATAAGACCTAGCTAGATCAATTTTTCTCCCCCAAAACTGCCTGCGTACTCAACTTCATGGTAATACTTGTAGCCGTTGTCGAGATACCGGTTATATATATACAAGATCGCCTCGGTTAAATTATAAGATTAGTAAAGATAATTAATACTGTATGAAAATTGAAACGGCAAAATATTATCTTGGCGGTCGGTCAACGAATTCATCAATTCGACGCCGAAATCCGATGACGTCACAATTGCAGTCGTGCAAAGTTGATGAGTGAAAATGTTACATGAAATACTGAAACTGTTATCGACTACATTCGTAAAACCATTGAATATATATTTTTTAATAACAGTTGAAAATAATATAACGCTCAAATATTCATACGCTAAGTTAACAGTCTGTCTGTTAAGTCTGTTCGATGTAATGTTTAAGACATAATAATCAATGAATATCTTACACTTTGTTACGTCATGTGGAACATCTGTATATTGTCATCATGTCGAAATTATTTTTTGAATATTGAAAAAGAAAAACCTCGTCTGCCGACCGTGCCGTGTGTCATACCGCATACGTTTTCTCCGCCCTGCACCTGCCGCAAAAACGCCGTGCACTATGTACATTGAATACTAGTTTCACATCCGACTTTCTTCCTGTGTGAGCTTACCACTTCACAGCTTTGTTCGATCTTGTCTCTGGCCTACATTACTTTTCACACTTTTGTCTTCGTTCAAATTGCGACGTCTACAACCATTATATTTTATGGAGGCTGACAAATTATCATAAGTATACCAAGTTAGTTTTAATGAGGAAGAAATGTGAATAAAACTTAAATTAATTTGAGGAATAAAGTAGCGCACAGTATCTGGAGCGAGTCCGTTTAACTTTACTGCCTACACAGTGTAACATTTCTCTTTAAAATATCAGTCATCAAAGTCAGTTTCTGATCGCAAATTAAAAGTCATGTTAACAAAAATCTCAATTTATTTTACATTAATTTACACTTATGCGATAGTGGAAAACCTCTCGAAAAATATAACATTTGATCATTATTAACAATACGTGTCATGTCCCTAGTAGAATTCGTACTGGGACTACATAAGAAACAAAGAGTACCTCAAGGATTTACAGGATAATTACAAAATTACAATTACAAATAAATACTTAGCCTACCTTACAACTATAAAGGTACTTTTAAGCCTACTCTGTGGGGAACGCCTAGTGTGAAACACTTTATATTTATGGGTTCTATTTATATTTATGGGTTTTATTTATTTATATTTATGGAGATTTATTTGGAGCGTTTCACAATCGCGCTTCCTACCCACAGCGCGTAGTCTGTTAACGCCCATCGGCCAGTTACGACGCACCAATGGTATGAAAATTGTGTTTCAATTGTAGCAAAAATGAAACAAAACGTGCAAAATGGAATGTACTTAATTGTAAATATTGTAATTTTACAAGCTGGCCAATCAATTAGATCTGTTGCAATGTTATGCAAGCCTGGTGTTTTATTGCTAGCTGTTGTAAACTTTACTAATGAAATTATTGTTATTTTTTCTGTAGTCGTCGGAACTGGTCTCATACACATAACATGCCTGCTTGCATGCATGCACATCAGATGCATGCGTTCTCTCCCCAGGCGTCCCACTACGGCTCGTTTAAATGCAATAAGTATTTAGTGTAGCAATTAATAATACTATTTCAGGGTTTTCAGCTGCCCTAAATAGATTGCGCAAGAGCGGATCGCCGCTATTAGAACGAAGTTTTTCATCGCTTCCCGGACGCGGCGGTTCCGCTCGCATGCGTCCGATTACTCGCATTTTTCCACCAATTAAAAGGGTTTAGGTTTAATATGTTGTGTGGCCAGTCTATACTGTTGCTGCGTCTATGTAAAAATCTAACTCTTTATAACGATAAATGATGAGTAAGATTACAACCTTATTTTGTAGAAATATACACAAAATCATTCAGTTGTATTCAGCAGCTTGCGGTTAAAGTTTTTTAACGTACTGTATTAAAAAACTGTATATATATATATATATATATATATATATATATATATATATATATATATATATATATATATATATATATATATATATTTTACAGTTTATCATTTGCAAAGGAAAAAAAATGATTCGGAACGTCGGATGTTTCAGTTTTGCGCAGTAATAAATACCTAAAATTATTAAATATACAATAAACTACGTTTATCTACAAATTATTGGAAGTATATATTTTATGAATATAATAAACGTAGTAGCACAAAAAGGAAATTTTCAGCTCAGATTTAAAATAGGTTTGCCAAATTTTAAAGAATTTGAAAATATAAAAGGAAATCCTTTAAAATTGTTAAGAAATAAGGCAATGTTTTATTTTAAAAAGTCTAAGGATATAACCACAAAATTTATGAAATAAGAAGTATTTGCTTCCTATTTAATTTGACCTAACAATTATAATGATGAAAGAACTACGTTTGTGACGTCACAGAAACGTTTATAGAATAATATAGCAAAATTACATTTACTAGCCTCGTTTGCTTTGTCTCGATACATAAAATATACAATAAGCTACCTAACATATAACTGACTACGACAACGTAAACATAGTGGAATGGAAGATTTCGGGAGTGAAAGTATGCTTTGTATACATTGACGTGAAAAATAATTTGATAATATAATACAAAATATGATGCATTGAATTGACCTTTAGGTAAAGTCATATTTCGGTTTTACTACTCTACATTTAGAGATGAATGTTGTAATGGAAATCTAATTTTTCAGTCACTGTGCTGCAAAAGATCTTTTTTTTGAAAAGTTGAGCAAAATATTATTTCAGGACGATTTACTGCAGTGCGTGAGATTTTAATTTGCCTTTGGACTTTTGACACGCTTGCGTATTATTGGAATGCTTACTAAAGTTAAACCGAATAATAGACACCGATAGTTACGAAGTGTGATAAGTACATACACCGGCACTATATATACCCGAAATTCGCTAGAAACAAACGAAAACATAAAAACCTCTACGCAACAATATAAAAATATTATCTACAAGAAACAATAGAGATACTTAAAACTAGTTAACATTGCACTTTTCCTGTGTTATTACAAAGTTTCTGAGTAATACGTTAATATACTTAAATTATATTAGTAATATACAAGATAGTCAGTGAGATTCTACACACACATACACACACACGCACACACATACAATGCGCTAGTCCCGGCCAATCCGTTTGTGGATCTGCTGATGTTTGATGAGGTGCGCCTTCTGACGGAAAGCCTTGGCGCAGACGTCACATCGGAAGGGTTTCTCACCAGTATGGGTCCGGAGGTGTACCTTGATATTGGACTTGTTCAGGAAGCCCCTATTGCAGATGCCGCAGCGGTGCACGGGCTTCTCCTTCCCCAAAAGTCCGGATAATTCCGCCGAGGCCGATGCGAAGGCCATGGAACTGCTGTGTATGCTGTTGCTCGCCTGCTTGGCCTTGGCCCGGCTACGCTTGCTCTTGTTGATGGGGGTCACGGTGGTGGTGTGCGCGTGTGGGTACCCCAGCAGCCTCTCGGGGCTGCAGAGGCCCTCGGGCTTGAGGCTGAGCGCGTAGTGCGAGTAGCGGCCGTTGAGCAGCGCACCGTCCGTCGTAGACACCGCGTTTCCGGGCGGGGATGAGGTCGAGATCACGTCCATGCCGTAGCTGGTCGAGCTCGGCGCCTCCTGCTTGACCGGCGGCCCGTTCTGCAGCCTGTTCTGCAGCATTGGCATGTACGTCTGCGACAGTATGTGCTGCAGCGTCGATCCCGCCTGGCCGAGATTCTTCTGCAGAAATTCGTGATTTTTCGAGAATTCTTGGCTCTTGCAGAATTCCAGCCCTTGATGGCTCGGCGGGGGTGAGTTGGGAACTCCGAACTCGGACAGGTCCTGAGGAACGATCTTGTCGCCCTGCTGGCTGTACGCGCCGCTGATCCACGCGTCGATATCCATCCAGCTGTCCCGCGAGTCATTGCGCTCGGGATCCTCGGGCTGCGACGGCACGGTGGTGTCGGCGATCGCGGAGCCGATGATAGCTGCGATGTCCTCGATGGAGCTGATGTCGTCGAACAGCTTGGTCGGCGGGGAGCATGACGCCGCACAGGAGTCCGCCGCGCCGGACGCCGTCGACTCCGCGAAGGGCTTCGTCTCCGGCGCATCCAAGGGGAAGGGTTTGATGTCCTCCAAATCGGGAGGTTCGGAATCTGCAGCGCACGTCGAGGAGGAGACCACGTCGTGGTCGGCGCCGTAGCCGCTCTGCGTGGGGAAGTTGTTGTTCTCCTCCGGAAGGCGTTGGGCGATGGCGTGGAAGTGGTGGCCGGAGATGCCGTTGATGGAGAGGTGGCCGGTGTAGCCGGTGAAGGGGGGGAGTGGCTTGAGCTCGGCGAGGGGCGGGGGCAGCAGGGAATCGAGCAGCTCGTGCGGCTGCGGCGGGTCCAGCTTGGGGTCGAGCCAGCAGGCGCTGAGCAGCAGCTCGTCGCCCGCACCCGCCGCGCACTTCATGCCGCGCCTCACCGCCACGCCGCCATACTTGGACGCCGCCACCCTGCCAGTGCCGCGGGCTCTGCAACAACACACGAACATATAAAAAAAGTCTTCTGTTTCTTTGAAAGCATCGAACAAGAACGCGAAAGATGTAACTTTTAATTGAACCACTTTTGAAAGACTTAAATAACATTCTCATTTGGCCCAATGATGACGATGTTACAAAAAGGTGTGAAGACTCTAGCGTTTAAAGTAGGTAAATTGTTTAAAAAGACCGTTCCAACATTTTAAGAATTTTAACCAGAACAATCTACCTACTCTACTTAAGCTTGAAGAATGTAGACCATTTAAAAGACTAAATTAAAATAATATGCTATATAATAGTATACTTTTTAGTTGTTTTTACTAAACCAATGAGCCGTCGCGGATATAGTAACGGGTACGGAACCAATGTATACAAAAACAATGAGTCGTCGCGGATATAGTAACGGGTACGGGACCAATGTATACAAAAACAATGAGCCGTCGCGGATATAGTAACGGGTACGGGACCAATGTATACAAAAACAATGAGCAGTCGTTGATAAAGTAACGGGTACGGGACCAATGTATACAAAAACAATGAGCCATCGCGGATATAGTAATGAGTACGGGACCAATGTAGACAAAACCAATAAGTCGTCGCGGATATAGTAACGGGTACGGGGCCAAGTAGACAAAACCATAGAGTCGTCGCGGATATAGTAACGGGTATGGGACCAATGTAGACTTTTGTTATTTTTTCGTTATAAAATTGTGTAAAATACACACGACAAAAGATAATGTCGAAATAAGCATTCTAACGTAAAAAACTCAATTATTGATTAATTTAGTAGGTTGAGTGCGAAATCACCTCTGCAGTTTCCAACCGCTTCGCTTCAGTAGGTATCGGTGCTGCCACCATTTTTATTTTAATATACAACAAACCGTTTCCTTATAATAATTTTGCAACGAATTGCTTCATCTATAATTGTCGTGCGTTTTGTTGCGAGTCTGTGACTAAATCTAATCGAATAATGAATATTTGTTGCAGTCAAAAGCTTGTAAGATTTAACTAGCAAGCACAATGCTGGCTTTATACGAAATTACATGATTAAAACTAATATGTTAGCCTTTGGACACAATTTTGTTATAATGGTAAAGTTTTTCTAAAATTTTCCGAAAGTAATACCACCATATTTTCAAGTTTGTAACTCGACTGTTTGAAATTCAAACTAGTATACTACTTTTGACCTAAAACTAACAAAAAACTTGCACGCTACAGAAAGCATGTCAAAATTATAATAAAACTGTTGGTGTGCTCGCCAGTCGCGGAGCGCGGGTAACAGTAAATAAGATAATGCAGTAGGTTAATGTTGAACAGAATTAATTACCAGCTTAAATGGACAATAACTTATATTATTACTTTGTAACTTTGAAGTCTCTGCTATTCCTGTTTAATAAGGAATAGCAGATTAATTGCATTTAATTCCTGTTTGACAATCTCCAATTAAGCGACAAATAGCTCTTATGCGGGAGTTTTGTCTCTGTCGCTCAGTATAAAGTAAGCAGCGACAAAACTTCCGCACAAGCTATTCGACAATTAGTAGTAGTAGTCGATTGTGAAAGAAGCCCTAAGTCTTTTAATTTCGATTTTCATTTAACGTAATAAGACTAATATAACAGAATTTACAAGATGGTATTCTGCCTTTGTGTTCTGCAATAATATTATGAATTTCAAGTACCTGAATACGAAGTTAACCCAGACGATTTTAGGGCCTGTGTCACAATCTACTGATAAAGTCCAAGTCAATTTTTTTATTCAAAATAGGTATTTCGATACTATGAAAGTTTGTGAACATAAATGGATGGTCCTTCCATCTATCTTCCATGTTCCATGTTAGTTACTGAAACGCAAAAACTACTAAAAAAATTTTGATTAAATTTGTTATCCAGTTAATCCAGAGACTAAACTACTACAGTTTAGTCTCTGGATTAAAGCATAGGCTAGTTTTACCCCAAAAAAAGCACAGTATTCTACTGTATTTACGCGGACGGAGGCCCGGGCAAAAGCTAAGTGATAGTTTGGTGTCGATGAAGTATACACGATTCAGGGCAGAGAGGCTCGTGCAGCTGACTCGCCGGTCGCCGGTCGCCGGTCGCCGGTCGCCGGTCGCCGGTCGCCGTGTTCGCCGAGTGGACCGGAATGTGCTTACTAATATTTATATTGTACGTTCTTATTAGTACTGCAACTGTAAATAAATTCACTTTTCTCGTCACTATCTTTATCGAAGTTACCCGAAAGTCAGTAAATTAAAAAACAGATTGATACAATAACTATTTTTTTAAATAAAAAATATAACCCGACTAAGTAAATTATATAGCCAATGTTACCCGGCCTATTATTATGAAGCTATTGACAAGTCGTTCATTAAAATCGGATCACTAGTTCAGTCGGCACGGCGGAACAAACATACATACATAGATTGCCAAAATCATTACCCTTCCTTTAGTCGGGTAAAAAAGACGACCTGCTAAAAACAGGACCTGATTAAAATGGTCTATGCGTTCCGATAAAATGTTAACGGGGGTCAAATACACATTACCTCAATTGTGTTCCATTTTAAAAATAATGCAGCAATCCGACTTCGACTCCGATTGCACTTTTCAATTAATTGTTGCACGCACTGCGTTGGTCAACGCTTGCAATAGTGCGCAAAAACACAGATTTGTCTCGCTACCGAGTGCGCGGCCTTGAGTGCGCACGCGCAGGTCGACGCCCGCTGCGCAACCCAAAACTGCACAAAAACTGTCGCGCAACTACTCGAAGTTCGATCGATTATATTATTATTCTGATTTGATACTGGCAGGCTATATCACTTAACCATTTACTAAAATTCTGTTAATAGTTTTATGTCGAACGCGGCGGTTCCAATCGTAATGTAATGCAATATAAGAAAGCATATTTGCGTAAATCTTATAAAACGTGTTAAAGAAAAAGTTCAAACAAATACGCACGTGTCACCCTGTGTTTAAACAACATAACATAACATAACATAACATAACATAACATAACATAACATAACATAACATAACATAACATAACATAACATAACATACATTTGTATTTGTCGTTGAAATTGTTAATTTGTCAATTTCGTTTACTATTTAAATTTTGTCCTATTCTTGTCCCGTGATAAAGCAAACAAATAAATGTTTCGATAGAACCAATCAGATGTAACTGACCCTTAAGCCTTTTCCCTTTGATAGACCAAATGTAGAAAGGTTTGTTCCTCCCTGCTTTGTAGAGTATGACACTGAAGATCTTGTCCAGGTTGTAACAGAGATGTCGCTAAATCGACCTCCGCGAGAAAGTCCGATTACTCGCTCCGGCGGCGCGGGCGACGCGGGGCGACGCGGGAGCCGCGGGGCAGTGAAAGTCGCGTCGCTATTGACATTACACTTGACACACATTTTTATAATGGTCTCAGAGCCTACACATTAGCGAATTTTAATAAGAACCGACTTTGGCAGTTCTTTTGACGGGGATTATTTAATTTTAGATATGAGAATGTCGTGTCACAGTATCACAGTATCACAGTATCACAGTGTCACAGTATCACAGTGTCGCAGTGTCACAGTGCCTGTCGGAACTGCTTGTTATATTTAATTCCGTCTCAAATTCATTGCATGGCAAGTGAACGTTAAGTTTTGGAAAATTTTGGATCGAACAGTTTGTTCTGAGTTGCAATGAGCCTCATTAAAAAAACTTTAATAACTTGTAGAGTCCATCAATTGTCAAGTTCGTATTTCCGATATCTATTTACATTAAAAAATAAGCGTTTGGTTCTTAAATTTTAATTTAGAAAGAAAAGGCGTGGGTTTGGTAACAACAAGATTTTATTCAACAAGATTATTGCTGATATGTATTATCTGAGATGAACTAAAATAAATTATATGATTTTGAAGGACCTGGGAGACCGATATTTCCTCGGTGTTTTATTAGAACGATAAAATACATAAAAATAACTAAAAAAATATAAAAGTAATAAAAATAATCAAAAAGATATTCGTTTAACCGGGACTCGAACCCGAGACTCAATTCGCCAACAACGCTAAAAGCTGCCAACCGGATATGACATTTTAAATTGAAATCACTCGTATCTTTATTTTATTACGCGAATAGAAAAAACATAATATATAACTTAAAAACGCTCTGTTTCCCAGGGATAAGACCTAGCTAGATCGATTTCTCCCCTAAACCTCCCTGCATACTAAATTTAAAAGAAACAATTGCAGCCGTTTTCGATATTCCGATAAAATAAATACAAGATTTGCTCGTTTGAAGTATAAGATGCAGGTGTGGAAAGAATTAGAGCAAACGATTAATACCAAAAATATTATTGTGACTACATAATATATGTATTTTGAAAGTGCCTGAAAATCTTTTCATAGCAATACCGTTTTCGAAAATCTTTAGAATCATTATCATTCTCGAAACTTGTAATCCGAAAAGTATTTTTAATAACAGTTATAAAGCAAACATAATCTGAGCGTTACTTTATGGTAATAGACCGAGTTCGACCGGGGCTCGTACATTGTACAGCCTCACGGAATCTACATTTGGGACACGCCTGGAGAGCTTAGACACGCCTCTCGCTAACTAACATGTAATATGGTAAGTAATTTATATATTTTAACTTGTTTACAATGAATATTATCAAACTATATTTACTAAGCTCGTGCAGTTGATGAACCTGGATTCATAAGTAAAGTGAGTAAACATATATTTTGTTATTTATGCAACTTTCTTTATTTAATGTTATTTAGTATCGAAATTAAAATTAATAACATTACCTAGTTGAATGAAAATATTAATCACCTTCAGAAAAATAATTGATTATAATATAAAACTGTGATAAATTCACAAAACGAACAGATTCAGTTGAGGTTCGCTAGATGTCTCTGTGTGTAACAATAAATAATAAACTCTTTGTCGTTTTTATTGCAAAAATAATAAAATAAACGCTTCAGATTTTAAGTACCTAACAATTTATTATTTTAAATGAACATAATGAAGTAATTTTTTAGATAAATTAAAAGATTAAAAATTAAAACTTTAATAATTTAAACCTTCTTTCTAATAAAAATAAACTCTACTAATGTTGGATCCATGAGAATATAATAGACGAGATTCACATCTACTTTATATTCTCAGGTTACATTTCCCAATCTACATTTCTCGGCTAATCTAAAACCAAGTTTTATCTTAAAACTGAAAATCGTTCTTTTAATAGGTTAAAACTAAAAGAAAATTAAAATCATCAATATCTCTACGGCGTGTACGCGTTGATGTCTTTTCTCCCAAGAGCAATCATTATAATATTTTCATCATTCACGGTCCATTTCTTTTCGTTAATGCCTTAATGATGCTTATTACCAATTTAAGGTCAGACAGACCCCACCCTGTATTACCAAAACGACTATAAGTTTTTTATATAGTCTGTTAATTTAGTCTGTTAAAGTAGATAAGAATTTCTTTATCACACTAATGTTCGTAAATAAATAATACTACTTATTAACAATGATAGACGTTAGAATAGAATAAAGTTTAATAAGGCTCGATAGAGCTTAAATCACGGCCGTATTTCCTAGCCTTGAGGTAGGTTAACTGAAGGCTTAGAGCCTATGCAGCCTTTGTGATTCAGCACCGTGAAAATCGAAAACTCGTCCGCAGTATGCAAAAGTCGATCGTATTCCGACGAATTAGGGTCCACAGTGATATGTTGAGTTCCGACCTAGTGCCGGTAGAGCCACTGACACACTTCCGCGTGCACCGTTAGCCGGCCCCGTTTCAGTCTCCCCTCTCTCTCACTCTCTTTTTCATGCGTATTCGCTGTCTCTGTCCGCGGGGCGACAAATTTCCGATGCGGGCGGCGTGTGGGCCGAGCTCGCTCGTGAGGACTTTTTTAAGATTCCGTTTCAGCATCTCGGTCAATGGGTCGCCGGTATTTTTTGACATTTTTACTTCTTACTTAAAAATCGTTATCGGCCATTTTGTATTTTAACTACGAATATCCGAAATTACCTCCATTCCGACTAACTCCGTTCCAACAATTGAATCTGAACGTAAGCAAAGATACAATAGCGCGTGTATTAAAATACAATAACACATTAATTTGGGGAATTTAATCAATAAGTTTACGTTTAGACGAAAATTGACAGAAATGTAGTAGAGTTTGGACGGAGACGTCGATCTGTAGAGTTCCTGCCGAACGCCGCGCTGCATGTGGTTTCTAAGGATACGAATAATTTAATTTATTTTTAAGGGGCGCGACACGGATGTGTAACTTGTGCATTTTGCGCACATTGATATCGTGTGATAACGTGGCCCCGCGCGAGTGTCTTACGCCGGTTCCTCTCGCCGGGTTGTTCCCGAACCGGTGGTAGGCATCACGCGGAGACAATTTCGTGAAATTTAATAAATAACCTATATGGAAATGAAACTTTCTGGTTTTGATAACATTTGCATAATTGTTACAGTAAATTTTGTTGTCACACAATTTACTTAAGTGAAATTATTTATCACAAGCTCTAGGGAATATGCCCGCGACTTTGCCCGCAAAATTTGGGGTTTGCACAATATCTTTATAATTTATAGTGCCTATGCCTATGCTACTCATAAATAATATGCCTTTCTGTTGGTAACAGAATTGTCCACTTAATTTATATGTAATATTAGTATAGATAGCAATTAAAAATATATATATAATCTTATTAAATGTAAAGTCAACCATAATAATATAAAATAATTGTAAAGAGTTTAAACATATACAAATATTTTAATTTGGCCAAAACCGAGTATAATGTTAAACTTTATAAAGAGCAAGCGTAAAATGAAAAATAAATGCGAACTCGATGAGACCGTGCAGGGTGCCAAACAGAAATATTTTATAATGTGTGTAAATCATTTTTTTTATCGTATACGATTAAATTTTTTTGTTTTAGAATGTAAGTATTTCAGAAATATTAATTATAATGTATAGGTGGAGGCAGTGTTTTGTGCCAGTGGGCCAACTAGAAGTAAATAAATAAATTCCATAAAATAAAATAAAAAATACACTTCTAAATAATATAATTCTATCCTGATTTTGGTAATGTTTTTTTTTAAAGCTTACTAAAGTCAAATCCCAAACACATTAAAAACAAAATATTTGACTCAAAAGGCGGATATTTATTGACTTACGTTGGTAGGGGGAAACTTTGGCAACGACGTAGCGACGGCGTAGAATTTAGTACTTGTCTTTAGTATACAAAAATTATGCACACAGGAATAAAATTATTTCAATTGTAATAAGCATCATAATTACACATTAAATTCGAGTAATAAGTATACAATTAAAAAATAATTTGATTTGTAATTTATGAAATAAAAAAATATTAAGTTATTAATAATTAACACCATAATTGTCAATCTAATTAAAATTGTAATCCAGAACTATAATTCGGCTTTAAGGTTCTACAGTATATATTTCTGCCTATACATTATATGCACAACATACACACATAGCATGGTTAACATTAAAATAGATGCTAAAGTCAATTTAGATATCTAATAATATTGTATAATATAAAATAATAGTAAATTGCGCAAATACCTTTTCAAAAATCAAAAAAGTCACATAAAAACCCTGCGCACACGCACCTCATGTACTCGTACGGGGTCGCCAGCATCATCACTCACTGTGTCATCACGTCACGTCACTACGACATCCCTCACGCAAATGGCTCAGTGGCCAAATGAGCAAATGGCCAACCCCCGAAATGGCCATGCCCTGGACAATGGCGAAATGTTTGACGAAATTGTTATTTATTGGTTTATGACCTTGCCGTCTATGGTTCGATGGAGGCTGTAAAAGTTCGAACCTGGCACGTATTGTCTGTAAAGAGAACGGAGAAAATATTCTATATATATCTATCTGCTTCACATCTTGGCTGGTTGTCTGCTTCTTATATATAAAAATGGTTTGTAATTCCAATGTCTCGCTAAAACTCAATTACAAAAAATGTGGAAGTTCGGTGAAGGCTTAAACGGTGTGAAATATTGGAAAAAATGCAGGGAAAATGCTATAACCGACAGTTGAATTTTCAATTTGATTAAACTAACTGTTCACTGTGTTCAATTTGTCAGTTGACTGACAAATGTTTGTAGCTGCGCTCAACTGAACGCAGCTACAAACATCAGACAGGTAAACTTACCTGCTAGTATTATAATAATAATTAATTAATCTAGGCTAAAAACTTAATTCCTTGCTAATATTATAAACGCGAAAGTTTGTAAGAATGTTTTTCAAAATAATGTTTAGACTCTGGATTAATACATAGGCTACTTTATATCGCAGCAAAATATACGATTCACGCGTAATTTCTGTTATCGTGTATGAAGTCGCGGGCTTCATGGGAGCCCCTGGAGAAAAAAAGTTTATAAAACCTTTGAGGCTTATATTAAATGTTAATAGCTTAGGTATGGAACTGGAAATAATTGATACTCATAATGCTAATAATCTTTCAATCCTTACATAATAGTTTAATATATTTAAGATTACCATTATAATATCAAAATAAAAAAAAATGCTGATTAATTAACGGGAATATTTTAGTCAAAAAATTCTAAATATTTAAACATCTAAGATTGAAATGGCGACCACTGTTTTGCATAAGAATTTGTCATGGAGAATCAAACCCATTTTATGTTGGGTCATAAACGCAAATGGGGTAAACGTAAGACAAAAGCAACAAGCTGGGGTAAAAGTGAAACAAAAGTAGCGGCATTAGCATACGGGGTGGCGGGCGGCGCCTTTGACCAGTTAACTATTGTAGCCTATTGTAGCCAATACCGTTATGTTTTCAGTTGTTTGTAAACTGTTTGCGTTTATGACGATAGGTTTATGACCTTAGGTAACTGCGCCCAAGGTCCTGTTGAGCTACTCGTAAGTTCAGGTTATGTTACTGGTTACCTGACAGTCAACATAGAATAACCTACATACTCGTATATATATATATATATATATATATATATATATATATATATATATATATATATATATATATATATATATATATATATATATATATATATATATATATATATATATATATATATATATATATATATATATATATATATATATATTATTATTATAAAAGTGATAGATAAATAGTCTTTTACATTTTGTACTTATCTGAATATCATATTACTAATACGTGAAGCAAAACTAGTACGCAGGAGTATAATATTTGGCACATTTAAAGTTTATGTGGAGGGAGATGTGCTGCTAGTTAATATTATTTTTAAATAATGCTTTGAAATACACAAAATAAAAACTAGGCGCCCTGTGGTCGAAATTCGACCATAATTAAAGTTTCACCTTTTTTTGGTTTCTTTTGCCTCTTAAATTGCGCTGATAAAAATATGTAAATATTGTATAAGGATTGTGAAAGAAAGATTGACACTCATAGACAATTGTGTCTAATCGACTGTAATTATACAAACATGCTAGCATGAGTGAGGTAGTGTGTGATGCTGATATTTTCATTAATTTAATGCATTTCTAAGCAATATTTTAAGAAATTTAAGCTTTTCGCACGCCTTCCTCGACATAAACTTTAATTGTGCCAAATTTCACTCTGATCCGTAAGCACAATTGTCGTAAGACTGTACTTGAAGTTTACGTATATACGATTTGTGTATATACAATTTTATTACACGTTGACGTCTGTCAATCAGAACACAACATTTACATTTTTTTATTTTTTCTATGTTAGAAGCAAACGAACTATGTGCGAACTTCAAACTGCAGTTACCTTAAATGTAAAACCATATTTTAAATGCGAAAAAAATATTATGTTACGTGGTCATATAATATGGATGTTTTGGTTTAATAAGAAAATTTAAGACAAAGCATGCACCATAAACACAAACACAACAGGTAGCCCTTAAACCAAAGGTCCATGAACAATGCACATTGCACGTGCATATGCATGTTACTGCCGGCGTTGTGTAATTTACATAAAGTCTGACAAATTTTAGATTTACGAGTATCAGTAGCGAAAAGGGTTTCGAATTCAAAATATGCCGCATAAAAACTTTTCATGTAACAATGCTCATGGTAACATAAATATGAACTATTAAAAGCTTTTGCGCGCGACTTCGTGCGCATGGGACCATTGCAGCCCCGTGTTGGAGAAATTTCAAAAAATCTTATTCTAAGCCAAAAAAACTTCGAAAATAGCTTTAACTGAATTAACTGAATTACTGAATTACTCCTATCTACGATAATATTATTAAGCTAAATTTATACGAGAACAATTATTACTTCATGAGGAATAAAGATTTTATAATTTTAAAGCACGAATTCATTACCCTATTTCAATAAAAACGATAAAAACAACTGCACAATTACTACAAAATGCGAAATGTCGGGAACGCTTCAAATACCTAATCTCGCAGAGTGCAGATTTGTAATAGGGCTCTTAAGTATAGTATGACTCAAGATAATCAGATTTAGAGAAACAATATGTTTTTATTTGGAAATCTGATTCTGTTCAAATATTATCTCCTGATAATAGTAATAAATTGATTAGACAATATCAATATTAAATTGATTAATATTGATATTGGAAAACTTTATATCAATTAAGTTCAGTGATATTTATAAAATTGTACAGAATTTATTTAAATGTACACTACCAGCTATTTAATGAATATTAATGACTGAAGGTGTGCGTATCAGGTGCTACGATTTTTAATTTGGTTTACGTATTAATTAAATTAATTAAGTATAACATGCTAACTGAACTGACCTTTCACGACACATATAATATTAATTTTGTGGTTAGTTTAATTATAATTGTAAGACCTCCGTGGCCTAGTGGGTAGACCGTTTGATTTGCACTCGAGAGAGTGCAGGTTCGATTCCCAGTTGTGGCGTGTACCAATGAAACTTTTTCAGATCTCAAGTACATTATACGGTCGCTCCAACGGTGAAGGACATCATCAAGGACAGGAAAACATCGTGAGGAAACCCGCACATGGTTGGCCCCAGACGTATTGACCAGTTAATCCTCTGGACTAGGCTGACTGTGTTGGGAGAATGCCGTGTGTGCCTGTGCAACCTGAGCAAAAATACGACATAAAAACCGACTGTCCCAGGCGGTACAGTATTTCAAGAGTGGTTACTTCGCTCTGAGAATACTGTTTACAGTATACTGTATGCAGTAACGGATGAAAAGTTAAAACGAATTGACAACGGATAAAAAATATGTGCTCAATACTTTGCGGAAGGTAATATGAAAAGTTTTGTGTATCAAAATCGCAATCAAACTCCGGCAGGTGATCCTTTTGCTCGTTTACACCTATGCCATAAATAAGTAATGTATATACAGGCCATAATAAATATACACAGTAGGTACACGGAGATACATATTATAGTAAGGTAATATTTTAGCATAACATTAGTAATCTCCTCTTATTTTTATTATATATATTATACATATTATGACAACAAGAATGAAATTCAACAATTAAATAAAACACGAAAAAAATCCCGGAACAAAACCACATTCATTCCCGTTATCTACTAAATCTCCGGTATCCCACAAAAAATAAAGGGCGTTGACCTATCCCGAGTCCCGAAACAAAGGTCGACGTCCTGGCGGGATAGCCCGGGGTAACGGGCCGGCCGCTGACCCGCGCGGCCTTGAGCCAGGACCTTAAAGTTTGTGGACCCTAAAAATGAGAATGGACTGTTTGGGGTTACTACTCCTAAATTAATTCTTTATCCCAAACTCCTGTTTGGGATAAAGAATCAATTGTTAGGAGGTCCTTTGAAGGTTTGTAGCAGTGCTACTTTGGAAGGTCGTTAGTTTTAGGATTAAAAGTAAACTGGTGTCATTATTTTTCGGTAGGTAACGCGTATGTTGCTTGTTCAGGAAGCAAAAAAATCAAATGCTATATTAAGCCCCCTAATTATTATCAAATACCATCAAATCGCACGCAAGTAATTACATTTTGATTTCGTCCCATAGTTTGATGTGAATTTTTGAATTTTGAATGGCTGAAGGACTACTACGTAGCGGCCGTTTGAAATTTGAAATTGTTTGCGTATTTTATTTGTAAATTATTTATTTGCTAATGAAAATACAAAAATAAGACATTACAGAAGGACAAAACAGAAATTCAGCAAAATGGCGCCCCTGCAGCTTAAAGCGGTTTCTTCTAGAGGATTAGTGTAGCTTCTTTCAAATTTTACGTGTTGTTTTAATAATCACCAAAGTTATAATCTTGAGATTATAACTTATAGTCCTGCCATGTATTGAAGTAAATATAGCTTTGAATAAGCTAACTTTATACGACAGTTTTGTAATTTTAATCATTTACTATTATATGATAAAAAGCACTTTCTGAACAGCTGACGTTACACAAACCAGGTGCAATATTGTTAATTATTGTAATAATATAAACATTAAGTTAATGATTTAAATGGCGATATTTATATTATTAATATGTTAAGCTAAAATTCTGTATATTTAAAATAAAAAATATAGTTTTATAATTATTATACGTCTTCCACACATTTCTGTTCAGTTGTTTCTTTTAATTTTCAAACCAAATGATGTCACAACAGATGATGTCACAACAGATGATGTCACAACAGATGATGTCACAACAGATTAACATTTAAAAATAATACTATTCAAATAATAATAATTATAGTATAGCTACATGGGCTCAATCGGAATTGAATCACAAAATGTCGACTTCAACCACTGAGCCCCAGGGGTCACATGACATGACCCGTGATAAAAATCAAATATTTGTGTCACAAAACACTTTTACTTGGCAAATAGAAAACTGTCACCCTTATTACAAGGACGCAGAGTTCAATATCGTGCCAAAATCTGCTCTTACCTTTCGCGAGTATCTGCTAATACGATTTTCACATGGTCGGGTAGTGTTTGTTTGTATAGCTAGTTAGTTACCGTGACTTTGTCTAGTTTAGGCTCATTATCATCATCAGCGCGAGCATCACAGCTTTTGTTATCGTAGTAGCGAAATGTATAGAAACATTTACGGACGTAGAAATTGAAGTGAAACTTTTATTCAGGCGTTGAGAGTGAAGTTTCAAGGTCGCGTCCGTACGCGTCTCGATACGATTTTTGATACAACGCCATCTGTCTGAAGCTACTTACATATCAACTTAACTTTCTAAAGTACGGCGCACCGCGTAATACACAGAAAAAAACATGTCGTGTAGGTAGGTACCTACTCTGTACACGGCATGTTTTTTTCGTAAAATTATTTTTGTAATTTCTTCATTTATAAAATAAAATACGTTTATGCAGCTTATCTTATTATATTTTAGTGTATCAAAAAAGGTTTGGTCTTAATATTACTAAACATATCGATGAAATAACTATTGAAGCGAATCGAAGAGTAATAGCTTCCTGCAAAAGTACCTTAAGTTCACAGTCTTCGATGTTTGTGCACCGTTTTACCAATAAAAACCAGTATGGTAATGACTACAAATTTAAAACTACCCACAAAATTTGGTCACCGATATACCACAGATTTGTGGAAATAGCAGAAATTTGTTAATCAATATTTAGATATGATATTTACTTTTGTTGGTGTACCCAATAAATTACCTAGACCTAAATATTTTAATGTCTAGCGAGCAGCGACCAAATTGTACGAAATGTAAATGTGTATTGTGTCACTGGGATATAGTTATCGAGTAAGGAACTGGCATCTAAGATACAGGCTCAGCCTGGGTTTAGATGCCAATGAAACGTGCACTTTCTGTAAGTTCTAAATATATATTAAGTTTTAGATTTAAGTACCTAAGTAACAAGAAAGACACCAACGCTGTTTAGCCAAAGAGGTGACCTGATGATGGATCCAGGAAGAATCGAGGGAACTCCTCGAAATTTATATTGGACCATATGGTGATTTTGACTTTTTCTGAAGAAATCTAAGCATATGCTACCAAAAAGTAAGCTTTTGTACCAAGGTATACCCTGGATCCAAAAGTACTGAACAGAACTCCTGAGTCCTTATAGTTACATGTTTGGGGATTCCGGCGTTGTTTAAACAACTGCAAGCATATGCCGTGCTAGCATATAAGTGGTATGCACTTACAGTAATCATTATCATCATCACCATCTTCGCAAGAAACACCAACATATTATTATGAGGACATAGATATTCACTACTCATCAGAGTTTTGATACGAGATTTTACTACTGCTAAAATTATATTCATGATCATCGTCATCACTATAATATATTTTTTTAATGCTTACTGCAACATATTTTCCTTTGACTATTACAATATATAATAATTATTATTTAACAATATAGTATCTAATCAATATCATCACTAGTGAGGTTGTTTAGTAGGTCCACAGATCGGTAATGCTTATTTGGGGAAATACCACGGCCTCTCAGAAAACTGGCATAAAATAACGCTCGAGTCGAGAAGCCGAGAGAGTGAGAATAGGAGACTCTTCTCAGCTCGACGCCGGGCCCCTGAAAAGGGCCTTGGCGGATTACCAACGTCAGGGGCATAGCCCCTCTAATTGGGATAGAGTGAGAATAGCGGAGGCTTGTTTGTATTTATATCTTTCTTAAAATGTTGTAATAATAATATAATAATATAAGTATGTATGCGTGATTGTTCCACCGCAGCGGCTAAACTATACTGATCCGATTTTAATAAATGAGGTATCAATGGGTTCGTAATAATAGCTCGGGTAACATAGGCTATGTAACTTACGTAGTCGGGTAGTTGTATACAATGTTATAGTTTCTTATGCATATGGGAATACCGTATTCCCGGACGCGTAAGACAAGTCATACGTGCATCATGCATATGTCACGAGGACACCTTCTCAGAAAAGGGTATCAATGTTCAATGTTCCCCTTCAGAAGCAACCAAACGTTGCGTTGAATAAAAAAACTTGAGAGGTGTCAAGGGACACCCGGATGGAACGAAGTTATAATATATATATTATAATATAAATATATAGTTGATGATGAAGAATTGAAGCCTATTTTGGAATATATAATATGCTAGACCTTATAATATCAGCTATATATGCCAGTGAAAGTCCCGTGAAAATCGGTCTAGCCGTTTCAGAGATTAGCCGGAACAAACGCACAGACTGACAGACGGACACATTTTTTTTTACAATTTATATTTTATTGTAAGTACCGATCATACTTTTAATTGCATTAAGTGAAAATAAAAGCTGTTAATTTGAAATTACAAACAGACACTTCAATTTTGTTTATCTGTATAGATATAATATATTATATTATACAAAACAAATAGTTGAACTAAGTAGTCAAAGATGGCCGAAAGCACGTCGAAGGAATGCCGATAACAGTCACAATGTGTAATTGCTAAATTCTACATTATTGTCAAGGTGACAAGGTCGTTTTTTGTATCATTCTTAATAGTCGTTATTACATTGTGATTTCGAGTGGCAAAAAGTGTCGTGCCTATTTTTTCCGTCTAGCCCCCATTCGCAACGCGCCATAAGGAACTCCGTTCCAAAAATCTCAAACTTATGCGTTACATATAATTGTCAATTTTTTTTATGTAATACACTTATATAATATGTAATAAACTTTTTTTTTATGTAACCAGGAAACGAGCAGACGGATCGCCTGATGGTAAGCGATTACCGCCGCCCATGGACACTCGCAACACCAGAGGAGTTACACTTGTAACTCCTCTGGAGCTGCGACTTGCTTTCCCGGTCCTTAAAATCCCCAATCCCCCCATCATATCATCATCAGGGTCATAGATTGATAAAATGTATATTGTTAATAACAGCATACAGGAAAGTAGTATTATTTTAATAAGTTTGCTAATGATGCATAATTTACATGACTACAGATTTTGACCTTCGATCAAAATTCTGATTGAACTCCTGATCATGTGTTGCTGTGTTACATAAAAATTTGGACAATTTAATAAAAATTCTATTAATTAATACTAATTTGAATTTACCCTATAACTTAAATTAATTAGTTGTTCCATTTAAATATTAATCACTACTAGCAACTATCGAGTCTTATTTTATTTTAATATATTTGTTTATAAACATTATTAATTATCTTTTACACATTTCTAAATATGTAAACTTTAATTTTTGTTTTGCTACTTAAAATATCTAGGTATAAAATATCTAGGTATAAAATATCTAGGTATAAAAATGAACTACTTGTAATTAATAATTGTATTATTGTTTTAAACGTTTTGATATACCGAGTACCGACGGAATGCTTTGTAAACTATACTATACGTATATTTTAGATTTGTTTACTATATTTACTAGCCTTTAGCCGCGGCTCCGCCCGTATAAATATAGTATCCCATGGAAACACTGTTTTTTTCGGGATAAAAAGTAGCCTATGTGTTAATCCAGCTAAAACTACGACCATACCGAATTACATCGAAATGCGTTTAGTAGTTTTTGCGCGAAAGAGTAACCAACATCCATCCATCCATCCATCCACACAAACTTGAACATTTATAATAGTATGGTAAGATTATATTATAAACATATTTAATGTAATATAATATCTATATACATATAATGAAAGTTACACTATGGTACAAACGATTTTTTTGTAACGATCATACATTTGTGCACAGTCTCAAGACTCTTGAAGTGCCTACCTACAATACATAAATGTATTATATATAGAAAGAAAAGTAGAGAAGTGTGTGCTCGGCGTGATTATTTTGAGAACGATTCTTTTGAAGAACAGGTGTCTGTCTTGTTTGAATTTTGCTATAGTATTTCGACATTTCAAATTTATTTTGCAATAGTTCGAGTTTTATTATCCGCTATCGTTTGAATGTCAATTTCTAGAATACAGTCGGACCAGCTAAAAGCACCTTAACTTATTCTAATCACGGAGAAAGGACAATAAATATATCGATCTGTTTAGTCCAATGTTTTAACCGACATTTAATTGTTGAACCGTTCATTTTACCGTTACACGAAAACTGTAAATTAGCAATTAAAATGCGTTCATATAGTACGCGATATTTGTACAATATGTTAATTATAAAACAAATGATACTACGAATATCTTGTGTGTATGATCTACTGCTCATATAAAGACGTTTATGCAATATATAGTTCATCTTATAACGAGTGAATCTCCGCTCAACGCAAACTCCCCCATATAAAGGATTTTTTTTTTCGAGCATAACAATTATTTTGCCGAAACGTCTATACATAAGCAGTAGATCATAACCTTAAAATATCCGTCATTGATTTTACCGAACCTTATATTAGGTCATTACATATGAAATTGGCGTTTATATAGGTTTATAACTATATTATATAATAGGTTTGAACTCATTCATCTCATCGAACTGCCCCATCGGAGCTGAATTTTTTTCCCCTGCAAGAAGTTATCTAAATTTCGAAAAAAAAATGGTAATCTGTTGGAGCAAGGTCCGGGGAGTACGGTGATGTCTTAGACATTCCAATTGAAGCTCCTCTAATTTGGTAGACGTCTGTTGTGCAGTGTGTGGTCTAACGTTGTCCTGAAGCAGCAGTGGCCTAGAGCGAATGACCAACCTCGGTTGTCTAGCAGCTAGCTTTTCCATCATAATTTGCAGTTGCTGGCAATAGACATCTGCCGTAATCGTCTGGCCAGATTTAAGAAAGCTGTAGTGAACGACACCGGCACTAGTCCGCCAAACGCTCACAAGTAACTTTTTTTAAGTCAATTTTCGCTTGGGGCAGGCTTTGGCTGGTTCGCCAGGGTTCAGCCATTGCGATGAGCGTTTCTGATTTGATTTAAAAGAGGAAAAAAAAGAAATTCGGGTTTTCAAAACAAAAAACCATGAGTAAATAGCGGTATAAATTTGAAATTGGAATTCCTAACCAAGAAGATATATTTTAGATCAAAGTGGCCAGTACGACAAAACGCCAATTTCATATGTAAGGACCTAATATATAAACGAAAATCGTGTTAGTTATAACTCAAGAACGGCTGAACCGATTTGGCTGAATTGGTGGGGAGGTAGCTTAGAACCAGGAGACGGACATAGGATTAAGTGCCCCGCCGAGTCTGTCTGTCTGCGTGTTCGCGATAATCTCAAAAACTACTGAAAGGATTTTCATGATTATATTTACCGATATAAATAATATTATTTAAATATTATTTTGACAGAGTTTAATTGTGCCAAATTTCACTCTAACCCGTACGCACAATTCTCGAAAAACTGTACTTGAAATTTTCGCTTCACGTGTTAATAGTTATATACTTATAGATACATTTTTGTAAACAAAATCATTTGCAATTCGATGACATAATAATGGTCTATGATGTAGTTTACATATCTTTGATAAATCAACGCGTATTTATGTGAGTGCTCGTACAATTAGCTCGTCATATCGTGTCCACTGTCAACAATGGCGCGGACACAATCGCTAACGGTACAGCCGCGAATACTTACACGCCCTGCTGCCTCTGTGGCGTGTGGTGTAGTACTCGTGAACCACAAACAAAGCCGAATTGTACAGCTCGTTGAAATAAAGACAGGGATAGAAACAAACCATGACTACTATAAGTCAACTGATCTGAATAATATTTTGTCGACATTTCTTTACATGTCATTATGTAGGTAGGTTCTAGTCTATTGCATGAGGCATATTTGTTGAAAAAATTTCAGTTACATTGTACTGAGGTTTTGTACGTATAAAGTAGTTTATCTTTTATATTTATCCCCAAAACTGTGCATTATGCGGGTAAAATATGAGCCAATATTTTCCAGGCTCACACCTAGCTCACATAAGTGACACAGAGGTTTTATATTAGGCATAAAAGAAAATTGTAAATAAGTTTACAACAATTCTTCAATTTACATTGGACTAATAGTGAAAATCTGATTTTGTCTTCGGTCTAAACGTCTAAAGGACATTATTCATGAGAAATCGTTGATAGTCAAAATTGTTGACTAACGGCCGGTTTAAATAACCTATCTACCAGTAACTATTTGTTAGAAACGTCAAATTTGTATCGCAGAAAACCGGCAAATGATTGAATGACGACGTTTTTAACAGATAGTTATAGATAGATAGGTTATTGAAACCGCCCGTTAATAATCTTTTACACGAGCTAAAAAAAAATGATAAACTTTAAGATATACTCTTTTAACCCTCGTAAAATACATGTAACTGATAATAATTATTACGCGCTATAACCGAATTTGTATTCGTAATTCGATGCCCACTCCGAGCCCACCTTGTGACCCGACAGGTGTGCTCCCAAATGTCACGTCTTTGTTCGATTGTAATGTCTAGGGCAGGAGTGACATAGGTCAGTAGTGGGAATGTGGACTGCTGGAAGTTATGGATTCAAATTTATTAAGGTTTTGGGTTAATGTTTGCCGAGTAAAACGTTCGGTTGTGAGCAGTGTTCCCGAATGTTATGACAGGGTGACATCGGTAGAGTTGCCAGCTAAAATCGGTATATTCGTACCCAAAGTCGGTATACTATGACAAATTACTTACTCAAAAAATATTATTTTATAATATTGAGTTGTTGGAGACGAAGCTATTCCCAAAATATTTGGTCTAGGTCATTCTGTACTAGGTTACTGTATGGAACTAGTGCGGAATGTTCTAAATATTGAGAGCTTTTCCTTAATAAGCACAAAAAGGGCTGGCAATTTAAAAGTGTTAAATTGGTAGAAAATCGTTGTATTTCGGTATTCCGATAAAACAGAACATAATATTATCGTTAGAAATACCGAAAAATAGGTAGGTTCGAGACCACTGGTTTTAAACGAATATTTGCTTTCTTAATTGGCATGAAATTCATAATTTAACTTCTTTACCCTCTTGGACGATTTCTACTTAGTTTAAGGATTAGGTTGTAACTTACTGTCTACTAAGCCATCCTACCCTAAAAACCTGTAGCGGTTTTAAGTCAATTTAATCTCTTATACTCTCGGCTCTTTAGCATCCGTATAAAGTACTAGCTTCTGCCCGCGGCTCCGACCGCGTAAATACAGTATTCCGCGGGAACGCTGTACTTTTTCGGAAAGTAAAAGTAGCCTATGTATTAATTCAGAGCTTAAACTACTACAATACCAAATATCATCAATATCCGTTCAGTAGTTTTTGCGTGAAAGAGCAACAAACAACCGTCGATCCTCACAAAATTTAACATTTATAATAGTAGTAAGATTCTAGAAAAGGCTTAAAGTACCATCCGGGATCCTGCACCCTATTAATACTCATAAAAATCATAATCATTTATTCACGAAATGTAGTTTGCAATGTGGTAGCAAAGTATGAACAGTTCCTACACATACTACCACAACAATGGTTTGTGAAAGTCAGAAATTATTACATCCGAAATTTACACAAATAATAAATATTGGTTCGTCATTATAATATTAAGTATATTTAAATAATTACATTAATATAGTACATAATATGTCAAATTAAAATGATTTGACAATTTATTTAGATCACCTATAAGATACTACCAATTATAAATTTAGTCAATTGTATGATAATGTCGAATCATAGCAATAAAATAATGTTATAACTTATACATAGATTAGTTATTGTTAGCATTTACTTAAAAGCCATAATTTAAGTTTGTTTCTAAATATATTTGTTGATGGCAGTTCTCTTATATGTCTTGGAATGTTATTATATATTTTTACCGCCATGAAATAAAATTTATTTTTGAAAGAGCGAACTGTTACACATTGGTACCTTTAGTCTAGTTGGGTCCCTGGATACATATGTTCTATTCTCGTCATTTTCTTGGAAACAGTCCTATTTGTTTTTTAATATAAATGCAACTCTCCAATATATATAAGTCAGTAATATTTAGTATTCTAAATTCACCAAAAATATGTCTACACGTTTCTAAAGGTCCCACTCCACGTACGGCTCTAACACATTTCTTTTGTGAGACAAATACATTGGGTATATTTGTGGCCTTACCCCATATAATTATTCCGTTTTAATATTGTTATCGATATGTGGCGATCAGATCTAACCATCCAGTCTTATTTTAAACTGTTGTACCTACACAAAATATTGACGCATTAATTGTCCAAATAAATGCTAAAAATATTTTGTGTTTTTTTTCCTTAAAGTGTTTATCCATAATCATTAAATCCAAGGGCAATAAGCAGGTGCCGAAGCAGACGGGGACATTCGGCTACCACGATGTTTATTAACTCGGTGGTGTCGTAAATTATATTCACTGTTATTAAACTGAGGTGTAATTAAAACATAATGTTATTCATTGAAACACTACTTCTCCACTAGTCCACTACGTATTCCCCCCCACGACTCCAAGCCAGGATCTACAATAGTGACCACCCAAAGTTCAACAGTGGTGCCCGAGGGATGCCCGAAACTAAAGCTGCGCTATTTTGTTCATTTAACAAAAGACAAAGGAATGGCTAATAAATGGATAGAGGATAGAAAAAGAAAAATGTAAAAAATTCTACTAATATTACAAAAGTGACAGTTTGTGAGGATATATGGACAGATGGATGTTTGTTACTCTTTGACGCATAAACTACTGAACGAATTTTGATGAAATTTGGTATGGTGGCAGTTTGAGCTTTGGATTAACACAGGCTACTTTTTATCCCAAAAAAGTACAGTACCCGTGGGAATTTGTATTTACGCGGGTGGACCCGCGGGCAACAGCTAGTATATGTTATAGTTTCTAAGTACTTCTACTACAGAAAGTATATCGAATTTGCGTCCTGACAATTTTAACGCAGGGATCTTTTTAATCTTGAGATAAAATAATTAATTATATACACACACCGGCATATTCAGGGGAACATAAAATAAAGGTTGGATATCAGTATCATATAAGGTTGCTGGCTGGTTTATACGTCATTTAATTTAAAAAGAAATATTTTCAAATTAAGAAAACAACTGAACATCACATTTTATGCAATTGTTTTAATTTTATTCAAATACACCTTATCTGGAGCGAACTTCGAGTATTTCTTCCTTCTGAGTTTGATTTAAAATTTCATTGAAATACTGTTTTTGTTAGTTTTTTTTAATCGCGTATCTTTTTGGAGTTGAGGACTGAATTATGCCTGACTTAGCCCCAACGGAGATTGCCAGGGCACTCGAAATGCGAAGAAATGGTCAAACCTACAGAGTGATATCCAGAGATCTTCGTCGACCAGTTTCAACGATCCATCGCAGTATCCAACGGTTCAGGGAGACCGGCACTTATGTGAGAAGAGCAGGGCAAGGCAGAAAAAGACGCACTTCGAGTAGGGATGATCGTTTCATTCGGCTTCGTGTACGTAGGAACCCCCGTTTGACGGCCGTCCAAGCCCGACATGTGTTAGAAGCAGTGCGGGGTGTAACCGTGAGCGTACGGTACGAAGAAGGTTTGAAGAAGCTGGTTTGGGTTCATTTGTGCCCGCCACGGCTCCAAGGCTCGAGGTAAATCATCGTAGAAACAGGTTAACTTTTGCTCAGGAACATCGACTTTGGAACGCGAACCAATGGAGTAAGGTATTGTTTAGTGATGAGTGCAGAATTCTCTTAAATCAAATTGACGGCTGGCAAAGAATATACAGACGCAAAGGAGAACGATACATTCAGACAAATTTTGAAACTACAGTTGCATATGGTGGTGGATCAATAATGGTTTGGGCGGGCATTTGTTAGGGAGCTCGCACAGACTTGGTAGTGATTGACAGAGGGAGTCTGACTGCAGACCGCTATATCAGAGAAGTTTTAGAAGAAAATGTCGTACCGTTTGCCCCATATATCGGTGACGATTTTGTTTTTATGCACGATAATGCTCGGCCGCATACCGCTCGGGTAACTCAAGCTTATCTTAATGATATGAATATCACTGTTATGGAGTGGCCGGCGAGATCCCGGATATGAACCCAATAGAGCACGTCTGGGACTTGCTGAAAAGAAAAGTTAAGTCCAGAATTCCAGCTCCTGCCAACGTGGGTGAACTGCGAATCGCCGTAGTTGAGGAATGGCGGAGACTATCCCAGGAGACCATCGATAACATCATTCTCAGTATGCCTAGACGGGTAGAAACTTTAATAAGAGCACGTGGAGGAAATACGCGATATTAATCACCATTTTTCTTATTTAATTAATTGTTATTTTTATATTAATTTTCACTTTTCCCGGTTACATGAAAAGTTCAAAAGTACCATTTTTTCACAAATAGCCTTTACTCGCAAAATCTGTTCTTAATGTGATCTCAATTTAAGTAAAACAAATGAAACTTTAAATAACAAAAGAAGTGTAGTAAGTAGATTTTAAAATAAAACCATATTTTTTTAATTATGGACCTTTTTTTGTGTTCCGCTAAATATGCCGGTGTGTTTAGTTTTATAAATTTAGTTCACTTTCTTTTATGCTTATCTTTTTCTCTTTTCTTTTATTTACTTTAGAATATATTTCTCTGGTTTAGAATAAGTAGAGAAAGATACAATTTTATTTTAAGCTGCGCTCCACTCAAGTTTAGATAAGTATATTATATTTCTGTAATATTTTTCTCGAGTTCATTAATAAATCATTTGAATTCCATTTCAATATTCGCATCATAATGAAGTGTTCCAAAACGATAAATTTCAACACAAACGACTTAACCCGAATCAGTCACGACTTCGTTTAACATTCTAATAAAATATGACAGGCATAGTTAGCATTTTTACAAACTACACGTCACTTTTACCAACATGAATGTGTATCTTAATGTCAAGGTTATAAGGTTTATTGTCTGTTTATAAAATTTATAATAACAAAAGGAACGCCGCACCGCTTTAATTGACAAGGTATATTTTTATAATCAGTTTAATCAATAAATTCAGTGATCCGTTACACAGTTTTGGAGGTATAATTTACTTTAATAACTACGTACGTCCAGTCTCATTCGTGTTAGTGAAATTATGTTGTTAGTTTTGGTATTCACGGTGGCCCGGTACTCATTAAGCTAGATCAGCTTAAAGAGGTTCTAACACATATATACATAATAATATAATAATAATATCTATGGACGCCTCACACCACGTTAGCATGGCCCCGTATTAAATACCTACCCGAAGAACTTGTGTTACAGGTACCAGACAACGGGAGGTATACTTAATACTTTTATACTTTACACATATTAATTTTTTTTTCTTATAATGTAAACATATTTAATACACATGGATGACCCAGGAACGCAGAAAACTATTTTGTTCCCCCTGCGGGATTCGAACCCGCGACCTCCGGCTTGAGCGCCAACGCGCTGACCACTGAGCCATAGAGGTCGTTAAGGTAGCCCGCAACTTTGTTTGCGTAGTAATAACGGAAACGGAACCGTAACAAAAAAGTAGCCTAAGTTACTCCTTATAACATCGGCTATCTGCCAGTAAAAGTCGGTCCAGCCGTTTCGGTGACGGGCAGACAAAAATAAAAATAAATATTTTTATTTAAAAACTGGTAATTTAAAATTACAAATAGACACTTCAATTTTATTTATTTGTATAGATACAGAATCCTATGGGCATTCACACCTGAAGACACGACGACGACACGACATAATATGTCTACAGCGCATCGCCGACAAAGCTATCTCGGGTCGACATATTTATTTGACGCGAGAAATCCTTGTCGGCTGCAGAGTGTAGAGTGTAGACATATATTTCGCTTCGCGTTGCCGCACTATTTACTAAAAGGACTGGTTCTAAACTATCTACGATAATATTTTCTACCTCTATTGGAGACCTCCAAGTCTAAGCTAAAATTCGTGTCCCAAGTAAAGTTTATATTTGTTATACAAGTGATAGCACAGTTAGGAATGTGTGTACGTCACGTTTTGGGTCACCTGCAAACCGTCACATGCAGCCGCTCCTCACTTGTACTGCTCAGGTCCAATTTAACCTAACGTAAACAAAAAGAACGATGTTACCTGTAATGATTCCAATTAGAATGTCATTTATTCACAGTTCAATAAAGAAATACGATGACACACTAATCTGGTCGAATTTTATATTTTTCGTTTACATTCCGATCGATTTCGATTTATTTCGATACGATTCGATTCCGATTGTGGTTGATATTCCGATCTGTAATGTCAATGTGAGCGCAGAATTCACAGTTTGTAACGCGCATCAGGTCTGACCGCATAATAAAAACTCAATACTGACAGCAAAACTTTTAAAATTTATAACGTTCCACGCGCCAAACCAAACTGCAGTCCTAACTATTGAAATCACCTTCACACGCACAGTTTGAAATGTTTGCCTAAATATTGTGTCAGATTCGTACGTCTCACATTTTTAATCGTTACTAGCGCGAAAGTTTTATCCGCAGTCCAAAGCGTACAGATCCATCCGCGGTTTGGAATGCAGTCTCAGAGCGGTCCGAACTGTACCGTGCAGACGGCGCTTCTCTCTCTTTCTACATATACGGGAAATATTATCACGTATGCTATTATTTATTAAATACTGCATATTGATTATAATATACTATTTTGTATAAAATTGGTGAATTATAAGTTACAAACATACAATAAACACTTACTTGTCATGATGAATCCTATGAAATGATAAGTATTTATATACCATATTTAGTTTTTTAGGTTGCAATTTAATAATTCACACAATACACAATTTCAACAGTAAACACAGGTTCATTTGCCTATTACAACGAGCTAGCGGTAAAACCTATCCTAAATAGCATAATTTAAACTGTACGTTACTTCTGTACAGGTATTTGATATAAATATATTGAGGCTGTCAAACGCGTAACGGACGTCTGAATATGTTCATTACAAACATGCTGATTGACGATTGTGAAGCAAAATTACGGCCCCTGTGGCTCAGTGGTTAGCGCATCACCGCTCTAGCCAGAGGCGGCGGGTTCGACTTCCGCCAAGGGAACAAAAAGTTTTCAATGTTCCTGGGTCTTGGATGTGTATTAAATATTTGTATACTATTTTTTTTTTTCATAGCTATTTTCACAGGTCACGACTCTCTGTTGCCTTTATAGAGCCATGTTGCAATAAATACTAAAAACAGAATAAAATAAATATTTATGTGGGGCTCCCATACAACAAACGTGTTTTGCCATTTTGTACGGAACCCTTAGTGCGCGATCCCGACTCGCACTTGGCTATTTTTATCCGACTGGGTTATGTTTTTCGCGCGTATCTTGTATGTATGTTAGTAAATTTATTTATTCCCGCGTATCTTCCAAACGGCTGGATGGATTTCGCCAATTAAGGTATCGTCAGATTTGTCTCAAAATCAGTCGAATATATTTGTAACCAATGCATTCAAATAGTCGTATTTTCGCTTTAGATCGTCCAAGTGTGTGTAACGTGCATAGGGCATGCCTTTACATGTGTGTCGGATAAACTAAAAAATCTAAAATAAAATAGACTACTTAACTAATACTTTAAAAACTAAAAATACCCGACTGCAAAAAAAGACGGAGCCTGGGAAGTGAAATAATTGAAATTATGTTAGGTAGTAGGCAGGACCCATTTGCAAATTATAAATCGTACAAAAACAGACTATACTATGCTCATAGTATAGTCTGTTTTCTCAATCTTGTTTCGGTCTTTTTAGTGCGTTGTTTAGGTATCCGTCTTTTTTGCAGTCGGGTAGTTTTGCTTTTTAAATTAACTATTTTATTATATTCCTCCACTTAAACGTAAAAACAGATAGAACCAAGCTTTATCGCAGTTTTTGTGGTGGCTGTAAATATTGGCACAAAGTTAGCATCCAGCAAATAATATTGTAGTTGTATTCCTTTGTCGTCGTTTACTGCAACGGTAAGACAAATCGCACCGAAATCTAGCATCGATTTCAGTCTAACTTAACCGTTTCGGCGTAAATGGTAATGTACTTTTCAATCTTTAGTGAGATTATCTTCGGTTCAGTTACATCGAAGAGTTTTTATTCCCTGAGTATCTAGGGGCAGTGTCCTGCCGAAACCGGACAGGTTTGGTAACGGGACGGCTGACCTCAATACGTATTACCGCCGCGCAGGACTTCTAGCTTTTGGTATATGAATTTGGGGTTTTTATGTGCGTTTATACCTTCGTGGGTTAGAGGTTGATGCGTTTATACCTTCGTGGGTTCGAGGTTGATGCGTTCAATATTTTTGTTTGAAACATCTAAATAAATGTTTCTACACGAATTTTTAACAGGTGTAATAATTAAGATATTATACAGTGTGTGTCGTCTCGAAGCAAAGTGATTTTAACAGCACATTAACCTCCTTACTAATTAAAATATTTACACAACGGATAACTTAAACAACGTTGCTATCTTTTTCTATCATGTGACATTTCCAACGTATCAGACAAAGACAGCAACGTTGTTTCAGTTATCCGTTGTGTAAATATTAGTAATATTAGTAAGGGGGAATAGGTTTAAATTTATCGACAAAACACCCCCATTTTGAGGATCGCAACCCACACCGGTTTCGACCTCCAAAAGTGGAGTGTTTAATACTATTGATTTAGTTTTGAGAATAAATTTATCAATGTACCCTCTATACGACGTGGTTGTACTTTTATAAATAAATAACTAAATAAATAAACCTATTATCTGCTGTTAAAATCTCTTTGTCCCGTGCTATACAAATATATTTAAGATTTTTATCACAAAATACACATATTTAAGATACATCTGTGACCAAGGAACATTGAAAACATTTTTGTTCTCTCGGTGGGATTCGAACCCGCGACCTCCGGCTTGGGCGCCAACGCGCTAGCCACTGAGTTACAGAGGTCGTCGAAAGTTATTCTATTAGTACTACGTAAAACCTATGCTACGAACGAGAGCATAAAATTAAAAATTTTAAAAATTATAATAATAATAGCTCCCCAAACTGGTTTTGGTGACAGTTTTATTGAAACCAGGGCCAGCTACTGAGGAGTTATTTTATAGTGCCCAAATGTGTGCACAGTACACGAGAACTCTCTCTTCCTTAACTCTCGAAACCTAATGGGACGGATAACTGACACGACTGGCGAGAGATCAGGCTCGGGTCCGACTTTTTACATACCCACCCGACGCATGGTTAATCATTCTTGTCAGACAAACAGGTGATCAGCCTGCATTGTCCTAACCAAACTTGGAAATAAGATTACAATAATATAAAGATGTTGAGACCTGCTAGTGGCGACCGCTCTCCATGTAAGACCTGGACCCGCGGCGTCGCAGCTGTCTGAGCCCTCCACGAGCTTGTTATTTTACCTGGAGATTGAGAATAAAACGTTTAGGTAATAATACAAAATCCTGTACTTACTTTATCTGTTTGTAAATGTTTCTTTGCAAAGGTTCAAATTTCGCCGCTCTTGCAATGAAACCTCTATCTTCTTGTGTAGTGAATAAAGTTCAATTCTCAATTACTATCATAAGAATACAGCGTCCCGTCGCGTTTAGATATAAGCTGACCCTGACTCTGACATATCACAACTAAAACAATTTAAAAAAGTAAACAGAAAATTGTAAATTGGAAAATGAACTACAGAAATTTAACTTAGGTCTTATTAAGCTGTTTTTACTGGTCATGTTAATAGGGTTTGTATACTTGGATGCTTTAGTATAAATGCTGTGTTTTTTGACTATTTAAGGTGTGAGATTCTAAAGGCAAGAGTGGTTTGAAGAAAAGGAAACATTTCATTAAAAAGCTTGCAAAGCGATTGAGTTTATAATATATAAATTATACAATTCTTAGCAACTGATTTTTGTTCAAATATTGACTAATGATTCAACTTGATGCGTCATCGGTTGAAAGTAAGTTTTAATTTATAAATCAATAAGATATCACTTTTACTTCACTTTTCAGATTTGCTTCGTCATTAATTTAGTTTGGAAACTTTAAATATGCTTGCTAATGATTCATATTGCAGGCTAGAAGTAGAGCTTTTGTTTTATTTCTAAATATTTTAATTATCCAGCCGTTCATATTTAGTCAAAGTTAAATCTATTTAGTATCTTCTACTAAACCGAAAACCCACTAATCTATTTTACAATCTTTTGGCATGTTTTGTGTCTATCGCTCGATACAAGTATTACGTAAGCAGAGACGAAACTTCCGAATAAGCTATCCGACACATTAATTCTTACACTATTATTTGTGAACCAGGCCTTTACTCTAAACTATACAGGATAATATAGCGATATTTATTTACAAGAAAATCTTTTAAATAGAGCCTCTATGGAGCGCAAAAAACCTCGTTTTTTTTGTAAAAATGATCCTTCGTGTATGAGCTAACAACAGAAGCCTTAAGCTTCGCTCGGAATGTGTGAATTGGGTCAGATATTACCTACAGCATCCTGCTAGACCGGTGCGTGCTGGGAGATAATGGCGACTTGTAACTCGATTCAATAATCGTCTTAACGAGGTAGAAAACCGGCGGCCTCACAGAATACCGGCGTGAAATAACTGAGTGGGTCCGAGGGCGGCGGTAACCGTTTACCATCTGGCGTTCTATCTACTTGATTTTTGGTCCATAAAAAAGACTGGGACTAAGACAAATCACGACTACATATAAGCTAAGACATTCCATACGTTCGTCATTTGTCCCAGCCCCTTTCTTTATTCAAACGAGTACTAAATCATGGTAGCCTAATGCAGGCTTTAATTTCCTGTTCCTGTCTTTATTAACACGGCATTAATAAAGACAGGAACTGAGACAGATAGCGACTACATGACATGAAAAGTTGTGATATTACTTACGACTAGAGATCGAAGTCAGCCATAATCACGCACAGTGGTGTGTGATCCATCGGTTAACAAACGCACGGTGGTGTGTGTGATCCGTCGGTTAGCAAACGCACGGTGGTGTGTGATCCGTCGGTTAACACACATTTTGCCAACCGATTGGTTGTGTATGTTGATGTTATTTTCATTAATTTTATGTATTTTTAAGCATTCTTAAAAAATATTAGCGTTCTACACAACTTTCTCCACATAAACTTATTAACTGTGCCAAATATGATACTCCTCCATTCGCACAATTCTCTCGTTGATTATACCTACTACAACCTGCTACAAGTGACGTCATACTTTCTTCTGACTCAATTTTCCGCGACACGGTAAATTTTTGATTCATCAATTTTGTCATAATGTAGGTAATTTTTTTATCCTGCTGACCCAGATATTGTTCTGAGAAACTATATTCTGTCCTTCTTACGAATATCCACATCGCAAATGAAGTTTAATAGATTTTGGGCTTCATTAACTTTTAGAATACCTACTTATGAATATATTTTTTTACAATATTCCTTAGTAGTATTTCGATGTTTCAAACCTGCGGTGTGTATGAATAAAATGCATTGATATCCTAGATGTTATTATTTTTGATTAAATTAGATGACTGAAAACGAAATACTTTTTTTTTTTCAATTTCTCAAGTACCTAACAGTGGCGTGGGGTCCCTACAACTCCATTCCTATAGCTTCACTTACTGTTAACCTTTTGAAGACCCTCATCCTTATCCCTACCTATTATACAGGCTAGGGCTTTCCTATGATGGAGAGCTAGCCTTCGCCACTGGTACCTAACCTCAGGTTAGGTTAGGTCAAGAAACAACCCAGTCTTCCCCCTAATTGAAGATTGCTCCAGTATGAGCAGATAATATAGTCCGAGAGCTGGAACCAATTTTAGGGAAGGTATTCGATGCAAGCTTCTTCTATACCTTTCCTATTATACCCAACATAGAAAGAACCCCATACCTAGCTGATGAGTAGCGGGGCTATCCCCTAAGTCAGTAAAAATATTATTTCTTTGTTTGTCTTCCAAAAATATATTTTAGGCAGTTTGAAATTGCTATAAGGTTTAATTGTTTAAGAGTTATTTAACCTTGCCAGACGCGTGCTACTCAAGTCAAGTTTTCAGCTCGCCTCGAATACCTACCCTGAAATCGGTGCCAGCTCTCCTACTTATAGTCTAGTTAGTAGTTAGTATCAAGCAGATAATGATGTTCTAGTAGATAAGTCTTGCTCTTACCTCCTCACGGGGAGGGGAGAGGGGAGGGGAGGGCCAAGCTTGGAGAATCGCGAACTTAATGTTTAACTTTCACTCGTTATAAATATAAAACGATGTTACTTTTTACATTCGTGACACAGTGACACACATAATGTTAGAAACAACTGAAAATCAATTGTATGTCGATTAATTGTTGTTACATTTGCAACATTTGAATGTATTTAACTGTTGAAACTTCATTTTGTGAGTACACTACATAGTAAAGAGTCTTGTAATTCAAACAAACGGCAACACCTGGTTTTGTTATAAACTTTTCCATAACAAAGTTACTTGAAAGCGTTTAAAATTGTGACGTAGCGGCCTTAACGCGTAGGTTGTTCTTGACTTTGAAAGGAGGTTTCGCGGCCAGGCGGCGCGGCGCGCGGGGTGCGGAGGCGCGGGGAGGAAAGTGAAATGTCTCTGAGAACCGCGCAACTGGGTGAATATTGTTTGATAGCTCGTGGTCTAATTCGTATTGAGTTGAGCGTTTCGGCTCTTGGTCTAATTTGTACTGAATTGAGCCAAATTGAAATGTTATGGTTTTATTCATGAATCACGCACAATTATTTATTCAAGGCTTATTTTGTCTGAATAGTTTAGGGCCTGCTTCACAATCTAATGATAAATGTCAGATAGCTTATTTGCATGTTTCGTCTCTGTCACTCAATATAAAGTAAGCAGCGACAAAACTTCCGAGTAAGCTTTCCGGCACTTATTAGAAGATACAGGCTAGGCAGGGAGATAGACAGGCTCTTAGACATTTTAAGATACTCATACTGAGTGATGTATAAGAATATAATACATCTTTAAAAATAATATTTGTTTTGTTAATGTAGTATTTGCCGTTGATTGGTTTTCTTTTACCATATTTTAGGATGAGACTTTCTTAAGATTTAATAAATTAGAACATAATAAGTTAAAATACAATCTGATCAATAACTAATCGTTTTAAAATAACAATGACCTATATTGTGAGTGAGACTTATTTATGTATTCCAGATACGATTGGTAACGATGGGAAAGAAGTGATTAATTGATGAAAATTTGATAATTAACCTAGTGAGATGGTCCGAACTCGTCTCGAGATACTGTCTACGATATTCATACAGCAATGAATAAGATTCGAGCGCAGTTCTACACGTGTTGTATGACAATGCTTAGATTTGATAGTCTTTGAAGTGGAAAAATGTAGAGTAAAAGTCTTTTTAGTGAATGTTAACCCTCAGGAGCCTGGCGTGAGAGGAATAGATTTCAGCCGTATCTCTCTTACGATTCCATGAAATTTACACACATGACAACATTTGACCCCGTGTATCTGTATACACTATGATACAAGGTTTTTATCTTATATACTTACATTTTCAACGGCTGTGACGTCACTCGTGCATCATTTTTTATATAGAGCGTTTTTAATAGTCTCCCACAATCTCACTTTTGTGATGACTATATTTCGTCAACGGTTAATCGTAATTTGCAAAGACAATATTGCCTAGCTTGTAATGTTATTTTTGAAATGTCAATTAAAAAAAAACTATGCATTTTCCTCATTATTTAACATGCAGCATGTGGACAGGTTAGAAACTGCTCAACTGCGGAGAAAGCGGCGCGACACGTCATCGTCTGTCTCGACTCTCGGCCGATTGTTTCCCGCCAACAGCCGCCATTTGGATTTGATAATCATAATAATACCGATTACTCGTTACTAATGCCCGAGCTGCCGGAATGTGAACTATTTGCAGACAAATTATGAACTGCCAATTTGTTACTTTGTAGTGGTTTAATCATACTTCAGTCAATGTTACGTACTTAATATATTTTGTTATGATTATTTCTTGCTTAAAGTTTGTATCTCGAAACAGAATTAACCACAGCTTGGAGTTAGATATTGTTCATAGATTTGATCGACTTTAAAAAGGACCATGCAAAAAACTGTTAAACAAAAAACAAAAAAACCACCAATAGATTTCAAACTTATCTCAGTTAATAGCTCTTGCCACGCTGATAATTATTTAGATAAATTGACATAAATTGTTTTGACATAAATTGGAATTTAATTTTTATTGTTTTATATAACAGCCTCCGTGGTCTAGTGGTTTAGAGCTTGGCTCTCGACTCGGAGGTCGTGGGTTCGATTCCCGCATTGGAACAACAAAAAATCTTGTTTCCAAGTTTGGTTAGGACAATGCAGGCTGATCACCTGATTGTCTGACAAGAAAGATGAATCCATGCGTCGGATGGGCATGTAAAAAGTCGGACCTGCGCCTGATATCTCACCAGTCGTGTCGGTTATTCGTCCCACTGGGTTACGAGAGTAAAGGAAGAGAGAGTGCTCTTGTGTACTGCGCACACACTTGTGCACTATAAAATAACTCCTGCGTAGCTGGCCTGGTTTCAATTAAACCGGCCACCGTCACTGAAATCAGTGTGGGGAGCTATTATATATTACTATTGTTTTATATTAGCGACCCAACACTTGACAACTTCGCACGGGTGCGATGTTATTATACATACAATGCTTTCTATTGAATCACTCTATACATTGCTGAATGCATTAAAATCCGTTGCTTAGCTTAAAAGATCTAAGCGAACAGGAAACTGAGCGACTTCAATTTATACTGTGTAAAGATTTTCAGCGATGTTCTATTAAAGTAAGTTTAATCTTAGTAAAAATATGCTAAAAAAAAGAAAAAGAAGAAAAAAGAGACAAGTTACACACAGTAAAAGTTAAAAAAGAAGATAATAAAATTAAATTAAAGCTTTTTGTAAGGAGACTTTGATACATAAAGCACAACATAATTGTATTATTTAGACATACGAGTAAGTTTGACAGAATCGAATAATATGTTCGCCAATGTTTGGCACGTACAATCCGCAATTTCGGCATAGTACATTTCGTGTAGCGGTACCGCATGTATGGTGTGCAGCGGACAGTTAGTGACGTACAGCCTACGGTACGGAGCGGCGCGGCACGGCTCACCGCACAGCAAGGCCGCCCCTCGGCCCCCCTCCGTCCTCCCCACCGTCCCCCCGCCGTCCCCTCCGTCCACCCGAGCACGTGCCCACTGATCTAATATGTGCACGCGATTTTTGTGCTAACGGTACCATTGTGTAGTCCGCTAATATGGTGTGGATTTATTGAGATTAGAGGCGATGTATTTATCAGTGTGATGTGTTTGGTTTTATTTATGTTCTCTTGCGGAAATACTTGCCCTTATATATTATATCGTTTGTAATATTAACAACGTTATTCTATATTATATATTTTGACACGTTTTCATTTCGAACGATCCGAAAAGATATTTTGTCGGAATCTAAACTGTATACGGCATGAATTATTATAATAATAATATTATATTAATACGCAAAGAAAAAACTTTCAGTACAGTTTCACGAGAATTGTGCGAACGGAGTATGATATTTGGCACAGTTATAGTTAATGTGGTGGAGGGTGTGCAGAGAGCTATTATCGGGTACTGGAAGTAAAAGCACTGCGCGCACACTCGGGCGCTCTAAAATAACTGCTGCCTAGCCGGACCGATTTCAACAGAAACCAGGCGCCGCCACCGGAGTCGGTGTCGGAGCTAAGCTGTAGTAAAATTCAATACTCACCTCTGAGCTCACCGTGTTACAATGATGGAAGTTGGGACATAAACACCGGCCAAGTGCGAGCCGGACTCGCCTACAAAAGGTTGTATGAAAATCACGTTTGGTGTTAAGGACAGCGGCCTCGTAACGAAAAACATGAGTGAATTTTAATGTGAACAATAAACGTGTAATTAAAACGGTACGTAAAACTAGAATAGTGGACACTCAGTGACTATATGTATAGATTTATATGGCATCAGTGTGGAAAAATAGTGTTAAAATGGTGTTTTATCAAGTGCGGGTTATTTTGATTATATATTTTTAACTAAAGCTAATTTTAACGTAGCTTCTTTTGATTTATATAAATAAACGTAGTACATAACGTGTAGTATAGCGCTTAAGGTTATATAATAAATGGTTAAGAAATTATTACGAAAACAGTGGTAAAAATGTACAACATTTCATATAAGTTGAACCTTAAAATGTAAATAACTTTTCTATAGAATAAGATGTTTAGTATATAAGGGTTTATATGTCTGGTTATGATAATAAAGTATTTCACACAACGCGTTTTGCTTCACCTGGCTCATGGAAAATGGGGAAAATTATGGAAAATAGCCGTATAGAGAGGTAAAAATGAAATGGAAGATCGGCCCGAAAGAGGCGTACGGGCGGGGCTCTCTATACGGCATTGCCATGAGCCAGGTAAGCGAATCGAAAAAGTGAAAAAACGTTCTCCTCAAATAAGTGTTTTATTATCGCCCCGGCTCTGCCCAAATCGGTGTAACCTTGCTATCTTCGAGTCTAATCTGAGCCGGCGGTTGAACCCCTGTGAATTTATACAGTCCTGTACAGTAGTGCGTGGTCCTTTGGCGAGCCGAATTTCAAGATCGAAGAAAAATTCGAAGTCCATATCAAGTTGAAAATAACGAAGACGGCACTTAGAAAAATTTGAACAGCTGTTCTGAACATAGAAAAATTTCCGAAGAATCAAGATAGAAATTTTTACTGAAGACTGGACTTAGAAAATTTTCGTCAGCTGTTCTGAACATAGAAAAATTTCCGAAGAATCAAGATAGAAATTTTTACTGAAGACTGGACTTGAAAATTTTCGTCAGCTGTTCTGAACATAGAAATTTTTTGAAGATTCAAGTCAGAACATTGGAAACTTTATCAAGATTTATCAACGGGAGTCAACGCCAGGGATTAGATTGGACTCAGAAGATCGGACTCGAGGATACAAGGATACACCGCTGCGAACGGAAGCAAGGATCCGCAGATTTTTCATCGGAAAAACCTCCCGAAAATTCTTGAAAAGGAAGATTAATATGGAAGATTAACATTGAAGATTAACATTGAAGATTAACATTTGAAGATTAACACTGAAGATTAACATTTGAGATTAACATTTGAAGATTAACATTTGAAGATGGTTATAACAAGAAGTCAGAGTGGGGCCGAGGAGAACCAGCAGCAACCACATCGATTTCCGGATCCGCCACGATCGCCGTCCGCTGCCGCTACAAGCCAGCCGCCGCCGACCGAGGGAAGAGCGGATCTGCTTCAAACTATTTTGAAACCGAGACCAGGTACCAGCAAGGCGCCTGCATCCTCGGAAGTACAAACCCTAGCCAGAAAGAAGGCTATTTCAATTAGATCGCGTCGATCGACAGCAAGTGTCGTCGCGCGTATGCATTACGAGGCGGAGGAGAAACTCGCCGCTCTTCGTAAGAAGGAACTGCAGATCGAAGCAGAACTTATAAAGAAGAAGCTCGCCGCTGACGTCGCCGCTGCAGAAGATGGTAGCAGCCCCGACGACGACGAGCCATCAGAACAGGTGGAGCAACGTGTCCGAGCCTGGCTAAGCGAACAGGGTCCCGAACCCGAAGAGGCTAGACAAGAGCCGACATCAATGGAAGAAAGAGAGACGCCGAAGCCAGAAGACATGCCACCGAAGGGAGCCCAGAAGACGAGGTTCGAGTGGCCGCAGCAACGCCGCCCACGCTCACCCACACCGCCCACGTCTAGGGCTAATGGAGTGGAACAACTTGCCGAAACATTGGATAAACTGCTGAACCAACGCCAGCCGCGCCACACTACGGAGTTGCCCATATTCTCGGGCGCTCCCACTGAATGGTTGCCATTCAAAGCAGCCATGGAAGACACCACTGCGTTCTACAAGCTCAAGCCGATCGAGAACTTAGCTCGTCTGAGAAGCTGCCTACGGGGAGAAGCGAGAGAAGCCGTGGCACCACTGCTGAGCGTCGCGACGCCGCCTGAACAAATTATGAAGACCTTGGAACAATGCTTCGGTCGACCCGAGGTTATGGTCGATCGCATGATGGAAGATCTGAAGAGGATACCGAGGCTCGGAGGTTCGGCGGCAGAACTCAACCGATTTGCAGTGAAGATTCAGAACATGGTAGCCATCCTGAGGAAGCTGAGGCACGGGTATCTCTTTAACCCGTTGCTCACGAGAGACATCCTCGAGAAGCTCAGCCCATACGAGAAGAGCAAGTGGTACGACTACGCAGAAGAGACGTCGCGCTTCAGGAACGAGCCCGATGTCGTCCTTCTCTCTGAATTCTTAATGAGAGAAGCGGACAGGGCGCTGCGCTACGGGTTCAGCACGGCACTGAAGAAGGAAACACCGCGTCCACCTCCTAACAAGAACGAAGCCCGAACGAGGAAGCCAGTCTTCGCGATAGCAGACGAGGGCAGGGATTCGCCGAGTCGCAGCCAGCCAAAGAGAATACGCGAGGAGTCAACGAAGTGCCCGATATGTGCCGAAGATCACGCTCTATTTCGCTGCGCTGCTTTCAAGAAACTGAGCATGCAAAAGAGATGGGACACGGTCAAAAAGGAAGGGCTGTGTTTCCGGTGCATACGAAGCAGGCACAGAAGATACAACTGCAGGGCGAAGCCGTGCGGCGTGAAGGGCTGCAACTTGCCTCATCATGCGCTGCTGCACGAAGACAGGTCCGGCGGCGCCCCACAGACAGAGGACGCCGTGATTACCGCATCGGTCACCTCCGACCGTGCGGTGAAACTTAAGATGAGAAGAATTCAAGTTGTCGGTCCACGGGGCGAAGCGGATATCTTCGCGCTGTTCGACGAGGGCTCGACAGTGACACTACTGGATGAAGACGTCGCGAAGGCTATCGGCGCAGACGGCCCACCGAAGGTGCTGAGAATGCATGGGATCAATGCCGAGAGAAGGGAAGAAAAAAGCCGACTCGTACAACTTGGCGTACGGGGTCACGACGGTACCAGATATGACGTCACTGCGAGAACCGTGGCCGGATTGAACCTACTTACTCAGTCCGTCCCGGAATCACTGTTTCGACTTGCTCACCTGCACGATCTCAAGAACGAAGAGATATGCTATGAAGACAAGAAACCCCAACTTCTCATCGGCACGGACAACTGGCAGCTCATTGTATCTAGGGAGCTGAGGATCGGCAAGAGAAACCAGCCTGCAGCCTCGAAGACGAAGCTCGGCTGGGTAATCCATGGAAACATTCCCAGACGCCTCGCAAAGCAGGAAAAACACGAGAAAATCCTGCACGTGTCTACGATCGAGACCCGAGGCGAACGACGGGAGGAAATGGTGAAGAAACACTTCGAAACAGACGCACGGGGAATAGCGTCCAAGGCAAAGCTGACCAGAAGATCAGCGAGTCATCGACCTCTTTGGCAAAACGGCCAAACGGATGGAAGAAGGTCGATTCGAAGTGGGGCTCCAGTGGCGCAAAGAGGGCGTCACATTACCCCGGGGTTACAACGGGGGGAGCCGGACAATCTGCAGGGCGGGACCGGGATTCCAGTGGCACGCGGGAGGTGTCACAACCCCAGAGAACGGCGGGGGGAGTCGTGCGGACTGCAGATTGCAAGGAAATGGGGAAGTACGAGTCGTGTTGGCCGCCGCCAAGGCCAAGGTGGCGCCGCTGAAGGCACAGACAATACCAAGGATGGAGCTACAGGCTGCCCTGGTCGGAGCAAGGCTGGGAAACGCAGTCGCAGCAGAACACAGATGGAAAACGGACACGGTTTTCTACTGGATCGACGCACAAGTGGTTCTGTGTTGGATACAGAACGGCAGCCGCAAATACACACCGTACGTCACGCATCGGCTAGGGGAGATTGCCGAGCTGACGTCCGTTCACCAGTGGAGATGGCTGAGCACGAAGAGCAACGTCGCCAAATTAGCCACCAGAACGGGCTACGTCCCGAAGAGCGACGAGGACCCTTGGTTCCGGGGGCCGGACTTCCTGCGCAGGCCGATGAACGAGTGGCCCGCGGAGAGTCCCGCTAGAATCAAAAATCAAGAAGAATACGTCGCCTTCCACACCACGGAGGCGAGCGAGCTGAGCTGTCTACCAGATGTGACGCGCTTTTCAAACTACGAGCGCCTCGTAAGATGCACGGCGATGGTCTTGCTGTTCGTCGAGAAGTGCCGAGATCGTCGGGCCCACCTCGACGTACGACACCTGGAGAGGGCCGAGAGGTTGTGGTATCAAAAATCACAACGAGACAGCTTCGCACAAGAAATCGAGAAGATGGCAAGTGGCAAGACGGTGCCTAGATGGAGCTCCTTGTACCGGCTCAACCCGGTGTACAAGGACGGGCTGCTCGTACTAGACGGAAGGATCAAAGCGGCGCAGGTGCCGGCCGAAATGAAAAACCCTATCATCCTGGATGGAAGACATCGCTTCACAAGGTTACTGGTGGCAAGGGAGCACGCCAGAGCGGGACACGGGAGCCGCGAGAGAGTCGTGAACGACCTCAGGCAGAAATTCTGGATATTGAAGGTGCGGCCGACGGTGCGTACTATCATGAGCCGATGTGCGTTCTGTCGGCTACGACGGGCACACCCGAGGACCCCGCCAACTGGAGACCTGCCAGCCGAGCGCCTGGGGGCGTTCCAGAGACCATTTTCGTACTGTGGTCTCGACTGTTTCGGCCCGATGACGGTCACCATCGGCCGACGTCACGAGAAGAGGTGGGGAGCTCTCTTCACATGTCTGACGACGCGGGCAGTCCACCTGGAGCTGGTGGCTTCGCTGTCGACGGACTCTGCACTGATGGCAATGAGAAGAATGGCTGCGCGGCGAGGATGGCCGGCAGTCATGTACAGCGACAATGGGACAAATTTTAGAGGCGCGGACGTCGAGCTGCGGCAGGCGTACGCCGAGTGGGCGCCGGCTATGGCTCAGCTGGGCCTCACTCATCGGATGCAGTGGAAGTTTACACCGCCCGGGGCGCCGAGTCAAGGAGGTGCCTGGGAAAGACTGGTGAGGTCGGTGAAAACCGCCCTGCTAGCCACGCTGAACGAGAAGTCGCCCAGGGAAGAGGTACTCCAGACACTGATGGCCGAGGCGGAGTACTCAGTGAACGCTCGACCGCTTGTGCACGTATCGGTGGACCCCAACGACCCGGAGGCGATTACACCGAATCATTTCCTCCTCGGGTCGTCCACCGGACTGCCGTACGTCGGACCGTGTGTGCCGGCGGACAAAAAAACATGGAGGGTCGCGCAAGCCCTTGCCGACGAGTTCTGGAGGCGCTGGGTGAAGGAATACCTTCCCACGCTCACACCACGCTACGGGGCCCCGCTGAGCAACCGAGTCCTTGTACCAGGGGACCTGGTTGTCGTGGTCGACCCGACGCTGCCGCGTAATACGTGGCCGCGGGGGGTCGTGCACCGAGTCTACCCCGGCCAGGACGGACAAGTGCGCTGTGCGGACGTTCGCACGCGCAGTGGCGTGTTCCGGAGGCCGACGTCGAAGCTGGCGGTGCTGGAGGAGGCGCCACAGTCGCAGTTGCGACCGCTGGCGGAGCAGACGGAGCCGGGAGCGGAGCGGACGACGCCGGGAACGGCGCCGGGCGCGGAACGAGCGTCGGAGCAGCCTACAGCGAGCACGGACAGCTCGCAGTCGCCGGAGCGGCCCGCAGCGAGTTCACACAGCTCGCATTCGCCGGAGCAGTCTGCGGCGGGCGCGGACGGCCCGCAGTCGCCGCCGGAGCAGCCTACAGCGAGCACGAGCAGCTCGCAGTCACCGGAGCAGTCCACGGCGGGATCGGCGAGCCCGCAGTCACCTGAGGAGGCTGCGTAGACCCTGGCTACTGCGCCGGGGGGAGGATGTTAAGGACAGCGGCCTCGTAACGAAAAACATGAGTGAATTTTAATGTGAACAATAAACGTGTAATTAAAACGGTACGTAAAACTAGAATAGTGGACACTCAGTGACTATATGTATAGATTTATATGGCATCAGTGTGGAAAAATAGTGTTAAAATGGTGTTTTATCAAGTGCGGGTTATTTTGATTATATATTTTTAACTAAAGCTAATTTTAACGTAGCTTCTTTTGATTTATATAAATAAACGTAGTACATAACGTGTAGTATAGCGCTTAAGGTTATATAATAAATGGTTAAGAAATTATTACGAAAACAGTGGTAAAAATGTACAACATTTCATATAAGTTGAACCTTAAAATGTAAATAACTTTTCTATAGAATAAGATGTTTAGTATATAAGGGTTTATATGTCTGGTTATGATAATAAAGTATTTCACACAACGCGTTTTGCTTCACCTGGCTCATGGAAAATGGGGAAAATTATGGAAAATAGCCGTATAGAGAGGTAAAAATGAAATGGAAGATCGGCCCGAAAGAGGCGTACGGGCGGGGCTCTCTATACGGCATTGCCATGAGCCAGGTAAGCGAATCGAAAAAGTGAAAAAACGTTCTCCTCAAATAAGTGTTTTATTATCGCCCCGGCTCTGCCCAAATCGGTGTAACCTTGCTATCTTCGAGTCTAATCTGAGCCGGCGGTTGAACCCCTGTGAATTTATACAGTCCTGTACATTTGGTGTATGGGAGCCCTCCTTAAATATGTATTATATTATGTTTTTAGTGTTTATTGTATATAGCGGCAACAGTAATAAATCATCTGTGAAAATTTCACCTGTCTTGCTATCACGGTTGAGGAGATACAGGCTGGTGGCAAACAGACGGATGCACAGACAGACAGATATGCAGCGAAGTCTCAGAAACAGGGTCCTGTTTGTATCCTTTGGGTACGGACCCCTAAAAGCCAGACGATTGTTATTATGCGGTGAGCGGTGACGTCACAGCTCCGGCCCTCCAGTACAGTTACGGAGCGAGGACCTCGCCCGCGCGGTCCGGTCTCGGTCCGGTCAACGTCACTCCCAACCCGGAGCCAAAAAGTCGTAGCCGTAGCGTAATCTTACAATAATACGGTTTCGATGCAGCCTCGATACGTTACAACTGCAATATGGTATTCTCATAAACGTCAAACCAACGTCAAACTCCAAAATCATTTTATGCAAGACGATTCATTTTTCAATTCCTTGAAAGTAAATTAAAAGTCTAAGTTAAATAAGAATTGGGATCTAATGTAATCCAAACGTAAACAAAGATAATAATAGAACACATAATGCTACGAAGTTAAATGTCACTATTTTACGGTGCAATAAAGAAGGCACATAATAATGTCGAATTTAATATTTTGTGTACGTTCGTTCATTCCTTCTCCTAATAGGGCGACATTGCTTATTTGTTTACATTAAAACTAATTGGATCTTTTATGAACGGAGTAAATATTATTTTTAAAGAAAAAATTAAACCGACCTCCAAAGAAAAGTGCACAAAAAAGTATATGAAATAAAACTTATTTTCTAAATAATTCCCCTTTTAAATTCAGCTAGAATTTTAACTACTCTACTCAATCTTCATAATTTTGAAGTCGGTACCAGCCCAAACAATATCCTGATTCCTGATAAAACAATATTTTATAGAACTTACATATAAGTTGGAACAACTTTGGAAGTCGGTTTAATTTTGTCATTAAAAATAATTATTTTTCCCTTTTTAGTCGTATTTTTAATAACAAATTGTAAGAAAGTTTAAAAGAAGCGTTCGAATGTATAATTGAATACGCGCCAAGATTCCATTAGGTATTGCATATAAGATAATGATGATGATTACTGTAAGTTACTTATTGGCATGTGCTTGCAGTTCTTAAAACAACGCCGGAACTTCCAAACGTGTATCTTTAAAGACTGAGGAGTTCTGTTCAGCGCTATTGGATCCAGGGCACACCCTTGGCACAAAATTTTACTTTTTGTTAGCATATGCTTGATTTACTTCACAAAAGTCAAATCCCTATATAATAGATGTCCCTATAAATTTTGACTTTCCTCGATTCCTCATGGATCCCATCATCAGGTATCCACTTTGGTGACTAAAGGGCCAATTTTGAATTATAACCAATGACAACAAAATAATTTTTCAAATGGATCTACAAATGGCAGAGTAATGTATCGATGTAAAAGACTATGAAATTATGTACCTATTATCATAATAATGTGATGATGTTTGGTGTTTTGATGGTGGTGATGATGATAATTACTGTAATTGACATAGTGGCATATACTTGCAGTTCTTTAAACAACGCCGAAATCTTCAAACATGTATCTATAAGGACTCATCATCATAGACTTCTGTTCAGTACTTTTGGATGCATATGCTTGGGTATCTTCAGAAAAACTTAAAATCGCTATGTGTCCATATAAATTTCGAGGAGTTCCTTCGATTCCTCATGGATCCCTTCATCAGGTCACCACCAAAACAACTCTATTGGGATTATACCCTATACAGCCAAAAAATAATTTTTAAAATCGCTCCACAGACGGCGAAGTAATCGTTAAACATACAAAAAAATTAAAATATATACAGCCGAACGTATAACCGCCTCCTATTTTTGGAAGTCGGTTAACAAAGGACATTAGTTATTGTTTATAAACACTTGGACTTAGCCTACGTTCCCACGTGAGTTATTTATATCGCTACACAAAAAATAACACTGTAAAAAGAACTCTCGAAAAATCGAAGTGTTTGAGTGTCTAATGTCAGTTTTGACAATTCGAAACTTGACACTTAGATTTTCAGCTCTATTCTACTAGCGCAGAGTTCTATTTACAGTGCTGTTTTTTCAGTCGCAACCACTAGAAAACTCGTGGGAACGGGGGCTAAGGCTAAAGTCTACACGTGTCTAGACGTAAACAGTTTAGCGGGTGACGGGAATCCTTGAACCTGCGCGCGAGCGAGACGGCGGTGTGCTAGCGAGAACGCGCGGGCAACGTCCTGTCTGTCAATACACTTGACACACATTTCATTGAGGAGGCTCGGCTGAGGACTTAGATAGGTTAGGAGTGTGAGATTTTTGTACAGAAATAGACTCAAATGCTGGATAGTTTAGGGGCTATAGTTAGATTTTTTTCACGTAGTAAATGCTTATCACTTTATAGTTTGTACCTTCTTGGACGTAGATATTACTATATTAATACGTAAAGCAAAACTTTTAGTAGTTTTACGAGAACTGTGCAACCGGAGGAGTATGTAATGAGGTCGGCAAATTAAAGTTTATGTTGGAGGAAGGAGGAAGGTGTGCAGAGAGCTAATATTTTTCTTAAAGAAATGAAATTATGTTTATTTGGTAAAAATGTGGTTACAATAAGTGTTTCAATTTTTAAATAATGTTTAGAAATTCATAAAATGTATAACAAAAACAACACACACTACCTCAGTTTATTAACACACACTATCGTGCGTTTGATAGATAAGATTTTGGTCCACGTTGAAGTTTGTCAATATGTCACAACATTTTTATTTTTTTAATTTTTTTCTAGCTAAGAGGCAAAAGAACCCTCATAAGGTTCAAACTTAAAAAAGCTACCACAAGGCGACTTCTAGTAATTATATTTAATCCAGTATTTTTACTGTGGATGGATGGATGTATTGCTGGATGTTTGTTACTCTTTCACGCAAAAACTACTAATGTGATCTTGATTAAATACGGTATAGTAATACTTTAAGCTCTGGATTAACACATAGGCTACTTTTCATCCTGAAAAAGGATAGTGTTCCCGTGGGATACTGTATTTACGGATACGGAGTCGCAGGCATACGCTAGTTAAACATGATATCAGTCAATAACGACGATGGCTTATCCTAACAATAAGTAATAGATAATAATTTACTTCCCACAAAACACTATGATTATATCAACAATCCTGAGAAAGTATCTAGTTAATAGGGATAAAAACATATCCGGCCCACTCCCATCCCTAAGATACAACCCTTCCCGGATATCGATCCCATACCGGAAACACGTGGGACTGGGTCACTAGATCCCATATGTACCATATGTTATGTATAATTTACTAATATTATAAACGCGAGGATAATAATATTATTAGTAATATGCAACAAAAAAGATTATGATAATATTATATTATGTTTTTACTTCGATAAACAACGCTTTATAATTGGGTATTTGATAACGTTTATGTCAAAATGTAGTTTTTTTTTTAATACACTCAGAAATAATGAAGTATTAATTACAAGTTGATAATATTAAAAAAAAGTAGTTTTGAAGTTACGTATCATTACCCAATTTTACCCCTTTATAGCCAGTTAATTACTTAAAATAACCCACCATTTTACAAATTAATGCCGTGTAAAATATAACGAAGTTATTTCTCGCAGCTCTGCCTAAATTAATTAACACCTGTATGTTGAATGCCATATTCGGAAATAATTTAAACACTTGTTCGTTTCCAAAACCGTGAACAAAAGTGAGTCTGTGACGTGAGTTTCAGACGCTCTGTTCGTCATTATATAACATCTGCGTGAAATCATTGATCGGTTGTATAATTTTTAGGATTAAATATTTTGACAAGAAGTCGCAGTGAATAGGTACCACATGTTAGGAGGATGGTAAATTTACTTTAACTTAACGAGTTTCAAAAACAGTCTAGTAAGAGCGATCGCTTACTTTTGACACGACAGTCTTAAGACAGTTTAGTCTCACATAGACAAAAGTGTCTTACGACCAAGACACTCATCGTTTTTTAACTCCCCACGCGAAAAGAGGGGTGTTTTAAATTTGACGTGTCTGTCCGTGGCATCGTAGCGCCTAAACGGATAAACCGATTATGAACTAGATTTTTCGTTTGAAAACTAACATTATCGAGAGATGTTTTTTGCTATAATTAACTACCATCAGTTCGCTAACGGCTTAGAAACTCGGAGATTACGCAAAAAAATATTTTTGTTTACTTAGACAATCGTGTCTCTGCTAGACAGTTTCGCCTATGAGACGTCTTGTTTCAAGTGTGCGCACATACATATGTTTTATAATGTAATTGAAAATTAAATGACTCTCTTAAGACTTTCGCGTCTCAAGTGAGCGCTCGCTCCAAGTGTTAATATTGCACAAATGCCTAAGATTACTAGAGTTCTAATGGCTAAAAACAATATTACGTCTTGCTGTTAGTGAACCTAGCGAATAACATCGAGGTAGGGGTTTAGTGATCCTGAGCCTTTAGCCAAGTTGTCATCGCTAATTACGACGACCAAGTTCGAAAACAAAAATGAATGGGGTATGACATAAGCATCGCTAAATGACATATCGATGTTTATGTCACTTATCGATGCTTACGTCAAATCCCATACATTTTTTCAAAAACTTCGTCGTTAGCGATGGTACCTTTCCTAAAGGCTCTAAAGTGATCTCTAAAATCTAGTTGATTTCTGCCTAGAAATAGTAAGATAGGACAAAACCGATTAAGAAAAGTATCTGAGTAGAATCCAAATACAGTGTCACCAGTTTAGTGATTTTGGGTTTTTGAAGTTAACCACTTCATAATTACCCTTCACAAAAAAAATAGGTATTAATAATCAAAAGTAACACGTGACTTTATACTTAATCCATCTACGGTTTTTTCACTTCATTATTTTAATAACAAACGATCTTAATTTTGTCACAACAATACGTTGTGTATCGATACATCAAAAATTAAACAAAAAACTACCTACAAAGAATTTAATTCATACAATTACACCCCAAAAGTTCCCATGGATGTATGTACCTGGTTGAATGGGACCATCCAAATATTGATTGAAGGGTTAGACATCTGCTGGAGAAAGCCTCACGCAAAGGCTTTGGCAACATGTGTGCTCTCTTTGTACGACAGCATGTGCTCTTATTCATACAAGCCTTACAATATTCAAAAATTCAATATTTTATGCCAACCTGACGTACCATCGAACAAGTTAGCGCTGACCGAGGCATAAGATGAAAGTCGCTTAACATCGTTGAATCGCGCGCACGCAGTCGTCGCGGCCTCTTCCTTTGTGTTTAAATATTTTGCGGAGTCCAAGTGCAAAGAAAAATGTTTAGAAACTGGTCGAGCAGAAACTATGTCGATACAGTACCAAACCGGAAATTATATCTTAATAAAATTATATATTCGAAATTGTCACATAATATATAATATTTATTATTATTTATATAATTATAATGTAGTAAATCTTCAAGAGCGTTTAAAGATCGATATGTCAGTTTCTGTGCGGAGAGATAATAATTTATTATCAGTTTCTTATATTAGACATCAACGCGTTGGTTTGTTATGCACGATAATTTGTATTTTTCTTTGAGTTTTTTTTAAATAATAATTCATATGTGTGCGGACGCTTCAACACCACGTCAATCTGGTCCCGTCGTAAGTTCTCAAAGAGCTTGTGTTGCGGGTACCAGGCAACGGTATTTATTTAGTAATTTTATATTTAAGATTTTTATCCTATTATACACATATTTCACATACGGGATCCCTTTTTTTCGCATATCTGTTTTGGCATGATTTAATGTGGCATCCCTCAATATGCATATTTTTTTCTCATAACAATACTATGGCATAATTGTTTTTAGGCATAAGTCATTTGGCATAAATAACGTTTGTATAGTTTTAGGTTAAGTTAGGTTAGGTTGGAACTTTTTAATCACGTTCAAAACATCTTCGGAGTGGTAACACGGCCTCGCAAAAACCCGGCGTAAAATAACGTTTGTGAAATTTTGGGTTAGGAGAGGTTAAAACATTTTTATGACGTTCAAAACGTCTTCGAAGTGGTAACACGGCCTCGCAAAAACCCGGCGTGAAATAACGTTTGTGTAGCTTTGGGTCAGGTTAGGTTAGAACTTTTTATCACGTTACAAACATCTTCGCAGTAGTAACAAGGCCTCACAAAAACCCGGCGTTAAATAAAGTTTATGTAGTTTTGGGTTAGGTTAGTCTTTAAATAATTTTATATCATTATGCCTTATGTTTATGCTTTGTAAATGTGTGCTTAAATTTAGCCCAAGAGCTTCTAGGAAATTTGGAGCAGGTGATTGAGGCAACCTGAAACCTTGTCCTGTACTTCTCCTGTTGTACCCCGACACGAGACTGCAGGACCGGCTGGTCAGAAACGGGGCTAAGTCAATATACAAATATTTGAAAAGTGAATTTATTTAATTCCAAAAAATATGTTGGAGGCAATTTTAAATTTAGTTGAATGTTTACGCAGTTAGGGAAAAAAAGCCATGCCATTTAGTTGGAGATTTAACCTTGCCATTCCAATGTAAAAGTAAACTGTAAAGCAGTTAAAAAAATGTGTTTGAGGCACCTTGAAATTTTAGTAGGGTATTATTTATTATTAAATAATGATATTGTAAAAAATACAGATTATTTTAGTGTGATTTTCCACCTGCCAGGTGATCTAGAAAATCGAGAATATGCTGGCTGTCAATTCATGATTTTCTGACATCTATCGGTCATTTTAAGAACTACAATCTTCATTTCAACGTATATGCGACATGACAAATAATTACGTTGTTAACTACTCGCCTTTTGTACGGTTCCTTTATATAATTATTGTTGTGTGTGTGTGTTTTTTTTTGTGCACATAAAAAGAGTTTTCTATTCTATACTACGTGGTCTTGATAATCTTAGCAAAGTCGATATGAGTCGTTAACTGTTCTAATAAAGATTTTCTAATAAAAATAGAAAACTTTCATTTGTTGTATTATTGTACAATATTGAGTGCAATAAAGTGTTATTTACGTGGAAATTTAAACCTGCGAGAGAGAGACGAAGTCACATGACTCACAATATATAACCAATTCGGCTTCGCGTTTAAATTTATGAGTAAATAATAAAAAAAATTGAATTTGTGATGAAAACGATTAAAATTAAAATGTTTTTAACGATTAAAATAAAACCACGTATTTCTTTGTTGGCTACCTGATAGATGTCGCATATACGTGATATGAAGATCGTAGTTCTTAAAATGACCGATAGATGTTAAAAAATCATGAATTGATAGCCAGCATATTCTCAATTTTCTAGATCACCTGGCAGGTGGAAAATCACACTAAAATAATCTGTATTTTTTACAATATCATTATTTAATAATAAATAATACCCTACTAAAATTTCAAGGTGCCTCAAACACATTTTTTTAACTGATTTACAGTTTACTTTTACATTGGAATGGCAAGGTTAAATCTCCAACTAAATGGCATGGCTTTTTTTCCCTAACTGCGTAAACATTAAACTAAATTTAAAATTGCCTCCAACATATTTTTTTGAAATAAATAAATTCATTTTTCAAATATTTGTATATTGACTTAGCCCCGCTTCTGACCAGCCAGTCCTGCAGTCTCGTGGTCAGGTCTCAAACACCTGCTCTAAATTTCCTAGTAGCTCTTCATCTAATACATGCGTAAATAAATGTATGCTTAACAATAATGCGTAATGATTATTATGCTTAAAATGATGATAAAAAAATAAATTACGACTAAACAGTTATGCAAAATTAAAATTATGCCAAGCTTAATTATGACATATGATTTTATGCGAAAAAATAGGGAATAGGGGAAACAGGTACACAGAAAACTTGTTTGTTCTGTTGGCGCGATTCGAACCAAAGACCTCCGGCTTGAGCACTGACGCCCAACTGGGCCACAGAGGTCGTCAAAAATTAGTTTCAGTTATTGCATATTTTTGTATAGGCACTCAATGGAAGTGTGGATTCTGGCAGCAAGTGAATCTCGTCACATTCACGACCACGGCCGAGCTTCGTAGACTACGATCGTCCTAAACGTAAACAAAACTATTGAATTCAACTACATTCATGTGATATTATATGTATTTATTGTACTTCTATTGCGTACGTTTAAATTAAATTGAATCAGAAAGGAGGATACTAAAATGCTTTTGAGATCTAAATTTTGACGTACTCCTTAATAAACTTGGTATAAATGCAGAATATTGTCATATTGCAGTAGTATACATAGCAGTGGCGAAGGCTGGTTCTCCTACATAGGGAAGCCCTAGTCTGCGTAATAGGTAGGGATTTGGATGAGGGTCCTCAAAAGGTAAGCGGTAAGTATAGAAATAAAGTTACAAGAATCCCACGCCACTGGTACATATCAAGTACTGCTTAGTGAGATATTGAGCTAAGCGTCAGTTTACACCTGGACGAGATGCGACGCGGCGACGTTTAACTGCAAGAGTTCGAATTTCGAGCCGCACTGAGCTGCGTAGCGTAACGCCGCTATTGCACTAAAACGTGTATCTTGTTGATTAGTGAATATAGTTCAACTTTGAATCTTAAAAATACACCTTCGTATCGCGTCTCGGTGTGAGCTGACCCTTACGTGGTGGGAGATGCGCCGGTGGCGGCTTTCTCTTGTGACGCGCGTGCGCACAACACACACACCAGTTGCAATACCGCAACTACTCAATATAACTTACAATATGCTATCAAATTAATACTATTGTATGAAATAAAATATTGGAAGCTACTATTTTGCCATTAAGATGGAGAAATCATCAGACATATTCTAGTCTCGAATCTATAATACACACTCTACAGACTAGCCGGGCCCCATTTCATTTGTATGGAGGTATTAATAGAAACGGAAATCTTTTTCTTTCACGAAACCCTATTAGATAAAAGTAACCCAAGTTACTGCTTGTAACATCAGCTATTTAACAGTGAAAGTCCTGTCAAAATCGTTTCGGCTGTTTCAACCGGAACAAACAGACAGACGGATTAAAATTTTAAAATTTGATTTTTTGGTGTAGGTACCGAGTATCATATGAATTTAGTGCAAAGATGTTGATTTGAAATTACAAACAGACAATTCATTTTCATTTATTTGTTTAGATATAAATGTATGGATTATTATTGAAATGTATTTAAAAATATTTTTTCTTTATTATAACGTTACGTGTACCTACGCAGCTGTCAAGTGTTCCTGCTAGACCCCTGAACAGATATTGATTTAAGGACGATCGTTGTCTCCCACGCTCGCCCCCTGCGTCTGTACAGACGGTACAGGCGTACGCAAATCGCTAGGCTAGTCAGCTGACTTGTTCCGTTCGTTAGTATGCTGCAGCCGTAGCGCGGGCGGCCCGCACCCACCGGGTTATTGACCAAAACACTTTCTAATAGACATACATCTTACACATGTGCGAAATATTTGAACATTTAAGGGTCTATTCACACCAAAACGAAACGTTAAGCGACATGGAGCTGAATTTTAAGGGTAACCATGCAAAATTGAACTTTATACATTACACAAGAAGATACTCGTTTCATTGTAAAAATCCGAAAGTCATGTTGTACCGCGCCGCGCACCGCATGTGCGATGGCCGCACCGCACGTGCAGTGTATGGCCGATGTCATACGAAACGTGTATCTTTTTGTGTAGTGAATAAAGTTCAATTTTCAATAGCTATGTTAAAATGCAGCGCCGCGTATTGTCGCGGCGTGAACTGACCCTTAGACACTGATAATATAATGTTGTGTGCAAAATATTTTGCCACAGCCGCGCTAGCTAACCCGGAGTCGGCTAGCTTGGTTGAGTATTGGTATGAGGCTTGCCCCCTCAAAATGAAAGCCCCAGCAAGTGGTAATGAGCTTTCATGGGCTTTTGATTTAATATTTTTTTGGTTCCGTACCCCTAAGGGTAAAAACGCGACACTACTACCTACTGAGACTTCGCTGTCTGTCTGTCCGTCCGTCTGTCAGTCACCAGACTGTATCCCATTAACGGTGATAGACAGTTCACATTTCCACAGATGATGATGTATTTCTGTTGCCTCTATAACAGCAAATACTAACAGAATAAAATAAATACTTACATACAACAAACGTGATTTTTTGCCGTTTTATACGGAACCCTTCGTGCGCGAGTCTGATTCGCACTTTGATAGTTATTTTATAACATTTTACTATAGGATTTTTTTGTGACAGGACGATATGACAATTTTGTCTACCTCGGGTTCCGTAGTATGTGCTATCGATGAAGATCGGGATTATTTCATCTCAAACAATATTCGTCATTATATTAACAATTAACAACTAGCTGGCAGTAGCGAAGGCTGACTCTCCATTAAATGGAAGCTTCAGTCTGTACATGTGAGATCAGTTGATGAACTTAAGAAAACCTATACCTTGTGTTTAATACCTATCTTAATAAATTTTATACTTCGCACAATAAATATGTAGTTGAATTGGCTGGCTAATTCAACTACAAGATACGAGTTTAGAAGTTAATATTGTAGATTACGAAGTTTCAATCTACTGTATAGTTATTGTATCTTAATTAAACGTGAAGCCTTAATTAAATGTGAATCGTGTTATATGCACTCGCCGCTACTGCTTGCTGGTGCCCACAACTTCGTTTGCGTAGAACTAACGGAGACGGAACCCTATGATTGTAATAACTGAAGTTACTCCTTATGACATCAGCTATCTGCCAGTGAAAGTCCTGTGAAAATCGGTCCAGCCGTTTCAGAGATTAGCTGGAGCAAACAGACAGACAGAGAGACAAAAAATTTAAAATTTGATTTTTTGTTTTTTACCGCACATACTATCATAATATGCATTTAGTGAAAAGCCGTTAATTTAAATTACAAACAGACACTTCAATTTTATTTATTTGTGTAAATATTCATATACCATTAGGGTTTATGTTTATCGGCGTCCACAGGTAATACGGGCGAATGAAAGCGCCGGGCCGTATGTATGTCAGCCACATTATGTCTACACTCTGCTGTAAACGGATGTGTCACATGGGTCAGGATGACCATCTTTCAGCATATTTCGGGAAAACCGTTAGGAATGTCGCAAAGCTTGAATAGGTGTTTGTTTTGTATCAGCGAGTGACATTATGAAACCTGTTACGAGATCTGTTGTCATTTTTGCTACTGAGTCAGAGAAAACCGTCCAAGTGCAATACTCAACGGAGCAAAATAATCACATTTGTTGTATGGGAGCCCCACTTACATATACATAATATATTTTATTTTGTTTCTAGTATATATTGTTGTTATAGAGGCAACGGAAATGATTCATTTGTGAAAATTTCAACTGTCCTAGCTCTAGCTATCACGGTTCACAAGATACAGCCTGGTCACAGATAGACAGACAGACAGACGGACGGACAGCAAAGTCTCAGTAATAGGCTTCGTGCGTCCGTCCGTCCGTCTGCCACCAGGCGTGAACCGTGATAGCTGGACAGTTGAGATTTTGACAGAAGATGTATTTCTGTTGCCGCTATTACAACGAAATATACTAGAAACTGAACAAAACAAATAATAAAGCGGAGCTTCCATACAACAAACGTGAACTTTTTGCCGTTTTCTACGGAACCCGTCGTGGTCGTATCCGACTCGAACTTGGTCGGTTTTTATTACTCCTACATCACACTACTGTTATTATAATAACTTACTGTAGCGATGCTCCATCTTTTTAAGTTACAGTTATGGGACAATTAAATGGTAGCAACGGGTGAGTAAAGCTGTATTAACTAGTGTTTTTTGTTCTACATCATAGGTTTTTGTAAAGTAACATCTCACTCGGCTGTCTAAGTACTGTTATATTATGAATCATTACATCTTATGATCGATTGAAAAATTATACCGCTAGTAAAAAAAAAACAAAAAAGCCGACTGCGTCAAATAATTTTGATATACTTAGGGTTACTCTCACGACAGACGAATCGAATGATACCATTCATGCTCAAATACGACAAGCCACTTAGTCTAGAGCGCGCTGAAGAACAAAATATTGAAAAACATAACACTCCTTCTGGCGCAGTCGGGTAAAAAGCGTTCTATATATTTCACAATATTGAGTAAGTGAAAAACCGGCATAAACGACACGTGCGCTGTCTTTTGGCGAGTAAACGAATGCCCTATGCCGGTTTAATTACTATCAGGCGATCTATATGTCCGTTTGCCAATTGAGCAATAACATACATCCTAACCATGAATGAACAATCGGCCGGTGAAACGCACGCACTTGACCGCGCGTGGTCATTGCCGCCCCTCTCCCCCTGCCGAGTGAAAGTTCCCCCCTCCCCCGCAGATATGTGTTAGCACTAGGTTCCCTTTCTATTGCACTAGGTCTAGCCTAGTGTGTGACTTGTGTGTTGATCAATGTTATGTTATTTTGATAGATCAAAGGCGGGCTTTCGCGAGTGATGTACCGCCGCGCTTGCGTTTGACAGATCATTTGTATTGAGATTCACAACTGCCGAAAGTCTTGCGACCTCTTATTGTATTTATTTATCTATACTAATATAATAAAGAGGTTTGTTTGTATGTTTGTTTGCATTGAATAGGCTCCGAAACTAATGCACCGATTTTGATGAACTTTGGCACAGATATTGAATAGACTACAGGGAAGAACATAGGCTACTTTTTATTGCGGTAAAATGTACGGTTCCCTCGAGAGTTCCTCTAGCGCGCACGAAGTCGCGGGTGACATATGTTTTATTATAATGGAAAACCAAACAACTAAGTTACAATAAAAATAACATTGACAGAAAGGTAACAGGGGTCAAAGGTCTCAGGAGTAGGTAGTGTATAACGTATACATTAAAACTATCATGTCAATGGACATTAATAAGTTTGAAGGACATGAGGAATTTTACTATGGAATAATGACCAACGACGACTAAAGATCGGTACATATTAATGCGATTACTTAATCTGCTCTAGACAAAATTGATCGAAAAGATCATATTATGAGTAAACTAAATTCATAAAAGAAGAAAAACTAATTTGAAACAACACAGAAATCAGTTCTTATTAATCGTCGCCAAGGTATTTAATTAACTGTCTGTCGGATATTTTGAATTGAAACTTTCAATTCTGCGGTGTACAACATGAAAAGATTTAAGTGGGAGCTCATTGTATACCAAGTGCAATTTAATTATACAGTAGAAATGAGGAAGGCCAGGAAAAGTCAGCTGCAATACGTAGTAAACAGAGGTCTGGGGATGCCGCAACGCCACGACAATACGTAGTAAACAGAGGGCTGGAGACGCCGCAACACCACGACAATACGTAGTAAACAGAGGTCTGGAGACGCCGCAACGCCACGACAATACGTAGTAAACAGAGGTCTGGAGACGCCGCAACGCCACGACAATACGTAGTAAACAGAGGTCTGGAGACGCCGCAACGCCACGACAATACGTAGTAAACAGAGGTCTGGAGACGCCGCAACGCCACGACAGTACGTAGTAAACAGAGGTCTGGAGACGCCGCAACGCCACGACAATACGTAGTAAACAGAGGTCTGGAGACGCCGCAACGCCACGACAATACGTAGTAAACAGAGGGCTGGAGACGCCGCAACGCCACGACAATACGTAGTAAACAGAAGGCTGGAGACGCCGCAACGCCACGACAATACGTAGTAAACAGAGATCTGTAGGTGCCGCAACGCCACGACAATACGTAGTAAACAGAGGTCTGGAGACGCCGCAACGCCACGACAATACGTAGTAAACAGAGGGCTGGAGACGCCGCAACGCCACGACAGTACGTAGTAAACAGAGGTCTGGAGACGCCGCAACGCCACGACAATACGTAGTAAACAGAGGTCTGGAGACGCCGCAACGCCACGACAATACGTAGTAAACAGAGGGCTGGAGACGCCGCAACGCCACGACAATACGTAGTAAACAGAGGTCTGGAGACGCCGCAACGCCACGACAATATGACTTCCTAATTTTTATTTTTATTAATTACAATGACAAAATTGACGTGTCACTAAGAAACTAAAATAGAATTTTGAATTATAATGTATGACCAGCTGTTGTTCGCGGCTCCGCCCGCGTAAGTACAGTATCCCTCGGGAACACTGTACTTTTTCCCGATCCCGATTTGGTATGGTAGTAGTTTAGGATCCAGAGCCTAAACAACTATTAAACCAAATTTCATCGAAATACGTTCAGTAGTTTTTGCGTGAAGGAGTAACAAACATCCATCCATCCATCCATTCATCCATTCTCACAAACTTTCACATTTATAATATTAGTAGAAAATAGGATAGTAGGACTATTAAGATGTAAGACTGATGGACCTAAAGATTTAGGTAGCATACAGTTAAAGATTCGAATAATTAAAATAATTAATATTCTTTTAATGACAATTTGCACGCCGCTTGAAAGGCAAAATAAGAATAAACAAATGCTAGGTGCATTAGTAACACCACATTGTACCCTTAACAATAACCGAAATAATTTATATTCTATTCTTTATGAAGAAATGTATGTAACACAAAACGTTCCTTCCTTCCAAACCACTAAAAACGTAAATTTCCTTACATAAGCTATTGTGCGCAACTTTGTTAGCATAGAATGAAATCTATGCCATGGATACCGTACATTTTGCCAAGATAAAAGGTAGTTCACTTATTTATCCAAATTATAAATGAAACATTCCTTTAGTGGCTTAGATGCAAAAATCAAACTCATTTTTTTACTATCAGAAAAACTCTGGTCGCTGCAAGGCTTAAACACAAAACCACTTCGGGCCAGCTGAGCCATCAAGACGTCAATATAAATTAATTAAGTGAAAATAAATATATGTTATCTATAAGTCGTTAGACTGTCCTACATATTCGTTTCTGGGACACGACAGGTCGATTTATAAACATGTACTATTAATATCTCGGACACTCCCGGTGTGAAATGTCCCGTGATACAATCATAATTCATACTAATAGAGGCTGTGTTTTGAAAATTTGCATAAAATCACTTAGACTCGACTTTTTTTATCTATACTCTATACTCATTATATAAAGAGGAAATATTTTATTGTTTGATTGCGTTAAATACGCTCCGAAACTATTAAACCGATTTTGATTTTCCCTTCTCCCTCTTGAATTACATAAGAAAGCTTTCAGAGTTTTTATATTTGAAATAGAACCCGTAAATAATAAGTAGATAAGAGCGTTTTAAAATATTTGTTCGTGAGTATATATATTATGTTACAAGTAGGAAAAGACGACTGTGGCTACAGTTAAAAGGTACGCGAAAAAGTGAAGAGGCCACCTTATAACAGTATTTTTAAAATGTAAATTAAATGTAATGTAAAATAATTCCTTTGAATTTTAGTTGTAATAAAGTTCATTTCTTTTTCTACTGATAAGGAATTACAGTACTGAATAACGAGTATATTAATTAATATAATATTAAAGTGAATGTTTTTACAAAGAATTTCAGAAAAACTCTCTACAACTGTTAAAAATACCACATAAAATAAACGGCTTGTATAATGGCTGGCTGTGCAACTGTTTGTAACTATTTTGAAGCTAGTTTATTGTTCAAATTATTTATTTGTATATCTAGAAATATCTAAAAGAAATATACGTTTAATTTTAAACACAGTAAAAATTTCATTGAGCATTTGTTATTTAGTTTTAAAATAGAATTTCCATTTAAAAACAATTCTTGCCTATCAACAAATTTATATATTTTAAATGTTAAAAGTAATAGTATTTTTATCAAACACGCCTTATTTATACAAACTATGTTAACATATCTATGTTATGTAATTAATAATTATATACTAATGATAATATCTATGGATGCATCACACCACGTAAATTTGGCTCCGTGCTAAGTGTCCGAAGAACTTGTGTCACGAGGACCAGACAACGGGAGGCATATCTAATACTTTTATACTATCCTACTAATATTATAAATGTAAACGTTTGTGAAGATGGATGGATGTTTTTCCCACTCCGGCAATTTCCCCAATAAGGCAAGTACGCAGAGGTAAGCAGAGACCACAGACGTCCATTAAATCCTACAGATTTCTTTACTTGTTTCTTTTTCAAATTGCCAAAGAGTGTAATGACGCCTCCGCAGTCCAGTGGTTTAGAGCTTGGCTCTTGACTCCGAAGGTCGTGGGTTCGATTCCCACATTGGAACAACAAATTATGTCGTTTTCAAGTTTAGTTAGGAAAATGCAGGCTGATTGCCAGATTGTCTGACAATAAACTGATCCACGCGTCGGATGGGCATATAACAAGTTGGTGCCTGAAGTTGGCGCCAGTCGTATCGGTCATCCATACAATGTTACGAGGGTAACGGAAGAGAGAGTGCTCTTGTGTATTGCGCACACACTTGGCCACTATAAAATTACTTCTGCGTAGCTGGTCTGGTCTCAATGCCACCGTCAAATCGGTGGGGGAGAGACATTATTTAGTAGTAGTCTCGTAGCAGTTTTTCAACGATATTGAGGTTATGACTTGATGATGACGAGCACACCTGTGGGCAGGTTCGTTGCTTAACTCTCAGGAGGTGAATCATCTCATGTCCACGAAGGTCGAGTACTAACAGTCGGCAGTCGATACCCCGCCTTACAATTGACACGACATTCCGTTAGTAAAGCTGAGTGCACACGAGCGAGCCTTTGATTAATCTTATTATAACTTTAATATAGGTAGTCCCATTACTATTATAAATGTGAAAGTTTGTGAGGATGGATGGATGTTTCTTACTCTTTAACGTAAAAACTACTGAACGGATTTCGATGAGATTTAGTGTGGTAGTAGTATAGGCTCCGGATTGAAACATAGGCTTCTTTTTATCCCAAAAAAAAAAAAGTGTTCCCGTGGGAAACTGTATTTACGCAGGCGGAGCCGCGGGAAAAAGCTAGTTCATTATAAAACTTTTGTCTCTTGCTCCGCCCGCGTAGATACAGTATTGCACGGGAACACTATGCTCTCCCTGGATAAAAAGTAGCCTATTCACAGAAGAAATCAAGATGGCGTAACTTATTCTTGTATGTAGATTGAAGATTTTTTCAGTCAAATCTGTTTTGTAATCATTAGGTGGTAGATCACATGTTATTTGTCGCGTGCCAGATCAAAACTGGTGGCAATCGCCATCTTAGACCGTCTATGTCTAGGGATAGCAGATGAAGTAATAACTCATTACATTGGTAACGCTCATTTTAGGAGCAATACCGTTCCGTGCCCGCATAGCCTAAATGCGGAATCAGTTGCTGACTCATCCTTATTTAAGCTTGTAGATACCTGCAACGAAATACTTCGGAGTTTATTGCCAACTAGATTTTGACCGCTACCGGGAATACTATATTTTTTCGGAACTAAAAGTATAAACTATAAACCGACTACGCAAAATTATATAGCCTATGTCACCCGAGCCATCAGTACGAATCTATTGGTAGCCATAACCTAACCTAACCCTTCCTTTGGCTTTCACCGTAATCGGGTAAAAAAAATGCAAGCACTTGCAATTGATTTCGGTTTCAGCATGCTTCAGTTACATATTGGAATTATTTCATCCCAAATTAGATCGTCGATTCTTAATACTGTGTAACGATTTTCAGCATCTGAAATGGTGTCGTCATGCATACAAAACGACCTCTAAACGACCTCTGTGGCTCAGTGTTTAGCGAGTTAGCGCTCAAGCCGCGGGTTCGAAGAGGGAGCAAAATGGATGTGTATTAAATATGTGTATAATATAGTAAAAAATGTATATATATATATATATATATATATATATATATATATATATATATATATATATATATATATATATATATATATATATATATATATATATATATATATATATATATATATATATATATATATATACATTTTTTACTATATTATACACAATTAATTTATATTTATAAATTATTATAAAAGTATTACATATACTTCCAGTTGTCTGATACCTGAAACACAAGTTCTTCGGATACTTAGCACAGGGGCCAGACTGACATGGTGTGAAGTGTCCATAGACATTATATTATATACCTAGATAGATATAAAACCTAGGTTAAAGACCTGACATTGTTATACCGAAATCTATATATTCGGTGCCGATAACACGACATAGATACTGGCAGCACTACGCTCTATATACTGGCGTAACACAGTTTCGCTAATTGCTGATTGTCAAAACAGTTTCGTGCATTACAAGTAACGGACTATGATATAAAAACCGTGACATTAAAATGTTTACAAAAGATTAAAAACAACTTTGTGTATAATTCTAATGAGATAGATTACTCTGAAAGCTTTAAGTTAAAGGTTTTTCTTTTTCATGAGTATAGATACTCATGAAAAAAGTACTGTTGTCCACATAACAATTACGGTGACCAAAGGTGATATTTCGAAATTATTTTCTACGTCTTCTCTAGCACATGTGATGTGGCGACGCGTTATTCCGCCACGTCACATCATACGGCCCGACTTACCGCATTACATCGCACAAATCGTAACTAATTATACTCAAAAAAGTAAAAAAAACTGCGAAAAAACGGTATTTCATGGAAATTATATCGCATTATATTTTTTCATTTTACGCTCGGCTATTGACCTCTCACAATGCGTAAGGCCGCGCACCGTGACGTGTGAATACTGCTCAAATATAACTACTGTAGTAAAGAGACAACCGTCAAACAGAAAAGAGACAACTGCGAATTGTTAACCTAATAAGACAGACAAAATTTTGCCAAAAATTGGTCCATTTTTTTTAGTTTTCAGGATAATTACTAAATATTTATTATATTACATTTAATTAAGTCTCTTAAAATACCTAAATACAACAGATATTTTATAGAAAAAGTCGTATAAATGGAAACTAGGTCATGTGGAAAACTTCCGAAAAAAATGGGACCTGCTTATTCAAAACGATTGTGACAACTTCTAATTTAAATAAATAACTGTTCTATTATTAACGGAACTAATAATTTGTTAATGTGAAATTCTTTATAGACAACGATAGCTAACGAGTACAATAAAAAAATCTGTAATTTTACAGTTACTGCCATGAAAACTGAACATTTTCATGTAATTTAAACTGATATATACTAGGCCACTTACCTGAAATGATCAATCAAGTTGAGCAGCTGTCAAATCCAAATGAACATAATTCACTGTGTCCGAGTGTCGCGCGACCACACGCGACTGCGACCGCGACCGACGGCGCGACCAGGGAACAGAGGGTTGGGACTAGAAAAGAAAGATCGCGTTGTAGTGAAGCCCAGAGGATTCGCATGCGGTTAGTGGGTTAGGTGCGATTGGCAAAAATAAAAGAAGAAACACAGTCGGGCACGGTCACGTTTATTTATGCCAATTTATGCCAATGCAAACACATGCCTATTGGAATAGATTGTCTCTGGTGGCTGGATTTTTTTGGTTGCTGATTTTTTGGTTGCTGGTTACGAGCACGATATCACTGTCACTCGCGCACTACACTGGCGGGCGGGGGCCGCGCGCGCTGGTTGCCGACTGCGCGCGCGCACCCCACTCGCTAACCGAAATCCTACCACCGCGCCGCCGCGCAACCGGGCCCGGACGAACTAGATTTACCGCAAAACTCTAGTTTGTGTGCGGAAGGTTTTTGGTGGCATCCGGATCAGAACTCTAGATTTTTTTAATTCCGCAACGGCACACAGATTGGCCACATCCGAATAATACAGCAACCAAAAAGGCGTTTTTGACCCGCTTTATAAAAACGTCTATTAGATTGTACATACCAAAAAGTATTTACATTGTACAATTTTCATTCAAATTTAAATTTTTTCGTAATTATTTTAATCCAAATACATGGAGAAGCAGAGATATCCAATAAACTGTTCATTATTTTTATGAATATTTGTTGAAATGTGTTAAAATATCGCAGTACCTATCCCACCTCCTGCAGATATGCGACCTATGCTGTTATCCAGATACTATTACCTTCACATCTAATACTATCTTTGGTCGCCGATTCGTAGTAAAATTCCCAATATCCTATTATAAACGGTTGTACCAGATTCAGTAGGATCCCCAACTTTGCTACATAGATTTATGAACGTGGGTCAGGTTACAGATGAGAAGAGTGTAGACAGTAATTGCCGAGATTAATTTCGTGAGATCTGCATGTGATAAGGTTTTAAAGCGCTAACATTTTTATCTTGTTTTCCCACACTCGGCTAAGTTTGTTTTATTATTGTGATCATTAATTTTACTTATTATTAGACGTATGGCTTAAAGACGGTAGCATATTTTGAGACTTTTACAAACATTATGAATATTGATTGTTAATAAAAAGCTTAGGGGCTGTTTTGTGCTGTTTGGAATATGACGTGTACAGTTTTCAAAATAAGGCTAAAAAGGCTTTAGAATATGACTTCTAAAGATTCATTTGACAGCCTCACCTAATTTCATGTAAAATAAAAGGAAAGTGAAACAATTCCTCAAATCCAAAAGCAAGATTTTTTCAACAAAATCTTTAATATTTCACCCACACCTATACCTTCGTAAAGCCGAAATAAAATAAATCCAATGCGACGCATTTCTCTCGGAGTTGGACAGCACTGGCGACTATCTCCGATGCGTACACACCGGCTCGCACGCACGCCTACCGCCGCAGCCTACAGACCTACTAACACGTTCACCCGAACCTCAACCTTACCACTATGCTATAAAGTTTAATATCTCGCGTGTGCCAGTCGGGGACCTACTAAATGCTCCACCTAAATTTCTCCCTCACTCCGGAGGTGTTAAGGTATAGAATCCGATGTGCAAGTGTACGGTGAGTGGTGTGTAAGTGGGCCAGTGGTTTTCTTCGGCGAGGCCCGGCAAGGTCCTCTTGAACTTGTCGTTAATTGCCCCTCGTATATTGGCGGTACGATCGAGTGTGCTCCCGCAACCCGCAGGCCGCAGTGGAGTGGTGTGTTTCCACATATTGAGCACTCCTCGAGCCAATAAACTCCGTTCAGATCGAATTTAATCTGAGCGTAAACAAACAGAACAACAGATCGTGCTAATAGTTTAAATGTCCCCTTGTTTACGTATTTATCGTGAAAAGTTGGCTTAATTTGCCAAACTAAAAATATGTTCGACTTAACACAGCGAGAACAATTAAGTAGTGTCTCTTGCCCCAACAAAAAAATAATAATCCAAGTGCATTGTGCAATGTAACTAAAAGTCTTGTAATACTGTAAAACCTGCTAATCGTAAAACTAACGACGTTTGGACTTTGTAGTAAATCTTTGTAGTATACAAATGGTTTACTACAGCGATAATCATAAAAATTATATAATCAATGGTATCATTGAAATTCCAGTTTTTATCACAACAGCTTAACACATATAACCTGGGTAACCAAGCTTGGCTCGGAGTGGTAAGACTTAACAAAAATAAAAAGAATCGCAAAAATATTTCAGGATTATATACATTTAACTGACAGGAATTCTATCCCGAGAAACCAATTCGCCATCAACGCAAAAATTATACATACGCATTACGCGTACCAAACTGCCATTTGGACTGAAATGAATACAGACAAATATATTGATATATCGTTTCATGGAAATACTTGCAGCCGTTTCCGAGAATCAGTTTATATAAACAAAATTTGCTCGTATTTGTTGTGGATTTAATGTGTATCTTATTATTATTTATAAACACCCAAAGACCCACGAGTGATTAGAACCATATATTTCAATTATTTAAACTATTTTACATTCCTACCGTATGGATAGAATTTTGATAACAAAGTTGTCACATAGAAAAATAATTCATTTAAAAACATAACAAAACTTTGTATAAAACGCGTGGACAAATCCACCATAGTATTAGATGAAATACTTTGGTACAAACGGCACAGGTGCCCCACCTGTGCCGTTTGTACCACTCACTGTACACAATCTTCAAAGATTGGCATCTTATGGTTCAACATTCACCGATTCCCAAAACTGGCTGCAATAAAGAAAATTGTTAGTGAGCCAGGTTATTCGAATCGAAAGAATTATATATCATTACTGCAAATCCATGGGCTTTGGTTATTATTAAGTTTTGTATTCGAGTGGGCTTTACTTATACATTTACGGGGTATGTAAGTCGAAAAATCCTATTTTAACGGATTTCTACGTCATAATGCATGCCAAACGCCATCCGTTCAACATTTTTGGACCCATTTTACCCTTTCAGGGGACGAATTAAAAAAAAACTATAAAATGCGTATATATATATATATATATATATATATATATATATATATATATATATATATATATATATATATATATATATATTATATTAATTTATTAAATAAATAAACATAGTATTCAAAGTAAAAAAAACCTTCAAAGTTAGTATTGGTATGACGCATACCACCCGTTCGGAATTTAGCCCGGCGAGAAGTAAGAATTTTGCGCTACGTTTTATTTAAAATATTAAAAAAAAAAAGGAAAAAAGGTAGGTATATAACAATGTTATGGCTAATAACCCTAGCTGTGCATATCGCTTGTTATTACCAATGCTATCTCCTTTAGTACCGAGCTAGACTAAATTTGCTTATCGCAATTTGCTACGATGGCTAGTTTAAATAAAATATCGTTAATATTATATCTTGTATATCTTCTATCGTAGTCTTATAGGTGGCGTTCCGGATATTATGTCAAAGTCGTAAAATGTCTTGTGAAATTTCGGCACAGGATATAAATTCTAAGTCCTGAACTGTCCCAATCGTAAAATGCTAAGTCGCAAAATGTCATTACGAGGTTGCGGATAAAAGCTAGTGTCGATTATAACGCTTCGATACGAGGCTATCTGAAAACTGTACATTTTTAAAAGAAGATACCTACATTACCTACATTACCTTTTTTACAAAAAGATACATACCTATACATATACCTATACCAGAAGTCTACTGAGATTATAAATAAAATAAAATTATAAAAAAATCGCATCAAAAATAAAGATTCCACCGTGTGCTTAGGTCTGTGGTTAAACCGAAAAACTAAATTTTTAGAGAACGGCAAATTTTTCAGACAAATCCTCTAATCTAAGAATCTAAGGGCTCCAGCCTGCACTGCCTACCCCTAATTCCGCTACTGGATACATTTAAACTTACTTGATACTTCTTTTCAGCAGACCAGTAGAAAGTTAAAAAAACATTGCATTCATTCTAAAACTTTGAAATTTACTACACTACCAGTGGAGTAAGCATGAACAATTGACAACTACATATTCGTAACGTTATCGAAAGACAATTATATAAAAATTATGACAGCGCCCATACAATTGACATTCGATAACGTTACGAATACTTACTTGTCAGTTGTTCGTGCTTACCCCCCAGGTCATTCTATGACCTTGACATTTTACTACCTTACTCTGACACTTGGGCATCTGGATATTTACTGACATTAACATAACCCTCCTGATCGATTGGTCACTTTACAACTATGCATGCTCTACTTTTTTATAATTTTGACAAAGGTACATTATTAATTTTCTTTTCATTATAAAAAAAAAAATACCTAATATAACAAACAAAATTGAAAACTGTATAGAAAATACTTTATTTTCATCGCTAGATGCTATCGTACATGTACTTAATTACATATTAACATTTACAGTAATTAATTCTATACGCTACTATCCACCCTCTGTCCCCCACGTATATGGTGTATTATTGCTTGGCGAGGTGTGTTATGGGTGTGCGCGCGGTGTGACGTATAACTGAAACGCGAGATAGTCTGTGGCCAGTACCGTTCTGCCGTTAAAGCTAACATAAGACAAATAGATAAATATTAATTAATCAAACGAGCATACGTATCACCTGGTGGTAGATCGCCTTTAACAGGGTCCGCAACACGAAACAACGGCTTTTGGACTCAGTTGGTGCGTCGGCGTTCAAGCCGGAGGTCGATGGTTCGAATCCTTCCGAGGGAGCAAGAAAAAAGTTTTCAATATTCCTTGGTCATGGATGTGTAGTAAATATGTTTATAATATAATAAAAATCTTAAATATATGTATGGTATAAAATAATTAAATATATAATTCCTGCGTTTCATCGAGAGTTTGGCAGTCATATAAAACAAGAGCTTTTTTAGTTTGACTTAAATCACTAATGCAAGCAACTGTTTAAATAATTTAAACCCGTTGTAATATTGTTTAAAATTTTATTAAATTTTTTCGTCCACTAGTTATTGATTTAGTTCCGGCAATAGCGGTCAGCTAGAGAACCGCGGCGTGTTTGAAGTTAACTAACATTGATTTTAACTTAACTCCTATCGGTAAATAGATTTTATGAATTAAATAGGTACTTAGCAAATAGCAGCGTGTAATACATGGAAATTTTGCAGAAAGCGCCAAACGGTGGGGGGCCAGCGTGGTATGTAGGATTTCATAGATTCGCACCCCAACAGATGAAATTGAGGAGATGATTAGATAAGACAAGATACCAGAATTTTCTTTAATAAAGGGCTTGTTTCACAATCCAACTACTATTATAAATGTGAAAGTTTGTAAGAATGGCTGGATGGATGTATGGGTCGAAGGATGTTTGTTACTCTTTCACGCACGAACTACGAAACAGATTCGATAAAATTTGTCCCTCCCTTGGGATGCTATATTTACGCAGGCGGAGCCGCGGGAAAAAGCTAGTCTTCTAATAAGTGTCGGATAGCTTATTCGGAAGTTTAGTCGCAGCTTAATTTATTCGACAGATACAAAACTGTAAATGTAATTTAATTTATGCTAAAAATATTTTTTGTAGTTCTAAGTATTAATTTATAAACATGTTTTTTGAAACTCTCATTACAATAAAATACAATAAACGAAATAAAATCAAAAGTCACACTTTACCGTAATATATTTTGATATATTTAAATGTTTGAAGCCACATTAAATCCGGCTCAGGCGACCCACTGGCACACTTACCGTCCCATCTGTGAGAAAGGCGAAATTTTTTTATTTGAATAAAAGTGAATTTTTGTTACTAATCGAATAGCGAAAGAAAGAAAAGGGTCCCATAAAATATATTAGTTTTTAAATAGGGTTTTTAATATTTAAGACCTATACCTAATGTATTTTGATTATTTCTTACCTCCTAATTATATATTATTTCTGGATTTAATAAAATCTAATAAGACTATTTCTGGCTTTCGTTATAGATAAGAAATTTACATTTTCGTCATTCTTATTTTATTCTTTAGAAAATTAAAAGTTTGATATCATCAAACACAATATTAAAAAATTTTGTGCGCAATATTTATTAAATCTCTGTCACGAGTAAATTACGACACATCGAGACATTTAAGGAGAGACGACATACGACACACTCTTTCGATTTTTAAAAATTCTCACACAAAAACTCTCCAGCATCCGGCAAATGACTAACACCTAAAAAACTACCTATAGCTCGTAGGTATCTACCTACTTTTGGCAAAGTAACCCAAATACCGCCGCCGTCCCGTTAGCGCTTGCACAACACCACATCAGACAGCTTAATACTTACTTATCACTTACTTATATTATGCGCGTAAGTTTGTGAGGATGTGTCGATAATAGGGATGTTTCCTAGTCTCAAATTCCATAATTTTACAAATTAATTTTAAAATTGTTGAAAAGATATACAAAAATCTAAAAGAAATAGTTATTTCGTTGAGTGCAATTAAAAATTATAAGCAAATAAAAATATTGCGAACCTCTTCTCGCAAAACGATTTGTTACGTCACAAGCTGGTAGCAGCTGTACATTTTTTGATGACAAATGTATGGCGGGTGCAACTCGTGACGTCATAGGCGGATATATCGCTCTCTTTCTTATTGTAAATTTAAATTGTTTGTATCTTCGCTATTTTTGAAGATTCACAAGAATGGGTTTTAGATTGTTTATTACCATGTTGTCTAACATCGAATAGACGAAAACAAAATTTTTGGGCAACATGCCTATTGTGCTCCTCTTCGCAAAAAGTTGCTTTGAATTTAGCACAAAGCTAGCGAGCTAGGCTAGTTAGGTTAGTTATACATGCGTCATGTTGGCTACTTATATCCCGAAAAAAACCATGTACAGTTATCGTGGGATACACATTTTCTATTATATTTATTATATATTTCGTAAAACTTTTAGTATATAAAATAATATATATAACTCCCCTCACCGATTTCGGTGATGGAGGCCGGTTTCAGAAGTAATTTTATAGTGCCCAAGTCTGAGCGCAGTACATAAGAGCACTCACTCTTTCTTTACTCTCATAACCTAGTGGGACGGATAACCGACACGACTGGCGAGAGATCAGGCGCAGGTCCAACTTTTTACATGTGACATATGGATCATCTTTCTTGTCAGACAATCAGGCGATCAGCCTGCATTGTCCTAACCAAACTTGGAACCAACATATTTGTTCTTCCAATGCGGGGAATCGAACCCACGATCTCCGAGTCCAGAGCCAAGCTCTAACCACTAGACCACGGAAGCTGATTATGAACAGCGACATATTTTAGTATATATATGGCACAGAACTACTATGAAAGCATCTCGTTTATGATCGGCTATCTCTTCGTCTCAGAACATCTTTTGTCCAATCACCAGTTGGTTTAAGCCGCTTGTGTAAGCTAGGAACTTACACATACGACTTTGAGCTGAGGGAAGTAGGTATATAGGTTAATGTGAGGGCTGGAGAAATCTGGGACTGACCTTATTGTTGAGCTGGTGGTTCTGTATCTGGGCGGAGGTTTCTTCTCACTACACTACACAGCTGTTGAGCTGATTATCGATAGATTTATCGCGGTTCGCCGGCGAATTTGGTATTATATTAACGAGCACAAATAAATATGCGCACACGCGTTCGCGTTCACTAGGTTTCGGGATGAGCTGAAAATGCATCCGGCGCGGGAGGGGATCTAATTGCAAGTGTTCGTCACTCTCTGACAGCGCCCCTGAGTCGGTCGGCCATACTTCACGTAGTGATGTCCTTTGTGTTTATTCCAAACGTCGCGCTAGTGTTGGCGCGAACATCCTGGGGGGCCCGCACAGGCGGCGAGCTGAGCCCCATCCTGAGCAGAATCCAGTGGGAGCCGGGCAATCTTGCCGACAGGCCTCCGCAGCTGGCCTTGAGTCGTGTCCAAGTCCACAACTCTGATGACTCCATCCTTCCCAGGTAGCAGACGTGAGATTCTTCCCATCTTCCATTGTAGAGGAGGCAAATCCTCCTTGAGCAGAACCAGTTCTCCAATTTTGGGTGGAGAGGAAGAGGAAAGCCATTTAGAGCGGATTTGAAGGGTATGGAGGTAGGACTTGGTCCAAAGGTTCCAAAAGCGCTGAGAGAGTGATTGAATGAGCTGAAAGCGTTTGAGCGGAGATATTACTCTTTCATCTAGAGTCAGCTCGGGGAGAGCTGTGAGCGGACGGCCAATGAGAAAGTGGCCAGCAGTAAGGGGCTGATAGTCCGTGGGATCGGACGAAAGTGGACTGATGGGCCGAGAGTTTAACACAGCTTCGATTCTAGTGAGCAGAGTTAAGAATTCCTCGAAAGTGAGGTGTTGCTCACCGATAACACGGTATAGAAGTTGCTTTGTGGATTTAACATTAATCTCATGGATACCTCCCATCCATGGGGCTTTAGGCGGATTGAGTAACCAAGTTATATTTTGAGTTGAGAGTTTATGAGAAATGGCGTCGTTATTGTCATTGAGAAATTGTTGTACCTCTAGTAGATGATTCCTAGCTCCTACATAATTTGTGCCACAATCCGAACGTATCAATACCGGAAGTCCGCGACGTGAGCAGAACCTTTGTAATGTTGCAATAAACGCTTCGGCAGTGAGCGATGAGACTGGTTCTAAGTGAACCGCCTTTGTAGTGAGGCAAACAAATATGCAAAAATATCCCTTAATTAACTTAGCATTACGTAATTGACTTGATTTGAGCAGAAACGGTCCGGCGAAATCTGTTGATACGTGACTAAATACGGGCTGAGGTATGACTCTATCAGCTGGCAGGTCAGCCATGATAGGTACTTCGGGCTGAGCGCGGCAACGGAAACATCTTATGCATTTAAACGTTCTGTGCCTTATAATGCGGCGGGCAGATAATATCCAAAATTGCTGACGTAAAATAGCATGTAGCGTGTCCGTGCCAGGGTGGCAGTGTATGCGATGATAGTCATCTATTATGAGGTCTACGAGCGGACTAGAACTAGGCAAAATGTATGGGTGTTGAGCATCGTACGTGAGTTCCGAACGAGTGAGTCTACCTCCTACTCTGAGGAGACCGTCCTGCGTAAAAGGCGACAGACGTTGTAGTCGTACTGTGCAGATTCTATCGGTTTGCAGGCGGTGAATATCTTCTGCGAATGCATTCTGCTGTACAGAGCGGATCCAGAAGAGTAATGCTTCTCTACGTTCACTTACAGTTAGAGGGCCTAGTTGTCGCGAGTTTGAATTTAGTTTACAGTTACGAATGAATCGCCTCATGTAGGTAGTGACACCAGTTAGTTTTTCTAAAGAGCTGAAGCGAGTGAGCAGATCACTATCGACACCGGGTATCGAGAAATTGCATGGTACGTATTTTGGTTTGAGCCCTGGCAAGTCTTGTCGAGTATGAGCTGAAGGCATCTTGGGCCAGGTATCCTCTGGCAATTTGAGCCATGGAGGAGACCACCATAAATCATGAGCGGAGAGAGCTTGAGCTGATAATCCTCTGCTTGCACAGTCAGCAGGATTTAATTGGGAAGGTACATGACGCCACTTAAGTGTGAGTGAATTTGAGTTAATTTTTGTTACTCTATTTGATTCAAATGTTTGTAAACGATGGGGCGGAGCTTTTGCAAATATCATGAGTAGAATGAGCAGAATGTGTAGAGTGAGCCGACTGAGTATAATGAGTATGAGTAACATGAGCAGAGCCAACTTGAGCTACAGGTGAGTGCAAAATGAAAAATCTATGAGTGCAAAATCAAAAATCGTGCCGAAGGCTATGGGCTTCCCCGGGCCCAAAGCAATCTCCATAGGTCTTTAAAACGCGCATTTGTTACTCCGATTTGTTAGATTTTGAGTCACCTTTGTGTAATGCCAATGCGATCTCTCTGAGCCGACTAATAGATTTTATAGTTTGCCTAAATATGGCCGCTTGCGATTTTGTAGGCATGTTTAAAAATATATGCGTGTAACTAAGTTAAATATTTAAAAGTAATGAGCGGAAAATACGCGCGCAATTAATTAAAACGCAGAAAATAGATTTTAATAATGTGCCGACAATGTATACAATTTTATCATAAAATGTGTACGAGTTAATTAACAAATGAGCTGACTGATCGCCTGATGCTGATATAGTATTAGTGTATGTTTGATGAGCGGAGATTAATGCGTTAGAAGACGTCTGTAATATTATATTAATGTCCTGCAGTTTGAATATAAACAAATCTTAGCGGGCGCGTTAGAAACAAAATAACGTAATGAAAACAATGCAAGTAGGTATGAGCAGTTTCAATCTCAATAGTGTGCCGACTTATTCAAAACAGCTGTAACGTAACACCTATAATATATTTGTATAAATACAGAACGTCGATAAGAATTCTTATTTAAAACAGCTGTAACGTAACACCTAATAATATTTTTGTATAGACACAGAACGTAGATAAGATATGAATTCAATGTGAAGGTCACTATTTATTCTATGAAGAATACCTAATTGAGAATGAATGTAACAGCTGTTGTTCGCACGGGCGCCGTGTAGGTACACAAATCAAGTTTTCTGTATCGAAGCGAGCCGACGATGTTAGTATGGGCACTTGAGATGTTATGCAACCCGTAACTATTAAAATAATGCTAAGTTAATTAATATTGTGTTTTAAAAATTGAGAATATGAAGATATAAACGTTATATATTGATAAAATACTTAGTAATGCAACGACGATTTACAATTCTGTTATGAGCCGAACGTAATTCACAATACGCACTAGTTATTACTTATTTTATATGCGAGTCAAACATTAAAATATTTTGTAAGTAATTAAGAGCTGAGAAAATTATATGAGATATTATTGTCACAAATTATGTATTAGGTACGTTAGGGAAGTTCTGGAATGTTCGAGTTCTTTGTTCGACAATAAGCCGACAACCTACCCACTTTTTTTTTTTATTTTTTTTTTTTGGGTTTTTCCTATGAATTTATGGGCCGAAATATGCACAAAATAATTTAAATAATTAACATATAGGTTAATATCAAAGTACAGAATAGGGGTTTAATGTTAAATGTGCCGAATTGATAATGGGAATGGACTGTAACTTGGTTTTAAAATGGCGGGGCGGCCTGGCCAGAATTAATTGGACAAAATATAAATAATCGAGCTGATTTTATGTGCAGAATTGGGCGGAGTGGAACTGTAGGTGCTGGTTCTAATCAGGCCCAACGCCGGTAATAGGGAGAAGGGCTTCACGAAGGCTCGATGGACCAAGGAATGTATAAGCTAGGAACTTACACATACGACTTTGAGCTGAGGGAAGTAGGTATATAGGTTAATGTGAGGGCTGGAGAAATCTGGGACTGACCTTATTGTTGAGCTGGTGGTTCTGTATCTGGGCGGAGGTTTCTTCTCACTACACTACACAGCTGTTGAGCTGATTATCGATAGATTTATCGCGGTTTGCCGGCGAATTTGGTATTATATTAACGAGCACAAATAAATATGCGCACACGCGTTCGCGTTCACTAGGTTTCGGGATGAGCTGAAAATGCATCCGGCGCGGGAGGGGATCTAATTGCAAGTGTTCGTCACTCTCTGACAGCGCCCCTGAGTCGGTCGGCCATACTTCACGTAGTGATGTCCTTTGTGTTTATTCCAAACGTCGCGCTAGTGTTGGCGCGAACACCGCTTAACCTATACTCTGAAGTAACTGCTTGCTGTTTGCTTTGCTGTCCGCAAAGATACGACTACTTTCAAAGGTGAAATGATAAAGATTGGTGTTGATGATTATAATCGTTTGAAAGTTAAATTCATATTCTTATACTAATTATTTGTAACTGTTAAATGAACTTCCATTAATATATATTAATTATAATAATTTGTGTACAATGCGTATATAAGAATAATATAATGACATGTATGGACGATTCATACCAAGTCAATGTAGCGCCGTGCAAAGTAACCGAAGAATTTGTGTTACGTGGACCAAACAAAATTTATTTAAGATTTTTATTCTATTATATACTTACTTATTTAATACACTACCACGACCGGACCTGTCGGTTCCCTCGGCGAGATTCGAACCACCCGTGACTTTTATTACTTACCAGGTATAATTCAATAATAATCTGAGGACAAATATAAATTAATAAAACCAAATATTTATAAAAATAAAAACATAGGACATTTATTTTAATAACTCTATAAATGTTCACGCGTTGAAGTCTTTTCGCAGCTACGCCGTAGCTTCGGTGCGTAGGCACGAACTAGGAGGGCTACATCATAGATACACGACACGAACTGAAAATACATTTTTTTATAATATCTACGGACGCTTCACACCACGTCAATCTGGCCCCGTGATAAGTATCCGAAGAACTTGTGTTACAGGTACCAGAAAACGGGAAGTATATTCAACACTTTTATACTATACGAATATTTATTTTTTGTACTATATTATACACATATTTAATGCACATCCATGACCCAGAAACACAGAAAAACTTTTTGTTCTTTCGGCGGAAATAGAACCCGCGAATAAGCCGGGGGGGGGGGGGGGGGGGGGCTGGAGCACCAACGCGCTGGCCGCTGAGCCACAGAGGTCGACAACTATTATCACTCGAGTCGCCCTGTGGTCGACATTTTCCCATAATAATTCATATATTTTTAAGTTTGAACTTTATAAACCTTTTGCCTCTTAGATATATGCAAAGGTTATGACTGATTACTAAATACTCTAGACGTTGACTCGTTTCGCGTAAGTCGGGTGTACAAGAACAAACAATAGTGACCTGTTCTAGCGGGCGTTTCGGTCACAAAAACCGCGTCGCGCCGCACCGTTAGCCGGAAGGGGGTCAATTAGCCCCCCGCGCCCCTCTGTGACCCTCTTTAGCCCATAATTCTTAGAAATACATAAAATATATAAAATAACAACAACACACACAACCTCAGATTATTAAAACACTCCCGTGAGTTTTATGCAATTTTTGTTACACGCTGACGTTTGTCATTCTGTCTCAAAATTATTATTTTTTTTTACTTTTTCTATGAAAGAGGCAAAAGAACCCATATGAAGTTTGTGGGAATAGTGGTAGTAGCCCCAAAGGGAGATCTCCGACCGAGCGAGGTGGTATGCTCGGTCACGCCGAAGCCCACTTGTAAGCATTTAAGATGTTGTATATATAGCGCCGAACTGTTAAAACTTCGATTACGCGATTCAGGATCGTGAAGCTAGTTGGTTAAGTTGGTACTTAAAAAATATACGAATTATTATGGGAAAATTTTGATCACAGGGCGCTAGAGGTCGTATGTTATTATTAGCGAAATTTAAGAGGGTGAAATTTTTTGCACTTTAAGCCAGGCAGGCAGGAAATATTATGAATATGTGAAATCACATATTCATAATATTTCCTAAATGGTAGAAAATGAATACTGTTATGATTTGAGGGTAGTTTGACTGCTAACGAATTCAACCCAAAATGGTTCTTAGCAGAAGAACAAGCGAATGCTTTTCCTAATAATTAAAAAACGCGACAGAGCACGCTCCATCGAGCTATATTATATTAAATCACTGATCGTGACCGCTCATCTCAAGCGTTTACAGCACTGTAGGCTTTGTATATGCTCTGGGCGCGTCTGCTGTAATGCGCTTCGCTGCAAGTGTTGGTGTCATTCCGCGCAGCGAGCGAAGCGCGTCGCACGACATGTGTTCAAATACCTCACCAACATCATCATCATCATCACTTCGATAGTGTGCACAATACATATTTTTTCAATACCTACTTGGTATTTGGTTATCTCAAAAAGATCTAAACTTCGTAAGCACATGGTTAGCAGAATTGAACATTTTTACATCGTTTAAAGATGCCCACATGGTAAGCTAAAATAGAAGCTAGATGTTATATGGCTGGCTTTAGATTTATGATATAATTCTAGATTTCATTCTGATTTTGACAAGAATACTCCCCATTTTAGCCCTTATCGCGATATTTTAAAATTTTAAATCTAAAAAGTCTTATATAAGAATAGAATTATAGAAATAGACTAAAGGAAAATTTACACAGAAACGACACTCGATGCGGCGCTGCATTTTTATGATATGCTGCATATTTATATAAATTTAACTTTACTAATTACAAGAAGATACACGTTTCATTGTAAGAGTTCGAATGTCGAGTTGCATGGCGCTGCACAGCGCATGTATTTCTGTAAGTGAAAAAAGTTTATTTTTGAATAGCTATCTTAAAAATGTAGCGTCGCGTAGCATCGTGTATCGTCGTAGTGTGAACTGACCTTATGATAAGGTTATACAAGCCTGGAGAGGGTATGTCTCAATCAACGCCTAAAAATTGCGTTAGAATTCTGAAGAGGTGTGGGCAAAAATTTGGAGACAAAAAGATAAGTAATGCAACACTTTAAATGGGGTCCAATAAAAAATCTTTCACCGGCACTTGTAATTAATTTTACACACAATATATTTTCGTCAATAAATAGTTCTGCAGTACACAAAACATTTTGACATGTCGGTCCGTCGGTACGTAATTACAAGTTGCCGCCATTACAAAAGAAAGTCTAACAAAACTGTTACAAAGAAATTAGTACAAAAGAGTAGCAGGTATATAAACACCAATTACACGGGAGCATGGCTACAGTGCCATAACGTTAATAATGTTATCGAGAAATACAGACAAGCTGACGGGGGATTTTGTTCTCTATGTATCAGGTGATAAGGCGGTGTCGACAGGGTATAGTGTAAGTGCCGACAGCTTGACCGAGACAGTGGTACGCAGGTCGCTGCGCTGACCGAATTCTGGCTACCTGTGTGCTGTCTAAGTGATATTAAATGGACCTTATTCAAAAGTCATATTCACCTACACCCTATAGGTATATACAATTCTCGTGCGTCGTGTTTGTAATAGATCTCCTCCGAAACGATTTTTATGAAATTGTGCAGGTGTATTTGGTAGATATGAGAATATGTTGCTCCTAATAATACCAATAAGCTACCTTTACACCTCTAAGTATCACTTAGGGGTGTAAAAATAGCTTGAGTGACCCACACCATATTTTTATTATTTTTTTACCTGTTTTTCGTATTATTTATGATTTGGCATTAAAATACCCAAAATGTTCAACCTTTCAACACAAACCCAATTATTATATATTAGCGATATTAGTGCTGTACAATTTTCGACCCTCAGTTGTCGATAACTCTTTCACACACCACCTGCAGGCAGTAGGCAGTAGATATAAGTGTAGTTATTTATTTATTCCAGTTCATAGTTAAGACAGAACAACATCTGTTGGGTACAGCTAGAAGCTGCTTTAGAGCTTACTATACTAGACAAGTGAAGAACACTGAATAGTAAATACTAATAATAATATTATAATTATTCATGATACAATAGCTTAGTTGGCTCGTAGGCAATAGTTAAGTAGGGCGACCTCTGTGGCTCAGTGGTTAGAGCGTTGGCGCTCAAGCTGGAGGTCGCGGGTTCGAGTCACACCGCGGGAACAAGTTTTCTGTATTCCTGGGTCATAGATTTATTTATTTATTTATTTATTTAATAGATACACCAACAAGGAACAAACATTATTAAAAGCTAAAATTGCACATTCATGTTGTTTACACATCTAAATGCTGCCTTAATTATAGGTGTAATACAGCTTCCATCTTTTATAAGTACTTACATAATTTCAGGGAGATTAAGTTACTATGAATTAATATAATTTACAAATTAAACATAAATAAATCAATCACTTAAGTAATAAACTAATAATTTAAATGGTTGAAACTAATATATAAACTAAATAGATGTGAATTACCTAAAATGTGTATAATTAAATGAATGAAAAAAATGTGTATAATAAAGACAAACCTTCTAGGTTTTTGTGACACCGAGTTAGTATTGTACCTTGTTTTTAAAATTTGTTAAAAAATAAATAAATAAATAAATAAAATAAAAAATAAAAATCTTAAATAATGTATTAAATAATATACTTTCCGTTGGTACTCGTAACGCAATTTCTTCGGATGCTTAGCACGGGACAAGATTGACGTGGTGTAAAGCGTCCATAGATATAATTATTATAATCGTATATTTGTTCAGATCCGATTTAATATTAATATAGACAAAAAGACAATAATACCCGGTAGTGTTACCAATTTAAATGTTAAATCTTTACCGCGCACTAAGGAAATACAATAATACAATAATTTGGTTGAATTTAATATTATTTTTCTTAACAAAAATTAAATTGGATCTGAGGGGAGTTCATCAAAGAGGTAGATGTATTTATATTGTGGACATTAGAACCGATACTATGTTCTAAGACCCACATGCACAGATCAGAACCTCAATTCACGTATTTAAAGTAGTTTCATTTTACTTTGATTGTATTGTTAGTGAAGCGACTTGTTACCATAAACTGATTTTGTGACGTTTGGACCAATCAGGAGGCGTTAGACGCTGCTTTAACGTTTCCGAGAATACCGGTTTGACAGTTTTAGCGTGTCGGGACTTGACTGTAATTGTATTGTTTCAGGTTTTATTTAGCAGAATTGACCCTCTGGGCTAAAGCACAGATTAATAAATGGTTACTGCGTAAACTAAAATTAACTCTGGATTAATTCGTATTCATGAAAGACTAGCTTATTCCCGCGGCTTCGGCCGCGTAAATACAGTCTCCCAAAATAACTCTGTACTTTTACGGGATAAAAAGTAGTCTATGTTTTAATTCAGAGCCTTAAAAATTTCATCAAAATCCGTTCAGTAGTTTTTGTGTGAAAGAGTAGCAAACATCCAAACATACATCCTCACAAACTTTCGCATTTTTAATAGTAGTAGGATAAAGCATGATAATGTAGTCCAGGGTTAACTTTAACCCAGATGTGCGCTCTATCGCTCGATATAACCATATCGAGCGATAGAGACAAAAGAAACAAATGAGCTATCTGACACACGTAACAGTAGATTGTGAAACAGGTCCTTATCGAAAAATGAACTTTAATTCTTCATGCGTATTGCGTGTAACTCATAACTTTTAGTAACATATTATTATTGACGTGAGAACGTCTTATAATTCGATGGAGCCGGCTGCACGCACGAAAAAACATGACGCATGCGGCGTTACCGGCGTTACCTCCCTAAACAGGACTCGGGCGGCGTTACCTCGCTCTGAGGCGTTCCATTTCTTATGACGTTGTCACGTTCACCTATCGTCAGTGAGCCGAGTTTACAGACCACAGATTTTTTTTTGTAATAACACATTTGAAAACTTCTAACCATTACTATAACTGAACCTTTCCACGAATATTAACCATCCCGATTGGCAGCAAATTAAATACGGAATTAACAATAAAAAATATATTTTTAAAATTTTTGTCTGTCCGTCTGTCTATTGGTTCCGGCTAATCTCTGAAACGGCTGAACCGATTTTCACGGCACTTTCACTGGCAGATAGCTGATGTTATAAGGCGTAACTGAGGATACTTTTTATCCACGTCATCATCATCCAAAAATGTTTAACGCCCAACGTAGTGGGCTCGTGTCAGCTAGTTATGTAATAAAACTAGTCGTGCCTAATATTTTAATAAGGGTTAGTCTCATCATTGGCACATTGTAGAAAGGCGTGTTTTTTATTTTTTGCTTTTGTTGAAGCTATCTATCTTTTATTTTCTGGATATAATGCATTCGATAATTTCGTCGGCGAACTTCGAAATCAAAAATGTACAAAAAAGGTGTGTAAAAAAAGGTACACATAAGTCTTCGTTAAGGGACATGTCGCTTGCGATGCCTAATGTCAAATCTCATACATTTTGTTTTCTAACTTCGCCGTCGAAGTTATCGAATGCATCTTGACTAAAGGCCCATGTTTTGTAAATGTTGCACTCTGCCCCTTCGAGGGCGAACTTGTAAACTGTTTCGGAAGTAAATTACTTACAAATGTTCACATTATGAAAAAGTCATGTATGAAACCCAAAAATAAAGTTCAAAAACACCTATTCAACGACACTCCACACTATAGGGTAGAATGAAAAAAACAACATCCCCACTTCAAACGTATGAGGAGCTCCTCCTAAACTATAACATTATTGTAGGGACTGTATTATTCCACAGGGTTTCAACCGCCGGCTCAGATTAGACTCGAAGATAGCAAGGTTACACCGATTTGGGCAGAGCCGGGGCGATAATAAAACACTATTTGAGGAGAACGATTTTCACTTTTGCGCTTTGCTTACCTGGCTCATGGCAATGCCGTATAGAGAGCCCCGCCCGTACGCCTCTTTCGGGCCGATTTGCCATCTCACTTTTACCTCTCTATACGGCTATTTTCCATAATTTTCCCTATTTTTCGAACGAAACGTCGTTCCCGACGAACCAACAGAGCGAAGCTGTAAGGGTACTACGGAACCCTAAAAACGAATATTTGTAAATACAGACATGGTCATGGGAAAATACCAGTAAAATAACTTTGTAAGCTGTGTGCGTGTCTTAAACATGTGCACATTTTATTTGTAATAAAAGAACTTTCTTGTAATTATCACTTTTATTATTGGCCAAATGTTTTGGGTCGGTCACGCGAAATGTAAACATGTGCAGTTTTTGTGTTAAAAAATGTATTTGTTGAAATAAATGTCGATTACACGGCTAATAATCTTTTACAAATTAAAAACAAAAGATTGTGTCTCTCTGATGTATTGGGGAACACATTACGTAAAGCGTGCCATACATGGGGGGGCCTGGAGGTCTAACAAGACAGCTTTCGGCAATTCGCGTTCAATTCAAAATTAATAACAATTAATTACTTCAAAAGATCGTAAAACGGCCACTTGACCGCCAATTCATAATTTGATTAGGATACAATTCTTATGCGACAATTCATTAATTTGACAAAACAGTTACTGCTAGATTGACTTCTTCAAACGTGGATGTTTCACAGTAGGCTTAGTGTGGCCATTTTAGACCCGCTGCTGATGAACAAAATTATTTTGGATCAATCCTATTACCATTATTATAAATGTGAAAGTTTGTGAGGATCGATGGATGGATGGATGTTACTTTTTCACGCAAAAACTACTAAACGGATTTTGAATAAATTTGGTATAGTACACACACCGGCATATTTAGCGGAACATAAAATAAAGGTTTGATATCAGTATCATATAAGGTTGCTGGCTGGTTTATACGTCATTTAATTTAAAAAGAAATATTTATTTATACAAATTAAGAAAACAACTGAACATCACATTTTATGCAATTGTTTTAATTTTATTCAAATACACCTTATCTGGAGCGAACTTTGAGTATTTCTTCCTTCTGAGTTTGATTAAAAATTTCATTGAAATTCTGTTTTTTGTTAGTTTTTTTTAATCGCGTATCTTTTTGGAGTTGAGGAGTGAATTATGCCTGACTTAGCTCCAACGGATATTGCCAGGGCACTCGAAATGCGAAGAAATGGTCAAACCTACAGAGTGATATCCAGAGATCTTCGTCGACCAGTTTCAACGATCCATCGCAGTATCCAACGGTTCAGGGAGACCGGTACTTATGTGAGAAGAGCAGGACAAGGCAGAAAAAGATGCACTTCGAGTAGGGATGATCGTGTCATTCGGCTTCGTGTATGTAGGAACCCCCGTTTGACGGCCGTCCAAGCCCGACATGAGTTAGAAGCAGTGCGGGGTGTAACCGTAAGTGAGCGTACGGTACGAAGAAGGTTCGAAGAAGCTGGTTTGGGTTCATTTGTGCCCGCCAAGGCTCCAAGGCTCCGAGGTAAATCATCGTAGAAACAGGTTAACTTTTGCTCAGGAACATCGACTTTGGAACGCGGACCAATGGAGTAAGGTATTGTTTAGTGATGAGTGCAGAATTCTCTTAAATTAAATTGACGGCAGGCAAAGAATATACAGACGCAAAGGAGAACGATACATTCAGACAAATTTTGAAACTACAGTTGCATACGGTGGTGGATCAATAATGGTTTGGGCGGGCATTTGTTTGGGAGCTCGCACAGACTTGGTAGTGATTGACAGAGGGAGTCTGACTGCAGACCGCTATATCAGAGAAGTTTTAGAAGAAAATGTCGTACCGTTTGCCCCATATATCGGTGACGATTTTGTTTTTATGCAGGATAATGCTCGGCCGCATACCGCTCGGGTAACTCAAGCTTATCTTAATGATATGAATCTGTTATGGAGTGGCCGGCGAGATCACCGGATATGAACCCAATAGAGCACGTTTGGGACTTGCTGAAAAGAAAAGTTAAGTCCAGAATTCCAGCTCCTGTCAACGTGGGTGAACTGCGAATCGCCGTAGTTGAAGAATGGCGGAGACTATCCCAGGAGACCATCGATGACATCATTCTCAGTATGCCTAGATGGGTAGAAACTTTAATAAGAGCACGTGGAGGAAATACGCGATATTAATCACCATTTTTCTAATTTAATTAATTGTTATTTTAATATTAATTTTCACTTTTCCCGGTTACATGAAAAGTTCAAAAATGTACCATTTTTTTACAAATAGCCTTTACTCGCAAAATCTGTTCTTAATGTGATCTCATTTTAAGCAAAACAAATTAAACTTTAAATAATAAAAGAAGTATAGGAAGTAGATTTTAAAATAAAACCTTATTTTTTTAATTCTGGACCTTTTTTTGTGTTCCGCTAAATATGCCGGTGTGTTTAGTTAGTAGTTTAGGCTCAATAAAAACATAGGCTACTTTTTATCCGGAAAATTACAGTGTTTCCGCGAGATACTCGATACTATGTTGACGCGGGCGGAGCCGCGGGAAACAGCTTAATAAATTCAACAAAATTAATGTCGAATTTAAATTGTAAGTTAACCTACTTCATTATTGCACTGTATATAAGTGACATTTCAATTGGTAGCATTATATCGTCTCTTGTCTTTTTGTTTACGATAGCAATAACACCAAAAATGCATATGTAGCACATCATAATTCGTAAAATAGTTTTTCTTGTGACTCCTGCTTTTCCGCCTGTATGTTGTTCACTAAAATGTAAAGTCACGGCTAACTACCAAGTTTACTACGGAGCATATGATCAACATCTGTACGAGCAAATCTCAAAAATTAAACGTAATATAATATATATTGATAGCGTACATCACAGATTATACAGATATATGCATACATATAGTTGAACACTCATCACCACTAAAGTATGTTCATTGTGCAGCACCTTCTTTAAAAATAAAACGCCTGTGAAATGTTATTAGCGACCTTCACACGTGAAGGTCGGACCGCGGGAAACAGCGCGTGCCGTTCGAAACTTCGTCCGTCCGAAACGAGCATGTAGATGCGCGGGGCTGATGAGCCCATCTGGCATATCGATGTGAGCGCATTTTCCAGTTTAATCCACGCATCACGTGTGATCGCAAAATAAAATATGTCGGTTTGGAGCGTCGAATTACTACTGAGAGCAAAACTTTAAAATTTATAACGCTCCTCGCGCCAGTTCAAACTGTACAAAGCTCTTGAAATCACATTTACACGCACAGTTTGGAACGTGCGCCTACATAATATATCAGATTCGTCAGTAAATCAAACCGTGAGCGCATTTTTAATCATTATTAGCCCGTTTTTTCGTTTTTCCAGCAGTCCAACCGCACAGATTCGCCCGCTGTTTGGAACGCAGTCTCAGATGCGCGGTCCGAACTGTACCGTGAGGAGGGCGCTATTATCCGGTATTATTCCATCTTAAGCATCGACTTCGAATGTCTTGTCTTTAATTATGACTGGTCCGACCATAGTCCGTACTAACCCAAAATGCAAATAGAGCGAGCACGAAAAAACTGGTAATCTATTGGAGCAAGGTCCGGGGAGTACGGTGGATGTCTCATGCCCGTTTTCACCAACTGATTCCTAAACAACTCTTATGTAAGTGACCCTTTGGATAGGTGGTCTCCTAAAATCGGCACCTACCTAATTTCATTTTCATCAAGCTGGGTAACACTTAGCTATGGAACTCCTAGTTAAGTGACAGTATTTTTTTTTCTAATTTGCGCTCATACTATTGATATTTTATAGATAAATATAACATTACAAATTCTAGTATAAATAATTCACAGATAAATAATATAACATAAATAAATCCAAGTTAGTGTACTTTTGTATGCTCTGATAAATTATTCAGCAATTTTAATAACCTAAATGGCCGCTAAGGAACACTTAAAATTAGGAGTCAGTTGGTGAAAACGGGCATTAGACATTCCACAATAGAACGACACCGGCACTAGTCCACCAAACGCTCACAAGTTACTTTTTTTTGAGTCAATTTTCGCCTGGGGCAGGCTAATATAAGTAGGGGAAGATGACCTTTTGTTGGCATTCCTTCAATTATTGGCTCCAAAGATTTATAGTAGGTATACTAGCTTTCAAAATCGTTCGATTTCATAAAAAATCGTTCAGTAGTCTTTGCCTGAAAGAGTAACAAACATCCATTCGACCATCCATCTACCCTCACAAACTTTGACATTTACATTTGTAGTAGGAGCTATGTGTTGCCCTTCAATGTTTGAGCTATGCCCTTCATTTAAATTTTATACACAAATAAATAAGAAAAAATGTAATTAAGATTAACGTGACCCGTATTTCATGATAAAGGCGTAGCCAATAATTTTACTGTTCGGGGCCAACTATTGGTAATTTTACCCTATAGTATGGTTAAAGCTTAAGGCAATATACGTGTAAATTTTCTTGCCTGGCAGTCAAACAACAGGGCGAGCATTCATCTTAGTAGGTTATGCGGTAGAGTAATAAAATAAGCTAGTAAAGTTTATTTCCGCCTAAGTACGCTAACGATTGGTACATTAACATATAAATAATAGAAATCACATACAAAAGCATATTATTAAAGTCGGTTACTAAACTTGCAGCCAACCAGCAGCTGCAAGTTGGCTCAAGCTCGGCGATGCTGGCACACCAAGGGTATGCCTTAGCCTCAGCGACAAAAGAGTATCAGATAGAGAATAAATAAATATCTATGGACGCTTTACACCACGTCAATCTGCCCCGTGCTCCGGTAGCAAGTATCCGAAGAACTTGTGTTACAGGTACCAGAAAACGAGAAGTATATTTAATGCTTTTATACTATACATATATTTAAGATTTTTATCATATTATACACATATTTATTACACATCCATGGCCAAGGAACACAGAAAAACTTTTTGTTCTTCCGGCAGGATTCGAACCCACGACCCCCGGCTTGAGCACCAACGCGCTGAACCACACGCGCTGATTCACAACGGTCGTCGATATATAAGAAAATACAAGTACCTACCAGAGTAACCGAGCTAGGTAGGAGTTCTAGTAGATTTAAAAAATTAAAAGGAACACAAAAATATTCGTTTGACCGGGATTCAAACCCAAGACTTGGTGTCTTGGCCTTGGCTTTGCCATCAACGCAAAAATTGTACAAACGCATACCAAACTGCCATTCGAACTGACATTCATAGTGAAAAGTTTTGTTAATATAATATTGTTGAGCGATGAACGAAAAAATGCGCGGTTTGACCTACCTAGATGGATTCTTTCCCCCCAAAACCTCTTGCATACCCACTAAATTTCATGGAAATACTTGCAGTCGTTAACGAGATTTTGATCTTATATGTATACAAGAATTTCTCGTTTTTTAGTATAAATAAATCATTCTGCTTTTCTGCTTTTAGTAAATATTAAAAGGATGGAAAAAAGTAAAATATCGACTTCTGTCAGCTCATCCTTTTTTAATTTCTTAAACAATCGTGCGCGATAAACAAAAACTTTAAGAAAACCAAAAACTAGCTACTGTTTTGGTTTTCTTAAATAAAGCAAAAAAGACGTTGTTTAAAGGTCCGTCACACGTATTAGCGTGTAATGTCACCTTGACGCAATTAAGATCGTTACCTGGCGCACACAATACGGCCATAAACATGTCTACGCCGGGGGGCGTTAGTCGGAAGCGCAGTGTAAAACTTGACAATATTGCACCTTTTTATGATTTCAGGTAGCAAAGGCTCGCCTGATAGTGAGTGCATCTGCAATGCTTTTCGCGAAGGTCGGACCGCGGGAAACAGCACGTGCCAATCCAACCTTCGCTCCGAAACGAGCATGTAAAATGATGAAAAATTTGCGTGAAAGAGTAATATCCATCCATCCATCCATCACAAACTTTCTCTTTTACCTACCGCTTTGTATCCATTAGCCAATCTATTAGATTAAGCTAGCTGGTAGATACTGAATTTTCTGAACATCATTAGCACAGAGTAGAAAATATATAATAATATCAGTAGAAAATATGTACTTACGTACAGAGAAACAGCTTTCATAGAACGATCAAACTCGATCGAAAATTTTGACGTCCCCTTCAACGGCCCACAATTTTTTCACACAATCGTGGACACACCGTATATGCTTGTAGTAGTGCAATCAAATCGCAGGCTAACCATGTAGCTGTTTATCTGGTCCTCTTTCTTTAATCTGTGTCATAAGTAACATTGGTCCTGGTTGAGAAAATTAAATCGCTTATTTAAAAATAATATTTATTTTTAGTTACATCTCAAAGCATTTAAAACAATTGGTACATAATAAGATTCAAACATCAAAGAACGTTCGTTGCGTCAGAGATTTGTCACACTGCGATTTATAAAAACCCTTAAAAATCGGCGACAATGTACAGTAGCAGACTAGTAGGGCGCTATTCACCTGTGCGATTGTTAAAATATAAAAAAATATAACAAAAGCTCAACTTTTTGTGATGAAACAATCGGAAACCAAAATATTTACTTGCTTCTGTAGTTACCTGTTACTTGGAATTCGAATTTTATGCGTTTTTTGCTACTATACAAAGTATTCTAGCTGATAAAAGTGGTATTGTCTAGTGAAGTTATAAGTAACGTCAGTCAACGTTAAATACTAATGTATAGTGCAAGTAGTTCGACGTAGTTTGGTATTATTTGAAGTAGCTTATCTTATATATAGCTTATCTATTTCTAGGTACAATTAGGATCAAACGGACGTAGTCGCGTGCAAAAGCTACTTTTAAATATAATTTGCTTCGAATAATTAAAAACTGAACTTCCACACATTCTCAGGTGGTATAATTACTTTCGTCTACCTATCGTTAATACTATAGGAAAATCATACCTTTCTGTCAAGGGCAAGGGTCCTACCACCTAAGTCGTTTTAAATAATTATGTGTCTTTTTAAAATTCCAGTAGCTGGACTATTTTGTACCTTCAATTATATTTTTTGTTGGCAAACAATAGGTGTTATACCAATGTATCATAGTGGCTGCTTCATTGTGACTTACTTAAAATATTGTAAAGTACGAATGGGTAAGACGAATTGATTGTACGATTGTATTATATGTATACTATGGAAAGGGCAAGTGGATTTATTAGTAGTAGGCAGCAGGTATTTTATGTTTGACTGTCTTACAATTTGTTAATTCGACGGACGACCTCCCATCACAGGTAGAAAATGGCAGTTAAAATTGTCTTGGCTACGTAAAATGCTCTTTTAACCCAAGTACCACGGCCACACGGAAAACATATGTGGAGTAACGCTTCAATTGCCTTTTTACTATTGCTTTTTACTGTAATTCAGGCAGAGGCAGCATAAGCACTTGGTGTTGCGGTTGTTCTGACCATCGGTAATCGCTTCGATCAGGTGACCTATCGGCTTGCACTTGCAAAGCAGTTTGTACAGTACAACTGCGTTGTTAATACCCATCGGCAATCATCGTTTTTCTATGCAAATGATGTATAAGACAACGATTATCGAAAGACATTAAGATTTAGGAACGTGGTTGCTTATCAACTGTGATAATTCTCCTTATGTCGTTCGGAGCGCCATCTATCGCGCTTATTACAAATCACTTTCCAGAAATGTTGTTTAGATAGTTCACTAGTTGTACGCTAGATGTCACTAAAATATGTAACAAGAAAATCAAATCAGTATGTTATTTTATAATAAATTATTATATTTTAAATGTCTTGGGTGGTGATTATATATTATATACAAAGGTTTTACAGTTAAGTTTTGGAGATTCGTAATTCAGTACGGCCCAAAATATTATATCAGCACCGTACTTCGTACGGCATTTTTTAAAATTCTGTATTAATTCTGTGTTAATAAGTATGAAATAATATTGTTATGAAATTCGTTCAGATTCATCCGCATAGTACTTTACAGTTGCATACAACGAATTCTAATTAAAGCGGCGCGTACGGTGCTAACTTAATATTTCTTCACATTGTTTAAAGTGCGTTCAGCTATAATTTTAGTTCTTCAAAAATAACACAGATGACACTAAGTCTCTTCTAGATCGCGCTATCGGTTGACCAAAATTGAATTTACTTATACAAGTAAAGACGATTTATTGAAGTTTCTTACGCCGAGTTTTCTCGGTTGTTATTTTTGCCGCAGCTGTCCTAGCCATTGGTTTGTGGACAGTGTGATTTAACAAGCAACAAAATATGCAGTTGCAGAATATCAGATCTATTCTCATATATTATAGAAGCTTTTTTAAGGGATACAATTAATCTTGCCAACAAAACATAAGTTGGCGACTGCACATGAGCATACTGAATTTGGCAGCGAAATTAATATGTAGGCGACTAAATCATTAAACTGGCGAAAGCACTCAGGTGACAAAAACACAAAATAAAAAGTTGCGAAATTTAATCCAAATTTGCACTGAAATTCTTAAGTTGGCGACTTAACTATAAAACCAGATTGGGTTGTGTTATCTATATTGTTTAATTTAGGAATAAGGATCGTCTTATGTTGTAAATGTCGTGTTGCTGGCAACGTAAATAAACAGTCTGAAAAATTGCATGCTGTGTTATCATTTCTCTCTGCGCAAATTAGCGTATATTTAACAGTGGCGACGAGGGTTTCAACTGAATATTGTGAATAAACCGGTGTAGTAACGTATAATGTCGTTTTCGTATGGTGTTCTGTCGGTATATCATACAACCGGAATTAAACGTCGTGATATATTGCTAAATGCTTTGAGTGATGCCACATATAAGCTCGCATCGGATCTCGCATTGCCGAAAAAGAACGAGGATGAAATTCTGGAATGGAATGAAAAATCTTCGAGGAAATTATATCACTGCTAGATAAGCATTTTGTGTCACGGTTTTAGCGAGCGATACAAATTCTATTCAGCGACACAACAACCAGGTGAGACGCAGGCAGGCACTGCGGCTTCAGCGACATAGAGGAGGCGCTGAGGGATCGCTTCGTCATGGGAATGGCACCATGTCCGGAAAGAGCGAAATTATTCGAGCAGGACATTGTGACATTGACTATGTCGAAGGCAGCGGAGCTGGCAGAGAGCGAGCGATATGTTATCAATAAAAACGGTTTAAAAAAGTCGCCGGACAAGGTTAAAATTATTGTGAATGCGCCGGCCGGACCATGTCAATAAGTTTACATTTTTATTTTTATTACAGTCGTTTTTAGGTTCCGGAGCTTCATCATTGCTCGCTCCTCTGTATGAACTATTAAAAAAGGGTACTAAATGGACGTGGACGTCGGCGCATGAACCGCATTTAGTGAGATTAAAACCAGCTCGCATCCGATCACGTGTTAACACATTTCAATCCAAACGCGAAGTTAATATTGACGGTGAACGCGTCTCCGAGCGGGATCGGTGCGGTATTGCCGCAGGTGGACGGTACGGCGCGGGGGCGGAGCGGCCTATTTCCTTTGCATCTCGTACACCAAACTCTGCGGAGAAACGGTATTTGCAGATTTAAAAAAAAGGCGACAGCAATAATATTTGGAGTTAGACGTTTTCACCAATATTTGTATGGTAGATCGACACATTTCACTTTGCCCGTGCGCAAAGTGAAATGTGTCGATCAAACCACACCACAAAAATAAAAAGTTTTGACCCGGGAGATGAAATATTTTATGAAAAACATTTATAAATTTGTGTGCGAACGAGGCACTATTTTAGAAAATGTTGGCAAAGTTGTTTATTTGATTTTTGATCATCAAACGTCATCGCATGTTAAGAAACATAAGAACCAAATAGTAATGCATACAAAGACACGATTTTTGGACAATGTGTTCAATTCAGAACTCGAGAACACGACGGGAGGAAAAGAGAGAAAACAGAATGATGAGGTTCCCTTGCCTTCGGGGCAGGATAATATTAGGTCCTTACATATGAAATTGGCGTTTTGTCGTATTGGCCTCTTTGGTTTTGGTTGTGGTTAGGATTTTCAAAAAAAACTCTTATCATAAAGAAAAAACTGAAAAACACACATAACATAACATGCTGTGTGTAATAATCATCATTCCTAATCTGCATCCGCAACAACTTTTAAATTAATACTCATGTCATTTTTACGAAGAATGAAAATTCTCCATTTTGGAAATTGAAATTGGAAGACAATTTTATAATCAGCCTGTGTGATATTTCAACCTAACCAAAGAAGATATATTTGAGGTCAAAGTGGCCAATACGACAAAACGCCAATTTCATATGTAAGGACCTAATATTATCCTGCCAAAAAATTTCTGTAGCTTACAGAAAACATACTGTGCTAATAATCATCAATCCTAATTTAAATTAGTACTCATGTCATTTTAACGAATAATGGAAATTCTCCATTTTGGAAATTGAAATTGGAAGACACTTTTATAATCAGCACCCCCAGAAACCTAGAAAAGGACACCCATATTAATTATAATGAAAAAAATATACGCCATTTTGGAATTTCAAAATGGATATAATTTTCATATTATTCTGAACCTTCAAAACGATACCCATACCGAAGGAAAAGAAACTACAACAGTATCAAAAAATGCGATTTTCCATAGCCTGCAAATTGAATTTTTAGCAGCCATTAATTGATCAACCCAATCTGGTTTCATGGCTGTTTACATCGTAATCAATAAATAAATAAATCGTGAAAAGTCACCAACTCGGAAATTAAGTCGCCAACTTATAAATTTCGGTGCCGATTTGGATTAAATTTCGCCACTTTTTATCTATAGATTTTTGTATTTTTTGTTACCTGAGTGCTTTCGCCAGTTTAGTAATTTAGTCGCCAACATATTAATTCGCTGCCAAATTCAGTTTTCATTCAATTAAGTAATACAGTATGCTCATGTGCAGTCGCCAACTTATTTTTTGTTCGCAAGATTAATTATATCCCTTTTTAAAATTCCGTAGTAACTATAAGGAACCACTCATTATTTCAAGTTGATCTATGAAAAGTAGTGATTTATCACCTTCTGTTTTTTCTTATAAAAAAACGTTTTGAACGCAATAAAAATGTTCTAACCTAACCCATTTCTAGAATTCCGTAGTTGGGGAGAGTTGTGACAACGTTATTTCACGCTAGGTTTTTGTGAGGCCGTGTTACTTTTACGTAAAATAGAGCTCTGCAGTTTTTTGACACAAAGCTATTGAAAACGAAACGTCATATATCACAGAAACGTCAACATGGCCGAATTACTATATAATTTTCAAAATTTTAATATTTTTTAAACGATTTCCTAAAAAAGGAGGCGGTTATACGTTCGGCTGTATATATATTTTTTTTGTATGTTCAACGATAACCGCGCCGGCTGTTGACCGGTTTTCAAAATTCTTTTTCTGATGTAAAGGGTATACTCCGAAGTTGGTCCCGTTTCAACAAAAGTGGTGACCTGATGAAGGGATCCATGAGAAATCGAGGGAACTCCTCGAAATTTATATGGACACATATAGTAATTTTGACTTTTTCAGAAGTAACCCAAGCATATGCTACCAAAAAATAAGATTTTGCACCAAGGTACACCTGGATCCAAAAGTACTGAACAGAACTCCTGACTCCTTATAGATACATGTTTGGGGATTTCGGCGTTGCTTAAGAACCCTTTTACAAATCTGCACTCTGCGAGATTAGGTATTTGAAGCGTTCCCGTTATTTCGCATTTTGTAGTAATTTTGCAGTTGTATTTATCGTTTTTATTGAAATAGGTTAATACATTCATGCTTTGAAATTATTTAGCATAATAATATTATCGTAGGAGTAATTCACAGTTAACTTATAGCTATTTTCGAAGTTTTTTTTGGCTTAGAATAAGTTATTTTCTATATTAAATCAAAGATATTTCATATTTCTAATGCCGCTATGAACTACACGACTAATATAATAGGAGATAACATTCTCATTTTATTATTTCATTTGCTTAGAACAGTAGTTCAATCCAGGAGCTCAAAAGATGCCTTCGCGCATTTTATGAATATCTTTCTCTGCAATTTTGGGTTTAATTAAAAAGTTAAGCAAAACTTACAAAAAGCTAGGCAGCTACGAACTAGACCAATAGCTATTCTGCACTATTCAATATGTCAAAATTGTTAATGTATCTTTGTTTCGCCATAATTGGCCATTAAACGCAAAAATCACAGTCGAGATGTAATATGCCTCTTAAAGATCTGCAAGCATAAGCCAGTATGTCAATTAAAGTAATCATCATCATCACCACCATCATCACACCATACATCATCACATTATGATGATATAACAGGTACTTCTCATAATATTTTACACCGACACGGATATCTTTGAACATTACTCTGCCGTTTATGGACCGAGTTTCCAAATTCTTCTTTTGATGTATTGGGTATAATCCGAAATTGGTCTCGTTGTCACCAAAGCGGTGACCTGATGATGGTATCCATGAGGAATCGAGAGAACTCCTCGAAATGTATATGGACAAACATAGTGATTTTGACTTTTTCTGAAGTAACTCAAGCATATACTACCAAAAATTAAGATTCTGCACTACCCTGGATCAAAAAGCACTGAACAGAAGAAAAAATTTTAACTATTTCTCTACTCAATCTTCAAAATTTTGAAGTCGGTACCAACCAACTTGAACGTGAGTTCTATTTTATTTAAATATTGTTTTATCAGAATGTTGTTCGGGCTGGCAGCGACTTCAAAATTTTGAAGATTGAGTAGATAAACAGTTAAAATTTTAGCCAAATTAAAAAGGGGAATTATTTAGAAAATTACTTTTATTTCATACTTTTTGGTGCATTTTTACTTTGGACGTCGGTTCAATTTTTTTTTAATAATAATAATAAATAAATAAGTAATTTCTTTAACTCGAAAACCTTATAATTTTGAAAACTTGCGAAATTACTTCGATAGTAAGACCTTTAAGCGGTAAAATGACCATAAACCAATTAATAGGACAAATGTGGAATATTATTGTAAGTTCGGCCGTGTCGGATATTGAGAATGTACCTCAACACAACTCGGAAATTCCTGATATTGTTAACCGAGATGAATTTACCATACAGTTACAAAAATATTACAGTGGGCATAATAATATGAAACACCCAACGTGGCTTTTTAGACCTGCTGTATCACATTCTTAACTCTATGGACATAAAACCGTCTACCTACTGTAAGACCGACCAATCAGGGACAACCTACGGACAGTTGAAAAATTTGACTATAATTTAACGAAAAATAATGCTTAATATTGTATGAAGAATTTTTAATTGTCAATCTGTCGACATATTATAATCTCTCTCTCTCTCTCTCTCTCTAGTTATATTACAATCTAACGGTTTTTACAATTTTACGGTGACATATCTAAATCATGGAGTAAAAATATGGAGCTGTATATTATTATTATCCAGGGTGAATTGCGACCGCAGGGCGCCCTCGAGTCATTTTAATACAAACATATTGTGAGAATTTAGAAATTAAAATATATTTTTTATTTTGAAAACAACAAGCAAACTATAATTTTAAATATTCACAGATTTTTCGAGCCAAGTCCATTGAAATGAGATGTTCGTTGAATGTACACTTAATATTATAATATTTTTATACCTATTACCTCCCGTCATTAATTTTTAAATTTTGTACGCTTTGGTACAAATTTATTTATTTCATTATTTTTTAAAGTTTTTTCAACTTCCATGTTATACTTCGCGCGCCATCTATTGCTTTATTAGAAAACTTCTTAACTTGTATGCGTTAAAGATAGTTGCTCTGTATTCTCCTAGATGGCACTGTTCACATTAGTACCTAACTTAAGACTTCCTTCAGTACTGGAGCTTAAAATAATAATAATCACAAAATAACAAAATGCCTGTTGGTAAGCTTAAGCTGTGGTTGCTTTCAAAATTATATTCTTCGTTAGTTTAAGTATTCATTGTCATCATCAACAAGTTATAAAAGTAATTACATCTATGGACGCATAATATTCATCCATGACCTAGGAACACAGAATACTTTTTGTTCCCTGGCGAGTTCGAACCCGCAACTTCCAGCTTGAGTACTAGTATAATATATTAACAATGTACACATAATATAATATTATCTGTACAATCTATGGGCTTGAGCGCCAACGCTCCAATCACTGGCCACAGAGGTCGACAATTTTTTAAATGTTATTGTAAATTGTTTAAATGTTACTTACTATGCACAGATGGCACTAAGCGCACTCTAAATCGCGCTATCGGTTACCCAGCTACGAATTCACTTATTCAAACTAAATGCTAATATCGTATATTATATTTGCACTTTTTTTACTATGAATTTTTGAGCAGTCTAAGTACTAGGTACTCTATGACTATTAAATTGGTTATCATTCGTATATCCTCATTTTCAGAATTAGCCATCATTATATTAATTGTTAAGTTAATGATATCGACTGCAGCTACAAACAATATCGTTCAAACATTGAACTTACCGCTTTTAATGTTGTTGGTGGTCAGAAATACGCGCGTGCATCACGAAACTACCTGTTTGATAGTGTTACGCGAAATCTGAGCATCGGAAATGGTAGATTCGATACTGTTAACTGTATCAGTACAAACAGCAATTGTTTTCCATCGAATCAAGCACTTTCGATAGTGATTTATTCTGAGAAAATTATGGAAAGTGGTACATTTGATTGTTTTCCCTGCTAAAATTGGCTAAGAATATATCGAACGTACCACTTTCGTTGCTTTTTCACGGCAAAGTTTTGCATTTTTGACTGATGCAAATGCAAAAAAGCAATGTTTAAAATATAATATGTTTAGGAATTTTTGCATGCGATGTCAATCTTGGGGATTGACATCGCCTTTAAGATGCAATAATATATAAATGACAATATTAATGAAGAAAATGATGCAGTTTATGAAGATTTTATGCCTTTTTTCGAATTTATTATTCCGAGACCACTATTTTGGTTAGCATTTAACTAACTCTATTTTCAGCACCTCTGGTCAAGATTTTTGCAAAATTCCAAACCCAAAAATGTAGTAATATCGATAAAGTTCTTAAAGTTTCTGAAATTCAAAGAGTTAAATTCTTTGACATCAATATCAGCTTTTAAACCAGATTTACCGGAAATTCATATACTATCAGTAGAAAAAAAACTTTCTATTTTCTGCATGATCTACCTGGATCTTACCGATAGAAAAGTATAGTTTTATATTTAAAATTTAGTCTATCAAAAGCCGATGTCACATTCAAAATTTTGATTTTAACAATTTTTAGAACTGGTAGGTACCAGTTTTAAAAGTTGTTATATTCTCTATTATCTATAAGGAGCTAAATAAAAAACTTCATACCGCGCGCCGCGGTCCCTCGACTCGGCGACGCACAATATATTTTAAGGATCCTTTAAAAATATTGAAATATAGTATATTATATTTGGATATTTACTTTTTATAGTTTTTTGTTCTAACAGCCTCCGCGGTCTAGTGGTAAGAGCTCGGCTCTCGACTCGGAGATCGTGGGTTGATTCCCGCATTGGAACAACAAAAATCTAGGCTGATAACCTGATTGTCTGTGAATGGGCGTGTAAAAAGTCGGACCTGCGCCTGATCTCTCGTCAGTCGTGTCGGTTATCCGACCCACTGGGTTACGAGTGACATGTAAATTGGTAGCGTTATAGCACGCTATTGTTTCTTAGTTTATGTTTACACTAGATGTTGCCCGCGACTGCGTGCGCGCAAAAGGTAATCCCGCAGAAACCGTAGATTTTGCCGCGATAAAAAGTAGCCTATGTCTGTGCGAAATATCATCAAAATAGGTCCTCTTTATAATATAAGTATATAAATATACTTATCAAGTGACCGAAGGCTTCTTAAATTATTTTTCTAAACGTTATATTAAATATTAATCTACACTTATATTATTACAAATAGAAATTTGGCTACATTATATTGAGGCAAACTGTACGGTTCCCGCGAGTTTTCCTTTTGCACGCACCATTTGCGGGCTTCAGCTAGTAGATTATATTGAAAGTATTGGTGAATTTGGGTCAGTCAATAGTTTTCCGCGGGCGGGAGTCGTCCCGGGTCGTCGTCGCGGCAACTGCACCACAACACTACAACATTCATGGCAATCGAACAACTCGCCATTTGCCTCGCTAGCGTGACAGGAAATAAACCTAATCGATAGCATGTCAGGACATGTCTAAGGTGGGTTCCGTAGCTATCGACGCACAATAGGTTTTCTTTAAATTAATTCAAAAGTTACTGTCCGATTTCGCTAAAAATAATTTTCCTAAAGAGTTTTAGTATGCTTATACCTAGTAGCATGGAAACTTACAAATTTCTATCTCTTAGCCCACGTACCCACGAGAGTTTTTTTGTGGTCGCGACAGAAAAAAAATTGCACTGTAAATAGAAGTCTGCGCCAATACAATAGAGCTGAAAATAGAAGTGTCAAGTGTCAGATTTTACAACTCTACACGATTGTCAGCTCTATTGTAATAGCGCACAGTACTATTTACAGTGTTTTTCCGGTCGTGACCCCTAAAACGCTCGTGGGAACGTAGCCTTATAGTAGGTGGGGAGGGGAACTTATGAACCACTTTGGAGTTTCGTAAACAATGCACTCCACACTTACTCACATCGTCCAAACTGCGCAGCGCTGACAGGAAGACCTCGTTGTAGCAACTGGATAATGGCAGGCGAGCCCCCGCCAACATCATGTTGTCATGTTGTCAGAAGTCAGTCACATGACAGTACAGAAATAACATAATGACTGCTGTGGTCCTGGAGTCTGGACTGAGTTCCCAGACCCGCCCGACTATTTAACATTATTCTGCTATACAATACCAGGAGCGTAGGCTGGTTCTCCTTCACAGGGAAGCCCTAGCCTGTATAATAGGTAACCTAACCTAACCTATACCTATCCAAATCCCTATTTGGATAAGAGTCTTCAAAAGGTAAGTGAAAAGTGAAACCGATAGGAATGGAGTTATACGAACCCCACGCTTCTAAATATTACCTGAGAATAATTTCAAAGGCTGTAAGGAAAGCTAGTACGATTTTTTGTACCTTCAGCGCATTGTACCTAAAAATTGGCCCACGGCACAAACTAGCGGGTATGCATCGTTCATTGTATACATTAATGTATAATTATTCTCACTAACAATATAAGTACACATTTTATTAGTAAGAATAGGTATTTAACTTAATATTAATATAATTACTAATAGAATCGTTAGTCAGGCGGGTCTGGGATCTTAGTCCATCCGTGTTACACATCTTCGGTTAAAAATAGCTCATTTAACGAGCTATAAGACTGATTTATTTTTTATTTTGCATGCCGTAAGGTGGAATGTTCAAGGCTCCAAAAACATTCTAACTTCTAGTTGTATTACCTACATTCTATGCAAATAAAAACTATCTATTTATGTAGTTTTTTTATTAAACTTATGCATTTTATCATCCGTACCGTATGAGGATTCAAATATGGTAACAGCTGTACTACCTGCTTCTAAGTAAATTAATACTTTTTATATAAATAAAACCCTAACTTGCTTGAGAACTCTCCTCCTCCTTTACCCTCGTAACCCGGTGGGCGAATGATCGACACGACTGGCGAGAGATCAGGCCCAGGGTCGACTTTTTACATGCTCATCCGACGCGTGGATCATCTTTCTTGTTAGACAATCAGCCTCAGATCAGATTGTTCCAACGCGGGGATCGAACCCACGACGAAGTCGAGAGAAAGGTCTAAATCACTGGACCATGGAGGCGTTATGGACTAATACTGTTTCGTTAAATAGGCCATCCTTGTGATGTTTTGCGATTTATTTTTACCTAATTTTATAACACCTATAGTAGGTGTTATAAAATTAGGTAAAAATAAAGGTTAAGGGAAATAAAACACAGACGGAGGTTTTAACAGCGTGTATTATGAAAATTATTTTCTTCTACTGACAAATGACTTGATGACATTGTGAATAGAATGTATATGTATCGACCAACTTGCTGGGGACGAGTGTCTTGGCCGTACTCGCGTCACCTCGTCTTGGCCATCACAAGATTAATTACACAATTCCCGCCGCGAAAACCCGGCACACATGTTACGTTTTATCGTAGCGATTAAACTGTGCCGTACTGTGTGTGTGCTGTACTTCATTGTAACGATTTGTCATACACACGATCGATAAGGGTCTTCCCACGTCCTACAAGCACACTACACCGACGCGACAAAAGGGAGCCAAACTGTGGTTACGTGTGAACCACATCGCAACAACCAGCGACACCGAGTATTTGTACCGGTTATTCATTCGACATTTTGTCGGTACCACAACGCAACGACAAGAAGCCACAGCTTGGGTGTGGTGTGTTTGTCGTACGTGTGGGAAGACCCTAAATCTACTCAACTTTGCACCATTTTATCGCTACAATAGAACGTTACGTATGAAGCGGGCTTAAAACGGCCGAGCCACCCGAAACTATTTCTTAATCTACACTTCTTGGAATAAATATTCACGCTACGATATAATATTCGAAAATATGAAATTTACTTACATCTAGGGTTCGAGAAATAAATTTTACATTTTATAATACAATATCTACAAATCTAAATAACTGGTTGAAGTACCGAGCGTACCCTGTAGTTTACACAAGTGCATAGTGCTCATAGCCTAAATACTCAAACGCTTATTAAAGTTGAGAGGCTCCCAAGTCATACCCTTTTCATTCTGCTGAGCGGAGATAGCTTGTGATTTAAGGATCCCTTAACTTTAAGAGCCGTTTGAGCATTCGGCCGTATGCTGATATCAACTAGACTTTGCAGTTTCCCTCTACACCATAATCGTATTTCCTATTATACTCTCCTTGCCCTCCAATAACTCGGAGTAACCGGATTCGTCGCTGCAAGCGCTGTCGTTGTCGCCAGCGCTTTTGAACGCTTCATTGTCCATGGTACAGTTGAGGCTGTCTATATCTGTCAGATTGTCTATGAGACTTTCGAATTTCCCTTCGAAATTAGTCATAATATTGGTTTCTGCTCCGGGCAGGGGATACGTTGATCTGCGACGGAAAGCCTTCTCGCCGATCGGTATTTGTATCACTTCATTTACTTTGCCTATCGTATCGTTTGCTTCATATAGGGTTTGCTCGGAATTGGTAAATTCCGATTCTCTCAAGGACAGCTCGAAGTTCGCTCTCCCGAAACCCGATTCCTGTCTTCCAAGTTTCGGAACTTCGTCCTGCGGGAACTGCGAGGGAAGGGAGGTGGGCTCAGCGTCGGATGACGTCAACATGCTGGCGGTCTCACACCCGGAAGAAACAGAGCCGTCGTCGCTGTCTGTGACGAGGTAGTTCTGGATGAGACTCTTCCTCTCGCACTTGTCGTTTTCGATCGTTTCATTTATCGCCTCCAGCTGTAACCTCTCATCAATATGACTAGTATCTTTGTCTTTGCTCCCTTGGACGAGCAGATCGATTATTGAATCTTTGCTGTCGTGGGTCGCTTCGAACTGCAGCTGTATTCTGTTCATGATGCCTTCGGGGCAGGACATTTTGCGCGGCGACCGCATCTCCGCTCGCCGCCGGTCCAGCGTCTGCGCCGCGTATAGGTTCATCTCTAAATCGTCTCCCTTCTGCTTCGAGTTAATTTCTGCTTCCTCCTCATCCTCTTCCGACCACAGCTCCTCGATTGCGCCGAGTTTGGGCGCTGACTTGGACCGCTCGAGGGGCGGGCGATAGTTCATAGCGCCGACGCTCAGAAGTATCTTCCGACGCGGCATGCTCGGATTCTCGTACACGCTGTTCGCGAGGCTCAGGCGAGCGTTCTGTTTCGAGATTCTGTCCTTCTTGAATTCCACTAGCGCCTGTTTTAACTTCACCTGCAGTTCCTCGGTTATCTTCTTTGATACGGTTTCTTTGGTACAGAGCACGGCGTGGCAGCGCAGCTCGTGCTTGAGTTTCTTGCCCTCGTGGCGGTAGACCCAGCAGAACAGGCGCGGGTAGTGCGGCGGGCTGGCGCAGAAGGTCACGCGGTGGGACCAGTACTCGGTGAGCCCGTGCTCCTTGGTGACGCCCTTCAGGCCGGAGTTGGTGACAGAGAGCTTCATCACCACGTCGGGCTTGGTGGACTGCTGGTAGTTGCGCCACAGCGTCGCCAGCGGCTTCTCTATGCAGCCTTCACCTGAAATAAGAGAGAATATTATAAGTTTACTGAACTTTATCTTTACAGAAACATGGTTGGCAATTTTGGTAATTCGTTTATTATAATTGGCCAATTTTTCTTGGCATTAAAGCAACAATAGTGGTAATGGCTGGTATTTAACTATTTCAGAATATGACATCAACGTAAAAACTAATTAAGTAATTATCATAGAATTTATATCCTAATATTTAGGTTTCGGATCATCATTGTATGCAAAAAATAAAGGATAGAGTATATTATAGCATTTAATTATCTTCCCGTAGATGTCTTCAAAATATGAAGCATTTTATCAGAATACAACACATTTGTTAAGTATGCCATCATGTCCCAGAAATTGTTCTTTACTAGCAACTCTATGAAATGGTGCATTAATACAGAATGTTTTTTTCTTAACTTCTTTAAACTATTAACCCTCAGCAACTTTTTCTAAATCATAGTTTAGAGAATTTTTATTAGACAACCAAATTATACTCTTTTCAAGCCCTTTTATTTGATATAATATGTGTGGTTGTACTACAGGGTAGGGACGTTTCACCCCTTGTCTTTTGATATTTTATGGGTATTTAATGATGATTGATTCCTGAAGATGAGACAATTTTAAGTATTTCTATTGCTAGAAAGAAGGTTTCATTTGCATTAGTAACTTAAAAGTTTAAAAACAAATGAGCAAGAAACTTGCATCCAGTATCTAAATCTCTCGTAATAATATTTTTTAAAAAGACTCAACAAAAGTAGCAAAAGATTTGGAAACTTGCATGCAAAATTTCGTAGAAAAAAGATTTCTAAGAAAAAATTATACTGGTTTATTAATGTATACGGTAAATCGTGTTTTGTATATTTTTTGTATTTCTTTGTCCTAATATCGATTCTAAATAACAAAGGACTTGAAAAAACAATAGTTTTTAGTCTGACAATAAATTAATTTTAGTAGTTTGGAATAATACTGCTTATAAGTATATTATATACCAACATAAGGGTAAATTTTTCAGCTAATGTGTAAGCTACATATTATTAAAACTGAATGCTACTTACATACGATCGATCGTTACGATGAAACTGGAATGAACTGGATTTGTACTGAAAGGAAATCGTTTACGACAAACGTTACGCTACATTAATACCAGTTCAGTCCAGTTCCATCGTAACGTTCGACCGCATACGAGTGGGAGCCAATAGCGTTTGTTTACAAGTTAATAACACATTACTTCGTTTACGCTCGGAAAAGTCGCGTGTCTATTCTAATGTTTTACTCCGTTAAGAATTAGAGAAACTTTTTTCAATCATTCTCCTAAGCTCTATTGAAGTAACAGGTTGTATGTATGTTGTATGAGGATTTGAGTTGATTTTGACGACTTCTGGGGCTAAGTTGTTTAGCGCGTTGGTGCTTAAGCCGGGCACCGCGGATTCGGATCCCGCCGAAGGAACAAAAAATTATTCTGTGTTCCTGGGTCATGGATGTGTATTAAATATGATAAAAATAATAGTATAATATAATAAAAATCTTAAATATATGTATAGTGCAAGAGTATTAAATATACTTCCCGTTTTCTGGTACCTGTAACACAAGTAGTCGGATACTTAGCACGGGGCCAGATTGACGTGGTGCGAAGCGTCCAAAGATATTATTATGTAGGTCGCTGTGTGGGTGAGTGTTATCGTGGCGTGGAGGCCGACAACTAAGCGGAACGATAAGCCGATCTATATGCTGCAGGTTCAATCGGCAGCTTAGACGATAGCTATCAGTCTAAAACTAGAGACTATATTGTCCGGAATCCGAAAAGCCGAAGAAATTTCAGAGGGCATTGAAAATAACACCCTGGACTTAATACAATAGATTTGAAAATAGAACACCGGAGTGTTGAGTTTTATTTCATTAGCCCAGAGTTCTAATTTTACTGCTCTGAATTTTCCCCGGCCTTACGTATTCCGGACAATATAGCCCCGGGCTAATGTGTTGCACGAAGATTGAATTTTCTAATTCGTTGGCTAATTTTGTAGGATAGTCACTCCTAGTATTGTGCCATTCTTATAAGAGATAAACCGTCCACGTAAATTGGTTAGCCTATGTTACCCGGTGCGTTATTACGAATCTATTGACACCTTATTCATTAAAATCTGATCAGTAGTTTAGGCGCTAGGATAGACATATACTGCCAGTAGTCGGGTTACGCAACAAATACCAATAATAAACAAACTTGTAGCCGTCTGTTTAAAAAGCGGTTAAAAGGAGTATTAATTAAATTATATGCCATTTGTGGCTGTAAATTTTCTTAAAACTCATCGCTATTGTAGGCCATTAGCTAGGAACTTCTAAACGTATCTAATTTAGATGTTTGTCTGTGACTCGTATACTACGTAACCGTGCACAAAGAATGCAGCCTTCACGGCGATTGTGGAATCGACGGCGACGTTTCGCGTTTTGTGTTTCGCGTTTCGTCATCATCACTCGGACAGCATTTCAAAGTTATTTGAGGAATAAAAATTAAAGCGTACATCTCTAAACGAGCCGTAAGTTAAGTTCCGCCGATAGTGAGGACTTGTTATAATATATACACCCAACAACAACACAACAACAGAGGAGTGTATAAGCTTGTCGTGTCTGTCTCTCTCCCAAAGAGGAGGAGACTATATCGGCCTTACTTCCAACTACTATTGTAAATGACGAAGTTTGTGAGGGTGGATATATGGATGGACGTTTATGACGATTTCATGCTAGAGCTACTGAACGGATTTGATGAAATTTGGTTTGGTAGTAGGTAAGGCTCTGTAGTATTTAAGGCTACTTTTAATCGCCAAAAAAGTACAGCATTCCCGTGGGATGGTGTATTTACGCGGGAGGGAGCTGGGAATAAATAAAATAAAAATAAAAGCCAAAAATTCGGTTACTGTGGGACTAATATAGATTTTTTGTTTTGGCGGACGAAGCCTGTATAAAATTGATTATAGTAATATTCCTAAACATATTATATTATATCAATATAAGTTTTATTTCTCCTGCGGTTTGTGTAGAAACTAGCCCCAGTGGCTACTATACGGACACTCTCAGACGTGTGCTCATTACAATATTATGACAATCAGTATACTGCGCCGGCGTCCGCTTGTGGGTTTTTCTAGTGAATAGTAATCAGTATTGAAACATTTAATCAATTAATAATTGATAAAGATACCCAAATAATATTATTAAGTACAGTTAATAATAATTAGAATAATGAACAATCGTCTCAAATCCCAAAAAAAAAGAAAATGGAACGGAAAATCACAATGAAAAATTTTGTTAGGTTAGGTTAGGTTAGTACTGTACTTAAAATATTGTAAAGTGAGAATACTTGTTTGTTTGCTTGCATGGAATAGGCTCGGAAACTACTGGACTGATTTGGATGATACTTGGCACACATAGTCTATGTGTGCCAAATGGGGTAGGACCTAGGCTACTTTCTAACGGGACAAAATGTAAATGGAGTCGCGGCCAACATCTGTAAGTTAGTTTAGCAATTGACTTTTGACATAATAACAAAGCTGTTTTACATCATTATGTGAGTATAGCCATTAATAACGCTGCCTATCGTCCAATCGGCATCTCGCTGTCCATCCATCCATCTGTCTGTCAACAGGCTGTATCTCCTTAACCGTGATAACCAGACAGGTGAAATTTTCACAGATGATGTATTTCTGTTGCCGCTATACAATACAACGAACTGGTGATACAACGAACGTGATTTTTTCTCTGTTTTGTACTTGGCCGGTTTTGGTGGCAGTTTTTCATTCATTTATCAGATTCTGTGCACTTTCGGTATTCGGTCATTGAAAATGTCGATGAACCGGACAAAAACCGGTTTGACAATGATAGAGTATTTATAAATGTATATAATTTGTTCGCTGAGATTTCAAATATAAATGGAAATACGAGTAGGTGTGTGGATGAACTTTTGTAAAAATAAATGGGCTTAATAGGCTTAATAATTTGGCTTCAACTTCATAATATACTTTTTGTGATAGAAAACTTAGAGTTTTTATGTTTTGGAGACAGATGACAATTCGAAATTAATTATTCGAGGTCCCGACATTACAGAATACAGTCGCTAAGAAACTACAAGAAATAATATTATTTTGCGACTGGAAACAAGTTAATGCCATCTTCTTTGCTCATTTGGCGTCAGTTTACATCGAGACGCGACGCGGCGCGCACTTTTTAATATAGCGATCCACGTTAGAGATTATAACTACCATTTTTTTTTAACTAAAACCCCACTACGAAAATGATATAGCCTATGTTACCCGGGCTATTGTGACGAATCTATTGACACCTCATTCGTTTATTCGGATCATTTATTTAGGCGCTACGGTGGAACAAACATACATCCATAGAGTGGCAAAATCATTGTCCTTCCTTTTGGCTTCGCTGTAGTCGGGTAAAATGATACGTTTCATTTCGAGAGTCAGAATTGCGAGCTGCGCTGCGCGACGCTGCTCTATCAATGGAACCTTTATTATTTTGTGCAGTGAATAGAGTTCAATTTTGAATAGTTATTTTAAAAAGTTCGCGCCGCTTCACGTCTCGATGTGAGCTGACACTAACTAAAGTAAGGCCAACGAGACGAGATAAAAAACGTAAATAAACGGACCGCTACTGAGTTGCATTATGAAAGTGAGTTAATATTATATCTGTCCTTATCACTCGTATGCAATAATGACGTCAGTTGGTCGACGACAGCTGTCGTAGAGTGTTTCGTGGTACAGGAAAGCGGCCAGTGCCGCAGTTGTCAACATTTGGTCCGCCAAAAAATTGTGAACAAGTTCATTCCTGTTTGGATTGCGTTCGAAGTGATACATATTTTTTCGTCTCCGTATTTACTTGGTTTTTTGTTATTATTATTCCGTTTCGGTTAGTTTTATTTTTGATTTTTGCTGTTATTGTGAATGCTTAGTTGTTGATTTTAATTATGGAATCACAGCCTGGCGGCTCTAGACAACCTTCGAAAGAAATCAATTCACCACGCAAAAAGCGTCAAAAGGTAAGTTAATTTATTAATTCATTTGCACTTGAACCATTACCATAATTTTGAATTTTATGGTTCCATACCAAAAAAGATTCTTGTTATATAATAATAAGAAAATAGTCTAAAATTTACCATTCCTCACATTTTTTTTTATTTACAGCGGACGTATTTTACATGTAATGAAAAAGGAATGGTCGTTAATGTGCACAAATGCGTGAGGCAAACTTGGCCTACTGATGAATATCCGTACAAAACAAGTATAATGGAGAAAACAGCGAGCATTTTGGGCATCGGTGTCGCTTCCGCATATAGAATTATAAAAGAATATGCAACAACTGGGAATGTACAAAGCCCATCAACAACCAAAAAAAGGGTCACATTCTCGGAAAAAGTGGACGAGTTTGATAAACAGGCCATACGAAAGAAAGTTCATAGCTTTTATCTGAAAAGCGAATTACCTACATTAAAAAAAGTACTCCAAGCTGTCAATGATGATGAAGAATTACCTAACCTTAAGAGATCGACATTTCAGAAAATACTTAAACATTTAAAATTTAAGTATATAAAACGACAAAGAAACAATGCTTTAATATACAGAGACGACATTATACTATGGCGAATGAATTACTTAAGAAAGATTGAAAAATACCGAACGGAGAATCGCTCTCTATTCTATATGGATGAAACATGGGTGAATGCAGGTTTGTCAAATAATTGTGCCTTTATTATGTTAATAAATACTAGCTTTTGCCCTTACTTTACTTACTGCCTCCGTTGCCGAGTGGGCTGAGCGTGGGCTCTTAATCTGGAGGTCGCGGGTTCGGTTCCCGCAGGGGTGTGTCCCCTAAATATACTAAAAAGTCACTTTATTTGTTGTTCTCTCGTTGGGTTTCTGGGATCGATAAGCCTTGCAGCCCACAAAATAAGAAGATGACTTACTAAAATAATTAGAATTTTTCGCAGTGCATATCACTGGTAATGTAGAACTTATTTCGTTTGCAGGGCACACTGTTTCAAAAACTTACGTGGATACTACAATAACTTCAAAACGGCAAGCTTTTATGGAGGGACTGAGTACGGGTGCAAAGAACCCTACTTCAAAGGGCAGACGACTGATTGTGGTGCATATGGGAAATGAAAATGGTTTCACAGAGGGGCCTGATGATGTATTTGAGTCAAAAAACACAGGTGATTACCACGAGTCAATGGACGCGAACCGCTTTGAGCAGTTGTTTGAGAATATTTTACCAAAACTTGGTGAAAATGCTGTAGTGGTACTGGACAATGCTCCTTACCACTCGAGACGACAAGAAAAAACACCCACCAGAGCATGGAGAAAAGCAAGTATTCAAGAATGGCTGCGTAATAAAGAACTAAGCTATGATGAAAAAGACGTAAAGGCAGAACTTTTAAAGAAAGTGAATGACGTAAAGGCGAACTACCAAAGATACGCTGTGGATGAGCTCGCCAAAAAATTTAAGGTGGAAGTCCTAAGACTGCCACCTTATCATTGCGAGCTCAATCCCATTGAACTCGTATGAGCTGACATAAAGGGACACGTAGCTCGCAATAATACTACATTTAAATTTGAAGATGTGAAAAAACTGCTAAAAGAGGGCTTCCAACGTGTATCTGCTGATAAATGGCGAAATTGTGTGGATCATGTAATAAAAGTCGAGGACAATTTTTATAGCAATATTGACAACATGATTGATAATACAATAGATAGTTTTATCATAAACACAGCTGACTCGGACTCTTCCGACGAATCGTCTTTGTCTAGTACAGACGACAGCGATTAAAATTCGAACTTTATAATAATTTATTCAAATAAAAATGTTTTGAACCCCTGAAATGTTTACATTCTTTATCTCGTGTGGTTAGCCTTACTTTAATTAATGTTAATTACAAAGTCTTTTACAGAAAGTGATACCGGATTACCATGTTAGACCTTCTAAATAGTTTACCACAAGTGTGTTAGCACTTTCGTCATTAACTTAGGTTCAAGTAGTCAAGTCACGCGTCTTACAAATGTCAATGTCGCCGGTATCGGTCTGTACAGTTGGTGAAAATGCCGTTTGCCAAGCAAAAATGTTGAAGTAGAAGAAAGAAAGACAATGAAAAAAGTCTATGATGACCTACTAGTGTCTACCTAAATCATTTGTATCAAGCTGAGGAGGATGGTAGCCAAGGTGCCTATAATATGACGCGTTGTCAGGTAAACCTTTAGGTTTAACCTTTGTACCTACTACTAAATCGTGTTCTAAAAACATAATTACTTTACTTTCAGAAAAATATTATTACTTTACTTTCAGATTCAGAATATAAATTATAAAATACATAATACTGGTTTATCTTTATATAGCAACCATCTTCATGTTCTCGAACGAAGCTATAAAAGTAATGAGGAGAGACCTACTGGGAAATCTTTGTGGGAAACTTCTTGGAGGTATGATAGAGCCTTTGTAGAGAAATGAATTATTTTATTTTTATTTCCAAATGAAATTTAACAAGCTTCTTTTGACTTTTTACTTTTACTAAATTACTTGCAATTATTATTAATTAATATTAAAATTAATATCTAAGGACGCTTCATACCACGTCAATCTGGTCCCGTGGTAAGTTCTCGAAGAACTTGTGTTACGGGTACCAGACAACGGAAATATATTTTAAATACTTTTATATTATACACATTTTTAATACACATCGACCCAGGAACGCGGAAAAACTTTTTGTTCCTTCGGCGGGATTCGAACCCGCGACCCCCGGCTTGATCGCCAACATGCTCAACCACTGAGCCACAGAGGTCGTCAATTATTATTAATTTGCGGTAATTTTTAACGTAACATATAAACAAAATTTAAAATATCTTGGTCTTTGTATCAGTCCGTGTTTTGTATGTATTCCTCGTTCATTTAAATATAGTAGCTTCTATAGTATCCTATACAAAATAGGAGAGGTATCAAGGTCAGAAAATCGTCTGATGGTAGCCCGTTTACTTCTTTGAATAGTTGCAAAAGTCCGTTACTGGCAATCCTTACACATTATAAAACAGAATTTTGCAAAATATCACATTCATTATTATGTTATTGATCCCAACCGCTATAATTATTGTGTTTTGCTCAGAACGTCGATTATTAATCATGCGAAGGTTGCTGGACAAAAACTGTGTTGTTGTTTAGGCTTGTTTTTAGAAGTTCATATTATTAATAGTCTTTGCCGGCTTCTCCGCCCGTGTCGTATCCCACGGAAACGGGATAAAAAGTAGTATTCCCGTATATATCTGTGCCAAATTTCATAAAAATCGGACTAGTATTTTCCAAGCCTATTCAGTGTAAACAAACAAATCTTTCCATTTCATAATCCTTGTTATTATTACAGACTTACAGACTATATAGCCTTATGGTAGCATTACATAATTTTTTGAATATATTTATAAATTGTTATTTATTAGAAAACTATTTATCTGAAAAAAGGTCACGTATTTGTATCTATGTCAGTACTAAGTATAGCTGAGTGCTGCGTATGCAAATAGGTGTTATGTAAACTGGTTAAGTGTGTCGACGGTGTTGTGCAATGTTGTGTGTGTGTGTGTGGCTGAATATAGTGTGTGTTGTGTGCGTCTAGTTCTAAAGAGTCAGTGTCGAAATGTCAAAATAGATACGCATCTGAGCAATGGGCATCTAATAGAAAAGCATAAATATCAGTTTATCAAAAAACAAAATTTAAAAATGTTAGTTATCCCCGAATTGTCAAATAGTGAGCGAAGCTGAATGAAGCTGAATGAAGCTGAATAATTATAGCTAAGAACATTCTCGATCATGTCAGCTTACAAATTATTTAAAAAAAAAAACTAGACCAAAATCAGTTTTTCCGTTTGGGAGCTACGACGCCACGGACAGACACATCAAACTTTTAATACCCCTCTGTTTTCATAGGAGGTTAGTAAACATGGTACTGCAATTAGTAGCAGTTCAAGATCTGATAATGACTACAAACCAAAAAAAAGAAATAATAAAATTTACGAAGTTAGCATACAAGGACAGACAGACGAACGGACGGACGGACGGACGGACAGAGCGAACCTATAAGGTTTCCTTATAGTTACTACAGAATCGTAATGATTTGATTTGAATGTACTGTATCTAAGCTGGAAAAAGCTAGTAAGCAATAGGCGATATTCATCTCCTAAGCATATCAAAATAATTTTAGGTAGCGCTGGAACTGAACCTGATTTTTTTCTGTATTAATGAAAACGGAACCTTATTTAGTTAAACGGAACCCTAAGTTACTTCTTATAACAGCAGCTATCTGCCAGTGCAAGTCCGGTTCAAGTCGGTCCGGCCGTTTCAGAGACAGATAGACACACAAAAAAGAACCATAAAAAGCAAAAAGTCACCTAATCACGGCATCAAACTCGCCTGCTACTATAATAACAGAACATAACAAACGGACGGACACTGTGCTCTTTTGGAATACAAATATTATTCATTCAAATGTCAATCATTATAGGTATTGTTCATTTCTAACAGTAGCCACACACCATTCTGTCTATCGTTCAGTCGGCATGACGCACAGCCTTGATCCAATCTTCAGTTCGTACGTATATATGCTTAAATATCGCATGTACCTGTGTGTGTAAATAAACAAAGAAAATTAATAAAAAACTGTCAGATTTATGTACTTTACTTTTTATAAATTACATAAATCATATTTTTACTAACCAATATGAGTCTATGTAACTTATAAATGAAATTAATTAATTCATTAATTCAAGTCATAACTGTCATGCTAATCCACGCCCATACACGGTCAGTTCAGCTGATAAGATCGGCAGCGTCATGCCTATTGGACGATAGGCAGCATTGTTTATGGCTACCCATGAACTTAATACTAAGGGTCAGTTCACACTGAAACGACACGATACGCGACACGGCGATGCATTTTTCAGACACTATTCAAAACTGTACTTTATTGACTACACAAGAAGATACACGTTTCATATGACAAAAGTCATACACTGCACATGCGCTGTGCAGCGCGGTGCAATTCATTGCCATAAACTCACTTTCATATATTATTTTTTATACATATTCGTAAATTATTTGTATGACAATAATGTATGGGGTTTCATTCTTATGAATACATAGCTATTACTACAAGTATGACGTACGCAAGGTTTTAAAACTCGATTTAGCTTGTTACATGACAGGAGGAAGCAAAGTTCTATTAAATTAGGAATATAAAAACATGAGTATATTATGCTTTTAAACTAGATTAAAAAACTAACAAAAGATTTACAATATAATGTATAGAATATACATAGCTGCAAAAGAAAATAGTTATATTTTGTGAGTCGCAGATCGTAGGCCTACGTCGTAGGGAGTGCTACGTCGTAGGGGAGTGCTACGGCGTAGGGGAGAGCTCCGCCTTATATTGACCATGCAATTTATTAATTAATATTTTATCAGGAAAACTGTATTAAGCTAGCCATACACGTAACGGTGTACCTGACAGGTTAGCCTGCACATTTGCCTGTCAGGTACGCTTGAGCTGAGTAGCATGGAGACCTGCACAGCTTTGCAACATACACGCTCCGGTTTACCTGTACAGGCAAACCTGTCTGGTATACAGTTATGTTTACGGCTAGTATTAGGGTCAATTCACACCGGAACGAAACGATACGCGACATAGCGCTGCATTTTGAAGATTGCTATTCAAAATTGAACTTTATTGATTACACAAGAAGATACACGTTTCATTGTAAGAATTCGAATGTCAGGTTGCACCGCGCTGCACAGCGCATGTGCAGTGTATGACTAATGTCATATGACACTTGTGTCTTTTCAAAAACGCAGCTCCGCGTATCGTCGGGGTGTGTACTGACCCTAGGCTTACGCCTAATAATAGATACAAACATTGTCAAACTTAATATAAACTGTGTCAATATGACAAGGTTTTACAGAATCGGCGCGCACACGTACGTTCTACAATTAATGGCAATCAAAATAATAAATTGTTCTCTAAACTGTCCCACATCCTCCTCCATGAAACTCAAAAGAAAGTAGTATATAGAGTTTTCTGCGCTGGTGTTTTCACCGATACTAAAAATGTTTTTAATATCGATGAAAACATTTAGAATGTAAAAACTACTTGACCGATCCTCGTGTTCATCAAACTCGGCACACATATAGAGTAGACCACGGGGAAGGACATAGGCTAATTTCTATCGCGGGAAAATGTACGGTTTCCGCGGGATACTGTATTGACGTGGGCAGAGCCGCGGACAAAAGCTAGTAAATAATAAATACATTAGTAGACTTGTTTTCCAATGTTCCAATTCAACTGCTTACACCTAGGTACTGTCTTACTATCAGAGAATCAGAATTAGGTTCTAAGCTAGAGTGTTCTCGTTATTTATTAGTATTATAATACCAACATGCACAACACAATGACATGTCGGTTTGATATCATAATATTATTATAATAGTAACTAATTACGCCAACGGTGAACCTGCTTATGAATTAGACTCCCTGATAGTACAATATCTATCGGTGCTTCGATAGCGCGGTCAAGAAGTAAATATCTAGATTCTAGAACATTCAAGTTATAACATTCCAAAGTAAACTTATAAGTTCAAAGAAGTTTGAACACCAAGTCGCCCTCCTATCACATTCGTGTCAACCCAGCAGTCTCATCCGCCTGGCCGCAGTTCCCACCGCACCGTTACTGCTGCAGTCGGCGCGTGGCAGCTTACATAACTCACCACTTTCACTGACGGGGTCAATGACCGCATATCTGACAACATCCAGATTATTGACTGCAAACATAGCGAGTAAGAAAACTGTAGGTAAGTCACGAATATAAATACTCTAAGTTTTATCGACACACGATCGGTCGATGATCGATCGATATGTATGAAAAATTTTAGCGAATTATCGTTACGATTTGCCAAACACACGATCGACTGCACAGTTCGGTTACACCGTTAAATAGTTAGGTGACAAATCGTTAGGTGTGTAGCGGGCATAAGATTAGGGTAGCCAGGTCGCCAAACCGTCGCCGGCTATTAGAGCCGGACAGACCAACCAGTTGGGCCGGACATTTTTTTTTTAAAGAAATGTTAACACTAGTGTTCCGATACAGGTTTATATTAGATGACATATTAAAGTCTCAAGAATGCACGCAATGACTCGGTGACTAATATTAAATTAAATCCGTGTTTATTTTTGACAACACGGACACGAGTTGTAAAAATATCTTTTTTATTTTCTCAAATTAAAGTGTTCCAGCAAAACCAGTTACACGTATTAGAATTCAGAATCATGCTTTATCTTTTATAACATCGGGACAAACTAAAAACAAATATAAATTTTATTGACATTAATTATTTTTAAATGTCTTTATTGGTATGTTTACCGTCACCCATTAGGGGCAGGATTTTTATTTTAAGTGAATTAATAATGATAATTTAGTAACTCGAGAGATTTATAAATCGGTTAAATTAACACATAATAGGTAACATGACAGTTTGCAACGTGGGAGTCATGCTTCGGCACCAATGGGCTGGCTCAGTTGTTTTAATGCCATGGCCCCACAAAAAAAACTGGTGTGAAATAACGGTTTCGTCGTGTTAGTGAGGTTACCGCAGGCCCAAGGGTGTTGGAGATTTTAAGCACCAAACGCAAGTGCGCAACACCAGAGGAGTTACAAGTGTAACTCCTCTGGTGTTGCTAGGTCCATAGAGGTGGTAATCGCTTGCCATCTGCTCATTTCCTGGTCTGTTTCTTAAAAAAAAAATTAAAAAAATTAAAAGGCTTATTTGCCTCACTAAATGTTGCCCGCGATTTGGTGCGCGCAAGAGAAAGTCGCGTGGCAACCGTACATATTGCCTCAACTGTAGCCTATGAATTGTACCATGGTCTATGTCTGTGCCAAGTTTAATCGAAATCAGTCCAGTAATTTCGGAGCCTATTCAATGCAAACGAACAAATCTTCCCTCTTTATAATGTTGGCATAGATAAAGATAGCTTAATTAGTAAATCATTATCATCACTACTAACTGACCACTGAAATCCCCACTTCCGAAGCTCGGGGCTCTCCGCAAAGTGAAGAGGTTTAGGCATTACTACGCTTTTCTCCGGCTTGACCTTATTAAAACTCAAATATTTTAACAAAACTTAACTATTTTACAATCAATTTGATATCTAAAAGTCATTGGGCATGTGATTGTTGACCTTGCAACAGTTGGAACAGTTGGAACACGAACAAAAGGTGTTGCCAAATTTCCATTTGCGGGTGGAGTTTCACAACATCATGTCGCTCTTTTATACAGAGTGTTTTGTTATGCGAGTGAAATATTCAACCCAACATTATAGGCTACAATATTACTATCATAATATAATACATAAAATCGTAGCTTACAGAAAAATAACATGATTTTGCTGACAAATATCACTACGCATGTACATCATCACACTGGCGTACAACGCGCCGGCTTTGAATGTCACGCGCCCTCCGTGTTGTAAAGACCGCGCGGGAATGAATAGAATTTAAGTATTTTAAGTATAATGTGGTCATAATTTAAGGTCACATGTTTTATATTTTTGAAACGAAAATCTAAAAATACTGATTGCGCTCCTTATTTTTTTTTACGAACCAACCTATTATACCCTAAGCGGAAACCTAACCAAAGCATCAAAAAAAGTTTTTTAAGTGTTCCTGTGTGGTCTCATGGTTGTGTATGATAAAATAGAAATCTTAAAGAAGTGTAAAAGTATTAAATAATTATATTTTCGTTGTCTGGTACCCATTACACAAGTTCTTCGAGAACTTACCACGAGACCAGATTGACGTGGTATGGAATCGTCCTTATTATAAAAAAGTGCCAGAAACAAATTGTTATATTCCAAAGACCAATCTAGAGCAAAGCGTATGGTTTTGGTACCTTGTAGTGGCGAAGGCTGGTTCTCCTTCATAGGGAAGCCCTAGCCAGTAGCCTGTATAATACGGAATACTGATTTGGTTGAGGGTCTTTAAAAGGTAAGTGGTAAGTGAAGCCGATAGGAATGGAGTTGTAGGAACCTCACGCCTCTGGTGCCTTGTCAATCACAATCACCATCTTACGACGGTCGCGGTTCCCGCTTGAGCTGTGATTACAATCTGAATCACGATCGAACATCCATTCTTCTATTGTCACATTTATTACCTTTATTTACTTTATGATTATACTGACATCAAAATAAGCACCTTGAATACAGCTATGTACGCGCCGTAGCTGAGTCCCACGAGACTATTTTTGTGGTCGAGACAGAAAAAAACTGTAAATATAACTGTGCGCTAATACAATACAGCTGAAAATCAAAGTCTCAAATGTCAGATTTTAAAACACTATACGATTTTCAGCTCTATTGTATTAGCGCATTTACAGTGTGTCGCGACACTAATAAAAGGTCGAAGGAACGTAGCTTAACGTACCTATACGTACCACTGAGAGTGTAATAAGTTTTGTAATTTTCAATTAATGTTGATTTAACGTTAACGATACACGTGAAACCTACCCTGGGTTAAAATGTCATGCCTTTTCTTTCATAAATACGAAGAATGAGAGAGACATGATATTTAATTCAGGATTAACTTTAACCCACATCTGCGCAAGTGGGCCTTAGAGGTTATGTGTTGATGCTCATGATACATTGCGGTTACGCAGGAATGACGTTAGTGAGGGCAAGTTAATTTTATTGAAATTTTGACAGCGTGCTAAAAAGCCAAGATTTTATTAATCGCAACTATCACAAATGTAAAAGTTTTTTAGGATGGATAGATGTTTGTGACTCTTTCGCGCTAAAACTGCTAAACTGATTTTGACGAAATTTGGTATGGTAGTAGTTTAGGCTAGTTTATATCCGAAAAAGCTGTAATCTTGCGGATTCAAGTGGGAGTACCGTACATTATTTACGCGGGTGGAGCCGCGGGCAAAAGCTCATAAAATATTAGGCACCTACATACCAGAGTACAGTGAAACTAGTTTATTATATCCTTCGGCAATCATAGATTTCTATGGAAACGGCCGTCACGATGATTGTGAAAGACATTATGAACGTGGCTGACGGTTGTAATGTATATTGTTTCTGGCGTTTTTTTGTTTGCTTTGTTTTGTATTATTTACTAAATATAATTAAAGTACAACTCAAGAAAATTTCAAAATATCTAAAATATTAACGTACGCTCAACGACTTTTGAATTTTATACCTTTGGTACGAAATCTGTGAACCTCAATCCTCGTATTTAACGTAGTTTTATTTTACTTTGATTGTATTGTGAGTGAAGCGACTTGTTACCATAAACTGATTTTGTGACGTTTGGACCAATCAGGAGACGTTTGACGCCGGTTTAACGTTTACGAGAATACCGGTTTGGCAGTTTTAGCGTATCGGGACTTGATTGTAATTGTATTATTGTAGAGTTTATTTAGCAGAATTGAACCTCTGACCTCGTTAAGGGTTTAAGGTAGCGATTCAAATTTGAACTTTATTCACCACACAAGAAGGTCCACGTTTCATTGCAAGAGCGCTGCGCTGCGCAGCCCGGTGCAGCTCGAAATTACACGGAACTCTTGCAAATAATTAAATAAAATAAGAAATACAGCGCCGTGTCACGTCGCGTCTCGGTGTGAGCTGGCGCTAAGCCGCAACTTCATCTAATTGCTTATTTCTTTAATGAATTGAAAACAATTTAATGAATTCTTTAAACTTTACCTTGAAAACTTCGGACTTCACAAACCATAAAACTGAGGGCTTTCTTAAGACGCATTTAAGCGTTCTTAATATTATTATTAAACCTTTAAAAATTTAGACAGGTAATTTGTGTAAAGTTTTCGAATTTCAATTAATCTTATCTAACTAATATCTACTACGCAAATAATTAACATCTATTTACAATATAATTTATTTAATATTCCGTAACGTCAAAGTGCCTGAAGCTGAAATTTGATTTTAAATAATCTATCCACTTTTTTTGACTTGCTCACGATAGACGCCATAGTCGTATGAAGCACCAAGTGCCTAATTATTATTATTAGTTAATAAGTGAAGCGAAAACTTTCCGTACGTAGTTTTACGAGAATTGAGTATGGAATTTGGCTGGAAAGTAAAGTTTATGTAGAGGAAGGTGTGTAGAAAGCTAATATTTTTTTTAAATAATGCTTAGAAATACATAACATGATGTACGTTTGTATAATAAAAGTAGGTGTTGGTCAGAGACAATTGGTAATCTTCTTACAGATTCCATACACAACATGCTAGTTACTTATTATTATTGCGTTTCTAAGGTTAAATTAACAAATCTCAGATCCAAATATTTTTTCATGTTCTAGAAATATAGAAATATATATTATATTATATATATATATATATATATATATATATATATATATATATATATATATATATATATATATATATATATATATATATATAATATATATTTTATATATATATATATATATATATATATATATATATATATATATATAAAATATATATTATATATATTATAATATAATATATATTATAATATATATGTCAAGTTTCAAATGAATATTAGAGAAGTTGATCCAGGTCACGCGACAGGCTAGGGCAGATAGACCGTTAGCGTCGCATTGTGATCGGAAATTATTTATCACGCCTTCAATACAATGCTCGTGTTATTTTTCCTCTTGACACGAATGCACTTTTCTCTGCAATTGTATTGTCGGGTCGTTCTTAGGGTCAGTTCACAGCACGACGATACGCAACGACACGCGATACATAATAACGATTATGAAAGTTGGTGATCATGGATATTAGTGTTTTAGGTTAGTCTTTCCCGTGTAAAACACTGAGAATTTTAACAATTAAGCACACATATGCCTTAGATTTATTACGTTTACGAAGTTCGAAAGCAAAAATGTATAGGATTGTGACATGGCGCGCGTACTTTAATACCATACATATTTGTTTTCGAACTTCATCGTCGTAAGTAATTAGCGAAGGCGCCTTAGCTAAGGGCTCTTACACCAAATTCAATGATCTAAGGTCTAGTATTATAAAAAAAATATTGTGCTTGTAAAAATATTTAACACCGACAATTTTCCTTAAGGCGCTTAAGGTCTTAAGTCTTAACCCTTTCAAGATAAATCCATTAATCATTATAATAATCCATTCACTGCTGTGGTATAATTAGCAGGTGATGTCCAGGAAGTGCGCCTTCCGCGACGCCATTGTCCAAATGTCACATTCTGACCTTTATTGACATGTGAAAGGAAAGTATGATTATTGTGTAAAAATTCTGTGCAGAGAAAAGAATGGCATTCATCCTGTTAATATTTAAAACAGTTAATGTTACTTCACTATGTGCATACAAGCGCTTGGGGTTGTAAATAGGTAAGTAAGTTACAGCTAAGTAGTGAGACGACCTAAGTGGCTCTGTGGTTAGTGCATTGGCGCTCATACCGGAGACCGCAGGTTCGAATCAAAATATTTTCTGTATGTACTCCTGAATCCTGTGTCATGGATGTGTATTATATATGTGTATAAAATAGTAAAAATCTGAACTATATGTAAAGTATAAAAGTATTAAGTATACTTCCCGTTATCTGGTACCTGTAACAAAAGTTCTTCGAGTTCTTAGCACGGGGCCAGATTGACGTGGTGTAAAGCGACCATAAGAACAAAAATTAAAAAATATTTACAATCCGTTCAGAGTTATTTTATCTCGGGGTTTCTATGAGAGAGAATTTAAAAAATTAAAAGAAAATGACTTTTCATGTTTTCACGTGATACAAAAGGGATAATAAAACCTATAAAACATTTTATTTAGGTTCGAACATATAAAGATTTACCTAAAACATCGAATGGTTTATATTGGACGAACAACGTGACATTAAATATTTGATAATAATAAATATTATAAAATAAATAATTAACCAGAACAGCCTGTTTTCCTAATTCGTAATATTTAATAACAAGAAATTCAAACTTGTTCTATTTTTTGTCATCGACTTTTTGAATTGAGATGAGTAATTACACAATTTATATTTCAAATTAGTCGGCCAGGAAGATAATTATTATGTTTCTAAATTGTATCTTCGTCAAATATCATTTAAAAAAACCTGAGTATGATTGCAATGAGGAAACTGCGTTAGCGCCGAAAGCGTCGAGTGACGCGTGTTACTGGACTCGTTCTCCGTTGCATAACGACATTATGTCAGATTATGTCAGAAATCAGCGAATCAGACGCGAATTGATTTTCGCGATTCTGACGTGAAGTTATTTGAGCTTCAATTAAGAAAACAAGAATTGCCCACTTTCCATACAGTTCCTAAGATGGTGAAATGACAAATCCACATAAACTCTGTACTTTATTGCACAACAGATGATGATATCAATATTTCTTAAGTCATAAACAATAACTAATAAATATAAATAATAAATACCTATCCATAGTGGAACACAGATAAAAAAAAAAATGAAGAATATTGCTCTGAAAGACAATGTGCAGAAATATCGGGGAACCCCCGGAGATGAGATGAGAAGCTCTTTCCTGGTAATTTGTATATTTTTTTTTCTGGTAATAAATTAAGTATTTAAATTATAAAGTTACGCATTGTCATATTATATTGGCCTGCAAAAGAAAGTACTGCCCTTTGAAAATGTATTTTTTTAACTAAAAAAGTTATAGATTTTGTATAAGAAACCGGCCAAGTGCGAGTCGGACTCGCGCACGAATGGTTCCGTAAAACACGGCAAAAAACCACATTTGTTATATGGGAGCCCTTAAATATTTATTATAATATTATGTGTTTAGTATTTGTTGTTATAGCCCCAACAGAAATACACCTGTGAAAATTGCAACTATCTAGCTATCATGGTTAAGGAGATACAGCCTGGTGACACACAGACGGACAGGCAGACGGACAGACAGCGAAGTCTCAGTAATAGGGTCTCGTTTTTACCCTTTGGGTTATAGATGCCTAGTTCATAATTTATTTACTGTCACGGGTCCCAACTTAGTGCAATTCGTTCACTGGTTTGTACACAGCTGCACGGTCACCGGTAGACCCGGTGTACCATTTGGATCTTATTACTATAGCAGTAAGGCTCAATAGTGGTACACCGGGTTTGTCTGTACAATATGTAAATAAGTAAATAAAAATAAAAAACTTTACTATCCCTTAACAGAACAGTTTCAATTTATGTGTTAGTATTATTATTACTTTACTTAACTAACAGGACCGGGTTGATCGATATTTGCTCGGCGTTTCAGTAGAACGATAAAAATAAGTTTAAAAATATATAACAGAAATAATAAGAATCACAAAAATATTTATTTTACCGGGATTTCAACCCACCACGAGAGTCGAAATTATTGATATTATATTGTTGCACGACGAAATAAAAAGAAAACATATATTGCTTAAAAATGCGCAGTTTCTATGGATAAGACCTAGATAGATCGATTTTTCTACCCAAAACTCCCTGCAAACTAAATTTCATGGTAATACACTTGAAGCCGTTGAGATACCGATTATATATAATATATTATATACAAGATCGTCTCGCTTAAAGTATAATATTATATTCTGTATTTCATGTTAGTACAATATGTACTAACGAAATTATGAGTAATGGAATGACGAATCAGTGCTGAAATGACGTCACTCAGGTCCACTCCCAACAACAACGTTAAAAATGGAACATTGCTAACCCTGCGCCAGGGAGCTACACGCGGCCGTGGACTTGCACACCTGAAGCGGACTGATCAATAACAAATATTTATTAGTCGTAATAAATTTTGACGACCTATGTGGCTCAGTGGTTGAGCGCGTTGGTGCTCAAGCCTCGGGGTTTGAATCCCGCCGAAGGAATAAAAAGTTTTTCTGTATCCCTGGGTCATGGATGTGAATCAAATATTATGTGTATAATATAGTAAAAAATTAAATTTATGTATAGTATAAAAGTGTTAAATAAACTTCTCGTTGTCTGGTCCCCGTAATACAAGTTCTTGGCTCTAGTAAATACAGTACCCGACGGGAACACTGCACTTTTTCGGGATAAAATGTAGCCTATGTTTTAATCCAGAGCTTAAACTACTACCAGTGAAGTAGTTTTTCCGTGAAAGAGTCTATATAAAATATCCATCCATCCATCCTTTCAAACTTTCCTAATTACAATAGTAGTAGGATAGTAGGATTCATTGTCTTAATAATTTCAAGAGTATTTTCTGATATTATGTCTAGCTCAGACCCGTGTCTAATATTCAATCTTATTCATACCACACTCCACAGTACAAACACCATTAAGATAATGAAAGTTTTCTCAAGAAAATTGAAAACAGCGCCAGTGTTTGCCGGACATCTTATTATGATTGGAGAATAGAAATATATTATGTATATTTTGCGAGAAAATCAATCATTTTTTGTGTGCGCGCGGATTCGTCCCCAATATGATAAGAGTACCTGGGAGACCGAGCTTTGCTCGGAGCTCTAGTCAGACGGTAATAATTAACAGATGACGATTAAAAAAGTAATCACAAAAATATTAGTCTGACCGGGACTCGAACCCGAGACATAAATTTGCAAGCCCGAGACAAAAAGTCCAACGTACACGTAGCTTAGCCCCGCGCGTTCACAAAAAAAAAAAAACAAATAACTCGTAATATCATAACCGTGTCGAATTGATTACGAAATGTTTATTTATATTCGAATATATTATGAAATACATATAAAGTTAATGTAGTATTTTGCGATTGTTAGCTGTGAGCCTATGGACTTATTGAACCTATTAATTTGCGAACATAGCATGGGGATCTCTAACCTCATAGATATTGTTAAAGTTACTATAAAGTTAAAATCAGAATAGTTATATTTAGACCTTACTAATTAAAATTTGAAACAACAAGTACCTAACTTTATTCATACCAATCGCAAAACAAATTATTTAAATAACATTAGGCTCTATAATCCGAATATTACATAGAAAATACAAGAAAATAACAAAAGTATTCGTGAGCATAAATAGCCTGAAACTCTCGTGAACCTTTTATTCCCGCGATGTAGTTCGACGAACTGCTATAGACATTTGTCTGACGGAGAGTCGATGATACGTCTAATGTCTAGAAAATTCTACGGCCCTCGAGGGAAGAATGTTTTGCAAAACACCGAGAGATTGTTACTATTAACATTCAACGAGGGCTTAGCTACGACGTACGACAATTTTAGTTCAATAATCTTCTTGCTAAAAAGTGTATCTACATGTACACTTGTATATAATAAAGAGGAAGATTTGTTTATTTGTATGTTTGTTGGAACGAAGTTCCTTATAGGGCGATGCGGAGGGGTACCAAGGGAGGAAATCTTTATACCTCGAATAGAACTTAAAATTAATATTTTTATAATAAGGAATTTCGTTCCTATCCGGTGTCCCACGACACCACACAGCTTTCTTTTACATTGAATTGGCTCCGAAAATAACCCGTTTTGATGAAATTAGGCAAAGACATGAGTAAAATAGCGTAGCCAATGGCCTTCCCCGTAGCCTACGGGGAAGGCTATGCTATTTTGATCGCGGCAAAATGCACGCTTCCCGCGGGATTTGTTTTTGCGCGCACGAAGTCGTTGGCAACTTCTAGTCGAATATAAATATTAGATGGTGACTATACTTGCTTTTGCAACGAATTTCAATGTGACTATTGCGGAAAGGAAGGAGGAAGGTGAGGTGCAGATAATGTTATGTAACAGACGGACAGACGGACGGACAAAGCAAAACTATATGCACAGATTAAAAAAAGAGAAACAGATAAACAGCTACATAGTTAGCTTTCGATTTTATTGCACTACTACAAGCAAACGGTGTGTCCACGATTGTGTAGAAAAATTGTGGGCCGTTGAAGGGGACAGCAAAATTTTAAAAATTTGGATTGATTTGGATCGTTCTATGAAATATGTTTCTCTGTATGTAAGTATATGGTATATTTTATACTTTGTGCTATAAGAGTTCCTTGTACTTAATACGGAACCCTAATGAACAATCTGGACTAAACGCGGACGAAAGCTAGTTCTACAGATATCCGCTATTTACTATTGCCACAACGGCGTTTTCCTTCAGTGCAGCTCAAGCTTAGGGTGTCGAAGGTTCGATAAAAATGTGATTTAGTTAGCGATCTTCGGTCAATAGCGTTCACCTCACACGAGGACGTTGGCCTTATTGATGTAATATGTCCTGAATAAGGTATTGAGTTTCAATAAACGTAGAAATTTGCTATCAGTCAGGAAATTCTTGTTTAGCAGTTCGATATCATTTGGTCGTATTATAATGGCGTGGTGTCGTTAGGATGAGTTCACACCGAAATGAGAAGATATGCGACGCGACGCTGCATTTTTTAAATAGCTGTTCAAAATTAAACTTTATTCACTACACTAAAAGGTACACGTTTGATATGATAACAGTCATACACTGCACATGCGCTGTGCAGCGCGGTGTATCTTGATGTTCGAACTCTTACAATGGAACATGTAGGTATCTTTTTGTGTAATGAATAAAGTTTTATTTTAAATAGCCATCTTAGAAATGCACCGCCGCGTCTCGTATCATTGCGTTTCGGAGTGAATTGACACTCAGTCGATTTAGGAAACGACATGACCAATTTCAAATCACCTGCTAAACATTACTCTACATGCAAATATTTTGTAGCATATTTGGAAAAACCTGCATTCATATTGTGGCGGACCAATTAGCGCCACGATCCTGAATCGCGCTATCGAAGTTTTTTAAGATCTGCGCTATATATATTGGGCTTCGGCCTGACCGAGCATACCACCTCGCTCGGTCGGAGATCTCCCTTAGGCGCTTGCCACTATGTATTCCCACAATATGATGAGATTATATTCAATGTTTTAGCGACATACAACAGTAGAGATTGTAAATATTTTCCAAAGATTTTAAGCTGTACAAAATGATATGGCATAAAATGAACATAAATTATACATCAATTTCATCAGAGTTCTCAAATGCTACTCAAAACAAAAACCCGAAATAAATCTCAGATTGTCTCCGTCTCTGCTTGGCAGAATGACATAGACATAGACATTTCTACGTGGGAGAGCCACGCTTCGGCATGAATGGGCCGGCTCGACCGGGTAAATACCACGGCCTCACGGAAAAACATGAAATAACGCTTGCGTTGTGTTTCGCCGAGTGACTGAAGTTACCGGAGGCCCAAGGGGGATTTTAAGGACTGGCAACGGAAATGCGCAACACCAGAGGAGTTACAAGTAACTTCTCTGGTGTTGCGGGTGTCCATGGGCGGCGATAATCACTTACCATCAAGCGATTAGTCTACTCGTTTCCTGGTCCATTTCGTAAAAAAAAACATATTTCAAGTGCCTTTTTATTTAACTAGCATTTGAGTATTCGACCGTTCGTTTCTAATATTGGCACCTTAACTGATCCAGATCACCCAAATTATAGTCGTAGGCACGCATACGCAATACAAACAAGTATCAAAGACATTCCATATTACACAGCCTATGACAGGTTACTCCTAATACGTCTAAGCGCCTACGTTTATTGGATCGAACAGTTTTGATAGTTGACCTTGAGCTGTAGAGCGCCAGGTGTGCTTGATACTAATCCATTGTTCGTAATATTACATATTTAATAGCATTAAACATAGTAAATTACTTGTACAATGTAAAGCTTATATTTTCTAGCAAAACTGCCCAAATAAACACACTGAATTGTTTGGCTCTGAAAAATTTGACACAGGGTCTGTTTCAAAATCTAATGATAAGTGTCAAATAGCTTATTTGCATGTTTTGTGTCTGTTGCTCGATAAAAGCAGCACCAAAACTTCAAACATGCTCACCGCGAACTCCGGGGCAGCGGCCAAGCGGCGGCCTTATGTGTTAAAATTGTTAATACATACATAGGTTATACCTTTATTCAGTAATTATTATTGACTTGATAACAAATGACGTATTACGCATCATTAATATCTAATCTGGCTTATAACAGGTGCTCTACACAGCATTCTAGGCGAACCAGACTCAGATGCGTCTAGTATGCTGGTAGCCTTCGATGTTAGTGGATAGTAGTTTTAATATGTAATTAGTGTAAGTTCGTTCTTTTTTTTTAATAAATGTTTTGTGGTAACTGTTAAGAGTACAATAGGATTGGCATAGTCATTTCATGTACTAAAAACCTTAAAATAAAGAATAAAAAATAAAAAAAAAGTTTAAAGTAAGAAAATGTTATTGTAACACAACAATAGGTAAGGAATAATGTAATTTCGGAAAATATATCACTGCTGACGACTTAGATTGACGATATTTTGGGAATCTTAATTCCAAGACTCTAAAATTCTATGTATGAAAATAATTTGTAATAATAACATACCGTATAAAATATACTCCAATCTTGAAACATTTCCAAATTATGGGTGTTGTTAAGCGTCTTCAATATATGAAGGGTTGTAATAAACAAGCTAAAAGCAAATATTATTAAACAGTGGGTGGGTAAGTGGAAAGTTGTAGCTGACGCCTGACACCAACATGAGGTCGGTAACACCAACCGACGTGCCATGAATTACTTCTTGAATCGACATTCCAAACTTAATACGACACACGTAACAATTGACCTGATACAGTCTGCAAAAATGCATATTGTATTAGTGGAGAATCTTTCAGGGTTTCGTAGTCTTACAAGAAACCGTCCGTTTGTCTGACCGGCCACCGGCCCCTGATGATTTCTATTATATACTGCGTAAACTCTTTACTTTTGACAGCATTAAATAATTAAAAAAAAATCCATTTATATTGATAATTACAGAAGCTACAAGCGCGGACAGACAGACAGACAGACAGACGGACTGACAGAGCGAAACTATAAAGGTTCCTTATGTATTACGGAACCATAGAATTATTTTTTTGTGGGTGGCTCTCCAATGAAAAAATAAAAGGAAAGAATGAAAAAATAACACTATGTAATTTATTTATTGTTAACTTCATATTGTACTGTTCAACAGCTAATAGTAATAAATCATTTTGAACCCTAAACACGCAGTCACAGGGTAAAAATAAAGAGAATTCACATTTCGTACAAAGATAACAGTTTTTGTATGATAAATTAATTAACTTTGAGTGCACATCGCATTTATAAAAATGAATGTCTATCTAAAAAGCAGATCTAACAAACAACATTTTTTCCTCGTGCTAACATATTTATTTACTCAGCAAAAAAGGCAGTAGATTTTTGCCTGTAGAGCTAAATATTTAGTAAAGCTACTAGGTTTCTGTAGATCTTTTGCTAGCTTAGAAACCTAATTACTCAAGGGATATTAAAAACAAAAACTATTGATAGCAAATATTGTCCTCATGCCAACGGGCCGGAGGTAAAATTATGTGTGCCCTCAGTTTTTACAAACCTACGTCATGTAGTGTATTAATATGTTGACTGTTGACACGAGTTTTTTGTTACATCTCAATTCTCAATTAATAATTATCTCAACAGACTGTTTGTCACGACGATGTGGCCTTTTGTAAACGAATCGGTTACAAATCACCAATATGTTGTCTCAACGGAAAGCGATTATTTTCAAGGTGTTTGTTACTTTTTGGAGATATTGATTCATAGTGGTTACCTAGTTAAATAAATTGTGGAGCTCAATCATTTTTGTTCATCTATGAATTAATTACTAATGTTGCACGTGCCGCTTCGCTCGCTCGGTACTTACAAGACCGGCCAAGTGCGAGTCGGACTCGCGTACGAAGTCATCTGAATTAACAAAGTTATCTAAGCCTTGAGCAAGCAGTTTAGCAGCCGGGAGGGGGGGGGGGGGGGGGGGGTATAGTGTTTAATTAGCATGCGAATATTTAAATCAAAAAATCATCTCAGCAACTTATCAATGTTTTTAAAAGACCTATCTCATGATACCCCACACTGTGGGTTAGACGCGAGAAAATAAAATTATCCCCACTATACGTGTAGCCTAAAAGGGGACTGGGAGGTAGCCCAAAATAAAAAACTTTTTTTTGTATCTATACAAATAAATAAAATTAAAATGTCTGTTTGTTATTTTAGTTCAACGGACAACGGACAACGGACAAACAGGAGGTAGGCAGGTAGGTACAATTTTGTCTGTCCGTCAGTCTGTCTGTCTATCTGTCTGTTTGTTTCGGCTAATCTTTGAAACGGCTGGGCCGATTTTCACGACACTTTAACGTGCAGATATCTGATTTTATGAAGTATACATGGGCTACTTTATTTTAGGGTTCCGTTTCCGTGAGTTCTACGAAGTTCATACGAAGTTGCGGGCACCAGCTAGTAGTGAATAAAGTTCAATCTTAAAAATGCAGCGCTGCCTCGCATCGTTCCCTACGATTGGCGCGTTTCAATGTTGCATGTTACAGCACATGTTACATAAAGAGCAACATTCTTGTATATTCCAGCGACAATGTAATTATTTAGCAAGTTACATAAGGCAAGTATAGCACCTACAAACCGGTCCTCGTTGTTGGAAGGCTGTGCTTCCGCAAAGTAACCTATACAGGAAAGACTTATCAAATATCATTGACCAACGATTAATAATGGATTAGCCGAGCTTCGGCACGACTGGACCGGCTCAACCGGTTGGCACGGCCTTCCAGAAAACCAGCGTGACAAGTGAGGACCGGAGCCCCAAGTGGGGGTTGGGGACTTTATGAAGAAGAGTGGTGTTGCGAGTGTCTATGTGCGGCGGTAATCGCTTGCCGCCAGGCGACCAGTCTGCTCGATTCCTGGGGCCGTAGACAAAGAGCAATGACAGAACGATTACGCAGTTCTTAAATAATAAAATGTATGGAAGTAACAGCGTGGTTTAGCGACCAAATGTGCCAATGGCATACATTTTTTTCGAACTTCGCGGTTGTAATCAATGATATTTTGACTAAGCCCCCGAGGTCTTAGTCAACAATCAACATGCCATCGTTAATTGAAATGCCTTCGAAATTGAAAATATTTGGATTAGACTTAACGTTTGCCATTGTAATTAGCTCATATCTCTATTTGGCTTAAAAATACGACATGAGACGACGAAAATACGACGTGAATGGAGAGTGAGGCACTAATAAATAAGCCTACTGCGGGTTGTGGAAACGCAGTTTTGGGTATTTAAGTGTGTTTTACTACGAGCAGTTCAACCAGTCATAGTGTAATCTTATACTTAAAACAAGACAATCTTCGATACATATAATTGGTTTCTCGAAAACGACTGCAAGTAGGTATTTCCATGAAATTTAGTATGCAGGGAGATTTGGGGGAGAAAAATCGATCTAGCTAGGTCTTATCCCTGCGCGCATTTTTAAGCTAAATATGTATTTTCTTTCGTTGTTCTACAACAATATGTCCTAATGTCGAGTCTACTCCGTCAGTCCTATGAGCAGCCTGGTATGCGTATGTATAATATTTGCTTCGTTCGGAAATTCGGAAGGATATTTATATAAAATTTTTATTTAACAAAACTCCTGAACAAAGATCTCATACCCAGGTACTTTACTCATGTAAGATAATCGTCCCGACTTCAATGGAATTATATTCGAAACTTACAGTTTAGATTGACTCGAATTCATATTGCTAACAGCTAACACCTATAATTACCTGAAAAGAATAAAAACATTTATTACATTTTAAATCAAATTAATTAAGCGTAGCATAATAATAAAAATAAATTGTAAGTCACAAGTATGTTATTAAAATTTGAGATTCAAGGACTTTATATTCAAGAGATATTTCAATTATGTGCAAAACAATAACATTACTAACATAAATGCGTACACAATATAATATACGTGCACAGACAATCCCTGCATGCCACTTTTCGATCTTATTACTATAGCTATAAGGTCGAAATGGTCGAAATAAATCTATTTATATGAGCTGATAATGTTTTATATCCGAATGTATTTGGTTACATGGAGGATGTTGCTCTTATTAAAGTTGATACTCTATCGTCATAAATATGTTAGAGGGTATCACGGTCAATGACCCACGGGAGCCCTATATGAGTCCTCCGACCTCCAGAACCTCCAACAGAAACTTTTACGACCTTTAGCTGGGACATTTTCTTGGAAAGTAACGGTTAAATTAAGCCGTATGTTACTGAAAGTAATCCAAACTTTGAGGATTAAAATTTAAACTTAACCCAAGTGTCCACTCCTACTTAAAGAGGAGTTTCGAATACCTTCTGCAATGTTATTCTGTACAACATACTCGTCCATATAAAATAAAATAAATAAAATATTATCTTTCAGTTTAAACCAATTCTACGGTACCTAAATTTTCAATTATTTAACCAATAACCGCCTCCTTTTGAGGAAGTCGTCTAATAAAATTGGCTATTAGCAAGAACCAATTCTCGCCAATAGAATAGATACCAAGAAACTATTAGTAATAAATATACATTTTAACTTTTATCAAAATTAAAGGACCGCCGATTAATCCGAAACAATGGCGAAGCAAAACCAAGAACATTAAAAAAACTAACATTCCTTCTTTCCTTATACCACAGCAGGTAAAATAAATCATTTTGAACTGTACCATTATTTTTGCAGTGAAACTACATTAGCGGCGCTGGGAGCGAAATTTTAAGGTCGCGTTACGCGTCACGACACGATTTTGGATATAACGCCATCTGTCGGAACTCGGAAGTTACTTAACTTAATATACTTCTTACATAACAACTTACCATTCTAAAGTAGGTACGGCGCAATACACAGATGTAGCTACGTGTACACATTTAATTTCTTGTTATTTTTAATTATCTACTCAAAAGATTGTGATAAAATTGAATTAAACTATTCCTTAATAATTAATTTACATAGTCTAAAACATACAATTACTGAGGGCCTGATTTACAATCCTGTCACTACAGATAGCTTATTTGCATGTTTTGTCTCTGTCGCTCTATATAATGTAAGCAGCGACCTAACTTCGTAATAAGCTATCCGATACTTATTAGAAAATTGTGAAACAGACCCTTAAAATTATAATATTATTATAAATTGAGAGGACCACTATATATAGTTTAGGGGTCTCTTGACACGCACACATATACAATATAGCACATAGTAGAACGGAGCTCGGAGTAAGGAAAACCTGTCATTATCCTGTTAAATTAATTGTATACCATTGCAGACTTATCATTATTTAAATGTCATGTTATTAATACTTCAATTCCCGATTAGAATATACGCTAGCTGATACTGCGGCGTTGCATAGTTTTTAATATTGTATTGAAAACCTTTAGGTTCCCATGAACCTGTAAGAAGATAATAAAGCTTTCGCCCGCGGCTCCACCCGAGTAAATACAGTATCCCTCGGGTACACTACGTTTTCGGGATGAAAAGTAGCCTACGTGTTAATCCAAAGCTAAAACTACTACCATAGCAAATTTAATTAAACTCCGTTCAGTAGTTATTGCTTGAAAGAGTAACAAACATCCATCCATCCGTCCATACATCCTCACAAACTTTCACATTAATAATAGTACTAGGATAGCAAGGTTTATCTGTACACAAATTCAAAGTAGGTAACTAAATTTAATTACAGTTTAGAAAAATAATTTAAAAAATATTGCTTAAGTATTTTGTTCTGCATAATATTGTTGATTATTATTAACTTATGTTACATATTAAGGGCCTGTTGCACAGTCTAGGTACTGATAAGTGTCACATAGCTGAATATGCTTCTTTGTCTCTGTCGCTCGATATAAAGTTAGCAGCGACAAAACTTCCGAATGAGCTCTCCGATTATAGACACCAGTACGCTTAGCGTGACCACCACAGAAATGCGTTTTGTCTACACAAGAATAGACATACCGATCGATAATATGGGCAAATTGACAGCTTTCCTTCATCAATCTGTCACTTTATCTTTTCTTCCGTAGAAAGAAACCATTTGCACGGTTGATATGCTAAGCGTATACGTAACTTATGAAAAGCGATAAGTGAGATATGTGTCACTTGTCGAAGTCAACTTTTTTCCTAAAATGTGAAATTCGCACGCGGGTGTGTCAAAGTGAAATAGTAAGTAGCACATAGATTCGCCGGTCGTGTAGTGAAAGCCTTATAGCGATGCCTTATACTGGGTCAATGGACCTCCAAACGTTACTCGACGGTTGCGCAATCTCGACGGCCGGAATTGATTGGGAAGCGAGCCGATACTCGATTGTAACGATTAATTTAATCGATTCGTAATGATATATCTTGGAAATGTTTTAGAATTGTGCATATAATCGTACTTTCTGTTTTAACAGCTAAGCAAAATAGTTTATAATAATAATATCTATGGAAGCTTGTAACGGTGCTGAGTGCCCGAAGAACTTATGTTACGGGGACCAGATAACGGGATGTATTTTTACGATTTTTATTATATTATACACATATTTACCACACATCCATGACCCAGGAACACAGCATAATTTTGTTCCTTCGGCGGGATTCGAACCCGCACCCCCCGGCTTGAGCTGCGCGCCACCGTACATTTTGCTGCGATAAAAAGTGGCTTTATATTAATTCAGAGTCTAAACTACTTCCATACCAAATTTCATTAAAACCCGTTCATACATAGTTACTGCGCGAAAGAGTAACAAACAAACATAACTAATAACTATATCCCGTCAACGTGAAAAGGGGGTCTAAAATGGCCGGAACAAAAAATAATTCAGATAGAAATCCAGAAATACATAGGTAAAAAAATGGTAAATCTGGAAAAAATGGAATTAATAATACATTTGGTGTCAATATATTCGTAATAATACCCCAAGTAACATGGGTTACTTAATTTACGTAGTCGATGTATGGTAGTACCACTATTTTAAATGTGAATGTTTGTGTGGATGGATGGATGTGTCGATGGATGGATGTTTGTTACTCTTTTATGCAAAAACGAATGAACGGATTGTAATAAAATTTTGTATGTAGTTTGAGCTCTGGAATAATGCATATCCTACTTTTCCCGAAAAAGTACAGTGTTCCTGTGGGATACTGTATTTACGGAGCCGCGGGCAAAAGCTAGTTTTTTTTAATAAAAATTGCAGTTTTTATTCGGATCTGACTTCAAGAGAATTACGCATGCGACTGTATCGCTCAATCTATTATTTATATCTACGGCTGCAGCACCGAGCACCGAGCACCGAGCACCGAGCACCGAGCACCGAGCACCGAGCACCGAGTACATACACCGAGTATATGCTGCTGCAGCTATAAAAAGTCTTTTTTAATTAACCTCTGCCAAAGACAGACAAAACGGCGCATTGCGTTCATAATTAATGCAAATATTTGAACCTTTTTTGTGTTTTTGTTTTTGTCATTATTGTGTAGTTTTGGGTAAGTTGCGTCATTATCAGTAATTTATTTAATTAAAGCATTTACAGTATAATAATGGTTAATTAGTAATTACATCATAATACAACAATTTTAAATTGGAAGCAAAACGTTGCAGGTGCAGTAGGAATTTTTAAAATATTTTTTAATTAATGCAATTCATTTGTTTGCACGAACGTAGTACAAGGTTTCTGTGGATTCGGCCATTCGCCTCATAATGAAGCGTTTATGAATATATTATGTTTAAATTATTTTAGTACCTGGGTAACCGAGCTTTGCTCGCAGCTCCAGTAGATTTAAAAGAAAAAGAATCACAAAAATATTTTACCGGACTTCGAACCCACCACATTGTGGTGTATTAAATTAAATACGCATACCAAACTGCCAATCGGACTAACATTATGGAGTAGAAATTATTGATATATTGTTGCAAGACGAAGAAAAAAAGTTATATAACTTAAAATGCGCAGTTTCCTGGGGATAAAATCTAGCCGTCGATATGGTTTTTTTCCCCAGGAAACTGCCCTGCCCTGGATTTTTCTGCCCCCAAAACTTCCTGCGTAATAAATTTCATGGTAATACTTGCAGCCGTTTCCAAGAAACCGACTATATATATACAAGATTGTCTCGTTTAAGGTATAGAATTTGACGGAAAAACGTACGTTAGGTATTTTCGCTACCGGCTACTATTACCTATCTTTTGTCACGGTCGTTGTTAGCGTATTATATATAGGCGAAGTTACACGTAGCCACGCCAATGAATACAATCATTTTGATATTTTTCGGATCTGGGTGATTCTCGAGATCAGATATTTGTCGTGTATATGTTATTAATATAGCAACTTCGTTCAAAATCTGTCATTTCAGTACCAAATGCAAGAACAAAGGTATCTAAGCTAACGATTGACGACCTACAACAACTGGTAAACAAGTCATTGTATTCAAATTAATAACGGGATGGAAAACCGCAGTTTACCTCACTACAGTTTAAATTTAACCACATAAACAAAAGAGAAGGCTAATTTCATCATTAACGCGACTAACTATGCTAAGCTACGAGATACCGTCACCGTGCACCTCTCTCACAAAGATAAATGTAACTTATTTAACTTGTAATAACGGAACACAATGACAGACTCATTTACTCGAAACTCATCCTTTTGTTAAGGTTCAGATTAACTTGGATCTGACACAGAATATTCGGGCGTAATCAATGGTTAAATGTCGTGCTTTGGCAACATAGTTTCTATTCCGTCCACTTGGGATTTCGTTTCCGTTAGGCTGGGACTATATGATCCGGAATCCGGTATGCCGGAGAAAATTCAGAGCAGTGAATAGAATATAACTCCGTGCTAGTAGAATAAAGTTGAAAATCGAAGTGTCGAGTGTCGACATGACATTAACATTTACCTCGACACATAAGTGTTCGATTTCTAACTCTATTGCTTTAGGCCAGATTCTATTTTCTATTAGAATTAGATTTATTTTCAATGCTCTGAATTTTCCCCGGCCTTCCGGATTCCGGAGCATATAGACCCAGCCCAAGATATTTTCCAAATACACGCGGAGAGACTGGCAAACGTTTTCCGAATCTTGTTCACACATTCGTTGCTAGAACTTTCAACAAAAGATAATCCATGCTAAAGTAGGTACACCATTACTTATGTATTTATTTATTGTAACGGATTTTAGCATACAGATTAGGAACTCAGACGGGCACTGTATATTTTAGGATTTCGTACCTAAAGGGAAAAAAGCGGGGGTCCCTTTTACTAAGACTCCGCTGTCAGTCACAACTCACAAGGCTCACTCACTCACTCACTCTCTCCATGAACCGTGATAGCTAGACAGATGGGATTTTCACAGCTAATTCTTTTATAAGACTAGGGGGCGAAACGGGCAAACGGATCACGGAGGCGGGATACGCTCCCTTCTTGAAGGTAAGCAGGTCGTAATGGTCTGGAAATACCGCGGGCGACAGATCATTCAAGAGTTTGCCTGTGCGGTGCGGTGTTGCGGTGTGTTAGTGAGGTTACCGGAGGCCCAAGGGGGGTTTGGGGATTTTAAAGACCAGAAGTTATGCGCAACCTGAGTAGTTAAAAGTATCCTCTGGTGTTGCGAGTGTCCATGGGCGGCGGTAATCGCTTACCTTCAGGCGATACGTCTGTTCGTTTCCTAGTTTATTTAATAAAAAATTACACACGTAATTGTTCAAGTACGAGTATTCGCAACATTGCATCTGTCGGCACTCCCGAAATAGTTCTGTTTTTTTTAAATAATTTATATATATACTCATATTATGTATACATGTTCATTTTGAACTTGCGTAGTAACGTATGTATACCGAATTTTAAATGCGAATCCTAAATGTTTGTTAGTTGAAACTTTTATACTTTTTAAAATTTGATTCTCATGCCTTAAAATGAATTTATTTACATGGCAACAAATTCTAGTAAATAAATAATCATTCGTTTTGCGACAACAATTGAATCGAAGGCTGTACCTACACACGGAAATAGCCATGTTTAGTAGCTACCATGGTCCATGACCAACATACTCCTACAGTTCCGGATGCTGTAATTGTACAGGTGCAGTGGTTGCTTGTTACGTACCTGTTAATTAGTTTATCGCTGTTATCAGTGGCAGTCAATCGTTTAATTAATTCGCAACTGATACACGATATCTGTATTTTTTTTAACTGTCTACGCCCCAGGAAATGGAAATTATTTTTACGAGACTAGCACAATTCGCTGCGATTAGCGTGAGCGAGTTGTGCGCTACACAATCTTCGAAAGGTTCGAGTCCGGGTCCCGCGACCCACTGTCCTGACCCAAGTAGTCCTGATTCGCTCGTGGTCGCGAGTCGTAGTCGCGCGTCGCGGTCGCAATGATCGGAATGCTACCTGAAGTGCCGCTTATCGACTATTTAGCTAGGCAACTAAGCTTGACAAGTACCTAGATATGATTCGAATACCTTTTATAACTAGAAGATCTTATTAAGGAGTATAGTAGAAAATACCCTCCTACTAATAAAATAGTTTACACAACTGATTAGTTGGAAAAGTCACTTGACAGACAAAGGCAGCAACATTGAATAGCTTATCCGTTGTATACATATTTTTATGAGTAGGGGTGTATGAGAAAATACCAGGTTTTTTAACACTGTCGATAGAAAGTAAAGAATGAACAAACCTGTGGACTGTGGAAAAACCTTTGGACAAATGTCAAATACAGAATACAAATAAGAACTACAAACTGTATACTGTTCCAAAAGTACAGTTGGTACAAACAGTACAGTTGGTACAAACAGTACAGCTGGTACAAAAGTAAAGTTGGTACAAAAAGTACAGTTGGTACAAACAATTACACAAATTATGCGCCAGAAGGAGGGTTATGTTTGACGAGTGTATGTATGTTTTCTCTAGAGTCTAAACGGCTTGTCGCATTTGAGCTTGAGAGGTATCATCAGATTCGTCTTAGCCGTGAGAGTGAGTGGGAACATCAAATTTATTTGATGCAGTCGGTTTTTTTGTTAAATTAACTGTATAATCTTTATGAATTCTCAATCAATCTTCAAGTGTTATGTTCGCGACGCTTTTCTGTGAGTCCATTATACCTTTTCCGGCGAACTGGTGCAGTTGTCAGTTATAGACAACGATTTTTCTACCTAATTAGGTAGACGGAGCCTGGACTTAAGTATTTTAGCTCGTAATTTGAGGCCGCGAGTGTAGCACCCTCAGCACAGCCCCATATCGCCGCTTGACACACTTTGTGAACGATAGAAGTGCATCCTACGAATAAATTATAAAAATATTGCTGACGTATAGTTTTAATAAATCTACGTGAAGCAAAAACATTCAGTAAAGTATTGCGAGCACGCACAATGCGAAAGGAGGAGTTTGATATTTGGCACAGTTAAAGTTTATGTGGGGGAAGGGGTGAAGAAAGCTTACATTTTTTAAATAATGCTTAGAAATACATAAAATTAATAAAAATTACAACTACACACACTATCTCAGATTATTAACACACACTACCGTGCGTTTGACATACGATTTTGTTACGCGAAGTCAATGTGTCATAATTTTTTTGTAGCTAAGAAACAACAGAGCCCTTACTAAGATTAACCTTAAAAATTATAATTATTAATTATGATGGGTGAATTTCGACCACATGTATTATTATATTTTGTTTATTTATCGACTACCTTGCCTATTACTGGACTCGTATCTCTCTTCAATGCGAGGAAGGCTATAGGGCACCAAGCTAGCCTCCTCTATTCAAATCTCAGATACATGATATTTTTGAGACAAAACCTCTAATATATCGTTTTGTTTGTTATTTTTTGAAGTGAAACTATTTTAGAGGCATTGAGAGTGAAATTGCGCAGCAAGGGCGCGTCCCGTCACGACGCGATTTTCGATATAACGCCATCAGTTGGAAGCTAATTATCTGCTACCAACTTCACTTTCTAAAGTGCGGCTCAATAAACAGATGGCGCTAGGTGTACAACAATTTTTTCCATTACTTTTTTGACACTTCAAAAACGTTCTTTAGGTACGATGAGAGTACATTTAATGACTGAAGTTTCACTTCTGCCATCATTTTGTTTTGTTTTAATATCTTACGGAAACTTGTTACAGCCGTTATGACACCACCACCAACACTAACATATTTTGCCACGTACCTAATGTATAACGCGCTTGTATGATTATACAGCAAGTAGCAACACGCACTACCGTTATCGCACTGAGCCGGTGTGTGACTTGTGCGATAGGGCGATTAATGTATGAACGACCCAGTATTCTAGTTGCTTATTGTCTCTGGCTTATCTGCAGCAGTAACACACTGTAAGAAGAGGTTATTTTTAATAGTTTAGTGAGGGAATTAAGAGTGTTCTTATAATTTATTTGTATTATAATACCGGCATGCAGTCACCAAATACAACTCTCAATGATAACTTATGTCAGTTTGATATCATAATATGAATACAATAGTAACAAATTTTGACAACGGTCGGACTGCTTATGAATTAGATTCCCCGATAGTACCTACATTATGATATTTTATTTTGTAAAAATAGGTGTGTTATAAAATAAAACAGATATACATTATTTTGTATGTCAAGAAATTAATCTATATTTTAAACAGAATGTAGCCCTTGACGGATAATCTTATATTTACAATACGACCAGTGACCACGCTGCTAATAGTCCTCGGCAATAATTATATTAAAATTACATTGTCTATGTTTGAAAGACTACCTGCATAATTCTTTTTCCGCTAAAGCCTCTTTTGCGATGAATTTATCATTATTATATCATTAAGGAACGCGTAAATGAAATTTAACATGGAAATATCGTTTATATCTGGCACTTCATGATGAAAGTAAATGAAAATTGATGAAACAACTCTATTGGAAAATGAAGAAATGGAAAATGTAAAAACATTTTGACTCAATGAGTGCTTGAGAATTTATTTGAGTCTTGACAACAAAATAGGCTTGTTGACTAAAGATTTTTATTGCATAAATGAAATACGAGTAACTTCTCAGAAAAAACAGTATAGTTAAAATCCATATTGTAAACTCTACAAGCGATTTGTAATACAGAATTTCGCAGGTCTCGTGAAAACGCTCCGTACAAAAGTCCGACGTCACGCGTTCCCGCAGTTGTATGTAATTAGTGTCCGACCGAAAGTTCGGTTTCGGTTTAGTTTCGGTTTCGGCGGCAAACCTGCCGAAACTACGACCGAAGTTGGCATTCGGGAGTTTTCGCGCTGTGATCCGTCATGTTCGGCGCTTTAAATTCTTGAAGCGACGATGTTATTCTATAAAGTTATTTTGTTACAGGACCTGATATTTTGTTAAGTGACAATGCATTTTCTTCAGATTGGTAAATAAGGAAAAAAACGTAAAAAAACATCAATTATATTCAAATTGTTTTGATAGTGAAAGTATTTGATTTTAGATTGGCTCACGCGCTGTTTATCTCGCGTTGTGCCTACTTCGCTTGAGAACTACTTCGCTGTACACCTAAATCTTATATCGCCTAACTCGCATTATGCCTAAAAATTTGTAGACACATAAGAATGATGTAACCACATTCAACTGTTACACGGCTATGATACTTTTAAGATATTCTATTTTCTCATATAATATGTCGGAGAGCCATGCTACACGGTTAATAAGGCTAACCCTCGCTTTGACTTCGCGATTTGATTGAGGCATAACGCGAGTTAGTCGTTTAGTGAATTAGCTAAAGCGTAAAGTAAATATTGTGTAAATTTAGTGCATATTCCTAAGGAACAAGTCTTATAGCCTTTGCATTGGGGTGGGTCACACCCTACCACATACTTCTTCACTACACCCTTGCCGCCTTTAAAGATAAAAAAAATAAAGACTGACTGGCTGTTATAACGTTTTCTTAATTTTTTTCCTTCAAAATCGTTGTAAGGAAGTTTCTGTTTCGGTTTCGGCCCGAAATTAGTTTTCGGTTTCGGTTTTGATCGTAACCAGTTTCGGTCAGACACTATATGAAATACATGGGTAGCAAGAACAAAGTTGCTAATGCTTCCGAAATTATTTGCTTTTAAGTATATAATTACTGTAATTAATGTTTTTGTATTTCATGCAAGTTTACTAATTGTGTTTAAAAATATTCAAACCTTTTTGTAACTTTGAAATGCACCTAATTACAAAACTACACAAAAAATCGGTTGTCTGTAAAGTCGGTTTACTGACGATAGTTGAACGTGACTACGTTATAAGAAAATACTGATGGATCGCTCACTCAAGTAGGAGAGAGACAGATGTCAAACGCTGCCGAACGCGGAGGCCGATTGTGCCTGTTTGTTGCTCGTTCCGCGCTCTCGCTTGCACTTCAAGCCTTAAATGGAACGCCTCAGAGCGAGGTAACGCCGCATGAGTCATGTTTGTGCGTGCAGCTGGTTCCATCGAATTATAAGACGTTCTCACGTCAAATTGTTATATTTATTTTACATTTATCAAGTAAACTAAATATTTTATATGTATTGTATCAACTACTCTATTGATTTTAAAAGCCTTTCCCGGCTCTTGCCAAGTAGAAACAATTTGGACAACGTCCTTTCTCGAGATACTTTTCTCGCGACACCTCGCTTCAGATCGCCACTATAAAATGTCGTTTACATTTCTTTGACTTGTCTATACTACTGCGCGTGACTGTCGCCTCCCGCGTGTCGTGTATCGTTTGTCAAATGAAGCGAGAGTCGACCTCGGGATCGTACCGGCGACCTCGCGTCACGCTCCACTGCCATCCCAGTTTAGTTGCGCACCTCACTACATAGTATACACTGTTCAGACACAATGTAATATAAACGTAAGTAAAAAGATATAATTCAACAAAATTAGAGTGTCATTGTATTACTGTTTTGCACTATAAATGGGTGACATCTAAACTGGTAGCGTTATAGCACGCTAATGTTTCTTAGTTTATATTTACACTAGATGTTGCCCGCGACTGCGTGCGCGCAAAAGGAAATCCCGGGGAACCGTTCCGTATTTTGTTCATTATTCTATATCTGTGCCAAATTTCATCGGAATCGGTTCAGTAGTTTCGGAGACTATTTGATGCAAACAAACAAAACTTTCCTCTCTATTATAGTAGTGTAGATATCGTATCAGAGTATAATAGAATAAAACTGCACTATGCAGTGGCTGACCTTCATGTATTGTGAGATCTCATCGCTGTAAATCACAGTATATTATGTTCATGTACGTTATGTATGTACTGTGTTCATTTGAGCGTATCTCCGAAAGTATGCACGTAACTAGATGATGTAGGATGAAGTTTCCAACTGATTAGAACTCTGTATTACTTAAGGTAGCATTCCGATCTGAGCGACTGCGATCAGCAAACCAGCGGTCGCGCGTCGCGGTCGCGGCATTTGTTGAGTGCTACATATAAATTCATGCTAAGCTGTGGGTCGCGCGACCCAGTCTCGTCCGCGAGCACGGTCGCGCGTTACGGTCACATAGATCGAAATCAAATTTCCTTTAGATCAAATTCTTCGATAGTTTTGTCCCTAGACATTTAATATTTTTATACATATCTACATAACTATGAGTTATACTGTGAACCTATACTGTTATCCTTAAGCGACATTTTTTATGGGATATAATTAATCTTGCGAACAAAAAATAGAGTACATGAGCGACTGCACATGAGCATACTGTATTAATGAATTTGGCAGCGAATTATTATGTTGGCGACTAAATTACTAAACTAGCGAAAGCACTCAGGTGACAAAAAATACAAAAATCGCCAGATAAAAAGTGGTGAAATTTAATCCAAATTGGCACCGAAATTTATAAGTTGGCGACTTAATTTCCGAGTTGGTGACTATTATACGATGTAAGCAGCTATAAAATCAGATTGGGTTGAGAAATTAATGGCTGCTAAAAATTCAATTTGCAGGCGACGGAAAATCTAATTTTTGGATACTGTCGGAGTTTGTTTTCCTTTGGTATGGGTGTCGTTTTCAAGGTTTTTGGGGTGCAGGGTGATTGCATACGGTAATGCTCTACTTTGAGATACGAGCGGTGTATAAAGCTATAGAAATGTTGGAAAATTCAGGATATTCAAATTTCTTTCTCTCCCATCATGAAGAAAATATGTGGTTGTGGGTTGCTAAGGGGAGGAAATTTTCGTTATTTTTTCAGTAGGATACACCGTTTGTGAGATAGAAGCGATTATAGAAAGAAATATGTCAATGCCTATTTTGAGATACGAGCGATGTATAAAGCTATAGAAATGTTGGAAAATTCAGGATATTCAAATTTCTGTTTCTCTCATCATGAAGGAAAGATGTGGTTGCGGGGTTACTAAGGGAGAGGAATTTTTCATTATCTTTTCAGTAGGACGCACCATTTTTGAGATGAAATTTTACTTTTTTTACAGAAATTAAATCATATCCGCCATTTTTATTAAATTTTTATAAAATTAAATAAATTATTAAAAATATATATTTTTTTTGTAATTAACATCCCCTAAACCTAGAAGGATACCTAGATTCATTTTATTGAAAATGTCCGCTATCTTTGAAATTCAAAATGGATATCATTCTTGTATAGCACCCCTAAAAACCTCGAAGACGACACCCGTATCAATTTTACAGAAAAATAAATATTCGCCATTTTGAAATTTCAAAATAAATGAATTTTTGTGATCAGTGACTCCAGAAACCTAGAAAAAGACACCTGTATCCATTTTTTTTAATGTCTACTATCTTGGAAATACAAAATGGATGACTTTTTTGTAATCAGCACCCCCAGAAACCTACAAAAGGACACCCATATTAATTTATAAAAAATTAAGTATGTCCGTTATCTTGGAATGCTGCTTATTTTGTTTTTTGAATTACCTACAGCAGGGAAAATATATGTGCCTATTCTTAAATTAAATGTGTACTCTCAAATTGTCGCCAAGATGGTTATTTGTTCGCTCAAATAATATATGTCTGCCAGTTTGGAATATTCAGTGAAAAAAACTGGTATTAATTAGTCACCAGATTTGAAATTTTTTGTTCCTTATATTCTTTCGCCAACTTGGTAATTTAGTACTCAATATTCGGTTATTTCACACCCAAAATTTTTTATTTGAATTTGGAGCTCGTAAAGTAAGACTTTAAGATAAGGAGTTATCTTAACATCTTTATCTTCTTAGTTTTGACCTAGATTTCAACAATAAAGACAAATATTGAGTCGAATTGAAAAGATTAATGATATTCAAATATTGATATTACTTTCTTTGTAATCCAAACCTTTGACATAATTCATATGTCCTCCTACTATTATAAACGTGAATGTTTGCGAGGATAGACGAATGGATGGATCGATGGATGTTTGCTACTCTTTCACGCAAAAACTACTGTACGGAGTTTCATGTTCAAAAAGTAAAATTTGTATGGTAGTAGGCTCTGGATTAATAAGTTAAGATATATGATCATTATGATATCTAAAGTTCCATATAATACCAACGATAACCTCATAGAGTTCTCAGGCTCCATAACCCATGATATTAACTTGCTAAACGTGGTTATTGGAGAGAAAGCCTTAAAGTTCAAGCGAAAGCCCCTCCAAGCTCCAGAGAACGAGCTCGTGTATTCTGTATCTATCTGTATTCTGTATTTATATGTAGGACATGTTTAGTTTCAAATGTGAATTTAAGATTAATGTTTAATCTACACAAAATTGTATAAAAATATTTGATTGTAGTCATGTAGAGGCAAAAAGGCACAGTTATACTTCCCCTTACTTACTTACTTACTTAGTTATACTTTTGGGGTTGATTGGGGCAGTCGAGGTTTGACATTTGACATTTTGACATTTGCTTTCCGCAGTATGATCAGTCCGCAGCCTAATGGCGAAAATGTATTCTGCAAATTTTGTCTAGCACTGCATATCTAGCTAGTAGCTACATAACTTGTAAAGTGCTTGACCTATTCCATAAAATCACTTTAGCAGATACTTAGGTTGTTATAATTTTTATTGTTATCAGAACAAGAAGTGTTTATTTACACTTCAGTGCCTTTTTTATGAGCATATCTTAGTGTTATATTAACATTTAATACTTAAAAAAGAAACACTAAGCTAATATAGCTGGGACTATAATTAGATCCGGAATCCGTAACGCCGGAGAAAATTTAAAGCATTGAAAATAGAACTCTGCGCTAATACAAAAGAGCTGAAAATCGAACACACAAGTGTCGAGCCAAATGTAAATATCATATATGACAGCTCGACACTCGACACGATCGATTTTCAACTCTATTGTATTAGCGCAGAGTTATATTTTCATGCTCTACATTTTTCCGGACCCGCCAGATTCCGGATCATATAGTCCCAGCCTTAGAATAATTTACGGAAGTGATAGCCATGAATCCCTATCTACATGTAAAAGTTCTCTCGGCCAGCACGGGGACAGGGCGCCACGCTCCACGCTCCACCGCGCTCACCCTCAACGGCTCTCGCATCTGGCGACATGCACATGCATTATGCAAGTGTACACTTTAGGATTGAGTAAAAGTAGGAGAAGTCAAAAACTTTGACGTAGTAAGTTGTTCAAGCCCTGAACCAGCGCTGGGTTACTCAAGGGGCTTCGCTTTGATCTTTACAATTTTCAATCCTGGGACTATAAGTATGTTTCGGAATTTGAAAAGCCGGAGAAAATTCAGATCATTGAAAATAGATCTTCGGGCAAATACAATAGAGCTGAAAATGGAACACACAAGTGTCAATGTCATATATACGACAGCTCGATACTCGACAATTATGTTTTCATCTATATTGTTTGAGAGCAGAGTTCTATTTTCAATGCTCTCAATTTTTGCCGGGCCCTTTTGGATTCCGGATTATAATACAATCCCAGCCTTAGGATTATCTTTACCTTGTTTATGGTAGTTATACTATCTATTTAATAAATACTCGATAAATATAATATTTGCCGTAATTATTTGAACGTGGAACAAAGTATAAAAATACCCGCCTCCTTTTTTGGAAGTCGGTTAATAAATACGGCCATCTTCTTGTGTAATTAATAAAGTTCAATTTTGAATTGCTATCTTAAAAATTCAGCGCCGTATCATCTCGGTTCGTAAACTGACCCTGAGAGAATTTGAATCGATATCTCGGATACTCGACGTTGCATTACTGCGAGAAAAAATTGAACGTTGAGTAATTCGTCACACTACCTTGAGACTCAGTACCTTATACCTACTAGTTTACGACTCTATTATTTAACTAGGCATTGAAAATTTGTTTAAGATAACGATACATTTCAGCGTGACAAAATGTAGCCTTCAAGTAGATTGTAGAACGGATTTTGAATAATGAATAAGGCTATTTTGAATAATATGTAAATGGCTAAAATTGCTGAGAATTTTGTATGGAACGAAAAATTTTTGCTGACGTTCTAGCCCCATTATCAGTAAGGGTATAGTCATTGTGGTTCGTAGAAATTCCGATACAATTTCTACAAAAAGACTTAGCACAATGTACATAATATATATTTCTGCTTAATCATGATAGTATATTTTAACAACAATATTTTTAGATTTTAGTTATTATATGAGAATAACTAACATTGGATTATTTAAACTAATATTATAAATAGGAAAAAATTTGTTTGTTTGTTTGCATTGAATAGGCTAAGAAACTACAAGACCGATTTTGACACAGATATAGCGTACAGCACGGGGAAGGTTATTACAAAGGTTATTTTTATTGCGGTAAAATGTACGGTTCCAGCGAGGGACAATATCTAATCGTATATAAAAATATAACCGACTTAATATTAATATCCTTTTTTCTGGCAAATTACTGATGCGTTTTTTAATAACATGAAGTATTTAACGGAAAGTACTCAAATACGGGTTTCGAGTCGGTTATATTGTATATAACCGACTCGATATGATATTGTACCGGTAACTGGAGCACAAATATAACGCGTCGCGTGAGGTCTGCGGTCGATGCTATAATTACGATGTGGTACCGTAACAGAGCTGTAACTGTTGTATACTGCAGCAGAGTTGAAAGTGTTAAACGTTACTATAGCAGAGATATATCTAACTGTTGCATACTGCAGCAGAGTTGAAAGTGTTAAACGTTACTATAGCAGAGATGTACCTTACTGTTGCATACTGCAGCAGAGTTGTAAGTGTTATACGTTACTGTAGCAGAGATGTACCTAACTGTTGCATACTGCAGCAGAGTTGAAAGTGTTAAACGTTACTATAGCAGAGATGTATCTAACTGTTGCATACTGCAGCAGAGTTGAAAGTGTTAAACGTTACTATAGCAGAGATGTACCTAACTGTTGCATACTGCAGCAGAGTTGTAAGTGTTATACGTTACTGTAGCAGAGATGTACCTAACTGTTGCATACTGCAGCAGAGTTGTTAGTGTTATACGTTACTGTTGCAGAGATGTAAATATTGTATAGTGCAGCAGAGTTGTAAGTGTTATACGTTACTCTTTCAGAGATGTACCTAACTGTTGCATACTGCAGCAGAGTTGTAAGTATTATACGTTACTGTTGCAGAGATGTAAATATTGTATAGTGCAGCAGAGTTGTAAGTGTTATATGTTACTCTTGCAGAGATGTACCTAACTGTTGCATACTGCAGCAGAGTTGAAAGTGTTAAACGTTACTGTAGCAGAGATGTACCTAACTGTTGCAAACTGCAGCAGAGTTGTAAGTGTTATACGTTACTGTTGCAGGTATGTAAATATTGTATAGTGCAGCAGAGTTGTAGGTGTTAGACGTTACTGTAGCAGTGATGTACCTAACTGTTGCATACTGCAGCAGAGTTGTAAGTGTTATACGTTACTCTTGCAGAGATGTACCTAACTGTTGCATACTGCAGCAAAGTTGTTAGTGTTATACGTTACTGTTGCAGAGATGTAAATATTGTATAGTGCAGCAGAGTTGTAAGTGTTAAACGTTACTATAGCAGAGATGTACCTTACTGTTGCATACTGCAGCAGAGTTGTAAGTGTTATACGTTACTGTAGCAGAGATGTACCTAACTGTTGCATACTGCAGCAGAGTTGAAAGTGTTAAACGTTACTATAGCAGAGATGTATCTAACTGTTGCATACTGCAGCAGAGTTGAAAGTGTTAAACGTTACTATAGCAGAGATGTACCTAACTGTTGCATACTGCAGCAGAGTTGTAAGTGTTATACGTTACTGTAGCAGAGATGTACCTAACTGTTGCATACTGCAGCAGAGTTGAAAGTGTTAAACGTTACTATAGCAGAGATGTACCTTACTGTTGCATACTGCAGCAGAGTTGTAAGTGTTATACGTTACTGTAGCAGAGATGTACCTAACTGTTGCATACTGCAGCAGAGTTGAAAGTGTTAAACGTTACTATAGCAGAGATGTATCTAACTGTTGCATACTGCAGCAGAGTTGAAAGTGTTAAACGTTACTATAGCAGAGATGTACCTAACTGTTGCATACTGCAGCAGAGTTGTAAGTGTTATACGTTACTGTAGCAGAGATGTACCTAACTGTTGCATACTGCAGCAGAGTTGAAAGTGTTAAACTTTACTGTAGCAGAGATGTACCTAACTGTTGCATACTGGAGCAGAGTTGTAAGTGTTATACGTTACTGTAGCAGAGATGTACCTAACTGTTGCATACTGCAGCAGAGTTGAAAGTGCTAAACGTTACTGTAGCAGAGATGTACCTAACTGTTGCATACTGGAGCAGAGTTGTAAGTATTATACGTTACTGTAGCAGAGATGTACCTAACTGTTGCATACTGCAGCAGAGTTGAAAGTGTTAAACGTTACTGTAGCAGAGATGTACCTAACTGTTGCAAACTGCAGCAGAGTTGTAAGTGTTATACGTTACTGTTGCAGGTATGTAAATATTGTATAGTGCAGCAGAGTTGTAGGTGTTAGACGTTACTGTAGCAGTGATGTACCTAACTGTTGCATACTGCAGCAGAGTTGTAAGTGTTATACGTTACTCTTGCAGAGATGTACCTAACTGTTGCATACTGCAGCAAAGTTGTTAGTGTTATACGTTACTGTTGCAGAGATGTAAATATTGTATAGTGCAGCAGAGTTGTAAGTGTTATACGTTACTCTTGCAGAGATGTACCTAACTGTTGCATACTGCAGCAGAGTTGTAAGTGTTATACGTTACTGTTGCAGAGATGTAAATATTGTATAGTGCAGCAGAGTTGTAGGTGTTAGACGTTACTGTAGCAGTGATGTACCTAACTGTTGCATACTGCAGCAGAGTTGTAAGTGTTATACGTTACTCTTGCAGAGATGTACCTAACTGTTGCATACTGCAGCAGAGTTGTTAGTGTTATACGTTACTGTTGCAGAGATGTAAATATTGTATAGTGCAGCAGAGTTGTAAGTGTTATACGTTACTCTTTCAGAGATGTACCTAACTGTTGCATACTGCAGCAGAGTTGTAAGTATTATACGTTACTGTTGCAGAGATGTAAATATTGTATAGTGCAGCAGAGTTGTAAGTGTTATATGTTACTCTTGCAGAGATGTACCTAACTGTTGCATACTGCAGCAGAGTTGTTAGTGTTATACGTTACTGTTGCAGAGATGTAAATATTGTATAGTGCAGCAGAGTTGTAAGTGTTATACGTTACTCTTGCAGAGATGTACCTAACTGTTGCATACTGCAGCAGAGTTGTTAGTGTTATACGTTACTCTTGCAGAGATGTAAATATTGTATAGTGCAGCAGAGTTGTAAGTGTTATACGTTACTCTTGCAGAGATGTACCTAACTGTTGCATACTGCAGCAGAGTTGTTAGTGTTATACGTTACTCTTGCAGAGATGTAAATATTGTATAGTGCAGCAGAGTTGTAAGTGTTATACGTTACTCTTGCAGAGATGTACCTAACTGTTGCATACTGCAGTAGTGTTAGTGTTATACGTTACTCTTGCAGAGATGTAAATATTGTATAGTGCAGCAGAGTTGTAGGTGTTAGACGTTAATGATTTGAGAGTGATTAGCAGAGATGTAAATATCGTTAGGTCAGGAGAGTTGAAAGTTATTGACGTTGCTGTTGCAGAACTGTCACTGTTGCATACTGCAACAGAGTTGTAGGTGTTTGAGGTTACTGATGCAGAGCTGTAACTATTGTTTATTATATAAACACAAAGCCAAGATTTTTTTTCATAAATAAAAAAAATATTTTTAATCTGCAACAATTCCCAGAAATTTGTTTGAAATTGAGATTAAAATTCCGAATTTTCTTTACTTCGCCACCTGCAAAATTATTAGCCGTAAAGACAAAGAATAAGTGTAAGCTTATTCCTAATCCACTTTATACATCGGTGACTTCAAATTAGAAAAATAACCACTTACATAATACAAATGAGACAACATATTATTAGGTCCTTACATATGAAATTGGCGTTTTGTCGTACTGGCCATTTTGATCTCAAATATATCTTCTTTGGTTAGGAATTCCAATTTCAAATTCATACCGCTATTTACTCATGCATTCGTGTTTCGAAAACCGTATTAATTTGTTTTTTCCTCTTTTGATTTTTTCTTTGCGTCGCTCTGTTTACAAAATGGAAAACTTGAAATATCGTATTATTTTCAAGTACGAGTTCCACCGTGGCACCTGTGCTGCAGAAACGGCTCGAAGGATTAATGATGTGTATGGCGGCGGTGTCGCAAATGAATACACAGTGCGTTTTTGATTCTAACGTTTTCCTTCTGGAAACTTCGACCTGCAGAACAAGCCCCGTGGACGGCCGAAGACCAAAGTTGATAATGAAGAATTAAAGGCTATTGTGGAAGCGGATCCATCGCAAACCACGTCTGAGTTAGCTTCGGTGTTAGTGATAAAACTGTTTTAATCCACTTGAAGCAAATTCGGAAGGTGAAAAAGCTTGAAAGGTACCTCATGAATTGAGTGCAGTAAACCAACAAACGCGCATCGTCTGCTGCGTTACATACTCAACCGGCACAAGAATGAAGGGATTTTGAATCAAATCATTACCTGTAGCCAAAGCCTGCCCCAAACGAAAATTGACTCCAAAAAAGATACTTGTGAGTGTTTGGTGGACTAGTGCCGGTGTCGTTCACTACAGATTTCTTAAATCTGGCCAGACGATTACGGCAGATGTCTATTGCCATCAACTGCAAATCATGATGGAAAAGCTAGCTGCTAAACAAGCGAGGTTGGTCATTCGCTCTAGGCCACTGCTGCTTCAGGACAACGCTAGACCACACACTGCACAACAGACGGAGCTTCAATTGGAATGTCATCCACCGTACTCCCCGGACTTTGCTCCAACAGATTACAATTTTTTTTTCGAAGTTTGGATAACTTCTTTCAAGGGAAAAAATTCAACTCCGGTGGGGCAGTCCAAACCGCCTACAAAGATTTTATTGATTCCTGTCCGAATGATTTTTTTAGTAAAGGAATCAATGAACTACCTATGAGATGGCAAAAGTGCATAGATAGCAATGGTATATACTTTGATTAAACAAATGTATTATGTTTAAAAAAATCGACTTTATGTTCCTCCTTTACAAAACGCCAATTTCATATGTAATTTCAAGTTTTTTTTTGCTTAGGTGATGCTTGTACATCTTACACAAGTTACAGGGAAATTCTCTTGGTCTCTATTTCGCAGTTGTTCCTTCGGGGGTGTGGTTGTAGAGCTTATAAAAGTTACAGGGGAATTATCTTGGTCTGTATTTCGCAGTTGTTGCTTCGGGGATGGTTGTAGAGCTTACGCAAGTTACAGGGGAATTCTCTTGGTGTGTATTTCGCAGTTGTTGCTTCGGGGATGGTTGCAGAGCTTACACAAGTTACAGGGGAATTCTCTTGGTCTCTATTTCGCAGTTGTTCCTTCGGGGATGGTTGTAGAGCTTATGCCTTATACAAGTTACGAGGGAATTCTCTTGGTCTGTATTTCGCAGTTGTTGCTTCGGGGAGGACCTTTTGTACTATTTTTCAATAGCTATCTTAAAAATGCAGCGCTAATAGCTATCTCAAATATCGTTTTGTTTCGTACCTTAAGATTTAATTAGCAGAATCGGCCTACAGGTATTAATTATTATTTGATGTAAATATTATACAAGATGTTGCCCGCGACTTCGTGTGCGCTAAAGGTAATCTCGCGGGAATCGTACATTTTGCCGAAATAAAAAGTAGCCTATGTCCTTTTCCCCGTGGTCTAATCTATATCTGTGCCAAATTTCATCAAAATAGTTCTAGCAGTTTCGGAGCTTATAACATATTCAATGCATACAACCATACAAACAAACCTTTCCTCTTTATAATATTAGTATAGATAACATTATCTTCTATCAAATGGCTATAAAACCAGTAATCTAAAACAAATACCAATTGAAAATCAAGTGCATTGTACCGAACATATCTCAGAAGTCGGGCCACGGCGCACGGTGCGGCCATAAAGTTTCGCGTTCCGATGGTAACTCGCAAGTTCAAACGCCGCATAACAGTGCAACGCCGGGGGGCGATTTGAATATTTACCCACAAACGGGGCATTCAATGTAATGCAAGCGGGCTGTGAAGGGAGCCCCTGCTCCCCCCGTGACCCCCTACCGTTAACTAACGGGACCCACCCGGACCGCGGGGTATTAACGCACTATAATTGTTGGGTTTCAACGCTCGCCGATAGCAAGGAAAATGCAGTGGGCTGGTCGGTAGTATGTCATTATATTTGTTATTATTAGTTTTCTGATGAGTTACATCATGTCATTTATTTTGAATAAAGCAATTACATACAAAATCTATAGTAATATTTATGGATGCTTCACACCACGTCAATCTGGCCCGTGGTAAAGTATCCGAAGAACTTGTGTTACGGGGACCAGACAACGGGAAGTATATTTAATACTTTTATACTATATAAGTATATATTTAAGATTTTTATTTCAACATTCATTAATACACATCCATGAGTCATAACATAAACTCATGACCCAGGAAGATTGAAAACTTTTCTCTTTCTCTGAGTCACAGAGGCTTAGTTTTCATTATTTTTTATTGGCATGATGCAACTGGCGCATTCACTATTCGAATATATAGGTACTTCCTACATATAGAGTGCTACTATTTCAGTGCATTAATAATTAAGAGCCTTTTTCACAATCCTCTAATACGTTAGTGTCGGAGAGCTTATTCAGAAGTTTTATCGCTGCTTACTTTGTATTGAGTGACAGAGACAAAACATGAAAATAAAATAAAAACTATCTGACACTTATTAGAGTAGATTGGGATATAGAGTATAGAGGCCCTAAATAATTTGAATGATAATTAGATACTTACCTACTCCATTTTAGTCTGTTGACTTGAGTGTTGACATTATAGGCATTATTTACTTACGACTAATATTTTAATCTCGATATTTGTCTTACCTGGAAACAAACAAAATCACAAATTAATTAACAGAAAACTTTTGCTAGTGGCGAGGAAAAGTTGGAGGCTATTCATTAATTGGCTTTTCATAAGCCCCTGGGAAATGAACGGGCGGAAATACATCATGACTCTTGTTCTTTGTTATACCTAGACCTAGTCTATGAGATTGTTCAAACAAATTCAACTACGGATATTGTGGGCATATGATCTACTGCATAAGTAAAGACGTTTAGACAGAAAAATAATTAAAAATTTCGGTATTCTCTAAAACGCTGAGGTCATTACCCTCACAGAAACAGATGATTTAAGGAGCAAGCAAATACTTTCCCTAAATAATATCAATACTAGCAGCTGTGTGATGTCAATGACCTTAACAGCACCGTAAAGAGCGTAATGTAATTTACTTTTTTTTTCGAATTATTGAATTATTTTTCTGCCTAAACGTCTTTACTTAATATGCAGGTCATTTGCCCAAAACATCCATTCATCCATAAATAATTTTTAACAACCTTATATAATATACAATACCGTGCCGTGGATGGATGTCTTTCAGAATGTTTTCTTGACCTAGAAAAAATAGCAAATACGCAAATAAGTCGAAATTGTATTTCTTTGCGAATTTCCACTGATAGCTAAAATATTACGACAGTCAACGTGTAGCTCACAGTAAGACAAAAATACTCTCATATCAATACTCATTTGTTATTTACTCGTCCGTTGCCGACTCGTGCTGTACACCTAAACGGAAACTCTTTTGTTTATTTTAACTGTTTTTTTGTGATAATGACAATGACTGTTGATGTGAAAAACCCCAAAACAAAACCATTTTACAAAGTAACCTTGGTTAACATCAGTTTTTTCCAAGAAAATTATTCGCAGTACTTTTTTGTCATTCACGCTCATCTGTTCCCGAGGTTGATGGAATATGAACCTCGCGTAGACAAGCAGACATAGAGCTAATAACAAATTTTACACCAACTTCAATAAAAACCGGCCAAGTTCCAGTTTGATACGCGCACGAGGGGTTCCGTACAAAACGGAAAAAAAATCACGTTTGTTGTATGGGAGCCCCACTTAAGTAAATACCCTCTACGGAATGACTTAAAAATACTCGGAATAAACTGAAAAATACACTAATTTTCAAAAAAGTAATATTTGTTTTGAAGCTGAAAAAAAATCACAAAATGTTTTAATTGCTACCAATAACTTTTGTGTGTATGGTGTGTATATTCTTTGGCGTGTGATGTGTATATTCTACTACTATTATAAATGTGAAATTTTGTGAGGATGGATGTATGGATAGATGGATGTTTGTTACTCTTTCACGCAAAAACTACTGAACGGATTTTGATGAAATTTGGTATGTGGATTTGGTGTGGAAATTTGGTGGTAGTAGTTTAGGCTAATGATCAAAATATTGGCTACTTATTATTCCGAAAAAGTATTGTATTCCCGTAAGGTACCAAATACTATACGCGGAAGAAGCCGCGGGAAAAAGCTAGTTATTCATAAAAGCGGACAGAAAAAGAATGAAAAGTGCGAGGCGGACTCGTGCATGAAGGGTTCCATACAAAACGACCAAAAAATCGCGTTTGTTATTTTATTTTTTGTTCTGTTTTTAGTATATTTTGCTAAAGAAGCAACAGAAATACATCATCTGTCAAAATTCCATGCCTCTAGCTGTCATGGTTCATAGGATACTGCTTGGTGACAGACAGACTGACAAACGGACAGCGGAGTCTCAGTAATAGGTTTCCGTTTTTACCCTTTGGGTACGAAACCGTAAAAATATTGTTTACTAAAACATTATGTTCACTGACTGATTAATCCATGAAAACGTACATTTTACTATGTTAACACAAAATGAGCCATAATCTTTTCAATAAGTGACAAACACAAACGGTGCAAATGTTTCAGAGGACCTGTAATTTGTATATTTTGTAGAATGTAGGATTATAGGTACATAAAAAGTTTCACTTACAAGTGCAGGAGCTTCAATACAACATGATGGTACTCCATGTCGAGTTCGACCTCGATCCCCGCGCTTCGTATCGATCACAGCAACTTTGTTGCGAGCACTTATGTACAAGACATCTCATACACAAGTCGGATCCAGTCAAGGGATAGTATTCTCTGACCCCGGGTTATTACCTCCAGATACGAACAAAATAATGTTCGGACGAATTGAGAACCTTTTAGGGTTCCGCGTACTCAAAGGGTAAAAACGGAATCCTATTGCTGAGTCTTCGCTGTCTGTCTGTCACCAGGTTGTATCTCGTGACCCGTGGTAGCTCTAGTTGTAACAGTTGAAATTTTCATTATAATGTATTTATGTTGCCGCTATTACAACAAATACTAAAACAAAACAAAATATTTATTTATGTTGTGATAGCGATCCAGTCAACTAGTAACTACATCCATCCATCCATCGTCACAAACTTTCACATTTATAATAGTAGTAATATACACATCACACGCCGTCACACGATTGTTGTAAAGTTTATTGGTAGCAATCAAAACATTTTTTGAATTATCTTCAGCTTCAAAACAAATATAACTTTATTGAAAATTTGTGTATTTTTCAGTAACTTTTAAACTATTATGAGCCATATGCAATAGCCGTTTCATATCAGCTTCGATATAAAAAGTGATCTACATAAAAACGGTAAATAGAAAATATAATTGACACCACGAGTTTTGTGAACAAATTATATTGGGATCCCAACAATTCGTAAGGATATTCAATATTACTTTTTGTTGGAACACCTTCAGAAAGCACCCAGTAACGTTTTATTTCATGATAAAAATATAATAATTAAATAGTGTTCTAAACATAAACTGAATATTTATTAGATTTTAATAGAACATCGTCAGTATTGGGACGAAACTGATGACCATGAATTAAATTCTCTTAAAAACTCTTCTCTTATGGTCAGTTCACACCGTGCGGCGCTGCATTTTGCTATTTATAATTAATTGAACTTTATTCAGTCGGCACGTTTTCAACAGTTTGAACCGCGCGCTATGACGTACTTTGACATATAATGTAAGACGCCGACAGCCCAAACCGTGATGCATTTCAGTCGTAACTAGCACAACAATTCGATGCGCAGTTCAAGAGGCACAGATCCCTCCGCCGTCCGAACTTATGTGTACAGGGCTCTATTTTCTTACTCCGCGCTACATTATTGTAAGCTCTACAGATACAGTTCTTATAGTTCTAGGAATTTGAAAGTAGTTATTTTGCCACCCTACTTTCCCCCACAGTAATTACGATGTACTAATGAGATGAGTATGTGTACAATGCGCGTTCACATGATACCGTTCTGCTCGCGTGTTTCTTTGACAGATTCTACAGAAACGACACTGAATGTGCATAAAAAGTACAACGACGATATGTATACTGTAAGTACGGTTCATATAAAACCGGCCAAGTGCGAGTCGGACCCGCGCAGGAGGGGTTCCGTAGTCCGTAGGTACGGACTACGGAACCCCTCCTATATACCAATGTTTTACATGTTTACTTTTTATTTCGTCATTTTGGAACGAAGTTTTCCAAGTAGGCGCATTTTTTCAAATTCCGCCTCTATCCTGATCCTCTAATGATACCCCCCACCTATCTGGTAAACACAAGAGGTACTAAAAAATATATTTTCGTGATTTTATTTTAGCATTTTGTCAGCGCGGATAATACACATATCGATGAAAAAAAAAATGATTTCACAGCTTCGTGGCCTAGTGGGCCTAGTTCGATTCCCAGGTTGTGGCGTGTACCGATGAGACTTTTTCAGATCTTCAGTATATTATACGGACGCTCCAACGGTGAAGGAAAACATCGTGAGGAAACCAGCACACGGTTGGCCCCACATGTATTGACCAGTCATTCCTCTGGATTAGGCTGACTGTGTTGGGAGAATGCCGTGTGTGCTCGGGCAACCATACGACATATAGAACACGACTGTCCCAGGCACTACAGTATTTCAAGAGTGGTTACTTCGCTCGCAGAATACTGTATACATCATCCAATAACGGAGGAAAAGGCCTAAGTAGTTTTTTCTTCTTTCTAGCACTACCGAAGGTAAGCCGAGGACGGATAGACGGACGGATGGACGAACATGACAGTTTTGTCATTTCTTGCATTTTTTGGGTTCCGTAGATCTACGTAGAACTACAGAACTCTAGAATCCAAGTTCTGAGATAACTCTGGCAAATCACAAACGAGACCAGAGAATAGGACAATCACTAAAAACGCAACTATATGATGTTAGGCAAAAATTGTTAAAGTTATTTGTTAAGTCATGGAGTAACATGGATTTGAGGCAAACGTTGTTCGGATAAATTAAGAGTGCGCCAGTCAACGGCTCGACCTTTATTTCTTACTCTCTCTCCGACTTTATCTTAGGGTTCCTCTTTAAAAAATAGGGTTCCGATTCTGTTGATTTTACGCAAACGAAGTTGCGGGCACCAGCTAGTTATGTATATATTTGACACGGTAATTTATATCTTCGAGGCTACGTAGCCAACGGAAAAACCCTTACAATATTGTAGCCTGTAAAATTATAGATAAAAGTTCCAGAATTACGTTGCTAACTTCGCCTTAAAATTTAAAATGCACGAAATTGGCATATCCTTAAAAATAATGTACAAGTCGGCCCTGGCACACATACAGTATCTTCGCATTGTTCAATACGAATAATTAATAAACCGTAACATGCAATACATACATATGTTATACATCCATACACACATGCATACAGCGTGTCTAATGAATCATTACATTGCGCGACTTTATGGTTATGGTAGGTACTTGAATTAATTAATATTTATTATTAATATAGTTAATGCAATATAGCACACTCTATAATTATATTGTCGTGCGCGCAGTAATCTGGGCCATTTTGACATAATTGAGGACGGCCTACGCATTTTTTGATTTGGTTACGACATTGCAAAATGGGGCATTAAAATTCTATATGGTGATTTTTTTTTACTAAAATATTATTAATAATCATCCTAAGGACGCGTTGGCAAAATGCGTTGTTTGACAGCGTTTGAGTACGGACTGACATTTCTTTAGAAATGTTTTGTTATTGCACAAATCCAGACAGTGCCCAAATAAAATAAATTGTACCTCAAGATTCATGCATATTAAAGACAAAACATGTGAACATTTTGGGGAGATTTTTTATGTTCTTCCCAATAAATTTTTAAACAATAAATACAAAAATTATGCGTAGGTAGGCGTCCCAAGCTGCCAATCAGACGTAAGAGTCGTAGTTATTGATATATATATATGATTATATATGTTACACGACGAAATAAAAAAACATATATTGCTTAAAAAATGCGCAGTTTCTAAGGGATACGACCTACCTAGATCGATTTTTCTTCCCCAAAACTCCCTGCATACTAAATTTCATGGTTATACTTGTTGGCCGTTGACAACATACCTATTATATATATATATATATATATATATATATATATATATATATATATAAGATCGTCTCGTTTAAAGTATAAGATTACAATTTTTTTTCAACTGTCGAAGACTGTCCCTGATTGGTTGGTCTTGACTCTCGACTAACACTTATTTATCATTCAAACTTCTTTTTACTTTATCGACGACCTCTGCGGCTCAGTGGTTGGCGCGTCGGCGCTTAAGCCAGGGGTCGCGGGTTCGAATCCCGCCGAAGAGACAAAAAGTTTTTCTGTGTTCGTGGATGTGTATTAAATATATGTATAGTATGACAATATTAAATATATTTCCGTTATCTGGTTCCCGTGATACAAGTTCTTCGGATACTTACAGTACAGGACCAGTCAGCGTCCATAGACATTATTACTTCATAATTTGGCCGCCAGTCATTTGACTATGTATGCAGTTTTATCAGATTTGTGCAAAAATTGGCTCAGATTTGCAGTTTGCACCACCTTCGACACCTTCATACTGCACAAGCTCCAGCTCGCGCAGTGCACTGTGCACAGCAGCTGTGATAAGTCGTTGTGTGTGTTCCGACGTCCAGTGAAGCGAAGTGAAGAAGATAAGCGTCACTTCACACCGGGACGCGACGTGATGCAACACGGTGCGCACATTTTAAGATAGTAATTCTCATTTTCATAGTAATTCAAAATTGAACTATATTTACCAGACAAAAATATAGGTACACATATTATTGCAACAGTTCGAAATGCGAGCTGCACCGCGCTGCGCAGGTCCTGTAATGAAACCTGTATATTTTTGTGTAGTGAATAAAGTTCAATTTTGAATCGCTATTTTAAAAAGTGCGCGCGGCATCGCGTCCCGGTATGAGCTTACCGTTAGAATATCTTATTTATTTGTGGAAAAAAAAACTTGACGACGATGACTTCCCTCATTCAACAAAAAACAAATTAGTATTATTATTATTCTCATATTACGGCGCCATTAATATCCTATAAACCCAAAGCAGGTACCTACACCTACACCTACACCTACACCTACACCTACACCTACACCTACACCTACACCTACATAATCGGCAGAATATACAGAACTATACATACAAATAAATAAAATTGAATTGTCTGTTGTAATTTAAAATTATCAGTTTTTCATTTACTGCATGTGAAAGTATATACAGCACATACAATAAAGAAATCATTTTTGTATTATTTTATGTCTGTCCGTCTCTCTGTCTGTCTGTTTGTTCCGGCTAATCTCTGAAACGGCTGAACCTATTTTCACGGGACTTTCACTGGCAGATGACGTTATAAGGTTTAACAAAGGGTACCCTAAGAAGAATTCCGATTCCGTTAGTTCTATGCAAACGAAGTTGCGGGCATCAGCTAGTCATATAATAAAATGATAATACATTAGCTCTATAATGTATATAAATATAATAAATTATTATCGTGAACTATATAAATCAGTATAATCTCGTTTCACTAATCGTTTATTTAGTCAGGAGACGTCACATGCGGCATGCCTGCGCCCTGCTGCCACATGCGAACAGGTCACATGCGGCATGCCTGCGCCCTGCTGCCACATGCGAACAGGTCACATGCGGCATGCCTGCGCCCTGCTGCCACATGCGAACAGGTCACATGCGGCATGCCTGCGCCCTGCTGCCACATGCGAACAGGTCACATGCGGCATGCCTGCGCCCTGCTGCCACATGCGAACAGGTCACATGCGGCATGCCTGCGCCCTGCTGCCACATGCGAACAGGTCACATGCGGCATGCCTGCGCCCTGCTGCCACATGCGAACAGGTCACATGCGGCATGCCTGCGCCCTGCTGCCACATGCGAACAGGTCGTATTGTGACGGCCGCGACACGGTCAACACCCGGAGAACAATCTGGATATTATATTTGTCTATACTAATATCATAAACAGTTTTTGTTTGTATGTTTGTTTGTTTGCATCGAATAGGCTCCGAAACTACTGGGCCGATATTGATGACATTTGGCGCAGATATAGAGTAGACCACGGGGAAGGGCAGGCTACTTTTCATCGCGGCAAAATGCATTGTTCCAGCGGGATTTCATTTTGCGCGTACAGAGTCGCGGGTAACATCTAGTGAGATATAAAATGGACTCCATTAGATAGAATATACGTATAATATAGAAATATAAGATTTCTTAGAAAAATAAATATCTTCTAATTTTTAACCGACTTCAAAAAAGGAGGAAGTTATAGATAATAATAATAATAATCTTTATTGATAATAACAGGTTGGTATATAATAGTGGCGAGGGCTGGTTTTCCTTCATAGGGAAGCTCTAGCCTGTATAATAGGTAGGGATTTGGATTAGAGTCTTCAAAAGGTAGGTGGTTGGTGAAGCCGATAGGAATCGAGTTATAGGAACCCCACACCACTGGTACTCAAGTACTATCTCAATTGTATACAAATATGTTTGTAAACCTAACCTAACCTAGGTCACCGAAGAAACCTGTTCTAATAGGAACTTGTGCTCTATGTATATTCGACCCGAGGATTTTTATTGTTTTAAATGTCTAAGTTTATGAAATCAATAATGACATTTGATGATACCAGCACGCGCACCACCATAGAAATGTGTTTTGTCTACACAATGGCCAAAATGATTTGTCTGTTCTTCCGTAGACAGAAACCATTTCTGGTGATTATGCTGCGCTTGCTGGCAGGTACTCCAATCTACTGACGTATGGAACATTGTGATTATGGAGTTTTTCTATAATGATTTTAATTCTTACAGTGTTTGTGTGAACAAGGAAAACAGTTTTGGCGATAAAAAAAGGACGAAATGCGTCATAACTATTTGAACAAATCCCATTAGAATTTGAAATCTCAATATTCATGATCATTTATCTATTCCCCGCGTGTATGTTTAACATAATATATTTATATAACAGAGTTATAAAGTAGGAAAAATAAATACAAAGAAAATAGCACTTAAATGACTATCGTCTCTTGAGTTGAGGAACGGTCCTCAAGTCTCATCCTAAAAAAAATATTTAATTAGGTAAGAGTATTAGTGGATTGTCTGTGACTGGTATTATGACGACCTCTGTGGCTCAGTGGTAAGCGCGAAAGTGCTTAAGTCGGAGGTCACGGGTTCGAACTCCACCGATGGGAGAAAAGTTTTTCTATGTTTCTGGGTCTGGGATGTGTATAATATATAATATATTATACATATGTAAAATACAATAAAAAATCTTGAATATGTGTATAGTATAAAAGAATTAAATATATTTCCGTTGTCTTGGAACCAGATTGACGTGGTGTGGAAGCGTCTGTAGATATTCTACTATTTCTACTATGCTTAATTGCAGACGGATGGCGATAATTTCTTACCTAAAACACCATCTCCTAACCTGGGCGGAGAGTGAGCTACATGTGTGGATTTCTGCGGCCTCTGACATCCCCAATAAGTTTGCTGGTCTGTCTAGCACATTTCTGATTGGGGGATCTGTCTGCCCATAGTGGGCATGTTTGTGTATCAATCCTACTTCCTCCTTCTATTATAAATGTGAAAGTTTGTGAGGATGGATGTATGGATGGATGTTTATTGCTCTTTCACGCAAAAACTATTGCGCGGATTTTGATGAAATTTGGTATGGTAGTAGTTTAAGTTTTGGATTTACACATAAATCCCGTATTTTCGCGGGCAGAGCCGCGGGCAAAAGCTAGCACCATTATAAATACGAAAGTTTTTGAGGATGGATGGATGTTTGTTACTCTGTCGTGCTAAAACTACCCAACGGATTTTGATGAAATTTGGTCTGGTAGTAATTTAAGCTCTGAATTAACACATTGGCTGGTTTTATTCCGACAAAGTACAGTGTTCCCGTAGGATGCTGTATTGCCGCGGGCAAAAGCAAGTAAACTGATGAGGCCACGAGCATCTTGGAGTGCGGAGGTCGCTTGAGCCTGGAACCTGCGAGGTACAACTACGGAGCGGTCGGCCATGACATCGTCGCCGCATCTTCGCCGCCTGTGCGCCTTGTGAACATTGCGATAAGGGCACTTCATATTGGCTGCGATTTACGAGAAGTTCATCGAAGATTAAAGACTAGCTGCTAGCTCATAGCATGACAGGAAATTCAATAGCTTTAATAAGTATTTAACTGTGTGTAAGCGGCATTTCCGGACCATAATGACTTGCAAACCTTCAAGACGGGAGCTTATTCCCTCTTAAAAGGTCGGCAACGCACTTGCGACTCCTCCGGTGCTGCGGGTGTCCATGGACGACGGTAATCGCTTAGCATCAAGCAATCCGTTTACTCGTTTTCCCCTCATTTTTATTTTTAATAAAGTAGGTTGATGATCAAGGAAATTTTAAAACTTTTATAATTAAATAATTTAGATAAAAACGCTCCAAATATGCATAAGCGAAGAACTACAACGAATAAAGTGTTTCTTTGCACGACACGTATATTATAAATAAGATGTTAGTTACAACGATTTAAGAGATTATAAGTTTTTACACATTATGAATATTCAAATAGTGACTTATCTGTTCTTAAAGAACAAAAGAAAAGAAGAAAAGAAGAAAAGTAAAGAATAATTTGCTTGAAACTTAATTCGATAAAGATATAGATACACTTAATTATAATTTAGCACCGCAATTATATTAATATTATTATAATACTACCATTTACTAATAGTATTAGTTTATAAGATTTAATAAATTGAAATGCTGTGCTAGACTGAAAACAATATAATTAATTTGTACTTACGGTATTTTTTCTAATCTACTTACATAACTAACAACCGTTTTCCCGTAACTGATATGAAATGACGTTACGTCGCTGCTCATTTTCTTCGCGGACCTAACATCTGGAAAACTCAATGCTATCGAGTATCGATATATTGTTTTAAAAATAACTGTTCTTCTACGTCATATATCACTATTTAATCGTGAAATAAATGTTTAAAAGAGCTGTGATATATTATGTAGGTAGGTAACTTTTCTTAGGAATTTGACAGTCCATTTATCAATTTCCTTCGTAAAATCGTATATGAAATGAAATGAAAGTGATTGTATTGAAACTGTATAAAAGTGCTTGTTACTTGGTCATTTGATGGTGATGACTTGGTGATTTGACGCTGTAATAACAATAAACTATGATGTGTATTTTTGCGACAAAACACGAATAATTGTGTTGACGTCATACGATCACGAAATTCGAGTTTTGATAAAATCAATATTTAAATCGGGACCAGTTTTAAAGTATCGTAATAAATTAGGCGTAGCCGACTGTAGCCGTCTGAACGTAACACAACGTAGAGTGTAGGTACGGCGGGGTCACTAGACACCCTGTACATGTGGGAAGAAACTGAATACTAAATGCGGTAATTGAAAGTTTTTCAGAATGGATGGATGGATTTTTGTTACTCTTTAAAAACTTCTGAACGAAAGTTGATGAAATTCGGTATGATATATTGTATGGATTAACACATAGGCTTCTTTTTATCCCGAAGAAGTACGATGAAATTTGGTACGGTAGTAGTTTAGGCTCTAGATTAAAACATAGGTTATTTTTAATCCCGACAAAGTACAGTTTTCCTGTGAAATACTGTATTTACGTGGGCGAAGTCGCGAGCAAAATCTAGTTTGTAAATATGGAAACACCCGATTTAACCTAAAGAAAACAGCTTATCCGATATTTTGTTAACGTGTAGGTTCTATAAAAAAGAATATTTACATACGATACATTATTATCATGGAAATGTTGGAGCTGTGATCAAAACACTATTTACAACTGGTTTTTTTTATTTATTATACTTTATGCACACAATATGGTACAGAGGCGGGCTTAATGCCTTGTGGCATTTTCTACCAGCCAACCTATGGGTTATGCAGAGAGAGTGTGAGGTAGATGCATAGTATTAAAAGGAAACATAGATTTAGACATTTTATATACCATATAAATACTAATATAACTCTTTATTTAAAATTAACCTACTTAATATTTAAAATATGTAAACATTAAATAATATATAACATAATAAGATATCTAAATAATTTACTTATTTATTTTAGTCTATTTTTAGTCTGCCAATGATTTTAAGTACAGTTCACGAACTCTGCGTTTGAATACATTTTTTGTCTCAGACATTCTAACTTCTTGGGGTAGTGAATTCCAAAGGAGGATGGACTGAATATGGAAGGATGAATGGACAAGGGAGGAGCTATGAGAAGGACAAAGAAGGAGCAAATTATTTGTAGAACGAAGATTTCTATCATGGCTACTGCACAGATATTCAAAATGAGGAGTTAGGTAGTGAGGAGCAGAGGGGGAGTGAATAAGGGAATAGAGTGTACACAGAGCCCGTAGAGAACGACGTTGTCGTATTGGCAGCCAATGAAGCTTAGAGCGGAAGGAGGAGATGTGGTCGTACTTACGGAGGTCAAAAACAAATCTTATACAATTATTAAGAAGCCGGTCGAGTTTGTTGAGTAGGTCTGCATTAAGGTCGAAGTATCAAATATCACAATAATCCAGTATTGGGAATATAAGGGCTTGAACTAGCATAGTTTTTATATTGGAAGGCAAGAAATTTTTCAGACGGTAGAGAGATCGCAAGCAGCTGGTAACACTATTACCAACATTAGCGATTTGGGTACGCCAGTCAAGATTAGCATCAATATATGAACCGAGATCCTTAACACACGAGCTGAGAGGAATAATGTTGCCGTTATAGATAATAGGCGGGAGACTTCCGGTGTCAACTCTACTCAATAGTCTTGGACTTCCTAATAAAATCGCCTGACACTTAGTGACATTCACTGACAGTCCGAACTCAGTGGACCAGGTGTGAATAGCGTTTAGATCTCGGTTTATATCATCGATGGCAGTGGACAGATGTTCAACCCTTTCTTGACAGTACACTTGCAAGTTATCAGCATACAGATGATACGAAGTACGAAGAACATAGGATATTAAATTTATAAATATGGAAAATAACAGAGGAGAGAGTAAGCCACCTTGAGGAACCCCAGCTTCGAGAACCCGCCAATCAGAAAAATACTGGTCAACGCGTACACTTTGCTGACGACCCGCCCCGAAGATAAGAAGAGAACCAGTTTAACGCTTCAGGCGAGATCATAAGATGGGAGAGGATGACCAGGAGAATATCGTGGTTAACATTGTTAAAGGCGTTTGAAAAATCAATCAGCACTAAAATAGTGACTTTCGAATCCTCCATGCCTGCCCTTATATCGCTAGTAATTTTTAATAGAGTCGAAGTGGTACTGTGTCCAGGTCTGAATCCAGATTGTAGTGGAGAGAGAATGTTATGTTTGAAAACAAACCGAGACAACTGCCTGTGAACACACGCCTCGATCACTTTGGAGAGGAACGGGAGAATGGAAATCGGTCGAAAGTGTGAGGGTTGCACAGGAATTTGTACCTTTGGTAAAGGACGGACGTAGGCCTTACGCCATAAATCGGGAAAAGTAGAGGACTCAAAGGAGAAATTTATAATGTGGGTAATGGCTGGCAAGAGATGTTCAAGGATGGGAATGATCATTTGACGGCTGATTTCATCACAGCCCACGGCTTTCGAACTAAGAGAGCTAATGATTGTATTGATCTCGCCTGCAGTAACTGGTGTAAACTGAAAATATTCCGTAATCCGTTTAAATAGCTAATTGTTTGAGATTTAGTATGGATGTCTATGGTTATGGAAGTAGAGAAATGGATATTAATGGCATCCAAACTAATCGTACACGGTAACTCCACATGACGCAATTTACCTATACCCATGATTTTAAGGAATTTCCATAAGGTAGCAGATGAAGAAGAGTTATTAACTATATTATGAAAAATGTGTCGGCGTTTAGAATTCCGTATCATCTGATTGCACCTATTTCTTGCTTTCTTAAAATTGTCCCAATTAGTATCGCATCGATTAGCCCTGTATTTGCGAAAAGCACGATCCCTGAGTCTCATCGCCTTTCTTATCTCAGCCGACATCCATGGTGCAAAAGGTGCTTTATTTTAATTCTTTTGATCGGCGCATGTACATCATAAATAGCAAGAATGAATTATTAAAAAACTGAACTTTATCATCAACGGTGGGAGCTGCTAAAAGTGGATCCCAATTAATTTCCGCAGCGTCCACCATAAGCTTTAGGAGGTTTTATGACGTACCTCAGGAAAAGGAGATCATGAAACGAGAAGCCGGGGGCAGGATATTGACCGTGGGAGTGGACTAATAAGGGATCAGATGTTAATATTAAATCTAACCAAGTATCCTTACCATTTAAATTATGGTGTGTGGCTTGAAGAAGCAAATGATGCAGACTGGTTGATTCTAAAATGTGAAGTAGTTTGTGCGAGCGAGAGGAAGAGATGTCTAAAAGATTTGTATTAAAGTCACCCATTATGATATGGTGTCTATATTCAGCTCCCAAAGACTCCAACACTGATTCAATTTGACTAAAATAATCAATGGAAGGAGGACAATAAACTACAATAAACACCAAGAACTAATAACATAGTCGATTATTTTCCCAATAATCGACTATGGTGACGTGTGTAGTTTCGATCTTAATACTGATAAACTAAATAAACTTGATCGTCTTTTCAATAACTGTATAAGATTTATCTTCAACCTACGAAAATTCGATCATGTTTCTTCCTATCGCTTCAAGCTGCACTGGTTGCCAGTACGTCAGCGCCGCTCTGTGCGGGCACTGTGCATGCTCTACTCATTGCTGCACCATCAACACGCTCCCGAGTATCTCTCTTTTCACTTTCAATATCTCTGCAGCAGGCACGACAAGAACCTCCGATCGACTAACGATCTTTTACTTTGCCCTCCCCATAAGTGTAATATCGTCCATTCTTCTTTCAATATCCAGGCTATTCTTCTCTGGAATGCACTTCCTCTAGAAATCAGGATGTCTAAAACCAGGGACACGTTCAAGCGCAGGGTTCGTGAATTTTTATTTTAAGCAATTGGCAGATTCCTAGTATTTGTTATTAGTTAGTGTATATATATATATATATATATATATATATATATATATATATATATATATATATATATATATATATAATGTTATATTTATGTTATCTATCTTTATTGTATTGTATCATGATTGTATCCCTATTTCATCTAGGATTTTTTGATTTCTTCTTCTCAGCATTTTTTTTTTTTTTCACTTTATCGGCACCTGTATAATTTTGCTCCTGTAATGCCCAAAGGTTGACTGGTAGATAATGCCATAAGGCATTAAGTCCGCCTTTGTACATGTTTGTGCATTAAGTTTCAATAAATAAATAAATAAATAATTTCGTCCCCCCAATGCAGACCTCAAGAAAAAGAAATTCAGCGGCAGCAGAATATTGTGGAGGTGAACGAGCAATTATATTAAAGGGCATGTCACTCCGTATGTAAATAGCTACACCGCCACCACGTCTGTCAATACGATCATTTCGTATTAAAATAAAGACGGGCAGACTGTAAGCTGTAACCAGGTCTCTGAAATTAGGAGTGCGTGAACATTGATTCCCGAAAAAGTGTCTAAGATGTCGTTGAAGTGGCTAGGCACACTTTGTGCATTTATATGACACACATTTAGTAGTTGGCTGTTCAGGGAAGTAAAATTTTTACGCGAGAGTTCTCCCAGAGTGCTATCATTAATACTCGTAGAACCAAAACTATCGTCGGCAGCCGAATTGATAGACGTATTATTAGCTGAGTAAAATAAATCACTATCAGACCACCACCTTCACCTAGGTGGCGGAACTCCTCAGCAACTTTAGCTACTGTGTCCTTAGCGGCTCCACATTGCAACTGTGCCTGAAGCTCCTCCATCTGTTTCATTACACATTCCTCTAAGCTTCGCTGTGCCTTTTGGATGTCGTCTAGTTGTGACATTTTATCTTGTGTGCTTGAACTTGTAAATAGTGTAAATATTTAAGTTGATAATCAGCTGACAGGTGGCGTATTAGTTATATGGTTAGATTGTCACATAAAGTTCTACCAACATAAAACCTTCAAAAAACCGTATGTATTGCACTAGAATTAATAATAACTTATGCAAATAATTTATTAGAACTAATTAATTTAATTTTAGAACTTGCCAGATTTATCCAGATCCCGCGATATAACTATCGTATCTAACATTGCCGGACGTTGTATAGCTGCCTGCTACTTTCGATATTACTTAACTGCAATATATTCCGTCTTCATCACATAAGAGTATTTTTACCCGACTGCGGCAGTCTATGTATGTATATGTTCTGTGTATGTTTGTTCCACCGTAGCACCTAAACTACTGATACGATTTTAATGAATGAGGTGTCAATAGATTCGTAAGAACCTGGTAACATTGGCTATATAATTTACTTGGTCGGCTAACGGGTTATCTATACTAATATTATAAAGAGGTAAAGTATGTGAGGTTGTAGGGGTAATCACTGGATCTATTTTGAAAATTCTTTTACCAATAGAAGGCTACGTTATTTGTGAGTGACATAGGCTATATATTAACCCGAAAAATTAAAAGACTTTTTCGACGTAGCCGCAAAGTAAATCGGAGAAAAAACGGGCGAACGAAAACGTTTTTTACGATCGCTGCCTTACCGATGGGAGATATGGTTAAGTCCTAGAGAAAAGCTGTAGATATTGATAATGCTTACAAAAGTCAGCGACAGCATATTATACAAAAGTCTAAAAAGTAGTTTTTATTTTAAACGAGCGAACCCGACAGACATTGTCCTGCCGTGCTGATTTGTGAATCTAAACCATCCAGGGCGCCACCCATACGCATACAATAAAATTCATTCAAATCGGTCCAGCCGTTTAGGAGGAGTTCAGTGACATACACACATACAGTAGAATTATATATATAAAGATAATATTTTTTAAATCGTTAGGTCATCTTATTGATCAATAATTATGAATTCTTATCAAAATAAGTGAATAGATAGTCCCAAGCACATTTTACTGCATATTATAATAAATTGCACGAATGTTTAAAGAGATACGACATAGACAGACAGCTATGGAGCCGCGACCGTGCCGCAATCTGTTCAGTCATATTTCTATTAAACGGTTTATTTTCATATACAACACGTCTTATCATTTGGCTTTGTTCTAGGGCGATAGTGTCACCCAGAAACGATACAGTGAATGAGATCAATAAACTGATTATAGAAAAAGTTCCCGGTCAAGTCAAACGCTATAAGTCCATTGACAATGTGTGTAATATTGAGGATACAGTGCACTATTCCCAAGAATTTTTAAATTCTTTGGGGGCATCTGGCTTACCTCCTCACGACCTGGTGTTAAAAATTGGCATTCCTATCATGCTGTTGTAAGAAATTTGGCAGTCAGCAAATAAACCATAGCACTCAGTATTAACCGAACCACAATCATATGTTCATCACAAGTAAAGATGTTTACCGCTCAACGAAGTGGGCACGGGTCAGCTAATAGTTTACTTACTTACTTAATGTAGAATTCTCCCGTTTTAATTGGAAGTATTTCATAACAATTCAATACGCTACGTCAATCTAGTCTCGAGGCGAGAAACTTTTAGATATTCGCAAGGTTTACAATTAAATAATACACGTATCCATGCATATCCGAAAATAATCAACAACCCATTACACAATTAATATCGAGGCTACAATTTAAAAGTGTATGCTAATATTTAGGATTTGTTCATTTTACGTAACTGTTACTCATCGTATTATTTCATAACCGAGAAAAGCAGAGGAACATTTCCTGATTGCATGGCTCCGCAAATTATGTGTGGTTCAGTTTTAAAAACAAAATATATAACATATTTCGTTATTATTCCTAAACATCAATATTCAATATTTATTTTCAACAAATAGATATCCGCTTTTCGTATTTAACTTTGGTGTATTAATGAATTATTTGATTTAACAGTTTAAAGCGTTGCATTGTTAGAATTCTAATCACCTGGCGATTAGTTTCTTTAAATTATAACCCTCAATGTTATTAAGAGCAATGTTATAATATTTACAAGTTTTAAAATATAACAGGGATCAGTCACCGACGTCCGATACGGCTTATCGATAAATTTTACTTTAATAGCAACTATAACATTTTATCAATTCGATGGACTATTAAAATTCTTGCATATTTCACTGCCTATACCAGTGTTTTCCAAACATCGTAATGTTCACACTGTCCCTTCGTGTACTTTTAAACATTATAATAGCAAAGCAAACATTATAAATCTATTAATAGTAAAAATGTTTTATTAATACTACATATTTCGGTATATCTTTATAGCTTCCGAATATTTAAGATGCGTCGATTGATAATAGGTATTGTTTTCAAAACAAGGCGGTAATGTTGCGACCCGGTATTTTATTTTGATGACCCGGTACCGGGTCGCGACCCGGCAGTTGGGAAACACTGGCCTATACTATGTGAAACTTGTTGCTTATAGTTTGTAGTAATAAGACTACGAAATCACCTTCGTAGGAAACGCTCTTGTGATGCCTCTGATGTAGCAGAGCTGCTTACATGAGGCAGAAAGATCAGACGGCCAATTCCCGTAATTAAAATATTCGATTCGTAGTATGGTTCCGGTCTCAGTATATTTTGTCTCACTTACACGCGTAGATACGATTCGATGCGTGTTCGATCGCTTTACTTGAGACTGAAGCTATACTGCGAATTGCATATTTTATAATTTCAAGAATGAAAGAACTTTGATTTTTTCTGCCTAAGGTAAGCAGCTCTGCTACATCAGAGGCACCACAAGTGCGTTTTATACGAAGGTGCTTTCGTATTTTGTTTTGTATTACAGTCGCGAATTCGTAATGCAGATATCTCCTCACATCAGCAAGCCAAATGGAAGCTTTCTACTATTTACTAGGCAGCCTTCCCCAACGTATGCATTAAACAGTTTTTAAAGGTATGAGATAGGAATTTGTATTTAATTATGTAATGAGTTGGTTAGGTTACTTTCCAGTATCTATACTTTAAGGGTCTGTTTCAATATCTACTGGATACGTGTCAAATCGCTTATTTGAATGTTTTGTCTCTGTCGCTCGATATAAAGTAAGCGGCGACAAAACTTTTGAATAATCTATCCGACACTAGAAGATTGTGAAGCAGGTCCCTAGTAAAACAAATAAGTTAATAATGACTTTGACATAAAGGTGATGAAAGTAACTGGCAATTGACATGTCAAAAATGGAATAGCGAAAACGCTCGAAATAATAAAAAAAATATACAAATTAAAGAGATAATTTGATAGATAGACATTAATATGTTCACAAAAGTGTAGACAATAGATAGACATTAATAAACGCAAAAGATCTTGATTAGCATTACCGTAATGTAGGGATTACGCCGCTAGTCTAGAACTCTTGCCAGATAACGTAAAATACACATATATTGTTAAAATGAATATTATGAAATACTGTAGATAAATATACTGTAGCCTAGCAGTGGCTAAGGCTGGTTCTCCTTCATAGGGAAGCCCCAGTCTGTATTAGTGGCGAAGGCTGGTTCTCCTTGATAGGGAAGCCCCAGTCTGTATTAGTAGCGAAGGCTGGTTCTCCTTCATAGGGAAGCCCTAGCCTGTAAATAGGTAGGGATTTGGATGAGGGTCTTCAAAAGGTAAGTGGTAAGTGAAGCCGATAAGATTGGAGTTATAGAAACCCCACGCCACTGGTCTGTATAATAGGTAGGTATTTGGTGAGGCCGATAGGAACGGAGTTATAGAAACCCCACGCCACTGTAGCCTAGGCCCTGGAGTCTACCTAATTAAGTTAATTTAATACTATATGTTGCCCGCGACTTCCTACCTGCAATAGGAAATACCGAGGGAACCGTCCATTAAACACATTTCAACGCGATAAAAAGTAACATATGTCCGTCCCGGTGGTCTCCTCAAAATCTGTACCAAGTTTTGTAGAAATCGGTCCAGTAGTTTCGGAGCCTATTCAATACAAACAACAAACAAATCTTTCTCCTTTATAATAGACTAGCTGTTGCTCGCGGCTCCGCCCGTGTAAGTATAGTATCCCTCGGGAACACTACTTTTTCGGGATAAAAAGTAGCCTATGTTTTAATCCAGAGTCTAAACTACTACCATACCGAATTTCATCGAAATCCTTTCAGTAGTTTTTGCGTGAAAGCGTAACAAACATCCACGCTTTCACATTTATAATATTAGTAAGGATTATTAATCCTAGTGTGCACTTTAGCAAACAGGTATCGTGGGTTTTGGGCCCTATCCGTCATTGTATTATGGCGTGGTCACAGACAATAGAGAACAGAAGTCACGTAATTTAGCGCGTCTACTTCCGACCACGCAGCTCACTCATCGGCTTGACCTAACTCATATCAGCTAAAGTGCTACACTCGTGTTAATTACACGAGACATGCTTCGCCACGAATGGGAAGGCTTATGAATTATCACGATCTCACAGAAAACCGGAGTGAAAGCCAGCAAGTGGCAAAACCAGCGAGTAGAACTCTTACTAACAGATAATATGTCTACTTGTTTTAGGTAGTATTCCATAAAACATGACATGTATCAAAAATGTTAGAATTACACACGAATATTATTTATCCTACTAATATTATAAATGTGAAAGTTTGTGAGGATGGATGTATGGATGGATGGATGGATGTTTGTTACTCTTTCAAACAAAAGCTACTAAACGGATTTCGATGAAATTCGATATGGCAGCTTTGGATTAAAACATAGGATACTTTTTATCCCGAAAAAGTACAGTATTCCCGTGGGATACTGTGTTTACGCGGACGGAGCCGCAGGTCTTACACAAAAGGAAAATTCACAATCAAACGTTTCCTAACAACGAGAAAATAAGCTTCTTAACTCTTAGCGTACTTCGTATAGTTCGAGAAGTAAATTGGTTTCTACACATTTTTGGTACGAGACAGATTTTATCTAAATGAGTTAGGGTCAATGCCCTTTGTTTACGTGTTGGTTGAACTACTTGAAACAAAAGTCAACGTCTTATAATTAATCTATACACGTAGTATAGTTTGACAAACCTCCTATAGATACCGTAGAACTCGTTGTTTGTTTGTTTGCCTCCGAGACTACTGCACCGATTTTTATGAAATTTGACACAGATATACATACCACTGGTAGACCGCGGGGAAGGATATAGGCTACCTTATATTGCGGAACAATGCACGATTCCCGCTGGATTTTCATTTGCGCGTACGAAGTAGATAGGAAACATCTAATAATTATAATTTTTAATGACTCAAAAGTGTAACGTGCGAGTGAAAGCGTCTGTGACGTGTGTCGGCAAGTGTCGGCGATGTCGGTAATGTCTGCGAGTGTCGGTGAGTGTCAGCCAGTTTCGGCAAGTGTCGATAAGTCGGTGTCGGTGCAGTAAGCGGTAATAATTATGTGGAGTAAAAGTCAACGACCGCTATCATAACAGCTGTGCTTTGCATTGTAAATTGTAATTATAATATGTGCATATTACCATAATCGTTAGCACTATGAGAATGATTACGGTATTATGTGAACAGTGAAATACTTGTAAGTTTAAACATTAGATAACGCAATCTGACGTTTTGGCCCGAACAAAGTTTTCAGGCTATCAGTATTTTTTATGCGATACATGATAGTTATTAAAAGGCATTTTTTTATTATATTTTATATTTGCTATATGCACCATCAGGGAATCTAATTCATAAGTAGATTGGCCGCTGTCATAACTTGTTCGTATAATAATAATATTAATGTCAAACTGACATATTAATTATCATTTGAATATTGTACTGTGACTGCATGTCATCATCAATAAATTATGAGAACATTCCAAATGCTTATGAATTAGATTCCCTGATAGTACCTACTTGCTATTTGCATACAAGTTTTTGAATCCGCATCATATTTAATTCTTTTTTATTTATTATTTGTACTGCATCGTAAAAAAAACAGTAAACAATTTTAAATAACAACACAAACATCTTTTCGCACAATAACAATGGATTAATTAATGAGTATTTTCGTTATTAACATTGTCCTTCTGTACTAACGTTCAAGGCGGAGGTTACAACCTCGGTTTTACAGTCTTCTGACTTCTTACGTAATATCGGTGCTGGGTGAACCAACCTTCTGTTTAGTTCTGCACTAGAAAGGACTTACGACGATCTTACGAAAGTCACCCATTTATTTATTTCAAGACGCTCTAAAGTATACATTTTATATTTATTATTAAAATATTTCGTTCTATGTTTTCATCGGGGTCCATATTATGTTTCCATATTATCATGGGTATGAACATTGTCATATTATCAGTCATACACTCCACAATGCACACGAGCGGTGCAGCGCGGTGCAGCGCGGTGCAGCGCGGTGCAGCGAGTGCAGCGCGGTGCAGCGCGGTGCAGCGCGGTACAGCGCGGTGCAGCGCGGTGCAACTTGACATTCGAACTATTACAATAAAACTTGTCATGTTCTTGTGTAATTAATAAATTTCAATTTTGAATACCTATCTTATAAATGCAGCAATGCAAAATATTTTAATAATAGATGTGCGTAAAGACTGAATAGAAATAAAACAAGTGCGTATCTAACAGACGGGCCCAGGATAAAAATCTGTTTTCTCAATAATAATAATTGGTCCCGACTCCCGACTGTTAAAAACGCACCTTTTTTTTCTTTTCAGTTTTTAGGGAGTCGGGTATTTTCGATTTTTTTATTAAATAATTTTATTATAACGCTTTTATTAGTTTCACCTGTACGTTTGCTTGCTTGCTTGTTTGTTTGTTTGTAACCGACTCCTTTGGGCTCGATTTTGTCCTACTTTGAACGATCAGATTTAATTCAAACTTTGCACACCTATCAAAGACCAATGACAATGCAATAATTCGATTAAAATATCCGATTATCCTGATTAAATTCGCCAGAATTCATCAATTTCTTTCCGCATCCTTTGCATGAGAGTAAGAGAGATAGAACTAGTGCGCGAACTACGCATGCGTGCAGTTCCAGGCTTACTCTTTGGCAAATCGTACTAAAAAGCAAAAAATTAATTATAGTTTAAAAAACAAAAAAAAACTAAAAAAAGATCCTTCTCATATCTGCCAATAAAATGTTTATAACTATTGACACTATGCACCCCACGCTTTTTTACAATAATAAACATTTATTTTTCATTTACACTATTCTTAATCCCAATTTATTAAATTTTATTTTTTATTTTTTAGTTAGAGTTTCTATAAAAGCGTGTTTTTTTAGTTTTTTTTAAACTATAATTTATTTTATATTCTTAAAGCCAACAGTCGGTCCAAAAAAATTTAAGTGTAGCTTTTAATTTTAATTTATTGTTTCAAGATTTTTGTTTTATCTTTAATGTCTTTACATTTATTTTTGTATAATACCTCGAACACCCATTATTATATTTTTAAATCTCACCATTTTATTTTATATTTGCATACTCATTTTAATAAATAGTTTATTTTAGGAATGACATCGATCAAGATATTTTGTTATTCTTTTTGTTACATACAATACAAGTGAATGTTAGAGCGAATACAAAATAAATTCAGGTCAGGCGCTTGTACTTGAAGCTGTATGGCGTTCACCCTGGATATCCCTTGTTGTATCCGACTCTGTTTGTGCCGGGTATGACGGGCTATTATAAATTAGGAGTACGCAGGGTACCTACTTATTTATACTGCTGCGGGGCAAAGTGCACAATCCTGCCGTTCTCGAGGCAGTGATTGTGCTGTGTGTTCGGGATGAGTACGCGCGGCGCCGACACCGGCCGCCGCTGCTGCTGCCCCGCGCGCGCACCAATCTGCTGCAGCGAGCGCCGCTAATACGCGCGCTGCGAGCACTCAACATGTCATGACTGATGACATGACATGACATGTCAGGATATGTTATGATGAACATGAATTCACAAGAGCCGCATTTTGTTTTTTATCCTAGAGTTTTATGCCCAGAGTTAATGTTTAAGTTTTTTAATTTTATATCGTGTTTTTATTTTTAATTAAGTATTATTGTAAGTTTCATTTATCTACTGTATTGGGTTACCTGTAATGATAGATATGTGTGTGGTTATAAATAAATTTAAAAAAATCTGTAACGATCGTTTTAAATAAAGGTTTGAACCAATCCATCCACATCACACTTTTGTTGAAGCTTTCCGTATTCAAGTGCATTTATATTCTTCTAGATCCAAAATTTTCATCCAACATCCATAATATCCCTGGAAAGGGCAGCTCTGTCCGTTCTGTATGTCTCTGGTCGTAGCGAGTTACTAATCACATTACTCCAGCAGCTGGCATGAGCTTCTGACCTTTGTACTTGAACTATTAGTCATGTTGCTGATTTCTCAGGACACTTGCTAATATTCGTGTTACCGACTGAAATTACTAGATTAAAGACAACTGAATAGTAGGAAAATGGCTTCAATAGGCATGTTGCATAAAAAAATCTTTTTCGTCAATTCAATGTTCAACGTCAATACAATAATGTTAACTAACGTTATTGTATTGACTGCTTCCTCTATATCGAGCGACAGAGACAAAACATACAAATAATCTATGTGACACTTAAAAACAACAGTATATTGTGAAACTTAGATTTAAGGTGCGTGGACCATAGAAGGCCACTCTAACGAGTAAACGCTTTTTATTCGTTTATTTACTGAATAAATGAAAGAAAAACATATTGAGTAAGTAATACTGTGTTTCATTGTGTACCTTATTTTTTTTTTTAATCCAGCTTTAAACACTATTTATTAAACTTTAGTTTTATTAACCTCTTCTTTGCAAGGAACAGGGCTCCAAACAAGGCCACAATTATAGAACAGTCGTTCAACTTAAAATTACAGTTGTAACAATTAATATATCCACTTTTAATAAAACTGCATTATATGCTCTCTCATTTAAACAAAACGATAAACGCTTAATATATTTTTATCATGTATAAAAAACTCAACGAACATTACTTGAACACTATAGTTTAACTAAGAATATATGAATGAATATTATTTAAAAATAGTAGTAATGAGTATTATTTTGATATAATAACTTGCTTATGCATTTTATAATGGAATCAAAAACTTTTTTCCTAAAATGGCCGCACTGAGGGGGACCGTTCTTTGTAAAGCCAAAATTTTCCAAAGCTACCCCTTAATCTTATAAAACATAGAAATATTAATATAAAACATTTTTAAATGTTAACGATACCTACGTATTAAAAATAAAAACTAAGTGTTTATATGTTCATGATTTATAGATGTTCCTTGTAAGTCCCATGTATCCAGGCCAACCAACTAGCGGCGCGAGCGACTTGCCGCCGCGGTTGTGACCTTGAGTTTGATGGATCTTAGTATGTAATAGATGGAATATGTCCTTTCGTGTCTATAACTACGACTTTTTAATAATTGGCCTTCAAAGGAGCGTGGCCTTTCATGGTCCACCCACCTTATGTATCTCAATTCAATTTTTAAATATAATTTGTAAAAGTTCGACTCTAGGCAAAATCCCTATAGCTATATACGTCCACCGCGGTTCTTAGAGGTAAATAATAATTAGTGAATAGCACGAGGAACTGGAAACGTTTATAACAATCGTCAAAAATAAACCGGACAAAAGATTGATAAATTTACGACGATATTAATTAATTCCCTTTTATCACGGACCGGCGAATGTTCAAATAAATAGTAAATTGAATGGTTTTAACCTTAGCTCAGTTAATGAGACGATACGCGACGCTACGCGGCGCTGCATTTATAAGATAGCTAGGTATTCAAAATTGAGCTTTATTCCCTACACTAAAAGATAAACGTTTCATATTATGACATCAGTCATACACCACACCGCACATGCGCGGTGCAACGCGGTGCAACTTCACATTCGAACTCTTACAATGGAACGTGTATCTTGTTGTGTAAGCATTAAAGTAAAAATTATGAGTAGCATCTTAAAAATGCATCGCCATGTAGCGTATTGTTTCGTTTCGGTGTAAACTGACCCTAACGATGCTTTTGCTACAGCGGGAATTATTATTTAATTAAGACTTTCAGGCAGGTAAGTTGTAGTTGCGGGATTATTGCGTTCTTTATTCGCGAATTTAACATTTACAGCAATGGTCCGATTGACCTTTCGATTGCCGATCGGCAGTGAATCCATTATCCAGGCCGGTTCAATATCCGTAATATCACTTATGATCTAAGAACGCAATTATCATTATCAAACTAGTTTTGTTCATGGGACTGTGATCATGTGATCGTGTGATGTTAAAACAAAAAATATTCACGGAAATTAAAAATAATTTGATTCACAGAATATATCAGGACAAAAGGTAAAAACAATTTGATTCAAAGAATATATCAGGACAAAAGGTAAAAACAATTTTATTCACACGACGGTTTTCCTTTAGCCACTATAATCTATTCGCGTTAAGAAGTCAGTGAATTATGCGCACATATATCAAAATGGCTTACTTTAATTGTTTAGTGGAACACTGCGTATAAGTCATTGGTAAATTTTGACATATGGACGCATTAGTCACTGTATTTTTATCGCGAATTTACCACAGTTTTGCATTATGCACAGACAGACGGACACATAAATCAGACTGATAAACTAGTCATAATATTATTAGTTTTTTTTATAGAACCCGACCCACCGCACCGTAGAAAGTAGTAATTTTCTAAAAAATGTTTTTATGACTTCTGATAGTTATCATCCTGCGGTCAGGATGGAGTTTACTTTCATTTGTTACAATTTCAAGTGAGTCAATTGCAAAATATACGGTGTACAAAACAATTTAAGAAAACTGCCAATTCAGTGAAAAAAAAAAGTATATTTTTGAAAACATTCAATTTTTCCATAAATAACAACTTAAATATATGTTATAATTTAATAACCCCCGAATTGTCAAGCAGTGAGCGAGTTGATGATGATGAATTATAGCTAATGACACTCGATTATGCCAGCTTTCAAGACAGATTCGAACCCGTGACCTCCGGCTTGAGCACCGACGCACCACTAAGCGACAGAATATTATGATAGTGCTAAATATAATAATATACATAATTATGTCATATATGTACAGTTAGTTAATAAGTATAAAAGTATTTACAAACTATAAAAGTACTAAAAAGAAAATGAATACTAGAAAAACTTTAAAATCTACAAAAAAAAAGGAATCTTCCAGTTTATAAGTACATAAGATATATAAGATATAGGTGTAGCTATTAACATTATAACTATTAATGAACTGTAATTAAGAAATTGATATAAAAGTCGAGCATAATATTCATTTAGTGTAGAATAATAAATAAAAGAATCAAAATGTATTTTTATTGTAATCTGCGGACTGCGGACTACGTAATGTCTGCATTTCTAGAATGTTCATCGTGGGAAGATTCCAAATCCTTAGTCTAGTAATTTATGTAACGAGCGTGTCGGTTAACTGATGGAAAGTGAAGATAACCGATATTTATGTAATAAGTTAAATAACTTTTGTACTTATCTTAAACGTTGGTGCTCCTCTAGGAGTTTCATTTCACGGTTACAATAATAACATACCATACGTACACTGAATATAGATTCTAATGTATTTCAATAATACCATTTTATTTTTCAATCTTCCCAAAGGATTTTTCCTGATACTATATAGGCTTTCACACCACGTCAATCTGGTCCCGTGATAAGTTCTCGAAGAACTTGTGTTACGGGGACCAGACAACGGAAATATATTTAATTAATACTTTTATACTATACATATATTTAAGATTTTTATTATATAATACACACATTTAATACATCACGCAAGAGCTCCCAGGCGTTAACAACTGAGCCACAGAGGCCGTTATTTTATAAATAGCTTTCTATGACGAATAGAAGGAGCGGCATGCTATTAACTGCAGTTTATACTGACGAAAATCTTTTAATAGTTACCGGCCATTGTAAACTCTTTACGTAATAAAACCAACATGCATATCACTGTCTTCCATTAACCTTCACCTCTCGACCTGCGCGTGTCTAACTTGAACGAAAACCCGAGCTCTGTTTGACGAGCGCGATAGTCAAGAAACACGAAAAAACACTGACAAGATAATAATACGTCACATTCGATATTAACCTCTATTAATATTAAAATGAGGTTGATTTCACATTACGAAGTTGGGAATACGCATGCGCCGGCAAGCGCACTAGATATCAAACTCTATTTAAATAAACATAAGGTACCTTTTACATTACATAGTTGTTATTGCGCGTGCGCCGAAGCGTATCTGTGGGAGCGAACAAACAATCAGTCTGGAATGTGCGAGTGAGACAGCAGCGGAGGGACAGAGAGGGCTTCCGGTGGGGGACCACACGAGGGACCTGTCGAAAGTAACCGAACCGTGTTCACGAGGTGTGATCGTTGCGGTTGGATGGACATCCTTCAAGGGACTCGGGAGAGGGTCATTTTTGGAAGGAAACACGCATGTTAGAAAATATTCTTCTTGTCTTATAGAGCGGCAGTTAAATACTGTTTAACTTTAACAGGCGGGACTCTGCATTACTCAAGCACTGGATAGGTCTCCATGCGCCTGTAGCAGGCCGGCGGCGCGCGCTCTTCTGATCCTCCAGTGTCTGAGTAGTTTATGTTTTTCCTATATAGATAAAATAGATAATTATTATTTTTAAACCAAAAAATTACAACTGACGTCCAAAGTAAAAAATGCACAAAAAAGTATGAAATAAAACTTATTTTCTAAATAATTCCTATTTTAAATTCATCTAAAATTTTAACTATTTCTCTATTCAATGTTCATAACTATGAAGTCGGTACCGGCCAACTTGAACGTGACTAATATACAGGACGCATAACCGTCTCCTGTTTTTGGAGGCCGGTTAAAAATCGTATGTTCTAATAAATATTTGAAACGATTACTAACCTACTGACATACAAGTTAAGGAATAACTTTTAGTAATTGTCTTAAATAAGGAATTATTTACTTTTTTAAGCTATGACTTATTTTAAAAGATTTAAAAATATGAACGAAATGTAAAATTTCTAGTAAAAAGTCTTCTCTATCTGTCCGTAAACTGAACCCCGATTCTCGTAATTAACTATTGCTTTACTTTTATTGAATTATAAATGAATCGTCTTGATATTATCATGAAGTGATTTTTGGAGTTTGAACCAATCAAAATGAGACTACCATTTTGCAGTTCTAACATATCAGGACTGGATTTTAACTGTATTATTGCAGGATATAATTAGCAGAATCGACCTTCTGAATTCAGTGCAAGTAATAATTCCAATCTATCAGAATTCAGATAGGTATAGAATATAGAAAGAGCAACAAGAGATTTTATATTTTCTTAGGGAAAACTATTATGGTAATAATAGTTTTCGCTAAGGATTTAAATTCATATTATGAAAAGTAACAATAAAATATATAACATGACAATACGTACCTAACAATAATGTGTAATGTTACTGTTGTACTCGTCGAGTTCGCACCCGAGACCCGCATAGGTTTAGCTTAGGAGACCTGCGACCCCCTATCATAATAATTCGCATTCATATTTCATATCTGGAGTGGTGTCTACCTATTGTCGTATTCATCATCACAAGAGTACTAAATTTTCTCAAGTTTTTAAATCCTATGATGGTCCACTATAGTAATTACCCATGGACGTAGTTTTTTTATAATACTAGGTATATATTAGGGGTACGTTAGTGAATATAATATATTCTTTGATAGGGGGTCCAAAGAGTAAACGGATCGCCCGATGGCAATATATATATATATATATAATCTGTTATTGTTTGTACCTACTGAAGGTTTTTGGGGGAAATTCATATTTCACAGTATTACCTAAACAGAACTATTTCCTTTTTTTACCACATTAGGTATTTTACATCGTATAACATATACTAAGGACGCGTTTACGAAAAGTCGTCTGACAAGTTCCCGAGTTTGGAATGACATATCTTTAGAAAAGATTTCTGCAATGAGTCCAGACAGTTGCCAAATAAAATAAACCTTTTTACCGTGCGTTAAGATTAATGCTTAATAGAAAAACAAGTGAAAATGTTTAAAATACTTTTTGTGCTTTTGCCAAATAAATTTTTAATATTTTTGGATTATTCGTTAACCAATTTTAAGGTGTTTGATCGATAAAATTTTTTCACACGTTGGCGTCTGCCAATCTGTCACAACTCACAACACAATTTTGTACTGTGAATAAAGTTCGTGTGTTTGTCTCGTCTCGGTGTGAGCAGATCGTTATAAAAACGTCGTGTTCTACCTCCAGCATGTGCCATGATCATTAGCATACAATTATACATGTTTAATGTTTATGAACCATCCACACCACGTGATCCTGGTCACGATATTTATCGCATGAACGTTTGCTACACAGACGTGTTGTACACACATTTCAATATTAAAATGTATGCAGAGACAGCAAAAAAAATGTCCAAAAAATGTAGAGCATAATATTCAATTGATAAAATCCCTGTAGATTTTATCAGCCCTAGTTTCACATTCTATATCGTTTTACAATACTATTTTTTGATATTTTTTAGATACAATTTTAATTTTATTCATAGGCATAAATCAAAAATAAATCCTTTTTCTAGGGTTCCGGAATACATAAGGAACCCTTATAGTTTCGCTCTGGCCGTCCGTCTGTCTGTATGTCCACGCATGTAGCTCATGTAGTCATGAATATAAATGGATGAAATTTAGTATAGTTATAGATTGTGTATAGATCTCGGTTTTAGCATCATAGAATAACAATAATTTTATATTTTAGGGGTGTAAAGTGGGGATGAAAAATATTTTTTCATTTCTCCATCGTGTGGGGTATCGTTGAGTAGGTATTTTAAAATAAAAGTAAGGTTTCGTACATGATTTCTTCACAAAGTTAACTATTTACGAGTAATCGGCCTCCAAAGTGATCTATAAGTTGTGCCTGGCGTTTCTAAACTATGACACTTCAATACTTGCGATTTCCCGTGCTGATGGATTATGCCCTTTAGGATAATTATTATTTTGAACGAAATCGGACAGTAACTTTTGAAGTAATTTGAAAAAAACGTCTTACGCCGTTATAGCTACGGAACCCTCCTTATAGATATTCCTAGATAGTTTCCACCCAGATACAAGAAAGTTCTCTATCTGTTGATATTGTTTTCCGATAGCAAGTCCTATTTGCAAATGTTTTTTTCCTATTGTCGCATTCTTTACTTTCAAAATAGTTATCGTAACATCTACCTACTTAATAATTACAAGAGATATGTGTCTATTATCACAATCATTAAATAACGAGATTATTATTAAAATCAGTACAATACAGGTGTCCTATCATATTTTTGTGATTTTACCCCTGCTAAACCGGTGTAACTTACCCTAACCCTCTTTTTGCAATCGAAACTCATTAGTTTTTTTTTTTGCTTTAATTTTAACAGGGTTCTAAGTTGGGGTTATAGTTACTAATGAATACTAACAAAAACTGATTTGCATGTTTGAATCGTTCTGCTTAATTTTCAGCGGAATTGAAATGAGTTTATCTATTAGTACAGGCATTTCACCAAAGTTATATATTGGGTGCTGGCTAATATATTGGGTAACTTTTTTATTCCATTTCGGTAAAAACATGATGTAAATATTATAGGTGCCTATATGATAATATTTACTGGAGATTTTTACATTTTCAAGATATAGATCTAAGGAGGGATCATAATATCATCCTCATACTCCTCAGATTGAGGAATAATATTAATAAGTTAATGATGATGAATATAAGTCACTATAGTCTATTCGCGTAAAAAAGACAGTTTAATGTAAAAAAAATCAGAATTGACCGATGACCGTGGTCACATTAACCAATTATAGTAACCCATTTTACCACAATATATACGCAAAATATATACTGTCATCTTAATACGAATAGATTATACTCACCACTACACAGTAAATTACATTATTTATTAGCTGTACTCTTATAGAACAATCGACTGTTACAAGTCGATGATATGCAATTAAAAACTCAATGATCGGTTTATCATTCTGACTCGTTACTTGTGTATAATAAGTAATGTGTGTGCATTCTCGATGACAAATAGCTAGCTTTAAATTATTCATTCATGTTTTATTTGCCGCTTTAATGTTTACTAAATGTCGCACTGTGGTCGAAATTCGCCCATTATAATTACTCGTAATATATATTTTTGTTTGAACTTAATATAAGGGTTACTTTGTCTCGTAGATAGAAAAAAATGTAAATGTTGTAACATATTTACAAACGTCAACGTGTTAAAATACAGTATCTAGCAAATGCACACACTATGTGTTAGTAATATTCTGCGGTAGTGTGTGTTGTTGTTGCTTTTAGTAATTTTGTGTACTTCTAAGCATTAAAAAAATATTAGCTTTCTGCACACCTTCCTTCACATGAACGTTATTGTAAAACTGTACAAAAAGATGTCGCTTCACGTATACGAAATCACGTAAGTATAAAGAACAGGTTGATGGCAAATTAATTTTTGAATTTTGTATCTTTAGTACCGATCCTTTGGGTTGAAATATATAGAAATGAAATACTAATAAGATTTCTCACATAGTAGTAGAAAATTTCATCAGAAGGTCGTTTCTGCTAATTAAATCCTGCAATAATTCAATCACAATCCAATCCCGATATGTTAAAAGTGCAAAATGGTATTCTTATAAACGTGAAACCAACGTCAAACCCGTTTTGATTGGTCCAAACTCCAAAAATCAGTTTATCATAAACTGACGACGATTCATTTATAATTCAAATATCATTAATTGCCCGCGAATTCGCGCGCGTAAAATTAAGTTTTAAACTTTCATCCCCAATTTTGCCCACCTACAATTTTAGAAAACGCTGAAATACATAGTTCGTTATTTTTTCCGTATACAATTTATACGAAATATCATGCAAATATGTCCAAGGAATAGAAAGTTTCATACAAACTTTTACCCCCTTGGGCGTTGAATTTTGAAAAATTCTTAGTGGATGCCTACGTCATATGAGAAATACGTGTGCAAAATTTCAAATTTCTAGCCTTAAGGGTTTAGCCTGTGCGTTGATACTGATACATCAGTCAATCAGCTTTACTTATATATATATATATATATATATATATATATATATATATATATATATATATATATATATATATATATATATATATATATATATATATATATATATATATATATATATATATATATATATATATATATATATATATATATATATATATATATATATATATATATATATATATATATATATATAGATAATATTAAAATGAAAGTGTAAGTTAATTACGAGAATTGAGGTTCTAGGTAATGTGGTTCATAACATTTTATTTTTCAAGAGCTCGGTCAGAACTCCATCGTAGGTATTGGCCATCAGGCGATATTATTAACGTAGGAATACCACTAGTTTACCCACACCACTTTTGTATTTAGGACCCAAAAAGGCGCCTGTCGTATTTCATTGTAAATAAAAACTTATGGTTTGTTTGAATTGTATGTTTTCTTGAACAAATAAACGTATTCTATTCTATGACATTTATAGATTCTGTACTAATTAAGTGACTGTGGGAGAGCCACGCTTCGGCACGAATGGGCCGGTTCGACCGGATCAATACCACGACCTCACAGAAAACCGGCATGAAATTACGCTTGCGTTGTGTTTCGCCGAGTGAGTGAGGTTACCGGAGGCCCAAGGGATTTTAAAGACCAGAAACGTAAGTGGACACTCGCAACACCAGAGGAGTTACACTTGTAACTCCTCTGGTGTTGCGAGTGTCCATAGGCGGCGGTAATCGCTTACCATCAGGCGATCCATATGCTCGTTTCCTGGTTCATTTCATTAAAAAAAGTAGCTATGGTAACACTAATATTTATTATTAATCTGTGGTTACGCACATGTGCTGATCAGCAAACATGGCCGACGAGATGAACCTCGGTGATTAGCTGACGCAAGTTTCTGACATCATTGTTGACATGAATTTATGTCACCTGAGATTTGACGATGTCAGTCAGTTTTAAAATTTTTCATGGTAGGTATTGCGTAGATTCTAAAATTTGTTTGTTTTTGGACGCCTGATGGTATGCGATTACCCCCGCCCATGGACACTCGTAATACCTTTCGAGGAGCTACAAGTGCGTTCCCAGTCCTTAAAATCCCCAACCTCCTTGGGCCTCCGATAACGCAAGCGTTATTTTACGCCAGTTTTTTGCGAGGCCGTGATATTAATTATTCTGTCGAGTCGGCCTATTCGTGCCGAAGCACGGCTCTCCCCCGTTGAAACATACTAAATTCTAACAGATTTATTTCTTCATTAAAATGCCTTTATATCTTATTTTTACATTAAAATGCCTTTTAGGTTTTAAGTCAAGAAAAAATATGATAAATATTCATAGCGACCTTTACGCTTCCGAGGTTAAGGTTTAGGAGGTTATGAAAACAATTTTTTAATTACCTACGGTCCTAGGTCTCATCTTTATAATATTTATTATATATTATATTTATTTTGTTAATGTTTAGAGATTTGAAATAATATTATCTACGCGAGGTATGTATTCGCTGCGGGATATAGCAAGGGCCAATCATAAATATGATATTGTGTTCGTAAAAATATGAAACATCTATTACGAGATTTAAGCACTGCGCGCACTGGCAACAAAAGTGTCTCCTTCCTCCAACATTTGCATTGCGATTATCGACTTTAGGGCAGGCGAAATATGTAGAGACAACTTTTCAGCAAAACACGACCGTAGGTATAAGAAAACAATTATGCAACAGAGACAATTTTATTGCCAGGACGCGTATGCAACTAACATTATTATATTGTTGCATCATTAAAATAAATTATTTAAATACTTACTTTAGAGCGAATTTTGCACAACTAAAGCGACCATTTTGATTTTTCTATTGTAAATAACTTATTAAATTATATATCATTTATAATTCTAACGAGTTTAAAACGCCAAACACAACAAAACTTTTCAAGATGTACAAGTCATAGAATCATGCCTATTCTTTAAGCAAACACATGATAAAAAGGTCACGCCAGTGCCGAGTGCTCTGACTTTCACTATCACGGCTGTCGACTGCTTATCTGACTGACCCCGTAAGCCGGGTCAACTAAACTGACACCTGACCTCGACCAGGTCAGATATTTTTACTATCAGCTACCGAGTACTGACATCAGAGCTAATCTGTTCTATTTTTGGAATACAAAAGGTTTTTTCGGAAGATTACATCGCCGGATACGACTGAGAATACAAAGTAGGATATTTTAAAATGTAGACATAAAGAAGCCATTCGACGATACCATTCGAGGTAGACGTTAGGAAGAAACCTTAGAAATGGTGAAACCTTGAAAATAGTATGGTGAAGTTCTTTGCCAATATGTACACCAATACTCGTGATAAAGTTTATGTTAGGCTGTTAGTCTCAACACTATTACGAATAGTAGGTGACTGTCAAGGTATGTTTAGTTTGTATTATAATTAATAAAAAAAAGTTTGAAAAATCAACGGACACTTCCACACCACGCCAATCTGCTCTCGTGTTACTGGAACCAGACAACGGAAATATTATATTAAATCAAGATTTTTATTCATTTATTCATATACCTAATACACATACTCGTACCTAGTCTATGACACAGGAACACAGAAACTTTTTGTTCCTTCGGTGGGATTCGAACCCGCGACCTCGGATTTGAGCGCGTTTACCACTGAGTCGGTCGTCATATGTCTTCTGATACAGCTAACATCGTGAACCTGTTATGATACCACTTATCTTTATCAGGGCGCGGAGTATTAGTGTTTAAAATTAATCGACCAAGACGAGAACGCGCTAAAACTTGTAAATTAAATATTTTATTAGGTGCAAACTTCAATTTTAATTTGCACGAGTTTTTTTTAAACGTACAAGTATTGTACAAAATTGCAAATTGAGATTGTTTTCTAGTAAATAAAATATTTTTTACGAATAAATTATCGTAATTCGGTGTTTGAAAACAAAAATTGCCGTATCTTAATTTTTGCCTATAATAAATAACATATGAAATTGGCGTTTTGTAAAGAAGTACATAATATATTTATTTAACCCAAGTATACACCATTGCTATATATGCACTTTTGCCATCTCATAGGTTTTCAATTGATTCCTTTACTAAGAAAACCATTCGGACAGGAATCAATAAAATCTTTGAAGGAGCTTTGGACTGCCCCATCGGAGTTGAATTTTTTCCCTTGCAAGGTTATCCAAATTTCGAAAAAAATGGTAATTTGTTGGAGCAAGGTCCGGGGAGTACGGTGGATGTCTTAGGCATTCCAATTGAAGCTCCTCTAATTTGGTAGCCGTCTGTTGTGCAGTGTGTGGTCAAGCGTTGTCCTGAAGCAGTAGTGGCCTAAAACGAATGACCAACCCCGGTTGTTCAGTAGCTAGCTTTTCCATCATGATTTGCAGTTACTGGCAATAGACATCTGCCGTAATCGTCTGGCCAGATTTAAGAAAGCTGTAGTGAACAACACCGGCACTAGTCCACCAAACGCTACAAGTAACTTTTTTTTGAGTCAATTTTCGCTTGGGGCAGGCATTGGCTGGTTCGCCAAGGTTCAGAGATGAGCGTTTCCGATTATCGTACAGGATCCTCTTTACATCACAGGGAATGATTCGATTTCGATTTTCGAATTCGATTCGAAAATCCCTTCATTATTGTGCCGGTTGAGTAATGTAACGCAGTAGTCGACGCGCGTTTGTCGGTTTGCTGCACTCAATTCATGAGGTAGCAAACTACTTCATGAATTTGTTGAAATGAAAGTTTGCTTTGGGCCCGGGGAAGCCCATAGCCTTTGGCACGATTTTTGATTTTGCACTCATAGGACTCGTCGAATACTCATGCGATTCACCTGTAGCTCAAGTTAACTCTGCCCATATTACTCCTACTCATTATACTCAGTCGGCTCACTCTACACATTCTGCTCATTCTACTCATGATATTTGCAAAATCCTGGAAAGATTCTGGGAGCCGGAAGAACCCCAGATTCTTATCAGATGCACCCGTGTTAGGTAGTTCTCATGCTATTGCTCTATGTAGATTTCTCAATTTAGAAAAACGGTTGCAATCCGATCACACACTGCGACAAAAATATATAGAATTCATGAACGAATACATAAACTTAGGACACATGACACCGTGTCATCCGTCTACATTTACTCATAAACCTCATTATTATATTCCTCATCATGGCGTGTTCAAATCAGGTACTGACAAACTCCGCACAGTATTTGATGGCAGTTGTAAGTCATCCAATGGATTCAGTTTAAACGATTGCCTGCACACAGGTCCAGCGCTTCAACGAGACATTGTAGATATTATTATATCATTCCGCGCACATCGTATAGTATTCAGCACCGACATAAAAATGATGTTTAGAAATATTCTCTTAAGACCAGACCAAAGACACTATCAGCTCATACTCTGGCGATCATCTCCAGATCGACCCCTGCTCACATATGCACTCAACACTGTTACATACGGATTGCGCTCAAGTCCATATCATGCTATCCGCACATTATTACAATTCAAAATTACAATTCATAAAAAAAAAGTCATCGCTATCCTCAGGCTGCCCAAATTTTGCGCAAATTTGTTTTCATGGATGATATACTTTGCGGCCATGACACCATAGAAGAAGCATCAGCACTCCAAACTCAGCTCATTGATCTGTTATCACTCGGTGGATTTAAGCTTAGTAAATGAACATCAAACACACCTCAGCTCTTGCAAAGATTTCCAGACGATCAATGCGAAATGCCTAAAGACTTTGATATCAGCGCAGAGTCTCCATCAGTTAAGGTTTTGGGTATTAGATGGATTCCCCAGTCTGATGAATTTACATATCACATCTCATTACCACCAGTTACCCACATTACAAAACGTTCAATTCTTATCACAGTAGCTTCTCTTTATGACCCAAACGGTTGGGTTACACCCGTCATATTCCGCGCAAAAATATTTCTTCAAAGGTTATGGTTAATTAACTCGTTCGGAACTCACATACGATGCCCAACACCCATTCATATTGCCTAGTTCTAGTCCGCTCGTAGACCTCATAATAGATCACTATCATCGCATACACTGCCACCCTGGCACGGACACGCTACATGCTATTTTACATCAGCAATTTTGGATATTATCTGCCCGCCGCAATATAAGGCACAGAACGTTTAAATGCATAAGATGTTTCCGTTGCTGCGCTCAGCCCGAAATACCTGTCATGGCTGACCTGCCAGCTGATAGAGTCATACCTCAGCCCGTATTTAGTCACGTATCAACGGATTTCGCCGGACCGTTTCTGCTCAAATCAAGTCAATTACGTAATGCTAAGTTAATTAAGGGATATTTTTGCATATTTGTTTGCCTCACTACAAAGGCGGTTCACTTAGAACCAGTCTCATCGCTCACTGCCAAAGCGTTTATTGCAACGTTACAAAGGTTCTGCTCACGTCGCGGATTTCCTGTATTGATACGTTCAGATTGTGGCACAAATTATGTAGGAGCTAGGAATCATCTACTAGAGGTACAACAATTTCTCAATGACATAACGACGCCATTTCTCATAAACTCTCAACTCAAAATATAACTTGGTTACTCAATCCGCCTAAAGCCCCATGGATGGGAGGTATCCATGAGATTAATGTTAAATCCACAAAGCAACTTCTATACCGTGTTATCGGTGAACAACACCTCACTTTCGAGGAATTCTTAACTCTGCTCACTAGATTCGAAGCTGTGTTAAACTCTCGGCCCATCAGCCCACTTTCGTCCGATCCCAAAGACTATCAGCCCCTTACTGCCGGCCACTTTCTCATTGGCCGTCCGCTCACAGCTCTCCCCGAGCTGACTCTAGATGAAAGAGTCATATCTCCGCTCAAACGCTTTCAGCTCATTCAATCACTCTCTCAGCGCTTTTGGAACCTTTGGATCAGGTCCTACCTCCATACCCTTCAAATCCGCTCCAAATGGCTTTCCTCTTCCTCTCCACCCAAAACTGGAGAACTGGTTCTGTTCAAGGAAGACAATTTGCCTCCTCTACAATGGAAGATGGGTAGAATCTCAAGTCTGCTACCTGGGAAGGTTGGAGTCATCAGAGTTGTGGACTTGGACACCACTCAAGGCCAGCTGCGGAGGCCTGTCGGCAAGATTGCCCGGCTCCCACTGGACTCTGCTCAAGATGGGGCTCAGCTCGCCGCCTTTGCGGCGCCCCCAGGATGTTCGCGCCAACACTAGCGCGACGCATAGAATGGTCACACAGGACATTGAAATCGGCCAATCACGACCCGAGTAAGGCCGACCGAGTCAAGAGCGCTGTCAGAGAGTGACGAGGACTTGCGATTGGAACCTCTTCCGTACCGGATACATTTTCAGCTCATCCCCAATTCTTAGTGAACGCGAACGCGTTTGCGCATATTTATTTGTGCTCGTTAATATAATACTAAATTCGCCGGCGAACCGCGATAAATCTATCGATAATCCGCTCAACAGCTGTGTAGTGTAGTGAGAAGAAACCTCCGCCCAGGTCCAGATCCACCAGCTCAGCTAAAAGGTCAATCCCAGTTGTCTCCAACCATCACGTTAACCTATATACCTATTTCACTCAGCTCAAAGACGCATGTGTAAGTCCTAGCTTACACAAAGCTTTTTCCTTTCAAGCTTTTTCACCTTCCCAATTTGCTTCAAGTGGATTAAAACAGTTTTATCACTAACACCGCAGCTAACACGGACGTGGTTTGCGATGGATCCGCTTCCACAATAGCCTTCAATTCTTCATCAACTTTGGTCTCGGGCCGTCCACGGGGCTTGTTCTGCAGGTGAAATTTCCAGAACGAAAACGTTGGAACCAAAAACGCAATGTGTTTTCTTTTGCGACACCGCTACCATACCGCTACCACATCATTGGAAATCATAACCAAGGAAGATATATTTGAGATCAAAGTGGCCAGTACGACAATACGCCAATTTCAAATGTACGTAAGGACCTAATATTTAGTATTAAAGAAGTAATAAAATATAATATTTACATTAAGTATTTATATCTAAGGCTATTTCTTTTATTTTAATTTTATGTTAGGATATTAAAAGAAATACTTTAAAATGTGACATGACACTTACAAATTATACTAATTATTATTTTTAAATATTTTATTATCTTAAATAATCGTCGTAAAGTATCAAGTTTTTAAATAATTTTGATTGCGGTTTTCGGAACACATTTTATTGTTTTTTAGGACTCCGTAATACATAAGTAACCATTATAGTTTCGCTCCGTCCGTCCGTCTGTCTGCCTGGCTGTCTGTCCGACTGTCCGCGCTTCTAGCTTGAGATAAAATTTGGTATAGTTATAGACTGTGTAATAGATCTCAGTTTTGGCATCATAAAATAATAATAATTTTATATTTTAAGGGGGGGCTCTCGTTACATGTGAAGTGAAATGTTTTTTTTTTTTCATTTTAACCCATCGTAGGTAGTGTATCGTGGAATAGGATTTGATACATGACTTTTTTACAAAGTCAACGATAATTATTTTGTCCGAAATCGGGCGGTAACTTTTGAAGTAATTTGAAATAAATATATTACGCGTTTATAGTTACAGAACCTTCGTTAGACATGTCCCGACATGCTCTTGGTTAGGTAAGGTTATTTGTTTTTGTTAAAGGTACCGACGATCTTATACAAGTCATATTATAAATCGTACACTCGTAGGCTACTTACTATATTTTTTGTTCCTCATATATTATAACATTATACAAGTTTCATGTTTATGTAAATTTTGAAGTAATTAAAGTTAGAGAGCTGTTTTTAATGATGAAGTCTTGCATATGCTATCGTGAATATCTGAAGCCTACTCTCGCAATTAGAAATGTTAAATTTGCAGAATAGCTCCAGTCTCAGTACACTTTGTCTCATTTGCACGCGCACGAATTAATGCATGTGCGATACGACCTCTTTACGACTACGATGAAGCTAAAATGAATAATGATTTTGCAGTCTATGTATATGTATTAACCCAAAAAAGGTACTCGATACCCCTTGATGTAACTCAAATTTCCACGCCAACTCGTTCACGGTCCGAGCTGCCCGGCTGTGGAACGCCATGCCTGAACATGTGCAGCAGAGTCCAACAGTGGGCACGTTCAACACCAGTCTGAAGAATCATTTCTTACTGTCATCAGCAACAAAATAGTCTATGGTAGGTTTATTTAATCATATTATTATTATTTATTAGGTTCGTTAATTTTTGTTTATTATTATTTTATGTAGGTATCATCAAATTTATAATATGTATTGGTATATATTTATTGGTTTGTTGTCTATAATGAAAATTAGGTAGGTAATAGGTATAATCATTATTTGTAAGTGATTGTCTCCTTTGCAGTCTGTTATTATTCTTTGCTGTACTACCTGTGTCCTTGTTATTTTATTTTTCCTAAACTCCGTCGAAGGTCTGCTGGCAGACATCACTTTGTAGAGACAAGCACGCCTTTGCACCATCTTTTTTGTATATTTTGTAATATTTTGTTTTATTTTGTTGTGTTCATGACGAGTAAATAAATAAAATAAAGTATATATATTTGTTCCACGATGGCAACTAAACTACGAATGAGGTGGCAATAGCTTCGTAATAATAGCCCGGCCCCCGGGTATCATAAGCGATATAGTTTACGTAGTCGGGTTAAAATCTGTACAAAAAAAACATAGTTATTAATTGCGAGAATTGGCCCCCGAAGTAAAGTTTTTTTAAATTTTTTATTTAAATATATGGCGTCGGCTTAAAACCCTTTGCCAGTGTCAAGTTAAAAAGGCGGGAAATAGAATTTTCGTTTCAATTTTCAACACCGTATTCCTAAATCGTCAAGTCTAAAGTCTAGTCAAAGTCCAAATAGATAGTCAGTGCAGTCAATGAATCAAGTCAGTCGATTCAGTAAAGTGGTAGAAGTTTTACTGAAAGTTTCTAGGGAGTTTTAGAGGGAACACAAAATAGCACATTTTTTGAAGTTGTACCACTTGCCCACACTTGTGCCTGTTAACGAATATTTAATGGTTAATATTCTACCAATATTACACATTAAGAACCGAAATAACACAAATTTATGAAAGAAATACAAAATCCACAACATCACCCATTGAATTCCCCGGCAAAACTCCTGAAGTAAAGTTATAGCTATGAACTGAGTGAATATCCTACTACTATTATAAATGTGAAAGTTTGTGAGAATGGATGGAATGATGGATGTTTGATACTCATTCACGAAAAAACTACTGAGCGCATTTCGATGAAATTTGGTATAGTAACAGTATAGGCTCTGGATTAAAACTAGTATTAAATATTGTTAATTAAATATTATATAAACTCAGGCCTTTTTATCCGTTATTGGATGATTAATGCAGTATTCTCCGAGCGAAGTGACCACTCTTGAAAAACCTGGGACAGTCGGTTTTTTAAATGTCGTATGGTTGCCCAAGCACATACGGTATTTTCCAACACAGTCAGCCTAGTCCAGAGGAATGACTGGTCAATACGTCTGGGGTCAACCATATGCGGGTTTCCTCACGATGTTTTCCTTCACCGTTGGAGCGTCCGTATAATGTACTTGAGATCTGAAAAGGTCTCATTGGTACACGCACGCCGAAACCTGGGAATCGAACCTGCACTACCCACTAGGCCACGGAGCTCTTCACATATATAGATAGATAGATTTAATAGTTATGAAAATTGAACCAAAATGTCTTCCTAGGTCTAGCTTTTTTTTCGTTGAATAAACAGAAATGTCCTTTTTTGCGAAAGGACTAAGATTACAATAGTTCTTAAGGTAGGGTTGCCATTGTTGGCATGGTAGTAGTTGAAGCTCGGGAGAAACACATAGGCTACTTTTTGTCCCGGTAAAGTGCAGTGTTCTCGTTTTAGTATTATATCGAGTTTCGTCAAATATCATGCAGGATAATTTTAAAATTCTCGGTATAGTTTTTGCAGCAAATTCTGAGATTCGCGTCGATCTATCGCTAATTCCTTATTTGGACAAAAACTTGATTTCGTCGAACCTGCTCTGTCACTCCCGACGGTCGTTAACACAAAGGTGATCAAAAAATGATAGTAAGAATTTGCATTTACGAAGTATACCATAGTATACTATTAGATATTACAGTTTGACTTTATTATCGGTGTTAATCAAATTTTACAATCGTCTTCGTTTTACAATCTTCGACTCTAATAATTTATCGCGTCATATATATATATATATATATATATATATATATATATATATATATATATATATATATATATAGCGAATAAGCTAATGCTTATTGATGTGAAACATCCAGTCTCAGACGGTCGTCTGGCAAGTGGCAGGTCAACGTCAGCTTCCGACCACAACAAATTATTTCCACAAAATTCGGTATCGGGTTCGGGTTTTCATCACAATTCACAACACAATGTAGAGAACATTGATACTTTATTTCGATTATTCAACTTAAATCAAATTCCACTTCAGTTATAATTAAGTAAAGTACAGTTTTATGTATCGCATAATCCAGTAAGTGGCGACGTAATAGGCAGCAGGAAGTTGGCCAACTGTGTGTAATGTGGAGTTCGACGGAGCGAAAGGCGATTATCCGCAAAGTTGCAGCTTTTTAAACGACAAATTCAAGCAATTTCTAGTCAGAGTCGTTAGCCAAGTTGCGATCGGTAATTACGACGACGAAGTTCGAAAACAAAAATGTATAAGATTTACAAAAGCATCGCTAAGTAATATATGTTATGTTTAGTAACAATTTCTAATAAGATTTGAACTCACTCTCTTAATTTTTTGACCCCCGACCAAAAAGGAGGTGGCATCGTAGCTCCTAAACGAAAGGTCCTATTTAGATGCGTTCTTAGTTCGAGAGTGTTCTTACCTATAATTCATCATAATCAGCTCACTCACCGCCTGGCAATACCTATAAAATAATTCTTTACACCGCGGTCCCTCGACTCAGCGACCCACATATGATATTAAAAAATGATCCTATATAAAATATTGAAAGTCTTAAATATAAATTTGTTTATTTACTTTTTATAGTGTTTTGTGTCGGGGGTTGTACTTAAAATATTTTATAAGACATATTCCAATAAATAATATCGTCCATGTCGGACGTATGTGTACGGACATTTTTTAAAGATATATTATAAGCGCAAAACCTTTGGAATATACTCCACAATTGTTCGTTTCAGGTTTTTTCCAGGTACCATTGTTAATTCCAGATAAACGCACAACCCTACATATAGTCCGGTGAACTAATATTGAATGAACTATCTAAACAGTTGTATTGTTTCAAGCTATCTCTTCGTGTACTACTAATCGCTCACTGCACTTCTGTAAAACGAGTATTGCTCATTAGTTAATCGTATAGTCTTACAAATAACAATAATCCCACAACTATTGTAAATGCGGAAATGCACTTGTTATACGTTCCTTTAAGAATTGTCATCATACATATTAACAGGTGAAGCAAAAACAATCAGTACATTTTTAAGAGAACTGTGCGAACGGAGGAGTATGAAATTTGGCCCAGTTAAAGTTTATGTTCCTCCACATAAACTGACTCCACATAAAAGAGGACTGTGCGAACGGAGGAGTATGACATTTGGCCCAGTTAAAGTTTATGTGGAGGAAGGTTTCCAGAAAGCTGAAGCTTTAAATAATTCTTAGAAATACATAAAAATAACAACAACACACACTCCCCACTCACATGCGTTATATATACGCACTAGAACAGTAAGTGTTTATTTCTCACAATTGTCAATCTTTCTTTCACATTTCACAGACAAAGAGCCCTAGAAAAGTACAAACTTAAAAATTAAAATATGGAAGGGATTTCTTGTCGCGCGCACGTCACGGCATCATCATAACAGAGTGTCCATCATTCACCACATTATTATGATATTTTTATGTTACAATAGAATTATAGTATCTTTTCTATTTTTTTTGTGACTTATAATATCTAATAACTTACTATCGAGATTATGAACATACTTTGTACACATTATGTACCTACTGTTTGTATATTTTTGCTGTTACACATTACACGGTATACACACATGTAGAGCTCAACATACAACAGGCAATTTAAAAAGCGTCACCTCCCACCGAAACGAGACAGTACGCGACGAGGCGCTGTATTTTTAAAATAGTGATTCAAAATTGAACTTTATTCAGTATACAAGAAGATACATTCATTGCAAGAGCGGCAACTGTGTTGTGTGTCTTGTCTTCTTGTGTTGTGAATAAAGTTTAATTTTGAATCGCAACCTAAAAAATCTTATTTCGCTGTGAGCTGACCATAACTACACAATTGTCTGCAGAATACAATAATAATGTGTAACTGCGTTAACTGCAAAATATATAAACAGTTCCTACATAATATTATGTACAAAGTGTAAACTGACGCTTAGCGATGTCAGCTAAAACATTATGTGCGCGTACTCTATCTTTGTAGGTGTAGGATGTAGATCAGTACGTATACAGGAGAATTTATCTAATACAAGATATTCTCGTCGAGCAGATTTTGTAAATGTACAGTCTATTTGTAATTTCATACAAGGAAAATGATTACATGATGTATTTTTGAAACACAATTCCTTTTTCCAGCAAACTTATTATTCAAAAGTGTTAACAATTCAAAGAAATAAATAAACACTTGAAAACGTGATTATATTTGAGAGTCCAGCAAAGTTGCGTAAAACATGTGCAAGTGTTTCATCGGCCATGGCGTAACTCGAATGGTTATATAAAATCGATCTACTAGGTCGTTACGTTGATCTATAGATCATATTTCGTTAACATCGTTCCAATATGTAGAGATCGCGCGGTAGAGATTTTTTTTGAGTCACAATAAAATTTGGGATATAATTAATCTTGCGAACAATAAATAGGTTGGCGACTGCACATGAGCATACTGTATTACCGAATTTGGCAGCGAATTAATATGTTAGCGACTAAATTACTAAACTGGCGAAAGCACTCAGGTGACATAAATACAAAAATCGGCAGATAAAATGGCGAATTTTACTCCAAATAGGCACCGAAATTTATAAGATAGCGACTTAATTTCCGAGTTGGTGACTATTACACGATGTAAGCAGCTATAAAACCAGATTGGGTTGATAAATTAATGGCTCCAAAAAATTCAATTTGAAAATCGCACTTTTGGATACTGTTGGAGTTTGTTTTCCTTTGGTATGGATGTCGTTTCTGAGAGTGCAGAATAATATGAAAATTAAATCCACTTTGAAATTCCAAAATGGCGTGCATTTTTTTCATTAAAATCAATATGGGTATCCTTTTCCAGGTTTCTGATTATAAGTTTGTTTTTATCCTATTTCCAAAATGTTGGAAAGTTCAGGATTTTCAAATTTCTTTTGATTCAAATGATTTTTTGTAATCAGTGACCCCAGAAACTTACAAAAGGACACCCATATTAATTTTTATAAAATGAAGTATGTCCGCCATCTTGGAATTTCAAAATAAATGTTATTTTCGTAAACAGCACCCCCAATAATCTGGTAAACGACACCCATATCAATTTTACGAAAAATAATAAATATCCACCATTTTTAAATTTCAAAATTAATCTACACAATATCTACCCCCCCCCCCCCCCCCCCCGAAACCAAGAAAAATTTAAAATAGGAATCTTGTACGTTTTTTTTATGTGCGCTGGTTTTGCTGCTTATTATGTTTTTTGATCAGAGAAAATATAATATGCCTTTGAGAGTACATATTTAATTAAATTGAATGTGTGCTCTCAAAATGTCACCAAGACGGTTATTTGTTCGCTAAAATAATTACTGTCTGCTAGTTTGGAATATTCTAATATAGTGAAAAAAAACTGGTATTAATTAGTCACCAGATTTGAAATTTTTATATTCTTATATTATTTCGCCAACTTGGTAATTTAGTATTTAATATTCGGTTTTTTTCACACCTACAATTTGATTGTTTTGTCGCAAGTTTAAATTTTAGTCCATAAAATTTTATGGTCAAGTTTTTGCTTAAATATTAATTTTAAAATTTAAACCAAACACGATCCAGGTATTATTATGTAGAATTTATTTTTGCACAAAGATGTTACAAACAGTTTATTGTTTTTATTTGAAGCATAAAAACAATAAACTGTTTGTAACATCTTTGTACTTACAAAAATAAATTCTACATAATTAATACCTGGATCGTGTTTTGTTTAAAATATTTTTTTGAGCAAAACTTGTAATAAAATCTCTCTTATATGTTACAATGTTTTCCTTACAGAATAAAGTTTTTTTTTTAATATTTTTTGTTAAAATTATTGTGGTGTTGTAGTAATATTGCTCATTAAAATGAGTATGTTTCATAGTGTGATAAGTAAGTGAGTCAATTTTGTAAGAGTGCGAAGCGTTACGAGAAATAAAATGTTTAATGAATTGTACAAATAAAATGTTTTATGAATTGTACAAAATTATGTTCATTTTACAGTGTTTAGAAAACTATACCTACTACAGAATAATTAACAGCGTAGAATTTGTTAGCATCAGGAATTTTTTTGCAAAAATATAGAGATATTTATCCAATCCACGTTTTTTTTTAAATAAATCAAGTTATGTACTACCATGAAATGACTTTTGCAAATATTTTAATTAATAATATGCAACATGACTTTTTGCCGGGGAATTCAATGGGTGACGTTGTGGATTTTGTATTTCTTTCATAAATTTGTGTTATTTCGGTATGTGTAATATATGCTTAATATGTAATATTAGTAGAATATTAACCAACTTCAAAAAACGTGCTATTTTGTGTTCCCTCCAAAACTCCCTAGAAACTTTCAGTAAATCTTCTACCACTTTACTGAATCGACTGACCTGACTCATTGACTGCACTGACTATCTATTTGGACTTTGACTAGACTTTAGACTTGACGATTTAGGAATACGGTGTTGAAAATTGAAACAAAAATTCTATTTCCCGCCTTTTTAACTTGACACTGGCAAATGGTTTAAGCCGACGTCATATATTTAAATAAATAAAAAAATATGCAACATTAATTTTATCTCGTCATCATCTTGTTGCATAACACTCGTGATGCCTTCCTAGTTATCTTGTAGTTTATATTAGACTAGCGACCCGCCCCAGCTTCGCACGGGTGCAATGTATTTATACACCTTCCTCTTGAATCACTCTCTATCTATTGCTGGAAACTGCATTAAAATTCGTAGAGTAGTTTAAAAGACCTAAGCGAACAGGAAAGGATGCGACTTTATTTTATATGTAAAGATTTCACAATTTAAATTATCTAAAACGTTGAACATGCTAAACAGTTTAGCAGTTTTGTGTGTTTACATACAGCAACAGGCTCTATATTTGACTCTACCATCGTGTGTAACTCAGTAAAATCTCGTAACTTCTGCTGCTACATGTCGTTATAACAGCAGTGCAAAATACTTTGCTTCAGAGTTGCAAAAATTAGAGTACGAAAATATTTAAGGTTCTCGCCATTGTTTGCCAGTGAGTGACCTTGTTGATAATCGATAACATTAATATTTATTGACCTCTACGATTCAAAACATATTTTCATTAAATATTAACTGCCAATCAACAAGCAATCATTTAATAAACAAACGACTCCATGAACATTACAATATATTGTCACAGGCAGTGGGTACTGCAAAGACACAAAAAATATCGCAGTAGGTACTACATATTTGTTTTTCCTCTAATCTTCAAACTTTAATCTAGTTGGATATGATGGTATCTATGAAATCTGAACTGTTTTTTACCAAAATAATAAAATAGAGCTTGCAAGGAAAGTTTCATATGAAATAAATACTGCAATAACTTTCCTTAAGCCCGTATCAAAGGCCGTAACATACGAGTTTAGGAATAATGATTTTGAATACTAGTTGTTGGACTTACCTCTAGCCCAGCCGGTGAGCACGTTGCCGAGGTAGGCCACCTTGTAGACGGGGTCGGGCTCGCTGATGCGCACGCTGTTGGTGCGGCGCAGCAGCCGGCCCAGACCGCGCGACAGCCGCCCGATGGCCCGGGCCGTGAAGTCCTTCCCAGAGGGAGCATCGGCCAAGCAGAACTCAGCAGGGAGGATAGACTTCGTCTGCTCCGTCTCCCGCAGAGCGATAAGCTTCGGCATCGTCAGAGACTTCTTCCGATCCAGAGTAAGCGTCTTCGCTTGGTTCACACTGTACACATTGCAATTCTTCTTGTAATGCTGGGTCTCTTTGGTCTCCTCGCGGTCAGTCTTGTTGTCCTCCACGCATTTGCCGTTGAGATTCTCACTCATGGAGTTGTTGTTGATGCTGTCTGTTTGCTCGTTGTAGCGGCAGTCCCCGCTGGGGCGCCGGCGCAGCAGCGAGGGGTTCCGCAGCAGGATGCTCGTTTCGCTGGAGCTCCTATTTTTTAAAATATGTATTTTCTTGACGCGGGAGACCGCGCTGTCTATGACGTCGGCGCTCACAGTTCTCTCGGTCTTTCCCTCCTCGTCCAGGAAGCGAACCCGCAACCCGTTGGGCTTGCAGTCGCCGAACGTTCTCTCCGCACCCTGAAACCTCTCGGGTTGGTTCTTTACCCCGTCGAAGCAGCGCTCGCTCTCACTCAGGGAGCCCCGAGCCATTTTACCTTGTGAACGCACTCACTCCAAAGCCATATTACATTATGGGCTAAGTTGTAGAGTAGCACAATCACTAAAGAGAAATTCGTCTTAATGAAACTCGGTGGCACGAAACCAGTTGCCCGTGAGTTCACAACACACACAGTACTACACGACCATTAAAGAGCGACACCGGTTTGGAATGCAGCCTTTCGGACCCGACGAGGGCGATTTTCGGTTCGCTTGCGATATTGTAACGTGTGCCAATTCCGAATCCGATGGCACACTAGAATGTCAACATTACGGGCAGGTGATTATTACACAAGTCGCGGTTTCGAAATCTCGCGGAGTGGCGGCACGCGTGCGTCTCTCGCGGCGCGCGGCGGTGGAATGCGTCGCGGCCCGCGCGCGGCGCCCGCGCAGCGGTCACTTGATCCCGACTTGATTGTGATGATTCAAGACTGTGGTGCGGTGCTAATCCTGCGGCGACAACCTGCAAGGTAACGCAGTACATCACCACGACGAACATTGTTGTGACCGAACAGTGACTATGTAGAATTTGATAACCACCGAGATTATTGCCTAACTATATGCAAAACGCACGGGACCACCTGTACATTGTACGTACTACATAATATTATGTATTACTGAGCTGATGTAACTAGATAGAGTTAACATAATTTTATGGAATATCGTGTCATCGACACACATAAAGTTGTTTTGATAGAATTTATTATTGTTTCAGATGTTGTTCTACTTATTTTCAAATTCCTTAAACATTTTACTTAATACTACTTAATTTTAATTAAACAAAGAGAATGTTTGAAGTATCACGTACATATGCATAAATAAGATTGATGGTGGAATAAGGGAATATATATGTAGGTACGAAACATTTTTGGTACAGTCATAATAATTTTTATAGGCTAAGGCTGTCATAAAGTACTATTCCACTGGCCTTGACCCTGCAACATCTTAATCTGTGGTATGTAAATGTATTTAATGTGGAGAAATGAGATCTTAATGACTTGATGTTAAATATTTATTGTATTTGAATGGCTCTTATAACATTATAATTCTAAATACAACAAAATAATATTATAATAATTTTGTCAAAATTCCTATTAGTTAAATTATTGTGTTTACCTTTGTGCCAAGGCCCAAGACTCTTTGTTTAAATTTCGATGTTTTTATAAAATCTATTAAAGTCGCTATTCTGAAGTGTACGCATTTTTAATGTAAATTTTTATACAGCTTGGTTAAATTCGCCGTTTAAGTACTGTAGATATTAGTTTGAACGTAAAATGTAAATTGTGCTCGTTAGTCTTTTTCCCTAGACAAAATTATCTCGTTTTGTTTAATAATATTATCTTAGATAACACGAAAGGGTCAAGTGGCCTATCGCTGAAATCATTTTCAACAGTCTCTTTATTCAGTTATGTTAACAATCATGATAATAAAAAATAATCAAAGTATATTTACAAGTATTCGGTTACTGTCGGCAAAAAGTCAACGACCAGTACAGAATTTTTCAAATTCAAAAAATCTGAAAACAAGTAAATTCTTGAATTACGTTTCATAATACTATTTTACATAATATACAATTCATTTAAGACAATATTTTAGGAAAATAATTCGAAAAACCAGTTCCAATTCAAAAATGCTCCACCAGTATTTATTTTTTAAAAGGAAACTTTCAAGAATCATTTTTTAATCACCTACCATAATTTTATATCGTAGCACACATAGTTTAAGATATCAGACATATTATTGCGATGCCTATAGTTGGCAGGAAACCTTATATAGAGGAACAATAAGGCTGATGGAACATTGGGAACGGAAGGACGTATCGTTCGAAGGTTCCAGATTCCAGTAGACAAAAGACACTGGACACCGGACAGGTATCGACGGCGGTTGTAGACAGTAGACACGTCATACAAAACCGCCCGTCACACGTACAGTTCTGACCGCGGCAAATAGCACGCGCCGTTTTTTTTTTTTTTATTAAATAAGGGGGCAGGCGAGCAAACGGGTTACCTGATAGTAAGCAACTACCGTCGCCCATGGACACTCGCAACATCAGAAGAGCTGAAGTTGCAGGTGGTATGATTCCGAACAATTCCTCAGAGCACTCCCCGTGATACAACCGATAGAGGATGCAGAGTGAAGCTACATCTCGGCGTAATTCCAAGGGGTCCAAGCTGTTTGAAACACTATGGCAGTCAACAATTCGAGCGGCCCTTCGTTGGATACGATCCAGAGGGAGCAGTTGGTATTTTGGCGCCCCTGCCCAGAGATGAGAACAATATTCCATATGAGGCCGAACCTGCGCCTTGTAGAGTTGTAGGCGTTGGTCCGGACTGAAGTACTGTCTCGCTCTGTTAAGAACACCAAGCTTCTTCGAGGCTAACTTGGCCTTACCCTCTAGATGATATCGGAACTGGACTTCACTCGATATGCTGACGCCAAGTATCTCAATGATAGAGGAGATGGTTAAAGATGTGCCCTCGAAACGAGGATATACGACCATTGGTGACTTTTTAGTGGTGAACGCGCAGACTTGTGTCTTGGCGGGGTTGAATTGGACTAAGTTACGTCTACCCCATTCAGAGACTTTCTCCAATGAATTCTCTATTTTAGACACAAGTTCGTTTCGACTCTCAATGACATTTAGCCGAGAAATATTGGGGGAGCCGGTATATACAGCATCACCTGTACTATCATCCGCATAGCAATGAATGCCGTTAGTCTGTAACATGTCATTGATATGCAGTATGAATAGGGTAGGCGATATCACACAGCCCTGAGGGACACCAGCATCAACAGACTAAGTTTCCGAGCATTCGCCGTCAACTACGACCTTTATGCTTCTATCTGCTAAGAAACTAGTGACCCACTTACATAATTTATCGGGCAGCCCGTATGATGGAAGCTTTGATAGCAGCGCTTTATGCCAAACCCGATCAAAGGCCTTCGCAATGTCCAAACTAACAGCCAATGCCTCTCCCTTCGACTCAATTGCCTGAGCCCAACGATAAGTTAGGTACGCCAAGAGATCACCAGCCGAGCGACCCTTACGGAACCCGTATTGTTTGTCGCTTAGTAATCCCTGGCCGTCCAAGTATCGAAGAAGCTGGCTATTGATAATGGATTCCATTATCTTCGAGAAGAGAGAGGTTATAGCGATTGGTCTGTAGTTGGAAGGATTTGAGCGATCACCTTTTTTGGGGATCGGGTGCACCAAGGCTGTCTTCCAAGAAGCCGGGACGATGCCAGAAGAGTAGGAGAACCGAAAAAGACGCGTCAAGACCGGAGCCAACTCTGGAGCACTTTTTCAACACAATAGGAGGGATTCCGTCAGGCCCACTCGACTTTTGGATATCAAGGGAACGGAGGGCTTTTCGCACTGAGCGCTGATGAAACCGAATATCCGACATGATGCTCGTGCATCGCGGTATGGTCGGCGGTTTCTGCCCCCCGTCATCCAGGGTAGAGTTTGACGCAAAGAGCTTGCCCAGAAGATCGGCTTTGTCCTTTACGTCCTGGGCCAACGATCCATTTCCTACGCGTAGGGATGGTAGGGTTGGCTTGCAGAAATTTCCTTCAATAGCTTTGGCCAGAGACCAGAATGCACGGGTTCCCGAGGGGAGGCGCTCAAGTCTCTTACCAATTCTATTGACGTGCTGTTTCTTTGCCCGAGTGATCTCTTTCTTGAGGGACCTAGAGGCAAGGTTGTACTCTTTTTTATATGTGCTGGTATTTAAATCCCGAGCAGACACTGCATTGGCCCAGGATTGGTAAGCCTCCTGCTTCCAGCGAGAAGCTTTTTTGGGGGATGAACCAAACCAGGGACGAAATCTGCCGCCAGTTGGCACTACAGAGGATGGAATGAAAAGTTCCATCCCTTGCATCACCACATCGGCAACAGAGTTGGCAGTGTTGTTGGGATCATCCGGCGAGAAGCACACGTTCCCCCAAGGATAGGATACAAAAAACGACCGCATCCCATCCCAGTCTGCTGACTTGTAGTGCCACACACGACGGTATTTAACAGCACGCTGTCGTAACACCGTCGTAAGTGGCACAGAACTCCTAACAAGGCAATGATCCGATGAACCAAGTGGTGCGATTACGGATATTTTTGTTTTTAGTTTTTATTTTTGTTTCAACCCGCGCTCCGAACCGAACGTGTAAATGCGCGGGACCGATACTTCAATCTGGCATAGTCCATGACAGCGCATTTTCTACAGTTTAAAACGCGCGCTATGACGTATTTAGACGCCAGCCGCCCAAACCGTGACTCATTTTTAGGTCGTAATTAGCTACGACAGTTCGATCCGCAGTGCAAACCGCACATATTCCTACGCGGTTTGGAACGCAGTCCGATCCGCAGTCCGAACTTTACGAGTGCACGGCGCTAATGTGGTGATCAGTCCGTCACATCTCACAAGACAAGAGAAGAATAATTGTTTGGACTGCACACATATTAAAGAAAAGAGTAGGAGGACTATCCTTTGAATGAATTGGCCAGCACGACCGAAGTGATAACAATGGTCTTATAGAAGACCAGCGTAATTTTATAGCGCTTGTGATTTGTGTTTTCCCGAGTGAGTAGTCAAGGATAGTATCGCGTGCCGAAATTGTAACTTCTTGTGGATCTGCATCAATAGAGAAGTTGCAGGTGTCTTGAGCTTTCGTAAATCGTTGATCACACGACGCGTCCATGGTCCATGACCAAGGCCGTGTCATGTTCGTAGTCACAACAAGAGACAATAGCGTGTTTTAGCACATATCCATTGTGTGAAATTGGTTAAAAAACTACAATTTACACGATCACACCTCAGTATAATAAAATTGCTCGATGTGTGTCTTTATACAATTTATCCTCTTGCCATACAAATACCAATGCTAAGGCGGTTATGTATACTTGGTTACCAGTAAAATACAAAACAAATATTCACAAGACTGTTTATAATTCTCCTAATACTTTAAACGGGAGGCTCAAGAGGAGAGGGGGTAATATTGTCTCGTACGAGAAATCGCGTGACATTGTATTAGAAATAAGCACCTTCTGGTTTCCGCTTAATGACCACCGAGTTTGATGATGTTTGGATTATTCTAGAAACATCTTTACCTTATAAAAGTAGTACCTACTAGCCTACTACTTCTTTACATGAGAATATTACGTTAGATGCTTTTTAGGATTGATACTGATAACAAAACATGGCGAAGAGGCAGCTTTCAGCTTTTTCAGAGCTGGCGAAGCTACATCAAGACATACGTAAAATGTCAACAGTTCCAGCTCGACCAGTTTCTAAACATTGTCCTTTGCACTAGGATGCCTCAAAATATTTAAATATAAAGGAATGACCGCAACAACTGCAGACGTGATTTTCATCTTATCGATCGGCATCTTGTTACAAAACTATAGCGCAGTAAATAAATCTAAAAATATATAAATTGACAAATGACGCATAAGCCGTGTCCACATTCACAAAACACGTGATTTATTGACATTTCACGAGACTGACTTTTTAACGAGAAAATACTATAGGTTAGATGTACCGGGCCTTATTCCAACTGCTTAGTAAGAATTCAAAGGGTCTGCTAGTCGGGGTCTGAAAATCTACTAAGCTTAGAATCTGGTGTAGCTACGCCCCTGCTTGAGACTGTTATATTGTAATACAGAAGATTTATCTTGCTACTATCCATAACATTTGTTTATCCTGACAGAATATTGTGTTGCACATTGTTGTTTTCTTTAAAGTTATTGCCCACTTCGCAACACATCGTTAAGTGGTATGAAGCCTTCGTTCGTGGAACAAGGGATATCCTCAATTAGGAACTGCCGCGAATCAAACCCAGCATGCATTATGTATGTGATATGTATGACGTGCAGGGCGGCGATCCAACAATGTAATATTATGAGTATACTAGTGGTCGAAATTCTAGTATATTATACTGCAGTCACAGTTATTATCAGTTGAAATTAATAATCTACTTTCACGTACATAATTCAATTTTTGAATGCATGAAAAAGAATCTGTCTTTTATTGATTTCCTATATTTACGCGAACATTGTTCGTTGTTTTAAACACTTACGGACTTGTGACGCGGTGCACTTTTCTTTTTCCCGACGTTTCGGCTACTGTCCATCAGCCGTGGTAACGGCAAGACTGAGGTGGCAATTTTCCTATTTGTTGAATTTGTTCAAATTACCCGAAGATTCTTCAATTATTATTTGTGTTCCGATCCACGCAAAACATACTAACAGTATCTTGAAGCCGCGGTAATTTTGAATATGATTTTATTTTATTTATTATTGGATCCAAACTAGATAGAACTGTATTTTAGTTAATGGAAATTAGAACCCCATTATTCAGACTATTAAAAATTCTTACATATATATACTTTGCGCTATCTCATTATTTTGACTTTGCGCTATCTCAAAATAATATTTACAACCCTGGTCCACGATATTATTTTATTAAATCGGCGTGGTATTCATTTATTATTAGCTGTTGCTAATAATGTGTAAATAGTTTTGATAGAACCCTAAAAAAAAAACAGAAAAAAAACAGAAAAAAAAATCGGAAAAAACTACGGAATCCATTTTGAGAATCCCTGCTGTAAACACGTAGTTATAGTTTACTGGACCATGTAATACCAGTAGTATACGCGCTGATGATATTACTTAAGCACTATTAACTATTTTAGTTAGTTAGCACTATTAAGTCTGGTAGTTACCACAGTCCACAACAGGGGCGACTCTCTCTACAAATGACAGCTGGAGCATCGGCGAATGTCAGCCATGTTGACGTAAGCCTAAAATTGACACCGAAATAATATTAAACGTCGCGTCAGACAAATCTGTCATAAATATTATGAAATTATACTGTCAATTATGTCAAAGCACGAAGTGGCCAGCACCGTGAACGAAGGTCCTGCACGCTTAGCAAACACACCTTAGAAACAGCGAAGAATCGACAAAATGACAGATTGAAGAAACATTAATACCATTCGGAGCAAAATAGTTCTTATTGTAAGGCAGCAAAGTCGATGCATCGTCGATATGAGAAACAACATTTATTTTCTTCCCGAGCATTTTTGCATTTGACAGCTAAAGTAGAAAAGTTTTCTTAATTCAATGTCAAATAGTCTTACAATAATGTCAACTACTCCACATCATGGCGGTCCAAGACAAATAGTTTATTTACGTTCAGTCATTTACTTGAAAATTTGATCATTTTTGAAAGAAGATTTCCCGGTAGCCATTTTAAAAATATGGCTATTTAGAAATATTTACTTCTATTGACGACCTTGTTACAATGGATTAAGAACTATTTTGCAAGTAACTGTTTGAATAGAATATTTCATTAAATTATATTAAATTTATTTAAAATTATTTCTTCGGATCGCCATGCTAAGCCCGCTGGCTGGAAAAAACTCACGCCCCGCTCACCGCGCGCACCCCCTGGTATACGTCTAGTCACGCTGCGAGCTGTCAATCGTGTAGTGTGTCAAAAGTGTATCGAATGACAGTTCTTTACGTTAGTAATATGTATATATTATTTGCTACCACCTAATTCGTGTCCCTCACATAATCAATAGTGCACACACGCTGATGATGTTACTGAATTAATCAGCGCTGCGCCTGTCGAAATATTGACATGGCGTAATGAAATGCCCCTCGGCGTTTTGGGGCCCGCTCGGAGACCGCTCGGGGCACGCTTGAGGCAATGCCCACCGCCCACGTACGCAGGATTTTCACTAAGTTTTGTCGATAGCTTTAGTGAATAGTCAGGACGAGGGAATTTGTTTGAGAGTAATAGAATATTGTGGCAAACAAAAAAGTAACTCACCGCTAGTTAGGTTAATTGTAAGTAACTTTTTGGTAGCGACTAGCGAGCACTAACTAACTCTAGTCTCTAGGTCAGGATTTGCTCGGTGTATATTATGCAAAACATTTATTTATTTATTTAGAAAGGACACCAGCAGCGCATGTATTATTACACTCAAGTTACAAATTAATTATTACAATATTCCTGATACATGCACCTTTAAAGGGGACACAACATTGACAAAAGTACTAGTAAATCATAATGTTAACTTAGCTATACTAGATATAGCAATGAACAGATAGTTGATGATTTAAAATAAGATATAGTTAGATAAATTACATGTCATTGGGGGCAATTACTTTACGTTGCATCAATTACTATACATATTGATTAGAGCGTCAGTAAAATTATACAAATAAATGGATTAATAATGATAGAATCGATTTAAGTTAAGCTTAAATTAATTTTAAATACATAGTTACTTAACCTAATTATAAAATAATATGAAACAAGATTTAGTGAATTTTATTGTTGATTTAAAATACCTAATTGATTTTTGTGTCATGCAATACAAATAAAATTTAATTGAACATAATAGCAAAGTAGTGAATATACATAATAGGAATTTAAATTTTTTATTATCGTCAATCATTCATTTTTGTTTTTTTTTTTCAAAACATCAAACCATCAAAACAAAGTATCCAAAATAGTAGATTATAATATATTGTTTTTATCAGGATACTTGTATTGTTCGGGCTGGTACCGACCGCGACTTCAAAATTATTAAGATTGACTAAGTAGACTAATAGTAAAAATTTTAGCCGAATTATATTTTGTAAAATTATGAATTATTTCATACATATTTGTGCATTTTTACTGTGGAAGTCGGCTTTCATTTTTTGTTTAAAATAATTACTCTGTGGCAATATGCTTTCGACTTTTGTACGAACAGAGGTCTCGCGACCGGCACCTGTTTGTATGTATACGACGCCGGCAGGAAGCAGTAAGGAAATAGCTTCGGTCGTGTAGAGTGTCGCGGCCCGCGGGCTACCGCAAGCCGGGGCAGTTCAATGTCACTGTGGGTGTGCTCCTCTGAGTTCATCATTAAGGCCACGAGCAGCATAGTATAGTAGAAAATATATACACATACTTTCAGAGAAACCGCTTTCATAGAACGATCCAACTCGATCCAAATTTGATCATTTTGACGTCCCCTTCAACGGCCCACAGTTTTTCCACACAATCGTGGACACACCGTTTGCGTATTAGTGCAATCAAATCGAAATCCGACTATGTAGCTGTTACTGTAACTAGCAGCAGCTGCACTAGGTAAACAATCGGGTACGTGCCTTGAATCGTTAGGGTTCCGTATCCAAAGGGTAAAAACGCAACCCTATTAATGACACTTCGCTGTCTGTCAGTCTGTCCGTCCGTCTGTCACTGGGCTCTTTATCCTTAAATGAGATAGCCAGACAGTTGACATTCTTACTGACGATGTATTTCTGTTGCCACTATAACACCTACAAATTGTAATACCTACTTATTTCTTAACTTTCGGTCAGATTGCACTACTACAAGCATAGGACGTGTGCAAAAATCTCCCATCCCTCCCGTATACACGGGAATAAATTTCGTGTTTGAGTTTATATGTCATGTGTTGTTGGTTGTCACGACGACAAATAATAATTTTTTAACATTATATTTGTGTCCAATAAATGTTTAAACTTTATAATATAAGAATATTAAATACATATAATATCAAACAAAAAAATGTATTGTACTGTGTGTATGAACAATAATATAAGAAATAAAAATATATCTACGTATCAAATGTTTCATTCTCTAGGAGATGTCTTGCTTTATTAAAATAGCGTACATGACGTAATGAATAACCGTATATTGTCGCTAGACTTAGTTTAATTCACGCCCATCTTCTGTGACAACCCTGACAAAATTTGAATTGTTCTATGTAAGGTGTTTCTCTGTACGTAAGTATTTTTACTCTGTGCTGACATGATCGAGTGTGTTCTTAGCTACAATTCATCATCATCAGTTCGCTCACAGCTTGACAATTTGGGGTTACTTAAAAATTTTAATTTTTTATGAAACTCGGGATTTTGGCAACTGCGTGGATCGAAGTTATTACCTAGATTTTACAACTGCTTTCTGCTGCCGATTAGTTTATCTTCATGGCTTCAGAGGAGACCGAGCTAATACAGAATCCGATGACATTTAATAGTTATCCTTTATCTGCAGAACGGAAGGTGTGATCGCTGCCTTACAGCTTACATAATATGCATGAGCTATTTCTGTTCGCGTCCTTCTGTGTTTACATTGTACTGTAACTGTAACCTGTACCTAACAATAAACAAGGTAAATTCGTTATTTCGGCGTTAACTCACGTTTTTGTCGATACTCGCAGTGAATCTAATTAGTTACCATTGTTTACCACTAGGGGCGTTGTTTCGATGCCAATTGCAGTTAACTTCTTCACGGCAAGTAGTGACAAAAACTCGCACTCAGCTCTCTGGACCAAATTGACGTGATGTGGAAGCGTCCATAGATAATATTATTATTATTATTATAGGTATGAACTCGCGATAGACGGAAAACCTTCCAAAATACGAGTTCGGTGTGTTGTTAATACTCGTGGATGGCGAGCATCGCGGGAGTGTATGTAGGTACTGTGTAGGTACATCGTTACTTCTGAACATTTCGCGTTTCATCCTACTACTATTGTCAATGTGAAAGTTTGTGAGGATGGATGTATGGATGGATGGATGTTAGTTCCTCTTTTACGCAAAAACTACTGAATAGATTTTGATGGAATTTGGTATTGTAGTAGGTTATGCTCTAGGCTGTTAAAACATAGGCTACTTTTATCCCCAAAGTGCAGTCTTCCCGTGGGATGCTTTATTTACGCGGAGCCGTGGGCAAAAGCTACTCAAATCTAAATCACGTCGGTACTAAAGGAGTTTTCCGTTCAAAAGCACCACGTGTTTAAATATTTGTTTTAAATATTAAATGTGCGCCGTAAGCCATTACAAACGCAAGTCAATGTTTGTAAACAGTCTGACGATAAACCACTTTCAAAACTATCCTCATGATTTTCCTTATTTTGTATTGAAATAGGAAGCGCGGACCTGTCATTAATGACAAAAGATCATAATCAGCCATAAGGACAGATTATGATCTCGTAATAAACGGGGCTGAATTATCTGACCTTTATTAAGAACATGTCATACCGAACCCGGAATGCAGCGAGATAAAAACTTATGTTATGCTGAATAAATAAATAAATAAATAATATATATATATATATATATATATATATATATATATATATATATATATATATATATATATATATATATATATATATCTAATACTCAATACATATACAATATATATACTCAAAAGTCAACACAAACACAATTATATCTATTGCCGCCTCATACCAAGTCACTCCGAATCCCAATTCTCGTATTTACACTTCCATTTTACTTTTATTGAATTATAATTTATAAGTGAATTGCCTTGTTATCATAAACAAATTTTTATTTATGGACTATGATGTCTGCGAGAATAAAACTTACGACTTTTGAGTGTAACCGGCAGAACAAACTAGTCGTTCCCATTAGCGACAGTAAACGGACTTCCGTGCGATACAAATAGCTTTATGGAGGAAAATCATGGCGCATGCCGAGTTTTACGACTCACAGACACAGATACATATAATATGGCAGATACGCCACTGCACTCTACTGCGAGCTGCAGAGAGGATTTATCATATTATTATGTATGTATAATGTATAATACGTTGTGGCGGACCAATTAGCGTCACAATCCTGAATCGCGCTATCAAAGTTTTCTAAGATCGGCACTATATATTCGACATCTGAAATTCATACAAACGGGCTTCGGCCTGACCGAGCATACTCGGTCGGTCGGAGATCTCCCATTGGCGCTTGAACCGAACGTGTAATTACGCGAGATCGTCAGTCCGATCTGGCATCTCAATGACAGCGCATTTTGGAAAGTTTGAACCGCGCTATGACGTATTTTGTAAGTCGCCGGCAGTCCAAACGTGACGCATTTAACCGTAATTGGCACAACAGTTCCATCCGCAATCCAAACCGCATAGGTCTCTCCGCGGAATTTTACGCGTGCTGGCCGCCATTAGATTTATCTGTCTCGAGTCTCGCAGTTACCTATCTCTACAGCTGTTCACAGCTTGTAGACGCTCAGTGCAGCAGTTAATGTTGATGATACTAATTCTGCGCGACTGTTGATAGCACGCGCCGAATGTATGACCTATATATATGGATAATGTTAATAATAATATCTATGGACGCTTCCACACCACCTCAATCTGGTCCTATACTAAGTATCCGACGAACTTGTACCACAGGTACCAGACAACGGAATTAAGCGTTAGCCTAATATTTCTAAAATTCAGCCCCTAGGTGTGTAAAATAAAGGGATGAAAGATTAAATCCTAATTTCACGCGGGCTATGAATGCTAGTTATATTTTACATCCGACATAGAAAACTTTTTGTTTCTTTGGTGGGATACAAATCCACCACCTCCGGCTTGAGCACTAAAGCGCTCAACCACTGAGCTGTACAGGTTGTCGCCCTGTTATTACCTACTATTAAAAATACTGATTAGCTATTCTGCAATGTTGCTGTATTTGTCTAATACTCTGGGAAAATCACTTGACAGACAAAGACAGCAACATTGAGTAGCTAGCCAGTTGTGTAAATATTTTGTACCTGCAGGCTTAGCATGCGCACCCTAGAAACACCGAAGAATCACAAAATGACAGATTGAAGAAACATTAATACTATTCGGAGCAAAGTAGCTCTTATTGTTAGGCAGCAAGGTCGATGCATCGTCGTTATGAGAAACAACATTTCTTTTCTTCCCGAGCATGAGCTCACAAAATGGCCTCTTTTGACGGCTAATGTAGAAACGTTTTCATAATTCAATGTTAAATAGTCTTACAATGTCAACTACTCCACAACATGGCGCTCCTAGACAAATAGTTTCTTTACGTTCAGTCATTTACTTGAAAATTTGATAATTTTTTGACAGAAGATTTCCCGGCAGCCATTTTAAAAATAAAGCTATTTAGAAATGTTCACTTGTTACCATGGATTAAGAACTATTTTGCAACGAACTGTTTTGGATAGAATATTTCTTCTTTAAAATTATTTCGGATCGCCATGCTAAGCCTATACAGTATAATGTAGCGATGAATGGTGTTGCGGAACTTGTACACGGGTAGCCTGAGAGTACGGAGATCCCTTCGTTTAGGAGCTACGATGCCACGGACAGATACACATACCAATCACCAAGCATGTTGCATACACAGACACGTCATACGTCAAACTTCTTGCGCCGGCGGTTAAAAAGTCGATTTTCTTAGGAGCAACTCGTTTCATTTTAGGAGGGAATATTAAAAAAAAAATACCATAGAAACATTTTGTTTTTCTCACCAAATTTAAAATTGTGACTTTGATATTACGAGGGCTGATTGATAAGTTTCCGAAACGACAAAGAAAAACTTCAAAAATCTATTTAAAATAAATTTATTTCTCAACGTAGTTTCCTTCTACCTCGATGCATTTAGTCCAGCGCTTCTCCAATGCCGTTACACCAGTTTGATAAAATGTTTTCTCCAACCCCTCAAAATACTCGTCCACGGCAACAATGACTTCTTCATTTGATGAAAATCTCTGGCCACCTAACCATTTCTCCAGGTTTGGGAATAAGTGGAAGTCGCACGGGGCCAGATCCGGGGAATAGGGTGGATGCGGTAGCAATTCGAACCACAATTCATGGAGTTTGGCGACTGCAACCATTGACGTGTGTGCAGGTGCGTTGTCATGGAGGAACAATATTTTTTTCTTGGCCAAATGCTGGTCGTTTCTTCTGGATTTCTTCACTTAATTTTTGCAGCAAGCTTGCGTAGTACTCTCCATTTATTGTTTTTCCTTTTTGCAGATAATCCACTAAAATAATCGCTCGAGCATCCCAAAAAACAGTCGCCATCACTTTGCCGACCGACAAAACCGTTTTTGCTTTCATCGGCGCAGGATTTCCGCTCTCAGTCCACTGCTTAGATTTTTCAATCTTAGATCATTCAATACAATTTTGTGAAATTTTTTGATCATGTCCGGATTCGTGACTTCATTTGGACGGCCAGACCTGTGGGCGTCTTCGCAGCTCTGTCTTCCACGTTTAAAATCAGTTACCCAGGTGTGAATTGTACTCAATGCAGGAGCAGAATTACCTAAAACACTGTCTAGCTCGGTTTTAATCTGGGTTGCTGTTTTCTCTTTTAAAACGTAAAACTTTATCACCGCACGAATTTCGTTTCTTTCCATTGTTAAGAAAATTTACGACAGAGAAAGTTCTACGTCCTCTCAAACAAATTCCATCAGTTCGATTAAATTCAAATTTGGCGTTCTATTTTCAAAAAGATGCCAGAATATAATGTAATATTCCTTTCTTGCGTATCATTTTTTTAAGTTCGTCGTTTCGGCCAGTTATCAATCAGCCCAGGTATGTATCAGGTGTTTAAATTATTTTAAAATAATTATATTAACAAAATATTGTATTCGTCTTGGGCTTACAGCATTAAACCAACGTATGGAGTGTTAAATATTTTACTATGCCCATTTCTAATTAATTTATTTAAGGAGTTAGATAATATAAATACTTATAATTTAGATAAATAAAAACCTTTACTATATAATTTCTACAAAAACAGATATTAGCCGAAAAATATACATTTTTAACATTAATTTAGCGGAAATCAATTAATTAAAAAAATTGCTTTAAACGCCGCTTGTTGATGATGATGATGTGACGTTGCTAATTCAACCAGCATAAGCTATATTGTAATCACCATAATTGAATGTACCGATGAACTAATAACTCGTCAGTCATCGCCAATTACTGGGAGAGCCCGCGCTCATAAACGTCAAGGTCGCGGGCTCCTGAACTTGACCTTGATCTTGGCACCTCGTTAGCGATCAGCTGAGAGGAGGAGGGAAGAAGAGGGCCTATTGAACCAGAGATGATATATAAATGTTTCCAATTTATCTACTACAACCATATTGCTGTTTTAACATATCGACACTGCATTGAAACTGTATTATTGTAAGATTTACTTAGCAGGGCCAACCTACTGGATATCAGTTTCATTGTTGTTGTCGTTTGACCTTGTCAGGTCACAAAAACTAAATGACTCTTTCACGTGACAGTATTTTATAAAGCAAAAATATGTAGCTGCTAGATAATAAACGAGAAAAATGTAAAGTTAGCAGTTACTCCTTGGGACTTGAACTACGCTTTTAGAAGTACATCAACATCATTATGTATCGTTGATTACTTCTAAATGTAGATAAAAGTTGCATCCGTTGCCTGAGTTTAAGTGCCAATTTCACCAAAGCCTGTTCGTATTATTCGTTTGTCAAAATATCATGCCTTCTCGCCCAACGATTAACTTTAACATGAAATTAGCACTTATCTCTACGTTATGTTCTAGTAATCGTTTATGATTACTCTAAGATTTTGGGCAATAAACATGTATTCTCTGTGCCGTCCCAACGTATATTTATATTTGTAAGTGCGTTCTTAATAACCAATCTGGCTATATAGAGTGTAATCAATGCACATTGCACAAACTATTCGGTCATCGGCGTCCACAAAGCTGGAGTTTAATATGCGCGTCGTCGCGTCCCGCTGCAGTTGCGCAATGATTATCTCCAGAATATTCCATTGTCAATTAATCAAGTCGTCACTAGTCTATACTAATATTATAAAGAGCAAAAGTTTGTCTGTTTGCATCGAATAGGCTTCGAAACTACAGGACCGATTTTGATAAAATTCAGCAGTAATATAGAGTAGACCACGGGGAAGGAGATAGGCTACTTTTTATCACGGCAAAATGTACGGTTCACGCGAGTTTTCTTTGAGCGCGCACGAAGTCGCGTGGAACATCAGGTATATAATAATATCATTAGTATTTAATAATAGTCTTCGAGTTTTAGAGCGGCCGTTTCTTCTGAGGGAAGACAGGAGAATGTCATTGAAGATTCGGTTGTTGTATGGACGATGGTGGCTCCGTGGCCTCATCTACGGATTATATATCTTTTTTATTGTCAATCACTAGAAAGATTTTTCTGTTTAAAGGCGAGCGAAATGCGAAAAATCCTACTATGATATGTATTACAAAGTGAAAGTTTGTGTGTATGGATGGATGGATGTTTGTTACTCCTTCAAGCTAAAAGTACTAATCGGGTTTTTATGAAGTTTAGTATGGTAGTAGTTTAAGCTCAAAAGGTCGATTCTGCTAATTAAATCCTGCCATAATGCAGTTACCAGCCCCAATGTAATAAAACTGAAAAATGGTAGTCTCATAAACGCCAAACTCCAAAAATAAGTTTAGAATATCAAGACGATTCATTTATAATTAAATAAAAGTAAAATAAAAGTGTAAGTTATAATCGAGATTAGGGGTTCTGGATTAACACATGCCGAAATATTACGGTTTTCCCGCGGTATGGAACTGTATTGACGCGGGTGGAGCCGCAGGCAAAAAGTAGTTTAGCATAAAACCATAATCTACATTCCAACGCGATAAGATTAACGAATGTACAATATCGACAAAGTTCCTGCTCAACCGGAACTTGTTCGATAGTGCCTATACGGTGTACGTACTGTGTACGACCAACGATGGGCATTGCGTGACCGATGGACCGCAGCAGACACAGACTGATTGATATATGTGTCTGTTGCGTTATCAGGGCTGGCGACTGCGGGAAAACTCTCCTACGACCACCTGCAAAGACCTTAAAAAGTAACCAAATATGTGGCACAACCAGGTTGTGTTGTCCAATCTGGTGATATCAAGGCTGCCGACTGCAAGAAAACCTTCCTACAAATACTCCCACAGACCTCGACCAATAACCGCATAGGTGGCAGCCCTCCGTTACCCCGGTTGTTGGCCAATCTGGCCGATTTCCATCCGTGTGAATTATTCATAGTTATATTATGGTCAATAGTTTCAAAACTAAGGATGGACTATGAAAAAGTTACGCCATCTTGATTTCAGAATTTTGGCAATGAGGGTATTTAATATTTTTTCTGCCGCTAGGGGGCAGACCCAACGCACACAAAGCGTCATCTGGTGGTGTTAGTGGTATCAAAAATGGTCAATAAGAATTTTCGATTATTTTTCTGTCACCAGGCGGCGCTTGGTAGTCCGACGGTCCTTGTCACGAATTTAAAAACCCTCATTATATGCGTACTGAATACACTGCCTAAAGCAAATGTCAGAATGTCATGGTGACAAATTTCAAACCTAGACTGCCCAAACAACACTAAATGTAGAGCGGTTTAAGTGTGGACACTTTGCCTCGTCAATAATATGTATATGGCTGTGCTGCACAAACGTAAACTTCATCGTTACCGTTGCGGTTACAGTGCTTGGTTTTGGGAGACTGGGGTCTGTGTCTGTCGCAGGCCTCTCAGCTTCACTATATTAAGTTAAATTAATATAATACATCACATCACATGTATTCTTTAATGTGAGCAATAAAGAGTTTATCTATCTATTTGTCACATCACCTTTCAAACAAACAACAAAACCTAACCAAGAGCTAAGTATCGTAGGTCTAGGATCTATCACCGCGTAATAGGTTTTCTTTAAATTACTTCAAAGGATATTGTCCGATTTCGCTCGAAAAACATTTAACCTAAAGAGTTTTTAGTATGAATAATTAGCATGGAAACTTACAAGATTCCACCTGTTATAAGTAGTTTAAAATACCTGGTCGACGATACGAAAATAATGAAAGCTAATGTGTTTGAGATGGTTCTTTAGCTAAAAGTCATCATCATCAGCTCGCTTTCCGCTTGACAAAATGGAGTTGGGGGTTACTTATTTTTTTATATAAACTTAGATATTACTTAGATAAAAAGAAAGAGTTGTATCAAAATCGGTGCAGTAGTTTCGGAGGTTATTCAAAGCAAACGACCAATCAAATATACAAAGAAATAAAACTTTCCTCTTTTTAATATTGTTATTAGTATAGAAGTAAAGATTTAGAAAATTATCTACGTTAGAACTCAAGGAGCGTACGTGTTAATGATGTTGAGACTAAAATCGTTTTCGTGCGATAGAAAAAGTGTAAACCCAGGACTGAGGACTGTCTGTGCATTTTAACGAACACAGGTACATGACACGAGAAAACCACAGATTCTGTGCACGTACACACGAATTTCAAGTAGTGTTCATATGGATTTAAATCAACGAGTTTTTACTTCAATATCCAAGAGATATTAAATTTGAAGAAAAGAAAACAATTTCGATAAAAAAATATATTGGTTTTTTATTTGACAGCTGTGTTGGCCAAAGTTTTATCAAAGGGAAATTGATTTTTGATATCCTACGAATATTATAAATGTGAAAGTTTGTGAAGATGGATGGATGTATGGATGGATTAAATAGATAAATAAAATTAAATTGGATGGATGGATGTTTGTAGCTCTTTCACGCAAAAGCTGCTGAACGGATTTCGATGAAATTTGGTATGGTAGTAGTTTAGGCACTGGATTAAAACAAAGGCTACTCTTTATCCTGAAAAAGTACCGTTTTCCCGTGGGATATAGAATACTATGTCTACGCGGGCGGGGCCGCGGGAAAAAGTTAGTTAATTATAAATAAAAGCTGAAATAATAATAATCTCCTCCGAACTCCGAAGGCATCGGACAATGTCGCACAAGACAAGTCACCGAAATTAATGAAATCAAACTTTAATTAAAATCGTCATCATCAATTGACATCGTCAACGTTAATTCATCGTTATTTTACAGACACTTTTTTTCATTCCATTAATTTTCACAATAAAAATTAACCTTTATAAATTTTTTTGATGGAATAAATGTATTTCTTTGATCACCTATATTCTGAATCTGCAGCATTACCTACCGTACATTTGCAAAAATTGCGACTGCCTACGACTTAGGCACTACCTACATTATACATAGACAATTATAGACCTATAATATATTATAGACGAGGCATGTCGAGACAAAAAGATTTCACACTTAACCCGCCCCTCTTTTGGGGTTGTTTGGGGCAGTTGAGGTTTGACATTTGTTTTCCGAAGTGTAATCCATAGGCATTTAATTTCCAAAATCTTTAAAATCAAGATGGCGTAACTTTTTGTTGTACACAAATATTTTTGAAGTGAAACTTCTATATAGGGGATTACGATTTTCCTTTCATCGTGTAATACAAATAAGATAATACGAGTAATTTCGAATACTAATGTCAGAAACGCGTAACACAGTCACGTAGGCGCTTGTTGGATTTAGCGTTGTTGACCAATTGGTCTCGAGTTTGAATCTCGGTGAGACGAAATAATATATAAAATAAGAAATAATAAATAAAATAACATTTTTTTTATTTTTAGAAATGATTGTTATTCAGGCACGATGAGAGTATTAATGGATTTTAAATAATGAATGATGTTTCACTTCTGCCACGTGTACTCTGTACATGTCATTTCTTTTTCTGTCCAAATGTTCGTCATAGGCTATGGCCTATAAAAAAATTCTTAGCATTCGCAACCAATGTGAACTAAAACTTGATTGATGCTCATAAACGCACTCGACCAGGGAAGCGTATCAGATACTAACATTCTCCAGAACTTTCTACGTAGCAAAAGTGATTTGATAGCGAAATGCGCGGACCGTGGCCGCCGCCCGCCGGCCGGCGAAGAAAATAACACCACACCACGACACGGACGGACAGACAAGCGAAAATGCCAGTTTCTTTATTTAATTGCCTATGGAGACAACGAACCCGCAAGGGCTAGAGTGGTGGACCACAGCCTCACCCTGCCTGTTAGAGTCGCAACGTAGGGCGTGTGTAAGGTAGTCGCTTTCCATCAGGCGATTCCCTTGCTCGTTTGTCCCCTGTATAAAAAATGAATACCCGAACCCTAGATGTTGGTGATGATGATGATGTTGAAGTACGAACTGCGTACAATTTACAAAGTACAATCAGCTGAGCTACCGTACAATATTGCTGCACTACCCGCACCATCCATTCTTTTTAGAAAAATAGCTTTTGCCCGTGGCAAAAAGTAGTTTAGCATAAAACCATAATCTACATCCCATCGCCTTTATGAATGGCTATGAAAATATCGTTTGAGACATGGCCGGAGCCGTACCTAGGAGGTAGGAGAAACTGATTAAGATTAACGAATGCACAATATCGACAAAGTTCCTGCTAAGCCGCAACTTGTTCGATAGTACCTATACGGTGTGCGTACTGTGTACGATCAATTTCATATTTAAGGACCTAATATATTTATAGGTGACTTCAGTTTAATTGTTTGGTTTATTTCAGAAAAATCAGCTGACCCCTGTAGGTTAGTAAGTGTAGGTCGTAGGTGTAAGTCCATGTGGGTAGGGTACAATTGATGTGCAGTGCAGTGTTGTTGCAGGTTGATGTGTATAGGTGTGGGTTGTAGGTGTAGATTGTAGATATTGGTGTAGGTTGGAGGTGTAAGTAGTTATTTATTGATTCTAGTTCATTGCTGTTGAGACAACAACATATGTCGGGACAGCCAATAAATAAATATATTCATTTTAACACGTAAAACCCAAGTGATCATTTTCCTTGTGAAGAACATTTACAACTTTTATTTTCTATTTCCTTCATGTTGCTTTTCCGGACAATTTTCCTTCTCCTTGGCGTGTTTTGTGATTTTTCCTCAGAGGAAACGATCGCGACAATGTCGATGTGTAACACTTAAATATACTTAAAAAGTAATTGAAAATTGCCACATGAGACAGTTTCCTTTTAAAGTTAAATAATGTGGCATCGGTCTTTTAATGAATTATTATAAATATGTAAAATTTCATTTGTAGGTAAAATCGTGGTCACAATTTCTAGACTAACCCTTACACCAATAAAACTATTTATACAGTGGATAAGCAATACAATGTTTTGTCCTCATCTGTCAAGCGACTTTTCCAACGTATAAGACAAGGACAAAAAATTGTATAGCTGTCCACTGTATAAATATTTTTATTAGTAAGGGGGTTTATATCTAGTACTGTGTGCTAGTCCCACTTTAAATCAATAAAAGTAGCAATCAATATCTAAGTACTAATATTAAAAAGAGAAAATATTTGTTTGTTTGTTTGCATTGAATAGGATCTGAAACTACTGGACCGATTTAGATTAAATTTGGCACAGATGTAGAATAGACCACAGGGCAGAACATCGATTCCCTTTCATTGCGGCTAAATATATACAAGCTTTTGCCCGCAGCTTCGCCCGCGTGGGAGAGTGTTCGTGGCAATAAACTGCTTTAGCAAATATACCTACTGCAATATAGTAATAACACAGAGTAATAATATATACTTATTATTAATTTTCACAGGTACTTTTTGATTTTAATATATCTCCTAGATAACGATTAGGTAATATTGTATCCGTCTCAATAGCTTCTGAAAATACCACATTATTGGTGATCGTTTTTTTAAACTTAGAATGGGTATAGTAACCTATACTTAAAAGATAGACATATGTATGCCATCGCAGACTTTTTTGTATACACCATGGTACCGACTTCAAAAATATGAAGATTGAGTAGAGAAATAGTTAAAATTTTAGCCGAATTTAAAAGAGGAATTATTTGTAAAAGAAGTTTTATTTCATAATTTTTTGTGCATTTTTACTTTGTAAGTCAGTTTTTATTTTTTGTTTAAAAATAATTATTTTTCCCTTTTTACTTATATTTATTATTATTAACACATTTTTAAGAAAGTTTTTAGTACAAAAAAAGCTTCCGGTATTCTCAGTCTCTCAGAAAAACAAACTCAAGCGTATTTTTATGCCGGTTTTCTGAGAGGGCGTGGTATTTTTCCAAATAAGCATTACCGATCAGTGGACCAAATAAACAATCACCAGTGATGATAATGATTAGACACTATAATGTAAGTGGTATATGCTTGCAGTTCCTTAAACAATGCCGAAATTTCTAAACGTGTAACTTTAAACACTGAGGAGTTCTGTTCAGTGGTTTTGAATCTAGGGTACATCTTGGCACAAAATTTTACTTACTATAAAAGTCGAAATTACTGTAAATGTCCGTATAATCTTGTGGAATTATCTCGACATCTTATGGATGCCATCATCAGACCTCCACCTCGGTGTCTAAGGGACCAATTTCGAATTATATTCTTTACAACAACAAAATAATTTTGAATATGCTTCGACAAACGGCAGAGTAATGGTCAAAGATATACTTACGTGTCGGTGTAAAAGACTATGAGAAGTACATATTATTATCATCATAATGTGATGGTGTATGGTGTGATGAAGGCGGTGATGATGATCATTACTTTGATTGACATAGCGGCATATGCTTTCAGTTCTTTAAACAACGCCGAAATCCCCAAACATATATCTATATCGACTCGGGAGTTCTGTTCAGTACTTTTGGATCCAGGTATACCTTGGTGCAAAATCTTTATTTTTGTTACTACTTCAGAAAAAGTCAAAATCACTATATGTGTCCATATAAATTTAGAAGAGTTCCCTCGATTCCTCATACATCCCATCACCAGGTCACCACTTTGGTGTCAAAAAAACCAATTGGGGACCCTTTACGCCAAAAAAATATTTTTGAAAATAGGTCCACAGGCGGCGGAGTAAGCGTTGAACAAACAAAAAAAAATTTATAAACAGCCGAATGTATAACCGCCCCCTATTTTTGGAAGTCGGTTAATTAAATTTAAAGTGGAGAGGAGTAACCAAAACGTATTAGTGAAAACCGCATTCAAATCGGTTGAGCCGTTGACGCGCAACAACGGATATCGCGGGGTACATTTTTCCGCAATAAAAAGTAGCCTATGTGTTAATCCAGAGCCTAATTTACTACCATACCAAATTTCATCAAATTCCGTTCAGTAGATTCTGAGATTAGCGCGTACAAACAAACAGACAAACAGACAAAAACTCTAAAAATCATTGTTTTGGGTTCTATGTCGTTCATAAAGTCCCCCCGTGATAGTTTTTCTCATATATCTTCCAAGTACAGACAGCGTACCAGGTACGATTTTATTATATGTATAGATTTAAATCTGCCAGCCGTGCCGCGACTTTTCATTATTTTTACTCGCGCAAGCGCAAAGTTTTCATCTTTAAGCGCTGCAAGAGAATCTCGAATGTGGTCAAAAATGTAGGCGGCATTATGGGCGGAGACTTTGTCTCAGTAAAATGTAATATTGTCGTACGAGTGGATACAACGAACGTATGCGAGCCCGCTAGTTTGTGCCGTGGGCCAATTTTAAGATATAAAGCGCTAAGGTTGTGGAAAATTATACTCACTTTGCTTACATTCTGATCAAGGTCCCGATGTACACAATAATTAAACTACAATATACATATCGGTAAGAATGTAAGGGTAGTCCGGCGGGCCTGGGATCTCGGTGCATTATACAATACCAATTAAAACACTTAATAATGATGGTTTATCGAAGGAAGAAAATTTTCTCGGTATTTAAAAGGCAAAAATTATCTCGGGTGTAATAACGAATCATTATGCTTCCTGCAATTTGTGTGAGACGATAATAATGATTATCGCTTAATTTAATTACGTTTAATGATACCTACTGCTGTGGATATAAACTCGTTAAATCATATATGGATAACATTTTGCTGGAATCTTTTTTTTTTCTCTTGCGTACTACGTCAAGAAAAGTTATTAAATATTAGAATTTAAAACCTGTGTGCCTTGTACGCCGCCAATAATTATTAAAAATACAAAAAAGTAAGAAAATTCGGCAATCAATTTTGCAATCACGGACGTTTTCATAATATGATGAATTAGTGTGAAAAAATAATAATATTAGCAAATAGATACTTAATATCCAGTTTTTGTTTATGTTGTTAATTATGTATTACTTATATCGTTTTTAGGGTTCCGTAATACATAAGGAACCCTTATAGTTTCGCTTTTAACAGCCTCCACAGGCTAGCAGGTCCAGTGGTTTAGAGCTCGGCTCTCGACTTGGAGGTCGTGGGTTCGATTCCCGCATTGGAACAACAAAAAAAAGTTGTTTCCAAGTTTGGTTAGGACAATGCAGGCTGATCCCCTGATTGTCTGACAAGAAAGATGATCCATGCGTCGGATGGGCATGTGAAAAGTCGGACCTGCGCCTGATCTCTCGCCAGTCGAAAAAGAAAAGAGCGTGCGCACACACCTGGGCACTATAAAACAACTCCTGCGTAGCTGGCCTGGTTTCAATGAAACCGACCACCGCCACCGAAATCGATGTGGGGAGCTATGCTAATAGGTATTTACCTATAAAATTGCCGTTCTGCAGTACTGGCCATTTCAAATCAAAATAATTTTTGTTTGGCTAAGAATTCTAATTTGAAATTAATTTTATTTTAAAAACATGGAATTCTTTTTCCAAAAGTAGTCATTTGTTTATTGATTAGTAGACGTGCCTTGCACTGCTCAACAGACACACAAATGAAGGAATTTTGAACCGCATTGTTACCTGCGATGAAAAATGGATTCTGTTTGATAACCGCAAGCGCTCAGCAAGTTGGTTGGATCCTGGTTCAGCACCTAAACAATGCCCTAAACGAAAACTTACCCCTAGAAAAGTGATGGTCACTGTTTGGTGGTCTAGCGCCGGTGTGATTCATCACAGCTTCTTACCAAACGGGGTGAGCACTACTGCAGATGTGTACTGTGAAGAGCTGAACACAATGATGGAGAAGCTGGCACATCTCCAACCAGCATTGGTCAATCGCTCGTCTCCGCTGCTCCTGCACGACAACGCGCGACCTCATACTGCACAGCAGACGGTCTCCAAGTTGCAAGAACTGGGGTTGGAAGCTCTCCGTCATCCGCTCTACTCACAAGACATTGCGCCTACAGACTACTACTTTTTCCAGAGTTTGGATAACTTCTTTAAAAATTCAATACCCTTCTAAAAAAATTCAATACCCGAGAGGCAGTGCAAAATGCCTTTAAAGAATTTGTTGCCTCCCGTCCAGCTGATTTCTTTAAGAAGGGCATCAATAAACTGCCACTGTGTGTGGCAAAGATGCATTGATTGCATGGGTGATTACTTCGATTTTTTACAAATAAAAAATACATGAAAAAAATTCGTTTACATTTTTTCATACAAAATGGCAATATCATAGGTTTAGTTTCGACAATTACGACGACATTATAGTTTCGCTTTGTCCATCCGTCTGTATGTCTGTCCGCGCTTCTAACTTCTGTAATTATGAATATAAATGGATGAAATTTGGTATAGTTATAGATTGTGTATACAGGGTGACCTGAAATTCGATACATTCCTTTGAAAGACAGAAAGTAGACCTCATTTACAGTAATATTTTTCATGGCATCCCCTATCCGAAAGTTGATATTTACAAAGTTATTGAAATTTCAAAAATTTTTTCTTTATTTTCGACTTTTTAACTTTGACATGACGTATTTTTAAAAATGTTTGTCTTTTTAGTGATTTTTTTATCAATCAATGAGTCAATGAGTCAAATATTATTTTTAAGGAATAAATAGGGACAAACTAAGCGAGAATTTTTCATTATGAGACATGAAACAGAATTTTCTTTTAAGAAAAAGGCACATTTTTCTTAAAAACAGGTAATTTTCTTAAAAAAATGTATGATAAAATGCGTACCTTAAATAACTTTCTTACCTCATAAGCTTCCAAAAAAAGGTACAAATATGTACATAAAAATATGAACATGTAATAATGTAATAAAGTACATTTTCCCGCGATAAAAAGAAGCATATTTTGTTCTCCGTGGTGTATTTTATATCTGTGCCAAATGTCATCAAGATCGGTCCAGTAGTTTCTCAGCCTATTCAATGCCAATTCAATAAACATAATATCTACTTGAACAGGCGAATCTTCAGTAATGATAATATTAGTTACCAACTTACCATAGTAAATGTAAGACAGTTGACATTTACTAGTAATACCTAGACACTAGACCAGTGGCGAGGCGTGAGATCCCCCGAGTAGGAAGCCGCGTAAGCAAATATCTGTTGTAATACAAAACAACGATACTGTGTTTATATTGCGCTTAGCGGCATATGAAGCATACCCACTTATTACTCTTTGAAATAATGAAAGTCTTATGTTTTTGTAACTTTTAATTCTATCCAAATACGGTTCATTTTTATCCATACAAGCCGGCAAATTGATAGCTACTTTTTAACCGACTACAAAAAAGGAGGCGGTTAATACGTTCGACTGTTTATATATGTATATTGTATATTTATAAGGTTCGCCTAAACCTGCCTAAACGTCTTTACATAATCAGTAGATCATATGCCCAAAATATCCGTAATTGATTTTACCTATCCTTATTTATTTTTTTGTATGTTCAACGATAACTCTGTTGTCTGTTGACCGATTTACCGAAGTGGTGACCTGATGATGGGATCCATAAGGAAGCGCCCATTTTTGAAATTTATATGGATAAATTTCGAGGAGTTCCCTCGAATTCGTTCTTCATTATTTTGAAGTCGGTACCAACTCAAACGTGAGCTCTATAAAATAATGATTTATCAGGATATGTTTGGGCTGGTACCGACTTCAAATTAATGAAGACTGTGTAGAGAAATAGTTAAAAAATTTGCCGAATTTAAAAGGGGTATTATTTATAAAGATTCATTTCATACTTTTATGTGTATTTTTATTTTGGAAGTCGGGTTTTGGTTTTGAAATAATAATTATTTATTAATCCCGGCGCATCTCGTGCGTTCAATGGTATTGCTTCGTCAAAAGGTGTTAAGTGCTACTGATAACGCAATGTTTTGCGTGCATTGGGCACCAATTATTATTATGTTTTAGCGCTGTACCTATTTTAAAAATAAATATGTATTATAAATAAGCAATTTTCATAAGAGCAGCGGGCTTGTATGGACGCCTCGCTTGTGATACCTACATCAAATATTTGTATGAAAAACTATAACCCGACAACATAAATTCTATAGCCTATGTTACCCGGGCAATTATGTATTATAAATCTATATTCTATTGACATCTGACACCTTACTCATTAAAATCATATGAATAGTTTAGACGCTTCGCTGAAACAAACATACATACATCCAACTACTATAATTATAAGGTAAAAGTTTTGTGAGGGATGGATGGATATTTTTTTTAACTCTTTCATGATCATCTATTACATAATAATGAATGAAAAAAATAACGAAAGTCGCTGGAACAAACTCATGCCCCACTCGCCGCGCGCACCCTCCGCATACGACTAGCCACGAGCCGCGAGTTGTCAATCGTGTAAGTCTATCGAATGACGGTCCTTTAGGGGCTCCGTATACGGTCCGGTTATCCTTCAATTCGGCCTGAACGGATGCAAAATCGTATCGACTGTGTGCAATTTCGAAATCGCATCAGTCGGCTGAATGGACTGAAGCGTTCGTTCCAGTATTGTCAGCTCTATTATTGTGATACTACTAAACTCTTTCACTACTTAACAGATTTCGATGAAATTTGGGATGGTACTAGTTTAGACTCTGTACATAGGCTACTTTTTATCACTAAAAAATACAGTATTCCCGTGGTATACTGTATTTACGCGGGCGGAGCCGCGGGCTAGGACAAACATACATGGACTGCCAAAATCATTACCCTTCCTTTTGGCTTCGCCGTCGGTTAAAAGTAGCGCATAGATAGTATTAGGTTCTGTATATGAAGTGCTTTCATCCATTCTGTCGATCGAGTGACGTTGTACAAGGTCAGCTATTGTCAACCGACAGCCTCCGGATGCGGAGCTGGAGACAATACTGTGAACTAGATAATGACAGTGAAGAGGGAATCATGTGGATCGTTTTCTATTGTCGTAAGCTCATTACGTGTTCAACCTCAGTAGCTCAGTAGTTAGCGCGTTGACGCTTAAGTTGGAGCTCTAAAAGTTTTCTATGTTCCTGGGTCACGGATGTGTATAATAAAATAAAAATCTAAAATATATGTGTAGTATTGGCGATAAAACCTAAAATCACTGGAGTATAAACTGTAAAATTGATTTATTGACAAGGATAAGTAGGTACCGGACGTTAAGTAGGAATCTGAAAAATATTCACTAGTAACTGATCTAAAGCTGAAACCTCTAAACTCAATTATGATTACACTGCAGTTGTGCACATAGGTGTTGCCACCCCAAGTAAGTAGTAGTAAGTATAATTATACTAATTAAATTTACATTGCGCTCTCTATGGCGCTGAGGGCATTAACCTGACAGAAAGAGAAGATTCAAAGAGGAAGCAAAAGCTTTGTCTAAATAACATCAAAAAAGCAGCGGTGTGAGGTCAATGACCTTAACAGTGCCGTAGAGAGTCAAGGTAATGTAATAATATTTAGTATATTTTTTTTTTGAATTTTTCAATTATTTATCAGCCTAAACGTCTTGACAACTAAGCATCATATGCCCAAAATATCCGTTATTGATTTTAAACATCCTTATAAATATAATCTTTGTGCTGTTAAAAACGAGTGCAGAATTTAATGAAAAAAAAATTTTAAATGTGATTTTTTTTTCAGAGTGCAGGCAAAGTTAAAAAAAAACTTTGATATAACCAGCTCCAGTAATAGAACCCAAGTGAATGAAGTGAATAATACCCGAGAACAATGGAGAATGTAGTTTGCTCTAAGCAGTCAATAAAATAGCTTCTCTATGACAAAATACAAAAGGCTGTTTTAAAATTACAGCTTAAAGCATCATGAAAAGGGTAATTGAGAATTTGAGCGCAAGATTTAAGGTATATTCGAGTATAACCGATACAAAAGAATCTGGTAGGCGCGTACAGAAGCTTTTTAAACCTATAGTCGGTGACCGAACCGTGAAAGTAAATACAATCAACTGTCATTAATTCAAACATGCAATAATTCGAACCTCCACATAACAATATGTTACAAGTTTACTTATTTTTTCGTTACTTTTGTAGAAAGCTTTCGAAGTAATTTCCACACACATTATCCATACAAAGTTCCATCTTTCTATCACTAACCGTTTGGATGGTAAACCGAAGACGGACGGACGATGATTAAACCGACCGATGATAAGGGTTCCGAGACGTGGACTACGGAACCCTAAAAATATTGAGTATGGCTGGTCTGGAGTAATCACTAATATACTAGGTAACACCCGAGTGTACCAAGTTGTTACGAACAAAGTAATACAATACGGCCAGTTTTCGCGCGCCAATAAACAATTATGTAATATCGGTGTAATTATTAGGTAGTACTTGTGAAAACTCTAATTAAATCTTTCGAGAATATTCGTACTATCGGATAAGTTGCCGCTCGACCAGGCATAAGATGAAAATCGCTTAACAGCGCCGATGAATGTGTGTATATTATTTATAGACTAGAGGTTGCCCGCGACTTCATGCACTCAAAAGTAAATCCCGCAGAAACCGTACATTTTTTCCTTCCCCGTAGTCTACTCTATATTTGTGCCAAATTTCGTCAAAATCGATCCAGTAGTTTCGGAGCCTATTCAATGCAAAGAAACAAACAAACTTTCCGCTTCATGACATTAGTATAGAAGTATAGATTAATATGAAGAAAGAAGAATAAACACACTATTCATTAATAGTACATAATAAAATTCAAATTAAAGTCCGAAAGATGAACAGTTCATATTGTCAACTCCTTCGTTAACTGGCGCCATCTGGTTGCGATTCAAAGAAACAACTGCTAAGACTACATTAAAATGGAGAATATTACATTTCGCCGAAACAAATTGAGAGCTAATTCAGAGCCGAATATTGCAGTAATGTCGGATGATGAATTGATGATGAAATGATTTTTGACACTCCGATGTAAAATATTATTTATTTACAACTTACAACAATTATGTCATTATCTAGCCAGCCCGTTAGTACGCAAATTGGTATAACATATATACAGTACATATATACATGGCAATACTTAAATAATACCACATTAAAGAGTTACAATTAGAAGAACTTACCAGCGCACACGAAGTAGCACAACACAATCGCGACGTTACATCATTAAAACGAGAATTAGACTGCAAAAATGAAACTATATCTGTTTTATAAAAGTTATCGGATGACACCACACAGGTACCGCGCACTCCATACTCTAACGTTCTCAACGCCTGACACCAAGAAATAAGAAGAAACGACAATATCCTTATATATCCTTTTTACACATTGCAATTCACCAGTACGAGTATCACAAAATCACAGGGGTGTTTGTAATTTGCAAAATCGTGGAACAAATAATATTACACTTAATCTGGAAAGTCCAAAACGTGACCGACAAATGAATAGCAAGTTGTGTCAAACGTCACAAATGGTAGCGTCAAGTGATAAAATTGTGGGTAGTCTGTAGAAAAACAACATCTTCATTCTGGGTGACCGACAATTGATAAATCTGCCTGTCAAAATGTCTCGGTCGAGACTCGTGGAAGGATGTGTCATAAATAGGGCATGCCATATCGGACGGTTTCCAATGCCGATATTGAGTTTCGATATTGGATGTCAATATCGGAATTGAACAAAACATTTACAAAGCCAATATGCGTCATACATGTGGATTGCCTCTGATAAAATACATATTTAAAAATCAAATTATTTCAATTTGGTACCTAACCGAGTAGTATTATAACTTGAAATTTTAGTTTTCTTTGGGAATTTTTTATTTATTTTTATTTTTATTAATAAGATTTACCAACGACAGCTAACACTAGTTACATTTTTATATAAATTCTATTACATTGATGTTGGACGTGTCTCAATCACTTAAAGGTAAATACAGCATGCACTAACCAAACAACAAAAATGTCACAATCATTTGCTGTTCATATGTTTCTTAAAAATAACAAGTTAGTTCTACTTCCAATCAATATACTGATTACAGCAACATATTCAGATAAAAAATAATTACCAGGAAAAAAAAAAGAATATTATATTTTACTGCTTTGTGTGGTTTGAGATGTTAAGTGTGTGGTGCGTAGTGCGTGTTTGTATGATGACTGATATACAATGGTGCAAGTGTGCGAAAGTGTTTGGTGTTAGCTTGCGTACGCCTTAGCCATATAGTCAAGCACTGTTTTTTTGACCTTATTAAGAGGTTCCGACCAAATGTCTACTAGGTCACTAGCATCATTCACAGCCTTACACACTCTTACACATGGGGAAGTTCACACCGAGCACAGTTCCCGCAGTGGCGGGCAGAGCGGGGTGATCGGGTAACGCGGAATTCTTCTAGGAGCCCGGAAATTAAAACACGCTAGTGTTTGTGCATAGTATATTTCATTATTTAAAATTTTGTTCCAAAAACTGTGTCATTTATGCGCCTCCTGTCTTCTAGAGAAATCATCTTAAAATGGGCTAATTTACTTTTGTAGGATATCAATGTTTTTGCGTTACCCGTAGAATAAGCCAGATGCTAAAGAAAACGTTTTGTATACGTTCTATACGTAAGTAATGAGTGGCAAAATGCGGACGCCAAACCACGCTATTGAATTCAATTAACTAATTTATGTAACTAATATTTCAAAATCAACATAATATGTAATTAATATTTCACATTTACAATTTAAAAATAAAAGAAAAATAAAATAAAAATCAATAACTTTTACTAATAAATTTGTAATTTCCAACAAGATCCTAGAAAAAAAAAACTCATCACGCACAAATTTTTCACGATAAGTAACAAAAACTTAATTCATTTTCATTACATGAGGGTCCAGTGGCGCTGTTACATTCAATTTTTGAATATAAAAAAATCGAATTACTTAGAAACAATTTGAAAATAAAACAAATATTTCGGTTTTTTCAATTTTCAGTCATAAAACAGTAGATATACTTTAGGAAATATATTCTTTTTTTTTATTGGGTATTATAGCCAATTTATATAGCCAAGAAGTTTTTTTCGGGCGCATCTACGAAGACATGCACAGGTAAATATGCTTGCTTAGGAGAATTAGCAACGATGCTTCAGGCTGAGATCTTCTCTATTATTGGTTGTTCACAAGAGAGTCTAGAGATGGCCCTAGTGTATAAAAACCTCCTAATCTTCTCTGAGAGTCAGGCTGCGCTGAAAGCATTGACTGCATTAGAAATTTCATCTAAATTAGTTTTATATTATGTTGAGACGCTAAACAAGCTAGGACATGACAACGGTATTCGTGTGGTATGGGTTCCAGCTGCCCTATTATGAACTTCAACTGACAAGTAGGAATGGGCTTCATTTTGACGTTTAAACTTTTTAAAACACAATTTAAAAAGTTAAAATGACAAAATTTTTACATAAGAACTTTTTAAATTGTGTTTTAAAAAGTTCAAACATCAAAATGAATCCCACTTCCACTTGTCAGTTGAAGTTCATAATAGGGCAGCAGGCCATAGCAACATCCCCGGCAATGAAACCGCGGATGAGCTGACTAGGCTGGGGGCCGATAGTCCGGCCCAGATCCGTTCTGTGGAATATTTCCCAGCATTATCAAGGCACTAGGAATCCTCACCAGAACTCTAACAGGGAACTGCAAACTCCACAAACACCTCAACAAAATAGGCGTTAGTGATACAACGACTTGTAGATTCTGCGAGGAATAGAATGAGACGCCTCTACCACCTTCTCTTTGACTGTCCAGTAAGCAGCAGCAGCGCAGCACCAACCCCAGCCAAATCATTCAGTTTATGAGCAGCATAGGGCTGGGGACGGTACTATAATGCGAAGGAGTCACAATAGATCCACTTGGGAAGCGTAGTGACGTCAGGGCTCGGATATGATCTGCCTTTGATTGTAATAAAAAAAAACTTTTTTCCACGAGACTCACAAAAGTGCTTCAAACAATCCGCAATATCTTTGAAAATTTTGATTTTAGTATACTATTCCTTTTGTATACTGCCTTATTTTTCAGATCACTATTTATTTATGTAATAAAAAAAATACAGGAAAATACCGTATTGTTGTAATAAGAACTACTGCACGATTGTCGAAATCAACTTATTCATTTCCAGTAATAATTTTATAGTAATAAATAAAGAAACATTCCTCTAGTTAGTAGTTCTAGATTGATTTTTTAATAAGAAAAGAATATTCCTTTTGAAATTTTACTTTTAATTTCACAGAAATTGAATTTATTTTGAAGCACGTAACAACAGTGCAGCGTGGCCATTTCACACGTTTCGTGATTTGTACAAATAAATAAAATTGAAGAGTCTGTTTGTAATTTCAATTTATCAGCGTTGCACTTAACACGGTATCTTGACCAAAAAAACTATTTTTAAAATTGTTGTCTGTCTGTCGGTCTGTCTGTTTTGTTCCGACTAGTCACTGAAAATGCCGTACGGATTTTGACCGGACTTTCACTGGCAGATAGCTGTATAATATTACAAGCTTTATTATGTTATAAGGAATGACTTGGACTACTTTTATCTCAGGGTTCCGTTCAAAAAAAATATTTTCTAATTTATTTATTTCGGTAACGTATCCGGGTATTTATGAACGCACAGGGCAAACCCTTAAAGCTGGAAGTTTGAAATTTTGCACACGCATTTCTCATATGACGTAGGTATCCACTGAAGGATTTTTCAAAATTCAACCCCCCAGGGGGTAAAATAGGAGATTTATGTTTGTATGAAACTTTTTATTTCTTGGACATATTTGCATGAAATTTTGTATGAATTGAGTACGGAAAAATACATATATGGTAAATGAGTTACGTATTTCAGCGTTCTCGAAAATTCAGCCCCTGGGTATGTAAAATAGGGAATGCAACTTTAAAACCTAATTTCACGCGGGCGAAGACGCGGGCAAAGAATACTAGTAGATATATAATTATTGAGTATACATACGAGAGGCACAAATATATTATAGTAGGACGGTGAAGGACAGATGCTTTTTATCGCGGCAAAATGTACGTTTCCCGCGGTATTTCCTTTTGCGCACATGAAGTCGCAGGCAACATCTACAATTTGTATAATCATTTAATATTTAGTCCACTAACTTCCCACTAGCTTCATTATCTCCACATCTCCACAGAATTAAACTCCTAGCATGAAAAAATAAAACAACAAGAACAACAACATTACTGACCAAGATCATAAAAATATTTTTAAATTTAATTAAATAAATAAAATGCCGATCACAATAATGAGCGTCATAATGAAGTTACCTCAATAATTTAATGACGAGTTAAACTCACGACCTTACGGTAACCTCACTGAGCGTTGAAAAATGACATTAATTCATTACATCATACATTACAATAAATCACAGTATCGCCCGCCAACCACTGTAAGTTTAACAGTGGTTGTCTTTTTTTATGAACTGGATGAGAAAAAGAGCAGACGGATCGCCCGATGGCAGTTATAAGCGTTAGCTACTGCCGTGCACCGCCGCCCATAGACATTCGTAATACCAGAGGGGTTACAAGTGCGTTCCCGGTCCTTGAAATCCTCAACCATCCTTGGTGGTCTACGATTTTATCGTTTTCAAATTCAAGTCAAATTAAATACGATGACAAAGGATCATAACAATCGATATAGTAGTTTCCGAGTTACCGGGCTAACGTAATAAATTAAACTTTATAGACTTAAAATGAAGTAAAAAATGAAGTAACAGATACGCTAATGAAGGATCAAAAATCACTTGGCAGACCAAGACAGCATGATGGATTAGCGTATCCATTGCTTATATATTTTTATTAATAAGAGCTAACATGCTGTATTTATTGACATACAATGTATATCCTATTACTATTAGAAATGTAAAAGTTTGTGAGGATGGATGTTTGTTACTCTTTCACGCAAAAACTATTGTACGGATTTAGATGAAATTTGTTATGGTAGTAGTTTAGGCTCTGGATTAAAACATAGGCTAATTTTTATCCCGAAAAAGTACGGTGTTCCCGTGGGATACTGTATTTAAACGGGCGGAGCCGCGGGCATCAGCTAGTTCAACATAACCGTTTGAAACTAATTTATTTCGACATAATAATTACGTAATTAAATCAACACTATCTAGTTTCACAGACAAATCTCTACAATATTTACTAAATTATTTTTTAAACTGTTCCTCAATTTGATACACATTTACTATACTCTACATTTACTATACTCTACATTTACTATAATCTTCCACTATACATAATTTGAAACAAGTATTAAACGTAAACGTACCCTCACGTGCGCAGGGGGTAAGCACTTTATGTAGTAAGTAGTATCTGCAGGACGGGCGGCGCGCACCGCGGCCTGGGCTATACTAGGCTTCCCGCCCAAAGCGCTGGGTTGCGGAGCTTACATGCGATATATATAAAACAACTTGAGTGGTTAAGTTTAATATTTTATCTACACTTCTATACTGATATTATAAAGAGGAAAGATTTGATTCTTTGTCAATATGTTTGCATTGAAATTTTAATAGACTCGGAAATTACTGGACCTATTTTGATGAAATTTGGCACAGAAATTAAGCAGACTATAGGCTACTTTTTACTGCAGCAAAACGTACGGTACTGGCGGAGTCTTCTTTTGCGTAAGTGGCGGGCAACATATAGTCAAGTAGTTAATAAAAGTGAGACTTTAGCAAATTTTAAACTCCACCCGCGTAAATATAGTATCGGGTATCCCACGAGAATACTGTACTTTTTCGAGATAAAAAGTAGCCTATTTTTTAATCCAGAGCCTAAACTACTACCATACCAAATTTCATCTAAATCCGTTAAGTAGTTTTTGCGTGAAAGAGTAACAAACATCCATCCATTCTCACAAACTTTCACATTTATAATAATAATAGGATATAGGATTTTTTTTTAATATGTAGGTAACTGGTAAGTTAAACGATTTGTGTTAATAATTAAAGGACGTGATTTTATTTATTTAAAAGTACTATAAAATGTATATAAATAATTGTGAATTATGATAACCTCTTCTAGTGAATTAATAATATTCATTTACAAGTTCCCTAATTTTCCGTGGCCCAGGCGTAAAAAAGTATCCATTAGGTAAGTTTTGATTAGGCACCTAATATTAATAGGATATGGATAAAGTAAACACGGTATGCATAAATATCATCGTTGTCCTTCCACTCGAAGGTCGAGGTCCTGGGGATGCCGAGGTCACCGAGACCTGTTCACTCCCTCAGGGCTTACACCCTTATCGGTGCGAGCCGTATCAGATTGCTACCTCGACGTGAGTTGGTATATTTTTGTGAGTTGTGTGTTATCCCTATAGGACAGGCTTCGTTTAGTTTAGTTTATTCTGTAATAGTAATATATCTATTCTTTTCACAATAAACTGACATTTAACGCAAAATATCCCGTAGAAAAAAAAAGTATCGCCTTTGTAAATGTTTTTATGGAAAATAAACTATTTGTATTTATAAGTAAATAACGGACCCGACAGACGCTGTCCTGTATAAGTGTACACACGTCTTAAATGCAAAAATTTCATGATTATCTGTCAAAATAAAAATAATTCTAGATGCAATCAACCCAAATTATCATATTATTATATATCGTGCGATGGCTATTTATTTTCTCGTGTTAAGTTCATTGAAGGTAAGTAAAGTATGTCAAGATTGACCATACAACATAACTAATATCCATAAATATAATCATTAAGTATTGCATGTTCAAAGTACTGACCTAGGCAGGCGCACCAGGTCACACCCAGGAGTACGAACCTAGCTCTAACAAGCTCGAAGTAATAACATTCAATTCTGCACATAACGGTTTAGTACCTGGGTAACTGGGCAGTTCTGATAAATATTTAAAAAAAACACATTTATCTGATCGTGATTAGTACCCAGCACATTCAGAATTTTCGAACAAAGCAAAAATTATACTTACGCATACCCAACTGCCAATCGGTTATCGGACTCACATAATAGAGTCAAAGTTATTGATATATTGTTGCACTAAGAAAGGAAAAACATGTAGCTGAAAAATGCGCAGTTTCCTAGAGATAAGGCCTAGCTAAATCGATTTTTCTTCCCCAAAACTCCCTGCATACCTACTAAATTTCAAAGTAATACTTGCTGCCGTTTTCGAGAAACCGATTATATATATATACAACATTGTCACGTTTAAATTATAAGATGTAAGGTTCCATTTATTACTCTTTTTTAGTCCAGACTATTTGAAACTGTATAGTTTTTCTTTACAGTTATCGATCCATACAGTTTTTGTCCAGTCCATTCAAAACTGCACAGTTTTCTGGACACTTTTTTACGAGTCTATTTTCTGCTGCACAGTTTAAAATAATTACGTGATTCGATGCGATTGTGATATCAACTCACGTGAAAAAATAATTTTAATTCGACATGGCATGTTATGTTTGATAGCCGACATATTGTAATTATGATAGCGATCTCTCGCTAGTCGCTGCGTTAAAATTTACGTAGTAACCCCACAAGTAGGTGCAGCGAATTTCTTTGAAATCTGAGGTGATTCAAAATCGTTGTCAAAATTTCTATTTTATATTAATATTATAAATGTGAAAGTTTGTGAGGATGGATGTATGGATGGGTGGATGGATGAATGGGTGGATGGATGGATGTTTGTTACTCTTTCACGCAAAAACTACTGAACGTATTTTGATGAAATTTGATATGGTAGTAGTTTAGGCTCTGGATTAAACATAGCCTACTTTTTATCCCGGAAAAGTACAGTATTCCCTCAGGATACCCGATAGTATATTTATGCAGGCGGAGCCGCGGGAAACAGCTAGTAGCTTTATATAATAAATAACTTGCTTTTACTCGCGGCTCCACCTGCGTAAATACGGTATCCGGTGGGAATACTTTTTAGGGATAAAAAGTAGTCTATGAATTAATCCAGAAGCTAAAACTACTACCATACCAAATTTCATCAAAATCCGTTCAGTAGTTTTTGCGTGAAAGAGTAACATACATCCATCCATCTATACAATCCATCCATCCATTCATCCTCACAAACTTTTACATTTATAATAGTTAGTAGTTTTGGAAAATCAATCTAGTAATGAAACGAATATTCGCCGCTCTAGGCCTCACACTATTGCAGGCCACAGCTGAGGTCAAACCTCTTTTAAAATATCAGTTCTGAGATGAATCAGCTGATAGAGTTAGGTCAATGACCGAAGATTCGTTTCATTACTAGATATAATTTTATTTTCAACTTAAACACTTTTTTCTGCCTAAGCGCCTCAACGTTAGCAGGAAATGCCTAACCAGGTTTACTGCTTTTACTGCCACAGTTTTAAAAAATCAATTACAGAAAATGCCTAGTTAGCTAGGCATTTTCTGTAATTGATTTTTTAAAACTTTATATAATTACCTAATTTATTAGATTCTATCAAGAGTATCAAGCTGTAAAGTTTTTACCTAGAGCCTACCTTTTAAGAGTAGGCACTTACTAATAAGTACTTGTGTTTAAATTATGTGAAATTCACCTTCTTCTATAATCTACAAAATATAATATTATAACCTACATATAAAATGCATTATAGTATAGTAAATAATCAGTACCTAAGTATAGAAATACGATGACTCATAAGATCACTAAAAAGTATGACTAATATAGAAGTAGTGCAATAATAATAGAATATATCTTATTGTAATACATAACGTACCTCCCACATTTACATATAATGCTGTTTGTTTTCGAATAGCACTGAGCACGTGACGTATAAGTGTTGGTATGTAACTACACACAGTTTCGTTGACATAACGAACTTGATGCTCCGGGGTCGGCGCGGAACGCGCGCTGACTTTTGCAACCTGTGCGCCTGGCGAGAACATTTGACAGCGGCGTAAACGTTACTTTATCGAATGAGAATTGTATGAGAATCTGACAAAATTATGAGCGATACAAATTTGAAATTTCACTCGAAAACGTTACGTTTACGCCGCTGTCACATGTTTACGCCGCTGTCACATGTTCCCGCCAGGTCCCCTGCATGGTGGTGTGGGATGAAAGATGGAACGCACGAGTTTCTTACGCCGGTTCTACTCGCCGGGCTAGCTTCCGAACTGGTGCTTGGCATCGTGTAGACCGACGATTAGAAAGTGTATAAAAATACCAACTTTGAATAAAAAAAATTGACGTTGACTTTGACCTTGCACTGTATTGCTGACACTGTTGCTTGTGTGGTGGTGGTGTTTGCACAATCTTGTTATTGAGTGTACGCATAAGCAGTGTGGGTGTGGAGGAGGAGGTGCTTTACACATGCATTATACATACGTGCAGATGACATTTAAATTGGAAGCATTATGCGTTCTATTGAGCTTTTAATTTACCTTTAAGTTAAATTGGATCTGAACAGCGCATACTACGTGACCAGATTATTATGCTTTGGAAATGTATGACTAATATTAATAAGAGGAAAGATTTGAGAGTTTGTATGTTTGTTTGTATGCATTGAATAGGCTCCGAAATTCAGGATCGATTTTGATGAAATTTGACACATATATAGGGAAGACTGCGAGGGAGGACATAGGCTGCTTTTTATCGCGGCTAAATGTACGGTTCCAGCGAGATTTCCTTTTGCGCGCACGAAGTCGTCGGCAAGATCTAGTGATCAGGCAGAGTACCTAGAAGGCTCAAAGAGTTCCTCGCTAGATTGCGATACTTATTCTCTGGGCCAGGTAGGTGCCGGCTCTGGGGTCTCGGGTGGCCTGATGAATGAGTTTTTTGGAGATTTCTCTGAAAAGTTTGTGCGCACCCAGACCCCCATGTGCCTAGGGTTTCAACCCCAAACGGTTCAAATATGAGATCCCCACTAAGGTTCTCATATTTGCGCCGCTTGAGGTTTTCTGCCTGATTGGCGGCCGCACCTGCAGAACTCGAGGTGCCCTGGACATGGGACGGAGCAAGTGTATCGACGCAAGTAGCGTCCCATACAAGAGCCCGTCCCACTCTCCAAGGGACCAGAGTATCGTCTGGTCTCCTGCCATCGTCGCGCGCCAAACCAGAGGGTTCCAGCACAGCTGGCACTCCGGCGGTAACAAGCGCCCGACGGATGAGATCGTTCAGGCAGTGATGTCGGGAGATGCGGCCGGCGCTTCGTTGACAGGATAGCCCGTGGTGTCCGAGGCTGTCCGTCCACGTTTGCGCCACAAACACAGCGATGGGGGACGACGTGGGGGGTGCCAAGACGCAGGGAAGTGGCTAACCGGAAAGCTGTTCGATCCAGCAATGTGCCCGTATTGGATGACGGTAATGCTTGTAGCCAATGGCCCGACTCCCACTTCTCCGCAGCTAACAGTCGAGCCTGCTCCACAGGACGGGAGGACGTATTAATAAGATTATTCCGTACCAGTCTGCAGAGTGGCTCGTCCCAGAGCCTTTGTGAAAAAGTATTGTCAGGCAATTCGCTACAAGCACTAGTTACGCTCCAGGCGTCCTTGGCCTCGTCTAGAAAGGGAAGAAATTGAAGAAGATCTAGTAGGTACCTACATAATATTTTTTATTTCAACATTTAGTCCTTGACAATTTTTTATTGTGTTTCGTGACCAACCAGTGACCGACCAGTGACCGACCACGTGGCACTTTGTTCGTGACGGTCACGAGGCCCGCCACGCAGAAGTCGAATGCCAACAAATCGTGGAAGGAAATGTAAAGGGGTTATGTAGTTGGGAAATACATAACAGTTTTAATAAAATCGTCTAAATTAAATATACTGGGGGCATTGCCGACCGGAGTGCCGACTGCTGGCACAGAGTAGATAGTATAATACGTAAAGACTTGTACACCCGTATCATTGGCTGTTTCCTCATATCCACCTCGACTCAACCTCATCTGAGGTATCCCTAAGAAGTTCCTCGAATTTGGTATTCTTAAACGTAGTTTCTACCTCAGCTGTTTGCTCCTTCAGTAAGGTTGAGTGGAGGTATGACGTTATAGATAATCATAGTTTTTTTTTACGTCAACACCGATAGTTACCATTAAAATAACCGATCATCATTCTGCCAAATTCGATCCGAATTTAGCAGAATGATGCTATAACCCTTCGTTTAAGAAAAAGACATTTCAAATTTAACATAAGTGTCATTGTCAATGAGGGTTTTGATATTTTTTCTGTCGCTAGGGGGCAGACCCAACTTACACAAAGCGTCATCTGGTGGCGTAAGTGGTATCAAAAACTTTCAACAATTTTCGATTATTTTTCTGTCACCAGGCGCGTTTGGTAGCACGACGGTCCTCGTCGTGTCAAAAAGCTGTCATATGTCACGAATTTAAATACCTTCATTGTGTTGTATGTGAAGTGTGAACTTAACTTGTATTGTCATGTTGAAATTTTCGTTGATATTTTCACGTATTTTTGTATAGGTAATCCAGAGACTCCAAAAAATCCTCCATGCTTCTCTTAAAATAAGTATCCCTCTGTAATTGCGTAATTGCTTCAAATAATTCCAGTCTGTTTATAAATATAATTGATATAAATGTCGGAAATAGACCCTCGAGAGAGCCTCAAGGTACGTCCTGAGGTACCTTAAGTTTGACAGTTGATTCCTCGACTCGCGTAAGGAAATTCCTCAAGTCGAGAACATTTTGTTGAACTAATGATACAATTTTCGTGCATTGAGGTTGAGTCGAGTGGAGGAAATCTCGAGGAAACAACTAATGATACGGGTGACAGAGTCTAAACATTATAAATCGATCCAAATTTAAAATTTTGACGTCCGCTTCAACGGCCCACGATTTTTTCACATAATCGTGGACACACTGTATGCTTGTAGTAGCGAATGAATATCAATTTAAATTCAATAATAATTACGCCTGGTGCGGTAAATGTAGCGTAGAGGGTTATGGTGTGACGTCACCGACTCCTAAATGCGGAAGGCCACTTTAAAATTATAATAATATATTGGAAATTTATTGACGTATCTAAATAATTCGTGCACGAATATTTTTTATTTTCTACAGAAAATACAGAAAGCTTGCATTTAAAAATTCTCCAATTTGAGCAATAATCAAAATTTTATAGTAAAAGCTATAACGAGTCGTATTATTTTGTGCCATTTGGTTAGTAAGAGTATCACGTTTTGTTCTGCACCAACGAGAAGACACGTCAAATACATAGGAGAAATACTAGCTGTAAGTATGTGCAAAACGCTCAGCCTCAGCGGTAAACGCGAATTGCAGTACACGAGATTACAGCTTGACCACCGCCGCGCCGGAAGTGGCAATCCCCCCCCCCCCCTTCTGCATACCGGCCCTCCCCCCGGTGAGAATTGCGCAGAAAACGAGCGATCTGGCGATTTGGTCGTAAACGATGCAACGTTATGGTTAAGGGCTAGTAGGCTATAAATATATAGGCTTAAAAGTCGCTTTTCATCAGGCGGTCCGTTTGCTCGTTTGTCCCCCATTTTTATAAAACCCCGTTCGAACTCTGGTAAAAATATTTTACCGGGGTTCGAACCCACCACATCCCGAATTTCCGAACATCGCAAAAATTAATACCAAACTGCCAATCGGACTGACATTATAAATTATTGATATATTGTTGCATGACGAAAGAAAATATATATATAGTTAATATAACTTAAAAATGTATAGTTTAACAGGGATAAATCACGGAAAACCTAGCTAGACCGATTTTTCTCCCCGAAAACTCCCTTCATGTAAATACTTGCAGCCGTTGCCGAGATTACGATTATATATATACAAGATTGTCTCGTTTAAAGTATTCCATAATATTAATTTGTAACATAAATAACCTAAGCTAACCAAGAGCATGTCACGACATGTCAGGAGGGTTCCGTAACTATCCACGAGCAATAGGTTTTCTTTGAATTACTTCAAAAGTTATTGCCCGATTTCGCTCAAAATAATTTTTCTACAGAGTTTTTAGCATGACATATCAGCATGAAAACTTACAAGTTTCTATCTCTTATAGTTTAGAAATGACAGGGGGGGGGGGGGGGGACCAACTTGTCAACCACTCTGGAGGCCGATTACTCGACAATGGTTGACTTTGTAAAAAGTCATGTATGAAACCTTGCCTTCTTTTTAAAAGACCTATTCAACGACATCCCACACAATGGGGTAGAATTAAAAAATATTTTTCATGCCCACTTCACACGTACGGACAGCTGCCCCTTAAATATAAAATAAAATTATAATTATTTTATGATGCCAAAACCGATTTCTATACACAATCTATAATTACACCAAATTTCATCCATTTATATTCATAATTACAGAAGCTAGAAGCGCGGACAGACAGACAGACAGAACGAAACTATAAGGGTTCCTTATGTATAACGGAACCCTAAAAAATTAAAAAATAAAGATGAATATTACTTTAGGTGAAAATTTAAAAACATGACGCGTCGCGTAGCTTCGGTTCTGTGCCAGTGTGAGTTGAGACTAGGGGTTCCCCGCCCGGTTTCTGTTTCGCAAATCTGTAACACATATTATATAAGTAGTCAGTGCTGTGTGAAAATCAGCTAATTCTATGGACATAATAAAGAACCTTCTGGAACATCAAGTTTCATCCAGCTATTACCCAGTTAACTCAGGTTGCGCTAAGAATAGCCAAATTGTGAGTATCCGGTGCTATTCCTGGTCTCAGGCCCAGTACCGGATTAACTATATAGGCGGAGGCAGCAAGAGCTACGGGCCCCGCGCTCCAACGTCTGTCCGGCCGCATCGACCGCGGGAGCGTAAAAAATAATTTTCATATATAGTAATAACGGCGCTGAAAATAATAAAACTCCGCGCTAATGCCTAATACAATAATGCTGAAAATCGAACACAAGACAGCAATTAAGAACTTGACGCGTGTTAGTTCCATTTTCAGCTCTATTGTATTAACCCAATAGAACTGGAAATAGTTCTGAATACAATAAAAGTATCTAACTAGCTTTTTAACGTTCCATATTAGCAGAGGCGGTGCAAGGCATGGGCGGTGTGGGTGAGCACCTACGGCCTGGCAGTTCAAGCTTTTTTTTATTTTTTTTTCCATCCCCCTAACGTAATCAGGGCTTGTTATATATCTTTTATTTTCTTTCTCTTTTTAGTTCTATTTCTATTTTTTATAATAGTCTTATTTCTACTTTTTACAATTTTCTTATTATTAACTTTTATATTTACAGTGATTAGCTTCCTTACAATAGTAATACTGTCAATAAAGTACAATGTACTTGTCAGATATTTACTTTTCTAAAACGTCAAATAAATGTAAAGAGCAACTGCTCTTTATATTTATTTGACGATTGTAATTATTGACTTTTAACAACTGTTAAAAGTCAATAATTACAATAACACCGCTGATACAATAATAAAATGCAAAATAATAATAAAATACAATTAAAATTATAGTTTAAAATTAAAATGTCAATAAAACATAAATCAATTAATATAGAATAAAGTAAAAATACAGCACAACGTTCAACTATCCTAATATCACATGAAAAACCTACCGCTAAAGAAACCTAACACAAATTTTTATCACAGCAAAATATCACAATTTTTCTTATTTACTACACACACAATACTTTTACAAAAAGAGAGGAATATGTCCCTCTTCTTTCCCCCCAGGATGGCAGGCAAGTTCTCACCCGTCACCAATGTGCCCAATTTTTGCTCAATATCGTATCTATTGCTAGCAAAAATGGGGCACTCGAGTAACAGGTGAGGAACTGTCTCCTCAACTCCCGGCTGACATGAACACGACGGATCCTCCTTCAGCTTGAACCTGTTCAAGTAGAAGGCGAACCCGCCGTGTCCAGTCAGTATCTGTGTAGTGTAGTGTGTTATGTCTATTTTGTTGACTATCTTGTATGCAGCAGCAGCGCTTGGGAAAAAGAGCTTCGTGGTTCCGGCCGTCCCTCCCACTTCGTATCTCCTGTCCCATTCCTCAACCGTATCCTCTCTTAAGATACGCTTGACGAATGAAACAGGACACAGATCGTAGTCAGGCTTCCTTTTCAATCGCAGCGCGGCCTCCTTGGCTAATTCGTCAACCCTCTCATTCCCTCTCAACCCCGCGTGTGCCTTAATCCAAAACAGGGAGACCTCCCGCATCTGCGATGCAGCTTTTTGGAGGGCCTCCCTTGTTTGCACTGCCAGGGGATGAGGGGAACTAAGGGTGACTGCCTGGAGAGCCGATCTGGAATCGCTAAGGATACCGACCTTCGCCATGCCACTCTTGCAGGCTATACTTACTGCTCTCTGGAGCGCTAGAAGCTCGGCTTGGTAGACGGTACAATACGGCAGCAACGCAAGCTTGACGGCCTTCGTCTCGACCTCACCCTTCCATACGGAGAGTGCGGCTCCGACTCGACCCTCAATCTTGCTGCCGTCCGTATAGATCCTATGGACGTGGCTGTTAACCACGTCTGCATACGAGTCCTCGTCTACCAACCCGAACCTCAGCTCTACCTGTTCTGCCGGATGTGGGTCCTCGATCGCTGGAGCCATTCGCTCCACCTCCCTGTCTTTCAACGCCGGGTGCGGTACTCCCTTCTTGATCTCATAGAGCCTCGAAGCTTCGAGTATCCTGAGATCAAGAGGGAGTATCCCAGCCAACAGCATCGCAGAGTTCAGGGAGATGGTCCGATATGCTCTGCAAATCTTCTGGGCAAAACCCCGTTGGACGGAGTTGAGCCTTTTTTGGACCCCCATCTTTTCCACGGTGGGTGCCCACGCTGCTGATGCATACAAAACAGTCGGTTCCACTACCGCGGTATAAATAATTTTGACTATGCGGGGGTTAAGCCCCCATCCCACTCTTGCAGCTTTTGCCAGCTGCTTGTACCTTAATATAGCTTTGCTACATGCGTTGCTGACGTGGGTGTTGAACGTAAGTGCGCTGTCTATGGTTAAGCCCAATATTTTAATGTGATCGTAATATTTAAGGTCGACACCCCCCATCGAGAGTCTTGGCACGTCGTATTTCAACCTTCGCGTTGATAATAGAGCGCATGTTTTGTGGGGGGCAAACTTCAACTTGTTCGACTCCCCCAACTTACTTACTCTTTTCAGAACCTCATTTGCCTTTCGCTCTATTTCCAGAGCCGTTTCTCCATTAAACACTAATACTACGTCGTCGGCGAAAGCTTGGCTAAAGACATTCATCTCCTCTAACATCCATAGCAGGGGGTCCAACAAGAGGTCCCACAGGATTGGTCCGCCTATATACCCCTGCACGCACCCCTTGTTGGTCTCCCTGCTCACTTCCATACCCGCATACCTTACATTCACTTCTCTTTCACTCAAGTAGCTGCTGATCACCCGCCTCAGGTTCCCCGGACACCCAACCTCAGCTAACCTAACCTTTATGGCCGGCCACCAAGCACTATCGAAGGCCCCCTCTATGTCCAGCGACACCACGACAGAAATTTTCTTCTTCTCCCTCTGCTTTCTGACGTGGTTCACCAACCTATAGAGGGCGTCTTCGGTGCTCCTTTGGGGCATGAAGCCATATTGGTTAGGGCTAATCTTGGGCAGCAGGTAGAACCTAAGTCGGGCGACCAGCATTTTCTCGAAGATTTTGCCCAGAACAGGCAGGAGGCCGATCGGTCGATAGGCTTTTGGTACCCGGTACGATTCCTTGCCCGGCTTTCTTAGCACCACCACAGTCGCCCGCTTCCACTATTTTGGGAAGCAGGCGACGGTGAGGCACCTATTCAGCAGAGCAAGGAACCATTCCGGGTCACATTCTACAGCGTGTTGGCAGATGTCCGACGTGAGTCCATCCGCCCCAGGGGCCTTTTTGGGGTTGAAGGACCTTACGGCTCTCTTCAACTCCTCCATGATGAAAGGAGGGTCGTCCGAACCCGCCGGCGGTTCGGTGTCCAAGGACTCCGCCCGCCGGCGCGTCCGCCGATGTTCCTCACTTTCATCACGTTCCTGGTCCTCGGGGTAGAAGGTCTCCGCCAGCCATTCCGCGGAGCTTCGGGCGTCGAGGGTTTCACCGTCCCTCGTAAGGGGCAGATCCTCCTCCCTCCCTCTGACTCTGCTCAACACCCTGTAGATGCCTTCCCAGACCCCCTCCCTATCCTGTTTCCGGCAAAACTTCTTCCAACTCTCAGTCTGTGCATCTTTTACTGCCTTCTCATACTTCTCTTTCGCTTCCAGGTACAGTCCAACTACGCGGTCTCTGCGATCAGGCGCAGCGTTACGGATCCTGCGTTTCCTCGTGGCGACCTCCTTCTTCATCTGCGCGAGCTCATCATTCCACCACGACAAGGTGAATCTCTGTGTGTGTCTTTGGTCGGCATGGTGTCTCTGCATGTCTGTGTTATGACTTCCGTGTATCTGTCTATTGCTTCTTCTATTTGTTGTGTGCTGTGTATTGTATCCATGTCGTGTACAGTCAATTGTCTGTCCGACATCAGCTGGGTCAGTTTCTCACGAAACTGAGTCCAGTTTGCCTTCTGTGTGTTAAACATGCGTGTGGTACGTATTATGTTTGTGCCTGTGGATTTCTGTTGTCTGATGCCAAATGATATGCCGTTGTGGTCCGAGCTCGTCAGACCCTCATCAACTCTCCAGTCGCCCACTCGGTCCAGCAGGTCGTCGGAGCACGCTGTCACATCCACGTAACTGGAGTACCTTTTTCCCCCTCTGACGGTATCGAAAGTTGGGGTGTCTCCAGTGTTGAGTATATGTAGACCCATTGCTTCCAGTACAGCAGACACATCCCTTCCTCGCGGGTCTTCCGCGTCGCCACCCCACCACGGGCTTTTAGCGTTCGCGTCACCTCCCAGGACCATCTTATCCGATCCCAACTCTCTTCCTATCTGCATAAGATGGTCCAGGTAGGGCCCTACAGGCTTATCGGGCTCGAAGTAGAAGGACACTACAACCGTCTCCCAGGCTTTGGTTCGGAGGGTGGTCACAACTATGTTGTTGTTGCTGAGGCGTGTGTGTAGCTCGACGTCTAGAGTGTCGTCGAATACCACAACACACGCCTTGACAACACCGCCCCCTTCCCATCGCTCTGGTAGACCCTAACTCCGTTGTATGTCTTCATACTCCGCGCCCCACCTATGTAGGGCTCTTGAAGCAACGCTACGCTAGCCTTACGCTTGGTGGCCTCGAGTAATAACTCCCTTGTGGCGATTTGGCTCCGCTGAAGGTTGGCCTGCAATATTCGGTACTGGAAGTACTCACCGGGGACAACCTCAGCAATACGACACCGCCGATCTAGCCAGAGCGTCCCACCTCTTTCTCTCTGCACACTCTCTATCAAGGGCACTGTGCTCCGCGCTACCTCTCTTGGCCTTAGTGCAATTTATGCACTGAGGCACTTCTCTCTGCAGCCACTTTTCGCAAACAGTCCTCATGTGAGGACCTGCGCAGTGACTGCATCGATCCGTCTGCTCCCCACACACCCTCTTCGTGTGCCCATACCCGAGGCAGCGGAAGCACTGCACCAACGGACTATGGTCCTCCACTCTCACTCTGCCCATACCTATATGGGCGTATCCAGCATCCACACACCTCTTCCATACCTGTGGGCTAACTCTAGCTATGACGTGGTTCTGTAGGGGGTTCCTCGCTTTCATCACATATACTACCTCTACCTTTCTCTCCTCCCCCTTCAGGCCCCCAAGGATGTTCGCGTTCTGGTTAGAGAACGCGGTGATGAAGTCGGCTGTGTCGTACTTCATCACACCCCTGAAGGCCAGAAGGGGGTTTTATTTTTCACTTCTTCCACCACTAATCCCTCATTCTTTCCCAGTCTCTCTTTCACCTTATTTCTTTCTTCCTCATTTATACAGCCGACGACTACCCTTCTATTTTTAACCTTTCTAACCCTTTCCACCCTAACCCATCCATCCTTCGCATCCACAGTCTTCCTTATCTTTTCCATTAACTCGTCTCCCGAGTCCTTCGTGTCCTTGGAGGATACCACAACTGAATGCAGTGCTCTTGTCTCGGGGGTTCGCTCAGCGACCCTTGCCGAGACAACACTCGCATAACTCGCCGGTTTGGCGACAGTTGTGGTGTTCTCCAGGAGCGAACTCAACTTCTCCATCCTCACTCTATTCTCTTCCATACATCCCTTCATTTCATTCATCTTCTTCATCATCTCTTTCATTCCCTCATTCATTCCTTGCTCTAATAACTTATTTTTCTGTTTCAGATCCCCTGTTGGTGCGACCTCTGCTGCGTTCGCAACGTTCACGGGTGGCTGGGGGGGATGTAAAGGATCCCTTCCCTGCCCTCCATTGCTCCCAGCTCTGACACTGGTAAGCTCATCCTCTAGCTTTTTTATTATTCGGTAGAGCCTCTCTATAGCGGCGAAAGCTTGCTCCTTATACTCTGTTTTAAAGTTTTTGGAGCTATTAATGCTTGCCTTCGCTCGCTCTAGACAGGCTCTACCTTCTGCCGTCATAGGTCTATCTTTTTTCAGGGGACTTTCGGGTTTCTGTACTGTGGCTGCTTTTTTAGTTTTGGGTTTTGGTACTGGTGGTTCATTCAGTTTTTGGGTTATGTCTTGTAGACTTTTAGCTTCAAACTTATCAATACTTTTTCTTACTTCTGAAGCTTTCATGGGTTGCGAGAGGGTTTTGCCCTCATTTATCTTATTTTTTGTTGGCGGGGAAATGGTAAACATGTCGCTCTTTCGGGGGGTGCGTATCATGTTGTCGGTTTAGGGGGACTCGTCAAATTAAATGTCAATTAAAACACAATAAAATAGAATACAGTTGTAAAATAACTAAAGTTAATTAAAATTATAAAATGTCAATAAAATTCAATAAAATAGTTCAATAAAATAATATCAATTAATATAAGTGTCAAATAATAAAATGTCAATAAAATCCTAGCCTAACAGTTCCCCAATAGGGGGTTAACTGACTTACTCTAATTAATAAAATCCAATAATAAATGTCAAATAAAACCCTAAACTAACAGTTTCCCCAAAAGGGGTTCAACTGACCTAATCTAGCTACTATAGATAAGATGTAGTGTGTCTGGGCCCTAAGCACACAAAATAAAACTTATACTAACAACTACACTAAAAATAGTGTAATTGGTTGTGGGGGTTTGGCTAATAAAACCAAATGTGTTCCCGAACATAAAGATTTTATTAATTGTCCCACATAAGATTGATATATGCTATAATAGTGCTAGGGGAGCACGCGCGGTGCTTGCTAATTATGAACGCGTACTGACGGTAAAATGCATTGTGAAGTGAAAAATGCTACGGTGTGATTTATGACACCGTACATACTCCCGAGCCGAAAAGATACAAAAAATTAGGTTGATTTTGGGGGAAAATTACATCTGGTAAATATAGGGGAGGTTGCTATGTCCCTCGTGATATTTACACTACACACTTCACTCGGCTGACGGTCAGCCGTACTCTGCTTTCGCGCACTAAACACTACACTAGGTTCTGCTTGCGGAGAGACACTGCTGAATCTTTTCCTATACTTCTTCCACAGTATGAATGACGCTGCTATAACCACGACAGCGAGCAGGCTGTATGAGATACTGTATTGATGAACGTCGTGACCCGATATTAGACTATCTGATGTCCTTAAATCTTTAGTGGCGACTTTCAACTCTTCAACTTGCTTGCCTAAATCACTGATGGAGTTGTTTATATCAATTTCACTGTTATCAAGGATGCCCGAATATTGCAAGTGTGATTGGTTGATCATATGATTAATATTATGAAGTTTGGGAGCTATAACGCCCAAATCCGAATAGATCTCATTCCTGGAATTGGTCTGAGAGTACATAGTAAAGTCTCGGCCCTTTATCATGCAGTTAGACTCGATGCTCAATATACCAGCCCCATTCAGCTGATCTGTGCTAATACGATCTGAACATATGATTCTGACCTGATATGTATTACAGCAAAAATAAAAATATTGGGATTCATCCTTCAGCTGAATCCACTGATCTCTGCATGCTGATTTGCTGACGAGACATTGCTTAGTTCTTACGTCGATCTTACAGAACCTCTCATCTGGTGGGAGATAATGTATGGGCTTGCTGAGATGACATAAGTAAGTTTGCTCATTATTAAAACATAGTTGAAGCTCAAATGTGGAAAGGGTAAAATAGGAATCCTTTCCTAAATTGATTGCTACGTAATCATCTACTGGGAGGACAGTGATCGCCTTTCCTGATATCTGCTTAGGAATCGAAATAATTTTGTAAACATTGTATGCTTCTCTATTAGTTAATGGAAACGATATTTCGAATATAAAATAATCCTTTAACATTCTTGCTTTATTTCTAAGTAAACTATAAACGTTCCGTAAGTCTGATTGTATGTTGTCAATGGGTAACGTGATATCCTTTGTCAACTGACTCCCTATGAATTGTAATTCGCTTTTAATTTGTTCCGGAGTTAATAAATGCATATTAAACTTGTCATGTGAAATATCTGTGATGGTATCTAAAATCGTGTCCTGAATTCTTTTCAGGTTTTGAAATAAGTTCATCGCCGTGAATGACGACAATAAAAAATGTTGAACGTCCGAAATCTGAATATGTTCCGACTTGAGAGAATTAGTAAAATTATACAAATCTTCAAGATGGTTATTTATCGATTTATGCTGAAGTTGAATCGATTGTTCTGTGCGTTTCAGTAAATTGTATTGTGCCTCGACGACTGATGTTTGATTCTGTATCAAGTTGTTAAGGTGATGCTCATTCTGTCTGATAAGCTCGATGTCGTTCCTATACTGTTCCGCAAATCTCTCGTCTAATACTCCGAACAGATAGTTGGCGGCGTAACCGACACCATTGATAAGCGCCCGGCGCTTCCTCGCACGCGCCTTAAAACGCTGATTTAATAACAAACGATTGTAGTGATCCAGTTCCTCGAACTCGTGATGTAATTGTAGCTTAATTGTTGAACAATAGTCATAGTCGGGAATATAACTACATATTATATCTGTATAATTAATGAATTTTTTTGCTGCGGTGAATCCTTCCCAGTACGGAGACATATTGTAGTATGCTATGAGAGTCCACTTATCCTGAATGATCTTTGCACTTCCGGTATAATCGAAATATAGAGACATGTTGCTAGGTAATATTTTAGCTGCATAAGAAGTCGTCACAATCGACATAAATAATATAAATGCTATCGCCATGGACGTGAAACTACTCTGCTTGATAGGTTTTCTTTGTTTTTTCTCTTCTTTTTGTGCCTCAGATTCTTCTTCACGGTCGCTGCTTGCTGCGTTCGAGATAGGTAACAATGATAATTTAACTACTGGCCTTTTAATAATTCCGTTTTTTGTTTTCAGAGTGACGGCACGAACCAATCCGTCCTCTCCGGGATGCTGCTCCAATACCCTCCCCATGAGCCATTTGCCGGGGGGCATATTCTCGTTCTGAATAGTGACTAAATCGCCAACTTTAAGATTATTTCGTGCTCTTAACCATTTCGATCTTACTGAGAGCTGAGTCATATATTCGATCCTCCATCTCTTCCACAAATCGAAATATATTTTTGATATTAAATACCATCTTGACCTAGCATCCTGCTCTGTTTCTATGATAGTTAACTCTGCTCTGCCGACTAGAAAGTGTGCTGGTGTCAAATAGTCTAAGTCCTCTGGGTCCTCTGTGAGCGCGCAGAGGGGCCTAGAGTTTAAGATTGCTTCTATCTTTGCTAATAGGGTAGCGTATTCCTCATATGTAAGTTTTTGCTCACCCACGACCCTTTTTAAATGATGCTTTAAACTTCTTATATTTCTTTCCCATAAACCTGATGCTTGGCACCATTTCGCTACATTGAAATGCCAAGTGACATTCATGCTTGCTATCTCTCCTAAAGTGCTATCATCGAAAATGTTCTGAAATTGCTCCTGCATCAATCTGTTTGCTCCTACAAAATTAGTGCCATTGTCACTGAAGATGTGACGAGGCGTGCTGCGACGAGCTGCCATTCTACTGAGAGCCGCCAAAAATGCTGAACTCGTGAGGTCTGATACTATTTCTATATGTACAGCTTTCGTGACCATGCAAATTAATAATGCTATGTATCCTTTCATGGTTTTGATACCTCGTCCTTTATTTGCTTTTACATCGATGTATCCTGTAAAATCTACACCGGTGTTATAAAATGCTGGCCTCGGGTTAACACGTGCTGTGGGAAGATCGCCCATGAGCTGCTGACCTAAAATAGGTGTGTTTTTCCTACAGGTCACGCACTTTCTGATATGCTTTTTGGTTGCTCTTATACCACCAATGATCCAATACCTTTGTCTAAGATTGGCCAATGTAATTCGTGGACCGCCATGGAATGTTAGTTCATGTGCTTGCTGTATCAGTAAAATTGTAAGTCGACTTTCGTAAGGTATGATGATGGGATTTTTTATTTCGGTACTTACACTCGCGTTCTTGAGACGGCTACCAACTCGTAAAATTTTGTCGTCGTTTAAAATCGGATTTAAATTTAAAATTTTGCTTTTTAATGATAACGGTCTTTTATTTGATAACAGTTTAATTTCTTCATTAAAGTGCTCCAGCTGTACATTCCTTACAATAAGCATTTTTGCGTATTGTAATTCTCGTAATGTGAGATACCCTTCGCGGCATTGTTTGCGCTTTGTTATTCGTAATATCCATGCAAGTATGCGAATAACTCGAGTTATGTTGCTCTGCTTATTTAATAATTGTTCGATGATGCTTAATGCTTGAGGATCCGTATGAATTATAGTATTAGATTGTTTGTATTGATTTTTTAGGTCTAATGTAGTCTCGTATAATGTTGGCTTTTTAACTGTTAATGACGGCAACCATGATGGGCCGTTCCACCATAGCTTATCTTTTTTGAGCTGAGTCACGTTTAAGCCGCGACTAGCTGAATCAGACGGGTTTTCGTCAGTTTTAACGTAGTGCCAAGATGATTTTGGCATTACTTGCGTTATTGCTCTGACTCGATTGGATATAAATGTTTTCCATCGTGATGGGTCTCCCTGTATCCATCCTAAAACTGCTGTAGAATCTGTCCAGCCATACAATTCTGCTTTGTATTGATGTAAACATTTTTGAACCTTGCTCATCAATTTTGATAATAGTTCAGCTCCCATTAATTCCAACCTAGGGATGGTCTGAACTTTGCTTGATGGTGCGAGTCTTGCTTTGGCTGCTAATAATGATACTGATGATTTGCCATTTTTTATGACCTTACAGTAAATTACTGCCGAAAATGCTTTGCTAGAGGCGTCGGAAAATCCATGAAACTCGAGCTTGTCGTTTTCAGAAGTCCCGATCCACCGTTGTATTTTAAATGTGTCTATATTTTGCAACTCTTGGCGTAAATCTAACCATTTTGTTTTAATATTCTGCGGGAGATTATCATCCCATTCTATTTTCGATAACCACACATTTTGAAATAATAATTTCAGTGTCGTGCTCAATGGCGTAAGCCAACCTAAGGGGTCGTATAACCTCGATTATTAGTTAGATATTTCGGACAATAAAGACCTTTTAGTTGGTTCTGCTTCAGAATATTCTATTTTGCATTGAAATGTAAACACGTCACCTTGGGGATCCCAGCTTAGACCTAAGGTTTTCGTCGACTCTATATGCTTCAATTCGTACGTCTGCTTGTCACACTGCTCTGTATCTAAATCTGCTAGAAGTTGCTGGTCATTTGACTTCCATTTTCGTAAATTAAAACTTTTTTAGAAGCTTAATTAAATCTGCTTGTAATTGCTTGCTCTGCTGTAAAGTATGATGACCTCCACAAAAGTCGTCTACGAAGAAGCTTTCGTCTACTTCTTTCGCTGCCTCTGGATACTTCTTCTTCTCTTTTGCTGCTAACTGCTTTAAACAATTTATTGCTAAGAAACTTGCTGCTTTTTCTCCGTAAGTAACTGTTTTTAATTGATACGCTTGCACGGGTTGGTCTTTAGACTCCCGCCAAAATACCTTCTGATATGCTTGATCTTCGGGAAAAACACAAATTTGCCTGTACATCTTTTCGATGTCTGCTGTATAAGCAAATTTAAACTGACGCCATTTCAAAATTATCTGCTGTAGATCCTGCTGAAGATTGGGCCGCTTGTACATTATATCATTTAAGCTATATCAACTCGAAGACTATGCTGATGCATTGAATACTACGCGTAGCTTCGTTGTAGTGGAGCTGTCTCGGATGACTCCATGATGAGGTAAGTAGAACTCCATTTTTCTTTCAGATGCTGATCGTTCCATATGACCTAAGTCCATGTACTCCTGCATTAATTTTTTATAGTCATTTGCTAATGCTGTATTTCGATGCAATCTTCTCTCTAAACTCTGATACTGTGCTAATGCTGTAGTTTTTGATGACCCTAATTTATGCTTCAATTCTTCTATGATAGGTAAGCGCACCTCAAATCTTCCATCCTCCAACCTTCTAGTCGTTTTAGAAAAATATTGAAGACAAAATTCATCTTCTGACGTCATTCCATGTTCCTCGCTAGTCGGACCTCTCAAAATACCATCCAATAAAATTTTGGAGTAGACATCTGCTCCTAAAAGTAAGTCTACCGGACGTTTTATATAATATTTTGGATCTGCTAAATTAATGTTATCGATGTATGACCATGAAGGCTTAGGTAAATTTACATTTGGAAGATTTTTGATAAGATTGCTCATGATGATGACGTCTATGCTAAATGTGAAATTATTATGCAATGATTTGCATTGTATAGTAAGCATTCCCTTGCTACTGCTTTCATGCTCGCCGACGCCGAAAATAGTGCTCTTGCACCTACGTCGTTTTAATCCTAAAATCTGCGCTGCTCTCTCTGTAATAACTGAAATTTGAGAACCCGAATCTATGAGGGCTCTAAGATGATGCTGATCTCCATTTGCTGCTTTCACACCAACCATTGCCGTTGCTAGTAAGACCTCACACGTGTTGGGTTGAGACACGTGGTGGGCCTTCGCCACATGGTTCGAAGAAGTGCTGGGCTTGGGTTTTGTGCATGCATCATGCAATAAACTATTGTGAAATCCTGCGCATAAGCGACACCTTTTACTGGAAAAACATTCTTTAGTATCGTGTTCGTATAAACAATTCACACAATAACGCAACCGGCTTACGGTTTTCAATTTCTGATCGCATGGCATTTCTTGAAACCTTGAACAATTGAATAAACCATGTTCGCCTTTGCAAAGTCCGCAAATTATCTTGGTTGCATGTAAAGCCTTAAATTTTGACTTATGATTAAAATAAAAATTATTGTTACTAGATTTAAAGTTGCTCGGAGGAAGTCTTCGCTGATGTGAAAAATTCTGCTGCTGATTCGATGATGCTGGTTGCTTAAATACGCCCTGCTCTTTTTCTGCGCGATGATTCGAGCACAGTGAATTTCGTTTCCAAAAAATTCACGAATTCCCCTAGAATTGGCAATTCTCGAGGATTCTTGACTGATTCCAAATATTCTGTATACGACTCACTGTCCAATTTTTGCCCTAAAAGGTGGACCAATAAGGGGTCCCATGAGCTGATATTGACTCCCAGGTTCTTTAGTGCATTCAAACATTCTTAAGTCGTGTCTAATTTTTTAAGTTGCGCGGCTGATTGATATTGAATGGTTGGCAGCCCTAGCAATATGTTGACGTGCGAAGTGAATATGAGCCTTTTATTGTTGTACCTGTGGTTAAGAATTTCCCAAGATATATTATAATTAGCCGATGTAATTTGTAAATGTTGTATGAGCCTTTCAGCTTCGCCTGTTAATTTACTCCTTAAAAACTGCATTTTTTGGGCCTGAGACAGTGAGGGATTGTTATGAATGGCCTCACTGAATAAATCTTGGAATGACATCCATTGATGATAATTACCGCTAAATGTAGGGATATCTAATTTAGGGGTTGATTTTTCCCTATGGGACGTTGACCACATTTTTTTGTTAATGCTCTCCTTGATGAAATTAAATTTCTTCTCATGTGCTGTAAATTGCTTTTCGTACTCTAGGTTAGACCCGTTTAATTCATTATCGAGCTCCCAATGCTGAGCGTCGATTGATGTCCATCTCATCTGTAACTGCTGCAACGTGTCTTCAAACTGCCACTTTTCTGTTAATGCTTCCAGGTCAATATTGCTTACCGTTCGTGAAAATGCTTTGAAGTTCGTCATCTGCTTACGTAACATTTCTGCTGTTTTGCTGTCGACTCCTTGGGAGATTGTCCTCGACACCTGTTCTGCTGATGCTGCTGTTGACGGACCAGGGATAGGTAACGGGCTTGCTCCACGACTTGGGACCTCAAGTACCTTACCCTCTGGGTGTGCTACTGCTGGCGAAGTCACCTGCAAGAGATACTGCTGCAAAGTTGACTTCGTGATCTCGTAGTTTCTGGTAGCCCGTTCATTGAGACTTTTCATAGGCTCAGAATTTTCATCTACGTATCCTGCTAATTGCTGTCGATTCTGCTTAAATTCTTCCCAATATTCGTCAAGGGTTTGTAACTTCCGCTTAACGTAATCTACTGTCCTACGATCTCGCCCCGTCTTCTTGAAAGACGCAAGCAACTGCTCTATCGCACCTACTAACTGCTCTTGATTTTCGTAAATATCCTCCATTATGGTAACTTATTGCTCAAAGTGAAAAAATGGAAAGATCTTACTTGATTACTCGGGAACCTTTCTGCTGCTGCTGCTCACGCCCTGAAGAGCGTGATGGTCTGCTGATGAAATGCTGAAGCGATGCTAATGTTGATGCTGCTGTCTGCTGTTTGCAGACAGGAACCACACTGCTATGCTGAATACTGCTGCTGCTGATGCTCGTCTTCCACTACCACAACACTGATTCGCGAGAAACTGTTCTACTATATCACTACACCACCGATCTGCTACACTGCTATGCTACTCCACAGTACTGCTGTTCTGTTACACTGCTGTTCTGCTACACAATTGTGCTATTTCACTTTACCACTGCTCTGCTAGATTGATTTTACCACTACACCACTACTGCACTGTCTTCTGATTTTACCGAACTGATTTTCTGATAGTCACTGATAGTCCTCACTCGCGAATGATCCTGCTTTGGCCAAATCGCGGAAGGTCACAAAGCTCGAAGGACCATATTATGTGGGGGTTTGGCTAATAAAACCAAATGTGTTCCCGAACATAAAGATTTTATTAATTGTCCCACATAAGATTGATATATGCTATAATAGTGCTAGGGGAGCACGCGCGGTGCTTGCTAATTATGAACGCGTACTGACGGTAAAATGCATTGTGAAGTGAAAAGTGCTACGGTGTGATTTATGACACCGTACATTGGTCTTAATATAATTACAATATAACAGTAGCTCTTAGTTGGGCTTTTTATGAGGGGGAAATACTTAATACTAATTTACCTTTTCTCTTTTTTTTGGCTTTTTTCTTTTTTAGTTTTGGGGGGTTCTGTTTCCCCTTTTTTCCCCGGATCTTATTCCGTAGTCGGGTGCTCCTCCTCGAGCCCTTCTCTACGACACGTCACTCGCCGCTGTACGTAGAATGGTTCGGGAGTTATAGGCGTTTTTAGTTTTCTAAAATGGCCGTCAAAATGGCGGCCAAAAACTTTTTTAGCTCTATCTCCCGCTCCAGTGCCCGTAGGAGGACGTGCGAGGTGTCGTTATTCTCGTCTCGATGTCCGCCGTCTGCTCCTGGTGCCCGATTCCCGGTTTTTCCAGCCGCTCCTTTTTTATCCTAGATTTTTACCTTTCTTAGGTTTTTTCCGGTTCCGGAGCAGCTGGAGGCACGCGGTTTTTGGTATTTGGTAGGGGGTGGGTGCAGGTAGCCTGTAGTGATGATGAGAGACGCGTGGCCGCTTTCAGCACTTTTCTGTTGAAGTTTTCCCGGAAAAGTGTTTTTCCGGGTTTCCGGAAAATTTTTATATGGGGAGGCTTACCCTTTTTATTGATAGGTTAAGGCGATGTTCTGGGCCTAATTATCAGCGCCTCAGATCCCACGCGTCTCAACCGGTCTTCTTGCTATTTTGTTTTAAAGTTCCACTTTTTATAATGAGATAACTCACCCCCTATGAGCGATAAAATTTTTCTTTTTGCAGCTTTTCCCTTCTCTTTGTGTGCCCCTCCTTAGGCACTGTAGTCCGCTTGCGTAGAGTGTCGAATTCACCCACCTCGTGGGGACGCCAAAAACTAAAACTAAAGGTCACTGGTATTTGCACTCAGTCTATAATTCTAATTTTCACTACACATAAAAAGCTCACTGTCCTTTACAAAGTCCACTTTTTATTTTTAAAATCCGTACACAAACACTTATCCTATTTCACTTTTTAGTTTATAAATTTTTCCTTTTTTAGTTTTCCACCGTTTTTAACACTATTTTCACTTGTTTAAGGTGCGCCGTAATCACCCGCGTGTAGAGGGCGCCGAGACGATTCCAGCGACACCTCGTTTGTGAAAATCGGTTATGTTTTTCCCACTTTTTTGGATTTTTAAGTGCGGAGCGTCGCGAAAAAGCTGTTGCTCGGTCAGCGGAAGGCCAGTATTTTTTGGCAGTTCAAGCTTCAGGCAAGCCTTCAAGCAGGCCTCGCGGCTAACAGCCGAAAAAAAAATTATAAAGTATGGAAAATCCAAAAGTAGGACGCGCTAAACACACACGCTACAAGATTTTTCTTATAATGAAAATATAAGAATTAATTCTCAACTTAAAGATATATCTCGAAGTCATAGATCGTGAACAATAGAAAATTAAAAATTTCCATAATCCTGTGTATAAATAAGGTTTGGTAAAACCAGCTACCGACATTTTGGTTATTTGACCTACTGCATAAATAAAGACGTTTAGGCAGAAAAATAATTTAAAATTCCAAAAAAAAATTTAAAATAGTCAAAATAGAAATTACATTACGTTCTTCGGCGGCGTTCTTTGTTGCTTTTTATGTAATCAACATGTTATACTATTTTGAACTGTCCTTCTGTTTCAAGCTATTAATTTGAATTGTATTTTTCCAAGGGCAGTCTTTCAGGATTTTGAAGTTTATATAGATTGTAATAGGTCAAATATATAAAAAAAAAAATCTCTTTCGCTCGCACGCGCCGCGTCTGAATTTGCTACGGGCCCCGCGCTGGCTTAATCCGGCACTGCTCAGGCCTGGACGTGTGCGGACAAGGTCCCATGAACGCATAACGAATGATCATCATATTTACCAATTACGTTGGTACGTCATAAAAAACATGACGTGGCATGATAGAAGTGAAACATCATTAATCATTTAAAATCCAAAAATACTCTCATCGTGTCTAAAACATCACTTAATTTTTGTACACCTAGCGCAATCGATGTATTGAGCCGTACTTAAGAAAGTTATGTTGATAAGTAGGACGTATAAGTAGCTTCCGATAGTTGGCGTTATATCGATGACGGTAAATCGTGTCGTGTCGCGACGCGACCATGAAATATCACTCTCAGTGCCACTAAAGGAGTTTCAATTTATTTACAGTTTTACATACCTACTAGATAGCTGTTATTACCAAACTACTCACAAGTGAGTTTAATCGACCTTTTTATTAGTAATAATCGTTTGGCGAATAACATTCTTCTTCGAATTATAGAGAGGTTCGAACTATCGCATGTCTGAAGTAATGACAGTTGAGTGTACTTTCATTTAATTCATTCATTCATCAAAATATATGGTAGGTTGTTTCTGCGGAGCTTCGAAGCGAAGCCCGTTACAACCTCTAATAAGCAGACCTAAGCTGCAGACTTGCAACTTACAGAGATATTTATATAGTAAATCATCAACCATCAACTGCGCCATAAAGCAAGATACATAATTCAAAATAACGTTCTATTCATCATCCATATTTCTATATAACAGCCTTATACAATAGACATTGTCACGTCACGTCACTACACAACACGTGTTGGAGCCGACGACGACGATGACGATCCGGCGTCTGTCACACGACAATGTGAGCACTTGACGAGGATAGGTCTTTGATTGCTACGTTTAATGGAGAGTTGGAGACGGTGGAACCTGATACATTTCTCAAATTATGACGGGCATTGAAGCATAAATGTAAGAATTTTGTAGTAGGTTGGTATTCAATAAGGTAACGTGTCTAATATTATACGAACCTAATGCCCGTTTTCACCAACTGACTCCTAATTTTAAGTATCCCTTAGCGGCCATTTCGGGCGCCTCTTAAGAAAAATTGTTTTCACCATCGCTTAGGTGTCACCTAAGACCTTAGGAGGGCCTCTAACTTTAGGGGCCCGATATTTCGCGCCTTAACTGTCACCTAACATTACATTGTGATTGAAAAAACATGAATCTCTTGAAATGGAAGACGATCTATGCCAGTTATTGGTAACTTTAGGCGCTGTTGAAGTGCTTGGATTATTTTCTAATGACTTGCTACCAAAAAGACCCCGTTTATATCGCCAAAGAGTATGATATGATATCGACTTCTTCATCCGATGTAGGTCAACAAAACAGAGGGTAATATTTTTATTAGAAATTGAACATCTTGAGTATAAAGACAGGTCAGTGTATTATTCATTTACATTTTACATTTAGGTACTTTTCTCGTACTTACCTACATACTCCTTAACCAAAAAAATTTCTAATAATACTTGAATATCATGTCGAAATCAAAAGCAGTGATTGTTCTTTTAATACTTATGTATTTACATGTACCATTACCTACTTGGACGTCTCTGATATAATTTCATACAAATAGGTATATCACAAGTAGCAGGCAGCGAACTGTAGTTAATGAAAAATATTTTTAATTAATCTAATCAAAAATGATATAATAATTAACCACAAAAGAATAAACGAACATGAATTGTAAATAAACAACATCAAATAACTCGTCTGTCACTCATCAGTAAAACTGACATTATTACTTTTTAATTAACAGCACAGTACATTTTTAAAAATGCTGTACGTCATCGTCTTACTAATTTAGTTATTAAAATTGCTGAATAATTTATCAAAGCATACAACAGTACACTAACTTGGATTTATTTATGTTATATTATTTATCTGTGAATTATTTATACTAGAATTTGCAATGTTACATTTATCGATAAAATATCAATAGTATGAGCGCAAATTAGAAAAAAAAATACTGTCACTTAACTAGGAGTTCCATAGCTAAGTGTTACCCAGCTTGATGAAAATGAAATTAGGTAGGGGCCGATTTTAGGAGACCACCTATCCAAAGGGTCACTTACATAAGAGTTGTTTAGGAATCAGTTGGTGAAAACGGGCATCAAACTCTTCTGTAAGCCCCCCTTAAACACACGAGTTTTTTGTGACAGAAAAAACTGCACTTGCAAATAGAACTCTGCGCTAAAGCCAATAGAGCTTAAAAGATAAGTGTCAAGTGTCAGATGTCAGATTTGACAACATACTATGCAAACCTTTCACCTTCGATTTTAAGTTTGAGTGAAACATAACAATGAATAGCCTAACCTAACCTAACCAAGAGCATGTTCCTCTCCGTGCATGGCGTGGTCAGCATGAAAAATTGCAAGTGTCTAAGTCAATGCCCGTTTTCACCAACTGACTCCTAATTTTAAGTGTCCCTTAGCGGCCATTTGGGGCGCCTCTTAAGAAAAATTGTTTTCACCAACGCTTAGGTGTCACCTAAGACCTTAAGGAGGCCTCTAACTTTAGGGGCCCGATATTTCGCGCCTTAACTGTCACCTAACATTACATTGTGATTTTAAATACGTGAATCCCTTGAAATGGAAAACGATCTAAGCCAGTTATTGGTAACTTTAGACGCTGTTGAAGTGCTTGAATTATTTTCTAATGACTTGTTACCAAAAAGACCCCGTTTATATCGCCAAAGAGTAAATATGATATCGACTTCTTCATCCGATATAGGTTAACAAAACAGGGTAATATTTTTATTAGAAAAAATTGAACATCTTCTTGAGTATAAAGACAGGTAAGTGTATAATTCATTTACATTTTACATTTAGGTACTTTCCTCGTACTTACCTACATACTCCTTTACCAATGGAATTTATAATTTTCTAATGATATTTGAATATCATGTCGAAATCAAAAGCAGTGATTGTTTTTTTAATATGTATTTACCTGTACCATTACCTACTTGGACGTCTCTGATACAATTTCATACAAATAGGTATATCACAAGTAGCAGGCAGCGAAACATACTTAATGGAAAATATTTTTAATTAATCTAATCAAAAATTATATAATAATTAACCACAAAAGAATAAACGAACAATTTGGAGGTTCTGAGTATACAACACAGTGAAAGTACAGTTCACAATCACAGTAAACGTGGTTGTGAATTGTAAATAAACAACATCAAATGACTTGTCTGTCACTCATCAGTGAAACTGACATTATTACTTTTTAATTTACAGCAAAGTTCATTTTTAAACATGCTGTACGTCATCGTCTTACTAATTTAGTTATTAAAATTGCTGAATAATTTACCAAAGCATACAAAAGTACACTAACTTGGATTTATTTATGTTATATTATTTATCTGTGAATTATTTATACTAGAATTTGCAAAGTTACATTTATCGATAAAATATCAATAGTATGAGCGCAAATTAGAAAAAAAATACTGTCACTTAACTAGGAGTTCCATAGCTAAGTGTTACCCAGCTTGATGAAAATGAAATTAGGTAGGTGCCGATTTTAGGAGACCACCTATCCAAAGGGTCACTTACATAAGAATCGTTTAGGAATCAGTTGGTGAAAACGGGCATTATAGTTTAAAAATGCCAGGGTGCCCCACCAACTTATAAGCCACTTTGGTAGCCGATTACTCGTAAATGGTTGACTTTGTAAAAACATCATGTATGAAACCTTGTCTTTATTTTAAAAGACCTATTCAACGATACCCCACACATTGGGGTAGAAGCCACCCCTAAAATGTAAAATTATTGTTATATTTTTATAATCTGTATTATATATATTATATCTTGCATGTCTTTAACTACACCGAATCTCATCCATTTATATTCATAATTACAGAAGCAAGAGGCGCGGACAGACAGACAGACGGACGGACGGAGCGAAATTATACGGGTTCCTTGAGTATTACGGAACCCTAAAAATTACGATATATATCCCGCCAAAACATAGAAATATCACAACCTATATAATAAGTAAACTATGAATGTGCTTGTTAGAAGCTAGCTTGTCTTCCCCGTTCGAAAGTCGTAAACGTTTATCAAATTGTTGTGACTTGTGGCATCGAGTATATAGTTTAATGGACGACTCGCTCCATGTCATTAATATGTACCGCATTGTATTGTGATTTGTGATCGATACACAAGTGGGTCTGTGTGTCACGGCTGTGGCCCATATACCTGAGCCATTCATGGTGGTGTACCTCGGAGCTCCCGACATGACAGCCGCCTCGAACAAAGCCAATAATAATATTAAGTAGTTAATACTTTAGGTAAATTACCTGCAGAGTGCAGACGCCAGTGTCTTATGTAGGTATATTATAAAAACGCTCAATATAAGTAGAAACTAGAGTAAATGTGTACTATTAGGGAATCTCATTCATAAGCAGATTAACCGTTGTCATAATTTGTTCGTGTTATCATAATATTATGAGCTCAAACTGACATGTCATTGACAATTATTATTATTATAAGACAAATAAATTAAGATAACGCTCTCCCAGCTTATGAATTACCTACATACCCTGATAGCACTTAGGCAGTTTGAGTCCGAAATTGCCTGCACTCTATGTCATTCGATCAAGCGACAAGAGTCGCTCCAGATGCCGCCAGTTTTAGAGCACAAAAGCAAAGTAGGTGCCTGCCTAGTTACTAACTACTACGTGCCTAGAGTAAGCTGCTATATATAATAGCTGAAGGAAAATCAACCAAAACACGGGGAAATTGCAAGGTTAAAGTAATTTCTATTAAGAAAATAAGCCACCGGAATTAGGTGGTAGTTATTGTAATAGCGCTGGGAATACGGAATTCACCATAATGTTTTCATTGTACCCGTAACCACTTACCCTAACAAAAACAAAATTAATGTCAAATCGATTTTGTTGTTAGTCTAATAGACAGTAATTTAAGGGTCTCAATACAGAGAGAGCATTCAGGTGCTTTGAATAGTTAAACATGATACTTAATATACAATAATATTATTCTTATTATGTATGCACTGCACTATATTGCGAACAACCAATTTATTTAATAAATAAATAAATTCTTTAAATATAAATTAAAAACATTAAAGGTACAAAAGGTATTAACCATGTATTAAATTATTATTTGAGTCACAAATGTTTCGTCAAATACTGACATGCAAATATTATATTACCGGAATATACAAAAATTAAGCCAGACCAGTAATTACATTAAAAATAAAATAGAAGATAGCCCATTTCACACAAAATCATTAAAAGGATGTGCGGTATTTTACTATGGAACAATGACCCAAGGCCAAAGCCTAAGCTTCAAGTTTCTAATGAACCTTTGTAAGTTAATTCAAGTTTGTTGCGCATAATATCAGGTGATGGAAGTGGTCATTGTGGAAGAGGTGATGGTGGAAACGGTGTTGTTGCCGGTGATGTTACTGCCCAGTAACATTCGCTTCATTTGCTGATATCTCGTCATCATCGTTGCATATATCGCTGAGTAAATCTTCCATTTGAATTAGTTACCTCATCTTGAAAACTTGCTAGTATAGAGGAATCTCGAAGAACTATAAAAACCACGTTTAATAATTTAAAAATTATTTTTGTTTGAATATATATTAATGCTTTTTTTAACTAATAAATAAAATTACAATTTTTTTTTTAATTTATAGCAAATATACGTACATTTGTGGGTGTGCAAGCAAAAACTTGATTTTCATACAAATATGACCCATTTTAAAGCCTTTTGAGATTGTTAATTGAGCATGTATGCCATGTTTTGGATGCTAGTGCTAGTAAATAGTACCACATCCATGTCAGGATAATGGTACTACTGACATTTTAACCATCTAAAAAACGTTGGATGTGGCATTACCGACATTTAAGTCATAAGAAAATTGGTAAACAACGACGGATATGGTATTACCGACATTTAACCAATTAGAAAAATCGATGAACAGTGTCGGATGTAGAACTACTGACATTTTACGCATTTGTAAAACCGATTAACAACAAATTTAAATTTCCTTCATCCCGCTAACATTGCCGAAAGTGGGAGATCGCGATTCGCGCGCCCTCACCCGCCCCCGCGTCCCGCTAAGAACGTTAGTAGTTATTACCCGACATTGACATCTTGGTAATACATTAAAAAACTATAGCTAGGTATTTAAAAAACTATGCATAAAAAATATTTTTTCTTTTCAGCTGATGATTGACTTGGTTATTTGGGCATATTTTATGAAATAAAAAAAACATCGATTTTGCAGTTCCGACTATGATAATAGTCACTAACGATGTGTATCCAAGTTAAAATCCTTGTATTCTTAACTATACCTCATAACAGGACCTCATAACTTCAAACATTATGTCCAATAGTTGTTTAAATAAGCAATATACACAAGTAGTTATATTATTAATTATCAAATTATTATGTACGTGTGTAGTATGTGCATAACGTATGCATATGAAATACTTTTTAAATAAAATGATAAAAAATAAGAAAAAATTAGAAGTAACTAGGTAAGGTAGTAGGTAGGTACTTAAACTACAGCAGAATACACTTAGTTTTTAAAGGTAGAAGTAAATTATTGCGTGATAGGCAGTAGGTAGGTACATGCCGTGTCATTTTGGGTTTTGTTGTTAATTTTTTTATTTATTTATTTCTAAACTTAAACTATTGTAATTAACTTGACAACCTCTGTGGCTCAGTGGTTCAGAGCGTTGGTGCTCAAGCCGGGGATCGAATCCCGCCGAAGGAACAAAATAGTTTTTCTGTGTTCCTGGGTCATGGATGTGTATTAAATATGTGTATAATATAATAAAAATCTCAAATATATGTATAGTATAAAAGTATTAAATATACCTCCCGTTGTCTGGCCCCCGTAACACAAGTTCTTCGGATACTTAGCACGGGGCCAGACTGACGTGGTGTGAAGCGTCCATAGATATTATTATTATTAATTTATACCTCAACGCAAAACTGCAGACGTGGCTGGTCAGTAGGGGCTTCATATTAATTTAATATTTACAAACTCCTCAACACTATTTCTTTTCTACTTTTCAGGCCTTTTCAGATGATAGCCATATCAAGGAGTTAGAAAATAATATAATAGGAGAGTTACGGGGCATGTTGGCAGTTTGCCTCGAGGACCTGGTCTAAAATTGTCAGTAGCAATCGGGCTATGTTGTTAATAAATATCATTTGGTAGATTTTCAAAAATATTGTTGAGGCTCTTTTAACATTTTTTTATTCCTATTTACATTTTACATAAATGTTTATGCTTTGTGTAATTATAATTCAGTATTTTATATTTCAGTTAGAACATGCCATCATAATATTATACGCCTGAAACTTAAAAAAAAGCTTTAAAAGATGTCCAGGATGGACCCTCCTGGAACCTCTTCAAACACTTTACGACAAAAATAAATGAAACAAGATCGTGTTGGAGCTCCCACAGTAGTAACTCCCAACAGAGGAATCTCTTATAGCAGAATGGGTAATAATGATAGGGCATATGGGTTTCACGGTGACAAAATAATTATTAATAAACTCTGTACATAAGCTGGTAATTCAACTTGGTCGAGCTAACAAATTTAAGAAAGGATATCCGGGTCGTCATTGGTACGAAGATTTCCTTAAAAGAAATCCTTCAATTAATAATAGTGTGTCAGCCACTATGTCTCGGATTAGTGCTACTGAAGAGAAAATTAGGGCATGGTTTAAACGAGTGGATCAGTACCTCGTAGAAAACGGCTTAGGTGAGGTTTTAATAGATCCGTCCAGGATATTTAATTGTGATGAATCTGCTTTCTTCTTATGTCTAGAAGGCCATGCTGTTTTAGCTAGAATGGACTCAAAATCTGCATACAGCCGATCATTAACAATAAGGAATGTGTAACAATGTTGTTCTGTGCATCTGCTAATGGGAAAGTGATGCCCCCATTAGCATTGTTTCCATATAAGAGAATACCTGCTAACATATTGGCCAAATATCCAAAGAGCTGGTCAATTGGCAAAAGAGATAACGGGTGGATCACTAGCGAAAACTTTTACGAATACATTGCAATTGTTTTCAATCCATTCCTGATTAAAGAATATATACAAAAACCAGTGGTTATGTTTTTGGACGGGCATGTTTCCCATTTGAGTTTCCACCTTTGCAATCCTGTATAAGGAAAATGGGATTATTTTGGTTGCCTTGTTACCAAGCCCCACTTATGATTCGCAACCCATGGATGTTGCAATATTCCAGTTTGAAAAATGCTTGGAGTAAAAATATTTATTCCTGGCGAATGGAGAATAACGCCCGTTGCCTAAAAAAGGAAGACTTTGGACCACTGGTAGAAAAATATATTAAGGAGACACTGACGGAAGACACAGTAAAAAATGGATTTCGCAATTGCGGACTATATCCCTTCGATGAAAATGCCGTCAATTACAGCAGGCTAACATTAAATCCTGCATCTTCATCCAACCTGGTCAGTACGTTGCCACAAAAATCAGTCTCTTCAACAACAACAGAATCATGCAATCTTACTTTACCCAGTTTGAAGAGCTTTTGGGGATGGATAAACTACATAAATTTGTACAGTGCCCTGATGGCAAATGGATTGGAGATATACGAGACGAAAATTTATATTACTTTTAGAAAAAAAAAAGACTAATTTACCCGAATCATTCTAGTACTGTTGCTACACATGTAAACTTTACATATTATATTGTTGAAAATGGCATATAGAACAAATAAGCACTGAGGCGACGATATATTTTTACTTACCCAGGAAACTTTCATAGTAATTCACTACCATACTTTCCGTATTATCCTCTATGCTATAATATTTAGATAATATAAGAATATTATAACAATACCTGTCGTCTACCGAGGTATAGTAGATACCTATATCATATTTAGTTTTTTAAAAGTTCTTTTTGTTGTATTTAGCGGTATGTCTGAGAAAAGATATTTTATAATTAAACCAGCACAACGCCATCTATTGTGCAAAAGTTGCTAATTTCCGAGTAAGCATACTCAGATTTATCAACAGATGGCACCTTATCGGCAATACATATGAATTTTAGCTATATGATTACCGTTTCCTTACAGGTGTCGCTACAGCCACCGATGCCAATGTAAGTATATTTTTTTAATATTCCGCTAACATGGAAAGCTGTAGTGCATACTTATATATATACTATAGCTTATATTCATTACTATGTTGGTACTTATTGTATCTCTTGTCAAATATCAGAATAAACTATTTTAACATAGTATATTTTGCTGCATGAAAGGTTTATTACAATGTAGGTATGTCAAAACTTAAGAAGTATAAAATATAAACACATTTTGGGTTTTTTATGTTTTATTCTTACAATAAGATGGGTGATTAGATCCTTGAGGGATACAACATCTGAAAAAAAAAAAAAGAATGTTAAAAATGATATTGTTGGCTTCTCCGTTATTATCACCTGCTAGATTTTGTCCACATTAATTTTATTCAGGTTTCAAATGTCTAGACATCATTTAACCTAAACTAAAGTAAGGCCAACAAGACGAGATAAAGAATGTAAACAAATTTTCAGGAGTTCAAAACATTTTTATTTGAATAAATTATTATAAAGTTCGAATTTTAATCGCTGTCGTCTGTACTAGACAAAGATGATTAGTCGGAAGAGTCCGAGTCAGCTGTGTTTATAATAACAACAAAAAACAAAGTAAATACGGAGACGAAAAAATATGTATCACTTCGAACGCAATCCAAACAGGAATGAACTTGTTCACAATTGTTTGGAGGACCAAATGTTGACAACTGTGGCACTGGCCGCTTTCCTGTACCACGAAACACGCTACGACAGCTGCCGTCGACCAACTGACGTCATTATTACATACGAGTGATAAGGACAGATAAAATATTAACTCACTTTCATAATGCAACTCAGTAGCGGTCCATTTATTTACGTTTTTTATCTCGTCTCGTTGGCCTTACTTTACTAAAAAATACTTCCAACTTTTTCAGGCTGACGGTTGTACACGACAGAACTAATTAAGCCTACAATGGCAATGTTTTGTTTCCACAAGCGACATGCAACAGACAGTATAACAGCAACATAATTTCCTATTAAAAATACATATATTATGTTACACCATGAATTTTACATTAAGTCAAGTTTTTGCCGAGATTTGTACCACGTTATCATTACTTGAAAATGTAAAGGTTATTGTTTATGCCATGGGTATATTTAGGACTGACAGTGAAAATATGGGATTAGGACTTGACAACAAAACTAATTCATCATTTTCAACATTTTCCATTTTTGCCTCGCAGCAAAAATCAACCCATATAATCACTAATTACAATGTGGAAATGGTTTTTTAAAAATGGTTATGAAAACTTGATAAAATAACATATTTTACTAGTCACTGTTATAAAACTTCAAGTTAACTCGCAAAATATTTTGATGTACCCTGAAAAACAACTTCAGCATGGTTAGCCACTTGACATTGACCACCATAGACGTGTTTTGTCACCACGAGAATAGACATACTGGTGATTAATATAAACAAAATGAAAGTATTCCACTGTAGAAACGAACAATTTCTACAGTGGTTACGCGGTTCGGGTGAGGGTGCCTTGGGCGCTATGGAGCTCGGACTTAGAATTTTTTCAATATTTTTGAAGTGAAAACTTCTTTAGCAGCGCTGTGTACTTTTTTTGGAATGGGTAAAAATTTCTAAACTCGCGTCAGGACACGTGACCTGATCGAAAATTCGTAAGACGGATGGAGAGAGGACAGGCGGCGCAGGGCGTTTGCGCGAATGTTCGTGTGTGTTAATGTTACAGCGTGCCACGCGCATCCATGGATGGTGACAGCTGATGACTCGACCGTCAGCGTAGTGGCCACACTGCTGTGTATTCGTGAAATTCGTGTATATAAAGTGTTTAAAATATGGAAATTGAACAAAGTGCATCTATTAATGAAAAAAGTGACGAAGAAATAGCAAAAGAAAATGAGACAATAATATTCAAGTTTTCACTTCTGCCGGCACTCCCGGAGTGCAACCCGTCGATTTCTTTTTTTTGGTCTAATTAATGCCATATTTTTTAAATTTCTATGTGGTGTAATGGTCCTTACAAATACATACAACAACTGGTTATGCTGAGCGTGCAGATGTGACTAGAGGTTGGAGCTACTTATACCGTACAACTACTTTCTTAATGTTCCTCGACAACAACAATAATACAGCTTTATGTAAGGGAAAAACAATTAACATTTTTAGGTTACACAAAATAAACATACCACTCGTATCCTGTGGCCCATAGCCTGGGCAGGGAGGTTGGACTTGAAGCGGGCACGCACGCTGCCAGAGTTGCCATGTGTCCTGGTCACCTTACCCCAGATCGCACGCAGCTTGGTCTTTTTGCCACGGGGACCTCCAGCAATTGGTGTCCTTTTCTTGGCTCTGTACACATATACACACTTTTTGCCTGCATAGAATACCGCATCGTTACGGTCCTTGGCACCCTCAATCTGAAATTGCAGTAAATCATCTTAGTGTTTTGTATGTTAAAGTAACTTAAAAGAATGTATGAAAGTTTTTTCAGTAAAATTTTGACAACACAGTTGTTCAGGTTTCAAATGTCTAGGCATCATTGTAAACATATCAAATATTTTGTTTTAACATATACAAATTTTACGTACTAAGCTATGAGATAATAATTAATAATGCTTGCTACTCATTTTAAAAGAACAAAGATCCTTTGGGATATTAGTTTTGATCACATATCTTAGCTGTCACACTCATAACCTCAAAACAATAACAATGTCTAACTTCTAAGTTCCTAGTCAAAAGTTCTGTATTTACTAACCTTTAGAAGAGCGGTGTTCTCGTGTTGATTGCGGAGACCGCGTTTGTATCCTGTGAACACTGCCTTCGCGTAAAGTCTGCCATGCCTGGGCTTCGAAGACACCTTACGGATCGCCTTCTGTGGTTCTGCGGGAGCAGCAGGGGCCGCCTTTGCTGCCTTTTCTTTAGGAGCCTTAGTTTTAGGCGCCTTCGCCTTAGGCGCAGTTGACGGAGCGTCAGACATTCCTAAAATTATCACTATATTTATAAAATTGGAAAGCACTGTTTAGGTTATACTGTCATCCGACTTCAACTTATCACAATATATCTTGCCATAAATTACAAATCCATTACTGAAATCTGCGAAATACGATAACCACTATTCCTAATATTTAGACAATACCAATATTTCTGCTAATAGAAACTATTTTATATCACAAAAATAGAAAATTTTGTACACTAACCGGACGATCTTGATTCTAGAGCGAAAAAGACAGTGCTGCCAGCTAAAGAAATCTAAAAATATTATTTGTTGCCATACTTCTTAATTTCATAAAAATGTAAAGATTTTTATTTTATTGTTATTATTAAAAATATTACACACGGTCAAATATCTGGTGAAGTAAGGGTGAAGTCAAATAATGTTTTACCTAGATACTCGTTTTATTTATTAATTTATGCAATAAAATTTGCAGTATCTTGTCATGTCATGAAAATAATATTATTTACGAATACGGCACGGTATGGTAAAAAACTTTAAGTATAAATTAATATTATTGAATAAAGCTCCATAACAATTGGATCATTCAAAACCATTGTGATTAACGAATTCATGATTTAGACTTTATCTGAACGAAGTACCTATAGGGAAAAATGAGCAAGAGCCGCTGGGTGCCAAGCATGTCAACTAGAAACTTTATCCGGTAACCGGTTCGACTTTATCCGGATCATACGATTCGGACGGTAAAATTTAATTAAATCTTATACCGTACGAATATCATACGATACACGATATCGAAATAAATTTAGGTAATCAGAGGTAAAAAATGTGAACGAAAATAGGCATGTGTGCCTAAAAAAATATTTTTCGGCTATATTCGATGATAAATGATGAAAATGATGAAAAGAACATGATAATACAATCTAGAACCCATTTTCGTATATTTAAAAAAATAACGAAAATACAAACAATTTAAAATTACAATAAGAAAGAAAAATATATATCAGCCTGTGACGTCACGAGTTACACCCGCCATACATTTGTCATAACAAAATGTATAGCGGTAGGTAGCACTTGCGACGTAACAAATCGTTTTGCGAGAAAGAGATGGGCAATATTTTTTATTTTCTTATAATTTTTAATCGCGTCAATCTAAATATTATTAATCCTATTTCTTAATGGTATATGAATCTTTTATCAACAATTTTTAAAATTTTATTTTTAATGTGATATTTCACACTAGGCAGCATCCCTATCGAAATTAATAATTGCCCCGGCAAAACTCCATTACAATTCGACTTGTCAATGTACGACGTTGTTGTTTTTGTATGTTCTATAATTTGTGTAATATTTGTAGATTAAAACAATAATGAGGGTTGGAGTTTTGCCGGGGAATTCAATGGGTGACGTTATGGATTTTGCATTTCTTTCATAAGTTTGTGTTATTTCGGTTCTTAATGTGTAATATTGGTAGAATATTATCCATTAAATATTCGTTAACGTGCACAAGTGTGGGCAAGTTGTACAGCTTCTAAAAACGTGCTATTTTGAGTTTTCTCTCCAAAATTCCCTTTTCCCTCTCCCGAACTTTCAAGTTTCAGTAGTGCTTCTACCACTTTACTGAATCGACTGACATTACTCATGGACTGCACTTAAATGATATATATTAAATGATATATTATATTATATGTGAAATATCATTTGGTCTCTTTCTATCTAATGCAATAATTTTCAGTGATAAAAGAGATAGCATTAGTTTTGTTATTCCTCATTTTAGAAACATTGACTTTGAAACTGTCACGATTAACAAATTGTGGCACGGTCCGCCATTTTCAGCTCACTTTTTGTGGTAGGTCTTCTGTCAAAAGTTTGATTAAATTTTGTTTATTTATGAATTTCAAGGAGATTAAAAGAAGTTATCCTATAAAATTTTACTTGTATGTTGTAAAAGTGATAATTAGCATGCCTAAATGTTATTTATCAAGATGAGATGCAATAAAGAGTAAAAATAAACCTCAATTGTCTTTACACAGGTTTGTAGCCGGTTTAAGCAATAATATAAATATTTCATGAAATATTTGCAACGCAATTAGATATTTTTATTTAATATATCTATATCCAGCGTAATTTCTCATCCATGGATGTAGATAGCCTGAGGGAAGACGCACGCAACACAGATTGGTCAGCACTGTACACAACGGAATCGGCTGATGATAAGGTGAGATGTTTAATAGCCTACTCAAATCTCTATACGATAAGCATGCTCCTGTCAAGCCAATTAGAATTAAACATCTTCCGGCTCCATGGTTGTCAGATAATATTAAATCTCTTATTAATGCCAAGCATGCAGCCGAAGCCAAATACAAAAAATATAATACAAATGAGTATCGCGTTAAATATATTAAATTAAGAAACCGCTGCAATCCTATGTATCGTGATGCTCAACGGCATCATATTCATTCAGCGGTCGAGAATGGCGATCCAGCGAAAACATAGAAATTTCTAAAATCTCTCGGTATTGGCAAAAATTCCAATCTAAATGACTCCTGCAATATTGACACTAACTTACTAAATAAATACTTTTTATGTATCCCTAACTTAGACCCGGCCATTAAATTACAAACCCTTAGTTAAATTTCACTGATTCCAATTTCAAACTCCGAGCCTTTCTTTTTCGCTTCATTCACTGAGTGTGAGGTTAAAAGACACGTCATTACGATAGCCTCGAATTCCGTTGGTGATGATAGCATCAGTCGCAGAATGATTATCCCGATTCTTGACATAATAATTGCACCTATCCTATTACATATTTTCAATTTCTGCGTATCAACTTGCTCCTTTCCTGATACCTGGAAATCCGCTCACATAATCCCCTTGCCTAAATCCTCTCGTCCTAATTTTTTTCTGATTTCCGCCCAATATCAATTCTTCCTTTCCTATCTAAAGTTTTACAGCGTCTCTTGCATCATCAACTCAACAGATATAATATTACGCGCAACATTCTCCTTAGCACGTATCAATCTGGTTTCCGCACAGGTCACAGTACCACTACAGCCTTAGTCAAGGTGGCAGACGATATTCGGTCTGGCATGGACAATAAGAAGCTCACCATCCTAACTCTACTTGACTTCAGCAACGCATTTAATTCTATTGACCATGACATCGTTATTAGTCTGTTGGCGTCTTTTAACCTCTCACCTTCTGTGATTCAATTACTTCACAGATACCTTGTGGGTCGTCGGCAGAGAGTTAAAATTTCTGAATCTTTTTCTGACTGGACCAATACTACTGCCGGCCTTCCTCAAGGCGGTGTTTTATCCCCATTACTCTTTGCCTTGTTTATAAATTTCATTACTCTATCTCACCGGCACGGAAACTTGGCCAAGTACAAAAGGTGTGATAACTGTCTTTTTTTGCACTTAGCTCTACAAATTTTGGTTAATTAAGATCTGAGTCTATCCAGTTAACGTTCCTGATGACCTTTTCTCACAGTTAAATGTTTTATAAATTGATAATGAAGTTTATGCAAAAAAAACACATTTACACAAAATTTAACACTTAAGTTTAAAGCACTACGAATTTAAAATTGACCGATTTTTTGTCGCTTTCTGTCCTTTTTAATAGCGCGTGTTACCTCCTCTAGCCCTTATAATTGCCTGCATTCGGTCTGGCATGCTTTGGATGACGTTCTTGATATCGACTTGTGATAAGTTGCGCCACGCTCTCACTGCAGCATCTCGAAGCTGGTTAATGGTTTGTGGTGGGTTCGATGATGATTTTATTACACGTTTCAGCTTATCCCATATGTGTTCTATCGGATTTAAGTCCGGGCTGCGAGCTGGCCACTACAATTTTTGAATACCAGCCTCTTGAATGTACTCATGTCCTATGCAAGCGACATGTGGACGGGCATTATCATGCATTAAAATTTATTGTTCATAACCAATGAACCTTCCAAAGGGCACAACATGTTCTTCGAGAATTTCCTCGACGTACCGAGTCGCATTTAAGGCGTTATTAACGATGATCAATTCCGTACGAGTATCAGAACTCACGCCATCCAATACCATTATAGAGCCTCCGCCAAAACTGACCGTCGGAGTGGTTGTTATCGCCAAATAACGTTCGCCTTTCCTTCTCCAGACACGTTGTCGACCATCAGGTGCATTTAAAGCGACCCTGCACTCGTCAGTAAACAAAACCCTTGCCCATTGCTCATGAGTCCAGTTAGCGTGTTCGCGGGCAAAGTGAAGTCGAGCTACTCTGTGCTAAGGGAGAAGCTGTGGACCACGGGCTGGTCTTCTTGCCCTCAAATTAACTTCCTACATACGTATTCTCACCGTACGCTCGCTAACATTTACACCTCTGGAGATTTGAAGCCGCTGACGGATCTCGACTGCGGTCAGGAAGCGATTTCTTAAAATCTCTAACACAATAAAGCGGTCGTCACTAGCTGATGTTCATCGTACACCACCACTACCTGGTCTTCGGCTGTAGCGGCCAGTTTCTTGATATCGTTTTAGTGCATATTGCATCAAGGAACGCGGCACGTTTAGGACAGTAGCCACTTCACGATGAGTCATCCCCTGTTCCACTAAATCTACTGCCTGCGCTATCTAACTTGGTGATAAAGGCATTTTTATGAATCCTAAGGGGTTCTTAGGTGTTTATTAACCACAATAACAACAAAAATCTTTGTCAAATTAAAATTCAAAATGTTCAGAGCACAATTCAAAACTGCGACTTCGCCGGATAAATGACACGATTTAACTAAACTTTAAAACACAGAACAATATGCACTTCAGATTAGTAAATTACCCTCTTCAAATTAACGTGACCATTTTTTCTACCCACCTATACGATAAGATCCACGTTAGAACCCCTTAAAAAAGTGTTATCGCATATTATGAGTTTGGCCAAGATTCCGTGCCGCTGAGGTAGTAAGGTTGTAAAGAATCTTGGTGTGTACTTTGATGAGCATCTATCTTGGTCTCAGCAGCTGAAAGAGATTAGCAGAAAGGTTTACTCAACGTGGAACTCCCTTAAACGACTTCGGTATGTTCTACCGGTTCCGACTAAGGTAGCCTTAGCTGAATCGTTGTTTCTCTCCCTTCTTGATTACGCGGATGTTTGCTTCATTAACTTGACCGAAGACCAACTCAAGAAACTTGAACGACTCCAGAATCTGTCTCTGAGGTTCATCTTTAGCTTGCGCAAATTTGACCGCATATCTGAGTTCCGTAAGAAGCTCAAGTGGTTACCAATTCGCTTACGCCGTAATGCTTGCGTACTTTCCTTCCTTTACTCCATCCTATTTGATCCCAACAGCCCTCAATATCTAAAGGAAACCTACAGCTTTCGTTGCTCTGACAGGCAAGAGCTGCGGTCCTCTACAAATCTCCTTCTTGATATCCCCATCCACCACACTAAGTATTCCCACTCCTCATACTTTGTACAATCCGTCATACTCTGGAACTCTCTCCCTACCCGAATAAGACAAGCCAAAACATTGAATACTTTTAAATCCTCCCTAAAAGAGTACTACCTCAGACTGTGTCAGATGTAACGATATGCATATAGTGTTATATATATTATTATTATAACGTAAATTGTTTTTATTACTTATATTATTATTTAAGTTACTGTATATGAATTATTGTGTATGTATGTATTTATTTATTTTATTTTATGTTTATAGATCAAGATAAATACTTTTAGCGCAATACCCCTCTCAAGCAATTTGTTCCTTTCTTTCAAAGATTGTCTGGAAGAAATAATTGCTATTTAGTAATAAGGCCGCCTTTGTGTACTATCGTAGTGTTTTTAGTATTTTCTATATTTGTGTGTATGTGTACTGATTGTGCAGAATAAAGTATATTTTCATTTCATTTCATTTCATCCACGTATATTTCATTTTAACAGTCCTTTAAATTGCATTTTATGTCATTAGATTTATTTAAACGAAACGAAAAGTGTAGTAACATTTGTAATAGCTGTTATCGATACATATACTACAAATAATTATAATCATTACATTGTCGTGATGACATGTAATATTTGAAGACAAAAGGCATTCTTAATGTGTTTTATGTGGTTTTAAAATAAGATAGCAGCTTTTAATAATCATTGTTCTAATCAAAATTATTTGACAAATGATAATAATTAAGTTTATGTTATATAGTGTGGGCAAGTGGTTTAATTTCAAAAAACGTGCTATTTTGTTTCCCGCTTAAACTCCCTAGGAACTTTCAGTAAAGCTTCTACAACTTTACTGAATCGACTGACATGACTCATGGACTGTACTGACTATATATTTGGACTTTGTCTAGACTTGACGAAATAGAAATACGGTGTTGAAAATGAAACGAAAGTTCTATTTCCCGCCTTTTTAACTTGACACTGGCGGCAAATGGTTATAAGCTGATACTATAATATATAAAAAAATAAAAAAAACAACATGTTGTACTGTCAATGTCATAATAAGATTGACAGATTTTAATTGGAGGCCTTCAATTTGCCTTCAAAATGTTATGATTTGGACCAATCAGAACAGACCACGAAAAAATAGGAAGATGGATTGTAGCTCCGTCAAATAATTAGTTTAAAATGTAAATTGAAACCATGATGCTTTAATTTCAATAAGTGATATTAAAATAAATATATCATAATGGAATACCTTACGAATATTAACTGGAACAAAATCACGCCATGCCTTATGTTGCTAGTATTAGAAGTTTTATTAGAATGTAAGTGGGTTTTGTTTTCGGTTTACATTTTTAGGCTGTAGTACTGTTTTGCTGATAAAATAAATACAGTTTCAGAGTGTGCTAGCCAAGCAGAAGTGAACAAACACTTGGAGCTTGGGCGGGATTTCTTAGCGCGCGGGCAGTTGTCCGATGCGCTGACCCACTATCATGCGGCAGTAGGTAAGTGGACTCCTGTGTTTTGCATACATATGGTACAGTTACATTAATACTGGTTTACAAACATATCCTCTTGAAGTCCTATAATTGCAGTCTGTAAAACTGTAATCATATAATTTTGAAATTGATCAAGCGCATGAAATATTTTTTGCAGTTTCATTCTATTTTTACAGTTTCATCTGTTCCCTTATAACTTAATACTGTGACTTTCAGAGGGAGACCCAAACAACTACCTCACATACTTTAAGAGAGGCACTGTTTACTATGCCCTCGGTAAAGCCAAATTTGCTCTCCAAGACTTTACTAAGGTAGGAATTTCAACTTATTTACAACAGTGGTAGTGTAATGGTAACATCCCTGTAAACAAAGTGAGTAAGTTTACATGAACTGTAAACAAAACAGTTCTCTCAGAAATCATTGTAGTAAAGATCTAATGAAGCTTAATGATTATTACTAGAGGTCGTCCTGTGGTCGAAATTCATCCTTAATAATTCCTATTATAATTTTTAAGTTGTATGTGGAATGTTGTGACACATTGACAAACATCAATGTGTAACAAAATTGTATCTATATTGCTTTATTAAATAAAAGTAGAAATGCATGGTAGTTTCTGTTAATAATAAAAAATAATTTGACATATTTCTAAGTATTATTAAAAAAATGTGTACACACCTTCTGCTACATAAGCTTTAATATACTGGCCAAATTATGAAATTTTTCCAAAAAAAAACTTCTCCATTTGCACAATTCTCGTACAGCTGTTCTGAAAGTTCTTGCTTCACCTATTAATATTATAATAACAAGCAACTTCTTCAACACTGATTGTAATTGTTAACATAGAACAATAGTTTCCATGCAACATAATCCTAAATAACTGTCATATTTATTGGACTTGCAAGTAACATTCTCAGACCAAATATAAAAGTGAAGACAGTGTTCTGCAAACAACACTGCGGCCGGCTTTAACTATGTCTCACTGTGTAATTACACTGTGTCGTTAACACACACATTACATAACTATGCCTTACCTTGTTAGTTGAGATGTCGCGGTGTGTGGTTTTTGTTTGACAAAGCTGTGTCTCCATATTTTAATTTGGTACATTGATATAGTATTTTTGTTTGTAGGTGTTGGAATTGAAATCAGACTTCACAGCAGCTAGACTCCACAGAGCCAATGTCTATCTCAAACTGGCACAATACACAGAGGCCAAAGAAGATTATCTACAAGTTGTGAGTATCCTCCATATTATACCACTATATTAAACCACTAGATGTTTCCCGCGACAAAATGCGTGCGACAGGAATTCTTGCTGGAACCGTACATTTTTCCACGATAAAAAGTAGCCTATGAGGATCAGTTATGTTTTTTGTGGATTATGCAGACTTATGGCGACAAAAAAACGAGTAAATACTGTAAAGAATTTTTTTACATCGAACCAAAAATGACGAAGATAAAAATGACAGTTTCAGCAACGCGCCGATTATGAAGCGAGACGCTGTGACGTCATCTGTCGTCGTCACCTCCCCTCTAAACACAATTAAAATATTTAATGTAAACAAAAACAAGCCAGTGAGGCACAAGCGTCAAGAATCGGAGAATGAATTATACTTATGCAATACCATGAAGTATGAGTAAAATCAAGCCGTTGTCGCACGGATCCCGACAGATGACGTCATTGTAACCAATTCAGCGGAAGCGCGCGTTTTTAAACTAGCCATTCGGAAAAACTTTACTAAATCCACCATTTCTTGACGGATTTTGATAATTTAAAAAATAAAATGCTCAGTAAGTTAATACACATACAATGTACTTAGTAAAATAAGATTTGCTACTAAGTGATTGATCCTCATTGTCCTTGAATCCGAATTTGAATAATAACGGAAAATGAAATATGAATGAAAATTGTACATTCTTATAATATTTTGCTTTGTGGTCACAGATATTTTAAATGGTGGGTAAAAAACGGTTAATGTCTTTTATCACACATACACTATAATTTTGATACTTATGATTCAGTCAAATTATTTCTATTGAATTATAAATTTGATCTTTTCAAATCAACATTGGGGCAATGTTATAAAAAAATCATTTATTCTTAGACCATAGATCCATAGTGATAATAACAATTATTTACTTAAGATTATGTTAGTAGGTATATGTTTTAATTATAAAATACTTTAAAAGGCAGTACGCCTCTAGTTGACAGGTTCATCACATGTAGCTTGAAGATCCAGGCCTAAATCAAGTCTGCCACCCACCATTATAAGTTTAACGTAACATTTTTGTATTCCTAACTAGACAAAAATTTAAATTTTTATGTTTAACTTATAAAATACTTTAATTGATTTTTGTTTTAATAAATTTGTTTAGTTAAACTACATTAAAATTATTACAATTAAAAAAAAAACAAAAAAATAATTTGGGCCATTGTGTTAGAATATTCGATATAAAAGTGTCATGCCCAGTTTTTTGTGTTACTGACATTTAAAATTGTATGAAATAAATGTTTCATGTAATAAATAATAAAATATAATATGTACCTATTGATAAGACTGCGCAGACAAAAAAAAAAGTAACTACAACATACACATCATTAAATTTATGTATCAGTAGTTGATAAAACATGGTTATTATTGTTTCTTGGAGTGTATTGCAAAGTTAGTTTTACATTTAATTGTATTAGGCACACTTGTATAATAAATTTACTATGCTTATTTATGGTTTTAATAAAATATTTTGAAAATAGTTTACAGAATTATTTACTCCAAAAATATTATGTGGTCATAGATGCAAGTTAAAATATTACGCTACATTGACATTGTCTGAAAGCATACAATATGTGCAATAATTCCAGACATATAATGACCCGTACAATGAGGAGGCCATATCCTGGTACCATCGGATGGACGAGCTAGCAGACGACCTCCGCCTGGCAGAGGCGTACTACCGAGGCGGCGAGTATCGCGCGGCCGCGGAGTTAGCTACGCGTCTGCTCGAGCTGTCGCCCTGGGCAGCCCAGCTCAGGCATTTGAGAGCGCAGTGCTATATTGCTACAGTGAGTCACTTAAACTTTACGAAAGAAACCGGCAAAGTGCGAGACGAACACACGCATGAAGGGTTCCATAGAGAACGGCTAAAAATTCACGTTTGTTGTACCGGAGCCCCACTTAAATATTGAATTTATTCTGTTTTTAGTTTCGTTGTTATAGCGCCAACAGAAATACACCTGTAAAAATCTCAACTGTCACGGTTCATGAGACACTGCCTGGTGACTGGTGACAGACCTGATGAACGGACGGACAGACAGACAAGCAGCGAAGTCAAAGTAATAGGGTCCCGGATTTTTTACTCTTAGGGTACGGAATCCTAAAAACAAGGTTGTTTCTACACCTTCTACTGCTGTCCATATATTAACTTGTCAAAAGAAGGTCAACCTGACCTTCATAGTAAGAATATAAGCTATTACAAAAATATATATAAATAATATGATTATGACGTCATAGTTACAACCAGGGCCCAAATTGTTTATGCCTTTGATGTCTATTTGTATGTTCCCTATGCATTTCACTTTTCAGGACGACCTGTTCTCGGCGGTATCGGACATCAGGTCTGTGAACCGGCTGCAGCAGGACTCCACAGATGGCTACTTCCGCCTCGCTGAGCTGCTGTATCAGCTAGGACACGTCAGTGACGCACTCAAAGTGAGTCACGCTCGTTTACTGAAGTACAGAAACGTATCCTTGGTCTTTAGGCCTACTGTATCAAGTACGCGTATGCCTTTTATTATAATATAAACCTTTGGCGAATGCTACTGTGTAAGCAGGACGGCAATATAAATCGTGTGCGTGTGATATAATCTACAAAAACTGTTGTTTCGCCGAGCTGAAGGTCGATTTTGCTACTTAAATCCTGCAATAATACAGTTACAATCCAGTCTCGATATGTTAAAACTGCAAAATGATATTCTCATATATTATGTCGAACCCGTTTTGATTGACAACTTTTGAAACTTAAAAATCATTTTTATGTGATATCAAAAACTGATTTTTAAGTTTCAAAAGTTGTCGTCAATCAAAACGATTCATTTATAATTCAATAAAAGTAAAATGGAAGTGTTAGTCAATTACGAGAATCATCAGAGGTTCTGGACTAAACACCTAACACATAAAACCTTTGATTTACAGGAAATCAGAGAATGTCTAAAATTAGACCCAGAACACAAAAAGTGCTTCCCGCTCTACAAGAAGCTGAAGAAAGTGGACAAGTTACTGCTGGACTGCGAGGAAAAGAGTGAGAATAGAGACTTTCTGGGCTGTGTGGAGAGTGCTAACAAAGTGCTGAAGATTGAAGATGAAGTCACGCTAGTTGTTTACGAGGCTAGGAAGTGGCTGTGTGTGTGTTACAACAAGGTATGTAACTGTAAATCAAAATAAGTGAATTTATAGTCTCAAGTGTTTAAAAGAAAATACTTTTTCCTTTTACTGCATATAATTTGTGTGTAATATTGAGGATACATTGCACTATCTTCAAAAATTTTTAAATTCTTTTAGCCCACTTGGCTTACCTCCTCACGACCTCATGTTAAAAGTTGGCATTCATATCATGCTGTTAAAAAACTTGAGCCTCCCTCCCCCAACATGTGTAATGGCACAATGCTCCTTATAAAAGAGTTGCGAGAGAATATAATCGTGGCGACCATTCACACAGGGCCAGCAGTGGGTCAACTGGCTTATATTCCGCAGATACCCATGATTCCAACGGATTTACCTATACCATTTACAAGACGTAGATGGTAGGCCGTTGATTCGCACTCGAGAGAGTGTAGGTTCGATTCCCAGGTTGTGGCGTGTACCAATGAGACTTTTTCAGATCTCAAGTACATTATACGGTCGCTCTAACTGTGAAGGAAAACATCGTGAGGAAACCCGCACATGGTTGGCCCCAGACATATTGACCAGTCATTCCTGTGAACTAGGCTGACTGTGTTGGGAAATGCCGTATGTGCTTGGGCAACCATACGACATATAAAAACCGACTGTCCCAGGCACTACAGTATTTCAAGAGTGGTTACTTTGCTTGGAAAATACTGTATACATCATCCAATAACGGATGAAAAGGCCTGAGTAAGTAAGTACCTATACTGTTTAAAAGGCAACAGTATTCCGTCAAGATCTCTTTTGCCCTCACCCTCACCATTAATAAGTCCCAGGGTCAAACATACTCTCTGGGGGGCATTGACCTAGAAAGCAATGTTTTCCCATGGGCAGTTATATGTTGCCTTATATCGGGTCGGAACTCCTGAAAGACATCTAATATAGTATACAGAGAAGTTTTGAACAATTAAAATAAACTTAATTCATTCAATTTTAATGATTTCATTCACTCATTTGAAACCTGTCAAAATGGCCAAATTCATATGCAGATACACAAAAAGCAGTTTAAATATAACCCTCCTTTTGGCAGTCAGCAAATAAACCATAGCACTTGAGTGCTGATGCCGGTTAATACTGATATTAACCGAACCACAATCATAATTTCATCACAAGTAAAGATGTTTACCGCCCAACGATGTGGGCACGGGTTAGCATATTTGTATTTTTTACGTTTGTCAAGTAACTAACTTGATAAATGTAAAAAATACCAATCAAATGATGTACGATCGACGGCATTTATGAACCTTATTGCCGAGTAATAGGTACTGGCGAAATGTTATACACCGGATGTGTATTCTACTCCACATTGGACAAAGATCTTTGATATATGTAAGGGTGGGACCTTAAGCCTTCCGAAGTACGCGACGCGAGACCGCGACCCGAGACCGAAATAGAGTCGCGCCACTCTTTATATGGATCACTAAACAATCCCCGCGACCCGCGATCCGCGACGCGCGACTGGTGAGTGTGGTCAGAGAACCTGATTGGCTGGTTTGCTGGTCGCGGTCGCAATGATCGGAAGGATACCTTTAGGGACTGAAGACTTTAGCGGTATTTTCTCGTGTGCTAAAAGATACGTTGACCGTAGGAGGAGCAATACACGCAAGCGCTAGGAGAGTGCGGGCGCGCGCTGGAGCTGCGGCGGGAGGCGCGGATACTGTGCGAGCGGGCCGACGCGCTGCTGCACCTCGCCATGTACGACGACGGTCAGTAGTCAGTACACTCGCACACGCGGACCGAGACGTGTACTCGTCACGCACTACGGGTCACTCTACGCGACATGGCCCTGCATTTTTGAGATAGCTTTGTCACAATTGAACTTTGTTAATTACACAAAAGATACATTCACTAAATACACAAAAGTTTAATTGCAATAGTTCGAATATCAATTTAAAAAATTCGAATATCGCAGTGTATTAGGTATGTCATATTATGTACCGACTTCAAAATGAAGATCGTGTTGAGAAATAGTTAAAATGTTAGCCGAATTTAAAAGGGGAATTATTTAGAAAATTAGATTTATTTCATACTTTTTTGTGTATTATTTTGCAACTTGGTTTAATTTTTTGTTTAATTTATCGTTTACTTTGACTATAAATGACCACTGATTCGGGAACTAGCCCGGAGAGGAGAACCGGCGTAAGAAATTCGCACGGGGAATCGTTTTAACCAAAAGGTGGGGAAATTGTTCTCTTTATGTTACAAAGTAATAATTTAACACAAATAACAAATCACGGGAGTACATTAGAAGATAATAAGATTTAACACACAAACGTTCTTTACACACAACAAAAGCACTACAAACTCGTCCTGTAGCAAAGCATCTCAAAGCACGTAGCGATGCACTATACTGAAGTTATATATCTAAGACACGAAGATAAACGTGCAGTATGTACTTTACAGCGATCCACGCGTACAAGGAGGCGCTGGAGATCGAAGACGGCATGCAGCGGGCCAAAGAGGGCATCAGTAAAGCGCAGAAACTGCAGAAGCAGGCCGAGAGCAGAGACTACTACCAGATACTCGGGGTTAAGAGGTAAAATCTATTAAATAATCTTATATATAAAAATCTGGTGCCACAGTGTTTGTAACCAAACTCCTCAGTGACGGCTTTTAAATGAACATTTTGTGTATATTCGGTAGGTCTGAGTCGTGAACTATTTTAATACCAACTAGTGATAATTTTGATTAAAGAACAACGTTTGTGGCTCAACTGCACGTTTAGCATGACCACCAAAGAAATGCGTTTTGCCTACACAAGAATAGACATACTTACAGTTCATAATGACAAAAGGGTATGCTAATATCTTCGAAATTATTGCGTTTAAGTTTATAATTATTGGTTTTGTATTACATGTGAGTAAACTAATTATGTAGGATTTTTACATTAATTATTTAAGAAAAAACTTATTTGGAACTTTGTAATGCACATAAATACAAAACTACACAAAAAAATGTGGTTATTACATAATTATATATCAAGTAATATTATGTAATATGTACCTCAATATTACTATAAAATATAATTAAACCACATATTTTACATGTTACCTACATGTAAAGGTTCAAAAACTATATCAACAACAAGCAATATGATACATAACTGTGTTACAGAACTGCGACGAAACAGGAGATAGTGAAGGCGTATAGGAAGGCGGCGCAGAAGTGGCACCCCGACAGCTATCAAGGCGACGAGAAGAAACTCGCTGAGAAGAAGTTCATAGACATCGCCGCTGCTAAGGAGGTAAGGACTGCAGCTTCGGGTCTGGCTATTAAAATTTGAACTTTATTCACTGCACAAGAAGATACACGTTTTATTGCGTTGCGACACACTCCTCACTAAGTGTATCGGATTATTTGGTCCTTTGTAATATTTTCAGTGGTGTGATTGAATTTTAGTGAAGTTAATAGATGTGTAACTTCAATACCCAACTATATCGTCCAACTAGGTATGTCATTCATTTGAAAACAACTATTTTCTCATCATTTTACTAAAAGGTGACCCCGCGCGGGTTCTTTTCGCCGATTGACCTATGTATATGGATTTTTTAATGGAAGTTTGTATTTGAATGTTTTGTATCGTCAACCAATATACAGAGTTATAAGATTTTTCAGCCCTCCCACGTTAATAATATTTTATTTGCTCCCAGGTGCTAACGGACCCCGAGAAGCGCGCGCAGTTCGACTCGGGCACGGACCCGCTGGACCCCGAGTCCGGGCGAGGCGACTTCCACTCCCCCTTCCACCACTTCCAACACGGCAGCCCCTTCCAGTTCAAGTTCCACTTCAACTAGGGGCCGGAACAGTTCTACTAGTATTAAAGGCGCCTGAGACGGTCATGCGGTTTGATCAAACCTTACGTGTTATTTTTTTCATTAAATAAAAACAAACTATAAGCTTAATGCCCGTACCCTTTTATCCGGATATGACAATTAATATTTCAGGATATTTATAAATTTTATACAATTATTAAAAAAAACCTTACATCTTTGATGCAACTTGCGTAGTTTAGTTCTGTCAAATTCGTCAAACATGTTATTTATTTCATCAAAGGGATCCGTAAATGTTTGACATAGCTGAAATGAAAATAGCTGTGTAAACAATATTTTGAGTAAAATAGTTTGGGAGTCGAAACTGAAATTTGTGTGTTTAAGTCAAACTGTTTGACTGTCTTGGGGGTCTAAGCAACGGATCAATTTCTACTACTGTCAAGATAAGTGACCGGATAAGTTGTAGCAGCTACTTTCACACGAGAAACAATAGTTAAATAATTATAATTTGTTCATATTCAAAATCTAATCGTAATCAAACATATTATTTCCTTATTGCACTGTAAATAACTGACTCTTAAATTCTTATTTTGTGCTCCACTGTTCTATTTGTTTACGTTTAGAATAAATTGGATCTGAACAGGTTATAGTGGGGCACATTTTACTTTAAGTAATTTCCATGGCGTATAACAGTTCCCCGGGTATATGGGATCAAAACCGCACAAACTATTGGCTGTGGGATCCAATTTGTCCAATGAATCAGTGGTACAAACTAAATGACTTGACAGTAACCCAGTATACATAGAAATTGTTTCGTTTTTCACACAATTTCCTTAGTCTTTAGACGTTTATCACAATAAAATGTATGTGTAAATTGAAATGACTGAGCTCGGGTGATCGTTGTAAATATTTAGTTTGCATCTAAAATTTTGCCACTTGTAAATATTTTGTTTCTCTTATTTTATAAAGATTTGGTTTTTTTTTTACAATTTGTAGTTGGTTATTGTGTGTCACGTTTTAAATGATTTCAGCAGCTTAGAAATAAACTTTGAAAGATGAAATTTCAAATGCCTTTACAGCAAAATAACAGATTTTTACTACCGAATGTTGATTGGTAAAAACAACAAATTATAATGACGTTATAGACACAAAAACTTTTATATGATTAAAAAAAAACCTCTATCCCTTACTTCACAATAGTTCTCATTTGTTCCATTTATAAAAATAATGAGCTTGCTATTATTTATTTAATGCTATATTTTTGTGTACTTGACACGTGTACCGAGTGTGTGTGTACATATCACATAATAATTGTTTATATCGCTGTTATATAGAGTTTTTATTTTACAAGCTCTTTTTTTCATATCGTGTTAATTTTTTACTACACTTTATTATTTAACAACTATAGTTCATAATATGCGTTATCTTTTGCGCTTCATCTAATACTTTGTCAAAATAATTCAGCATATAAATATCTCAATGTATTAAATTTTGATGTTTTATGATTGCTATAGTTTTAGCATTCCGAATATTTTTTAAACCTACTTTCAAAACACATGTAAGACTAAAGTTTGTACTACAAAATATCGAGTATATAATGTAATGCAAAATCAAATACGGACATTTTGGGCGTATGATCTATTACTTAGCAAGAAATTGCGTTTAGGCAGAAAGATAATTCAAAAATAGTAAAAATACACAATATATTAAATAAAAGTAAATGGCGCTCTAAAGGGACATAAACAGCTGATTTGAAAGCGAAAGTAAAAGCTTGGCTGAAACAACATCAACACAATCAGCTGTGTGAGGTCAACGACCTTCACAGCGCCGTAATTTTATTTAGTATTTACAATTATTTTTCTGCCTTATTATAAGACGTAAGTCTTTACATCATAATATGCCAAAATATCCTTAATTGATTCTAGTTAATACAGACATATAACCTTATGTGTTTGTATTAACTAGAATCTTGAGCTTACTAGTCCAGTTGTTTTGCTACGAGTTCAACGGAACATGAATGATGTGACATGTATGACAGAGCTGCCATTTAATGTCATGACATGACGAACCATGGCATGGATCGACATGAATCTTGTTCACGTTCCGATGTCAAGATCTCAGCGGGTAAACACGGCCATCTTATACTAAATTTTATTTAACTTTATCTTCTGGCTACATATGGCCCCAGTTACATTTGATGATATCCAAGTACTTATTAAAAACCTAACCAAGAGCATGACAGGACATGTCTAAGGTGGGTTCCGTAGCTATCTACGCGCAATATGTTTTTAAATTACTCCAAAAGTTACTGTCCTATTTCGCTTAAAATATTTTTCTAAAGAGTACCTATTTAGCATGATCTAGCAGCATAGATACTTACAAGTTTGTATCTCTTGTAAGGTAGAAATGCCACCAGCTTGTGAACCGATTTATAAGTGTACTTATTTTCATAAATTTATATTAAAAATTACAGAAGATAGCAGAAGCGTAAAGACATACGGACAGAGTGAAACTATAAGGGTTCCTTGTACTACGGATCCCTAAAAGTCTATGATATATTAATTGGATAGAATGAAATGAAAGAATAAATGAACTAAATGGGTTAACTACAATAGTTAGAATTACTGTATGAAATCAGCGTAGAATTATTACTCGATACACCAATTTGAGACAGGGCCAGTTTTACTAGATAATAGGTATATAAATATTTAAGAAAAATTAAAAACGTAATCCAATAAATGTTGCGCCATTTGTAATACCGGAATAAATACCAAAGTGTCTTACTTTTTAACCGTATTTGATGTTTGTCCGTGAAACTAGCTGAAATCTTTGTTAAATAATTTTTGCAGGTTGTGATAAATTTCGGGGATGTTATGTCGAAATAATAATCTATCCGTAACCGAATCCGATATTCACTAACAGACTCTTAAACGGTTCCTACGTAAGAGGCACTTTAGATAAGTGATGCCTTAAATTCTTAATACATAATTAAAATATAAACTCCGGCTATAGGTGGAGTCTAGATATTGTATTTTACTTTAGAAATTCTTTCAAAATCGAATATCCTTATCCGAAACTGTTACATATCCGTAACCGGTATAATATTATTTTTATATTCGTAACCTTGTCCAAATCCGAAGTTTAATATCCATAACATCACTGTATATTACTTTTTCACCACAAAATCTAAAATGTACAACCTGCTTCTGCGGTGCGCTGATATTGGTTCTGTTTCACTGTCGATACATAAAAACCAACATGATATTGTGATGTTTGCAGCCACAGATTTACACAACAGAGAAACTTATTTAATTGTAAGTGACTGATACTGTAACCTGGGTGCGAATTTTTAAATATTACTGGCTTCGTTTGTATTTAGTTAACGAGCGTTTCCGCTCGGGGCGTTGTTTTAGAGCCCAGCCAAAGGAGGGTTTTTAAATTCGTGACATCTGACAGCTTTTTGCTACGACAGGGACCGTCGGGCTACCAAGCGCCGCCTGGTGATAGAAAAAGAATCGAACATTCTTATTTACCGTTTTTGATACCACTTACGCCACCAGGTGACGCTTTGTGTGAGTTGGATCTGCCCCCTAGCGGCAGAAAAAATATCAAACACCCCCGTTGAACGAAAAGCTATAGAAATAGTTCAAAACTCACACCTAGGCCTCTGTTACCCTAATGCACTGTATATCAAAATATAAAATTGTCATACCGCGGACGTCCATAGTGCGGGATGTATATGTAAGGTCCAGAAAAATCAATTGCGGATATTTCGGGCACATGATTTACTGCTCAAGTGAAGCGTTTAGGCCGAAAAATAATTGTCCTGCTAGAAAAAAATATTATTTCTTTATATGGGCGAGTTTGCGTTTAGCGCAGAGTCGACCTTTAATGAGATGTTTTTTTACTTTGAGTACATGACAAATATTTTTTTGCCTAAACGTCTTTACACAAGCAGTGGATCGTGTGCCCGAAGTATCCGGGATTGATTTGCGGAGACGTTTTACGTAGCCGACGGTTGATATTTATTGTACGATTAGCATAGACTTATATATTAGAGACGGGACATGGACGAGATATAATATTATAGGTAAAGTAGAATTATAATATCGAATATATTGTTGGAATTAAAGCACGGTATTTCATATAATTTAAAAATGAAAGCCTGTTATCTCAGGCTACGGCAGATGGATTCTCAGCAGATGGCGTCGCTTTTCCTTGTATAAATATTTTTTTTTAGCCAAATGTATTCAATAGCCTGTCTCTGTGTATAAGTCTACGACGATAAGTCGGTAGTCAGTGTGTTGCGCTCGTCTCAACATTGTAAATATTGTTATTATAAGGATTTACAACAGCTTATGTGTTTCTTTATAACCTGAACTAAAATTAACATCAAAGCCGTTGTATTGTATTCTGAAAAAGAGGAAATAATACTAATGAGCAAAACAGTTCTACAAAATAATTTATTTAAATAAAATAAATATTATGTCAACACCTAAAGTATTTAGAGACGTGATGAAAAATATTGTTGGTAGTACATTGTCAATAATAAATTATCAATACTTGTTTTGAAACTTAAAGAATTTATGCATGGTGATTTAATATCATTTAAATATTGTTTATCTACAGTTTCTATACTATACCTACACCATTCGAGATGAGTTTGCAGTGAGTCATCAGTGCAAATTGACCAATGACGCGTCCGCATTGATTGAATGATTGAATGTCTTACTTCAATTAATGAAAGTGAGTACGGTTTATGCTTCATTGGTCATTTTTGACATTTGCACTGATGTTAACGCGAATGCAAACTTAACGCGAATGGACTACAGAGACATCATCACTGGACCGTGCCCCGTATGCTGTCCAAGTTGTCCAACAGTAACTTCGCTCGCCTGTTGTTGTGTCTCAGCGCGCGCGCAGATTTTTCTATGTCGTTGCTCAACTTCTGTTTCTCCTCCAGCTGGCATATGTATCTATGCCTAATGCCGCAGTCCTGGCCTCTGTACACATAGGTTTGGACTGCTGACTCGTGGACTAGGGCCAAACAACGCCCGTCTCCGCTGATGGTGACGGTGGCGTTGTCGGTTGTGTTGGACTGTATAGGCCGGGCTGAGCCGGACCAAATCCAAAGGAGGCCAGGGTTGAGCCCGCCGGTCCAGAAGTCGTCGCCTGGAATAAATGAAATGTTTAATCAAAGGATGGACCTCACCCAACATACTTAGCCTAAATTAATTTCTTTAAGTAGATTTTTGTTCCACAGAAGAGATTATCTTCATTAGATATTTAAGATATTATTAATATTATGCTCATTTCGTTTAAAAGCATCGGTTACAAAGCAATTTAACTTCTGAAGTCTGCTTGTTTGCCGGTAGCCTTCCTTGCCTACATCGATCCCTAAATACTTTAAATAGACCTAGAAAACTCCCGGCCGAATACTGGAACGATATTTAAATTAAGTGACGCTAAGTATAAGGGACAAATGCTTACATAAGCCAAAAAATACGGGATTTTAGTTTTTTACCCGGGACAAAAAAGAACAAAATTAATTAAATGTCATTTTGTTGATAATTAGCGACTTTTTAATATTTTTCTGAGGATCGAGCGAGTTTTTGCATTTTTGATTAGTTTTAGGGTGCCTGAGCTCATATTTATTTATATAGGATACTTTTTAGTTTTTTTAATCCTTTATCGCTCGATTTACGGGACTGTGCTTGTCCCGGCGGGTCGTTTTAAATAATACTTAAAATACGGGACGTCTGGCATCCCTTACTCAAGTCACATGCTGTCCTTGTCATTTCGGCGACAGTCTGTGAATAGCCCTCCTATTATCTTATATCAAAATTTTGATTAGCGTTTCAGTATTCCGCCGTAATATTAGGTAGGTATTACCTTTAAGTTTCTTATCACTCAGCAGCGCAGTGATTACCGCCCTGGCGTCTTCTCTTCTCGGTAGCTCTAACAGAGACGCGGAGCGGCGGCGGCACGCGCGGCTCGCGTCCTTCCAGTCGACTGCCTCACGCGACCAGTGGTAGCAGCCGCCGCCCACGCGAGTGAAGTCGGCGCCGCATGATGACTCTGCGAATATCAATGAGATTTTGAGATGTATTTAAAGAGGACGCGACTATATACGAATACTTAAAAATTACGGAATTTCTGGACAATACTCCCTAAACACCACGTAGTCTCGACCTGCAAAATAATGTGTCAACTAGCTAGCTCTTCTCTCTCACCAGGCTTAGAGTCTCCTCCCATCAGCAGCTGCACAGCCTCCTCGATCTTCCGCAGCCTCTTCTCCGTCAGGTCGGCGCGGTAGACCAGCTTCTCGATCGCCGTCAACAGGTATAGGTCCGTCTCCGAGACGCGCTTGGGCGGGTCGTCCACGCGGTCTACTGGATACTGGGGGACTGGGGGAGCCGGCTGCAATATTGAGGAAATGCTGAGTCTGAGTGTTTCGTCGCGTAGGGGACGATATGGAATTTTCCAAAAGAAAACTCGTTGAATGGATTTAGCAGATATATCTGAATTTTTGCATTGCGTAATAGCTGCGATTGCCAAAGTATGAATGGTACAAATGTAAAGGCGTTAGAACAACATTTCAGAAATAAAAATTATTTAAGTTAGAAAAAAAATAGCAAAATCGTATACATTTAACATTATAATATGCAAATCCCATTCCGGCGTGTATACTGAGAATACTAAAGTCTTTAATGAAAAGGAAGGTTAAAGCTTTTGGAGTGTTATAGTCCTTAACGAATGCTAGGTTATTTTGTTAAGACTTTATTTCTCGGGGTACGGGTACCTACATTGTGCAGATTAATGGCTGACATTAGAAAAGTCCATTATGGCACTCACATAGCTCGGTTTGAATTTGTCTTTATATGGCTGCGGTGGCCGGTTCACGATCTTGCCCGGTCCGGAACCATCCCACTCGCTGTATCCCTGTGGTGTATGCGGCTTGTAACTGGCCTTGAGGACGGGAGGGGCGGAAGGTACCGGCTGTGAGGGGGGCGGGGGTGGGGGAGGGGGCTGCAATGGCGTGTCAATGCGCTCCGTCACGTAGTAGCCCTTGGCTGGTGCGAGGACCATAATTCGACCTGAAAAATATGTGACCGTTTGAAGCACCTTCGTCCTTCAGCCTATCAGGTAATATTTTGACGTCTGTTACTGGGCTTCTGTTATACTCTGTTAATTTTTTTTTGGATTTCGACATCTTAACTTGGCGCTTGCTACATTGCCATAAGAGATCTTTGTATGGCTTAGGGGCAAACAAACAAACGGATTGCCTAATGGAAAGTGGACACCGCGGACAGCGATGTCACAAGTGCCAAAGTTTCACCAGTATCTATCTTTACGTTCAGAAGTTGCTCTATCATGATTACTGTTTTTAGCCTTATAAGATGCCTACCATGTCTCTCAGAGTGGGGAGCGGTGGCCCAGTCCTCCAGCGCCTGGCTCCAGGGCCCCACGCACACGTCATCTGCATCTGTGGAGTTGTCCGAGCTGACGCCGGCCAGCAGCAGCGCCGCAAGCAGTATCTGCAGCATCTGTAACAGCAAAGCATAAAATTGAGGAACTGGAGTATGTATACCTACTAGAGCAGAGTGGAAGCGCAGCGAAGAGGAAATCTGAAATTTGATATACCAAATTCACACTTAAGTCCACAACGTAATGTTCATATTTTTACTCAGAAAAAGAGAAGCTTTCGAGTATGAATTGACCCAAAGAATTTAAAGATGTATCACAATTCACACCCCATTAATCCGGTCTTGTGGTAAATACTTATCATGCTTTCACTTATTTAGTTCTGTATTTTTCCAGCGCAAGATAAGAGGCTGCGTGCAATACTCATGTACCTACACGAGGTCTATGTAGGTACTCCGTTCAGACTTCAGATTCAATTTAATGTACTTAAATGTAAATAATGAAATACCAGCTCACTATAATGCTACCGAATTAAATAACACATTTTACACTGTTTCAAAGAAACACCTATAAGTACTTAGTAACACAAATATTTGGTCGAATTTCTTATTTTAGTTTACTATGAGATTAATTCAGTCAATATAGTGTTTAACCTATAAGGTAGTGTACAGTATTAGGTGTCCAAAGCGCCTTTTAATTATTCTTATTTTACCTAAGTAGTTATCTCAAATTAATAAAAACTATTTATTTGCAATAATAAAAACAGTTTTATAGTCCTCGAATCACATAAACACAATAAAGCGCAGGAGAAAACGACTGTATGCAAATGTGCTTATTGCTTATTATAGCAATAACGAGTCGTATTACTTTCTCCGTGAAGGAGTTGATTCAGCCTTGTCAACATTCTTACTATTATATTTTGTTAAACCTACCTGAATTAGTGAAGGTGTAAATAATGTGGTATAGTTAATAGTAGGTATACTTACAAGCACTATTTAGTATTGGCAACACTTACAAACTAAAGTACATCGTTATAGTTGCAAATAAACGCTTGACTAATCAATAATACTTAATCATAGTTATTTGCCTACTTTACCTACATTTATCTATAATAAAACTTGAGAGGTGTCAAGGGACACCCGGATGGAACGAAGTTCCTTTCGATTAATTAGTGAAGGAATTGTAATATATTTTTTTTAAGTTATAATAATATTTTTTTTTACAATTAACAAATATAATGTAATATAAACTTAATCAGTAGGCTCAATTTTAGTAATAATTGAGAGAGAGAGAGAAACAGACAGAGAAACACGCGCACGCCGCACGGCTTACAACTATAGCAAAAAGTGTCGTTACAACTTTTAGTCTTAATTTTTTCCGTCTAGCCCCCTTTCGCAACGCGCGATAAGGAACTTCGTTCCAATACTGATTCTATTTGCCGACTGTACCTACCTACTATAATACTGGTTCTAGGTCACATTATAATACAGCTCTAACTAAGTATATCTAGTCAGATTTCTCCCCGTTTAGATCTGTTGCGATATCTTTCCATACTCGCCAGTAACAACAATGTACAATTAATAGAGGATTGAACCCGGAGGCGCGGAGGTCACGGCTGGGCATTATGTAACGGAGAAAGTGGAGTAACGCGCCGCAGCCCGCGCCCGCAACCGGCAACCCGCGGGGAAACCCAAAACAACAGGAGTTGCAACACCGGGAGTTCCGTGCGGTGAGGGTGTTGCAACCATTGACGCGTGAGACACGCGTATATAATATAAACGTTCTAGGTCAGTCTACGATATGGAGAATGCTCCGTAGTCACTCATTTTAAATGTAAATTTTCTGTATTCTACGTGGAAAATAAAAAATACTCGTAAAAGAGTTATTTCGATACATAAATTAGATTTCAAGATATTTATTAAAACTTTAAAGTGGCCCAGACGGCAACTTGCGAGTAAGCGGTGCGTACTACGGCGCGATCTCCGGGCTGCATGGCCGAGGTGTAGCGTGACGTTACGCTACTGTTAGCGGGATTCGAAAATGTTGGCAACTTTGTCCGCGTGAACCGGAAGGAGTGCTCCAAATGCTCTGGAGTCGGAGACGGAGACGGAGACGGAGACGGAGACGGAGACGGAGACGGAGACGGAGACGGAGACGGAGACGGAGACGGAGACGGAGACGGAGACGGAGACGGAGACGGAGACGGAGACGGAGACGGAGACGGAGACGGAGACGGAGACGGAGACGGAGACGGAGACGGAGACGGAGACGGAGACGGAGACGGAGGTATATATTTTAGATATATTACTATTTTTATGGAAATAAAGATTGATCTATAAATACTTATACGACAATCGCTTTATCATTGAACGCAAGAACATCACATTAAAATCACTGTCATTCAGCATAAGGATAGTTTATATCTTAGACTAAGAAATAGGCTACATTTTTATCTTTAATCTACCTACTTACTGTTTAGTGGCGTAACGGCTTTAGCAATCAACGGCGCGGTATCAAAATTTTTTTGGGGGCGTATACGATTTTCAGGGAAGAACAGCCGGAATTTACAGAAGTGAGATTGTGTAATGTATAAATAACATTAAACTAATTTTTCTGACGCACGTTCGGAGGCTCCTGTAGATCGGGGGACCCCCATATAATTCATACGGCTGATACAGAGGTAGCTACGCCTCTGCTACAGTTATTCTGGGATAGATAGTCTTTCTATCAGTTCAAAATCTATAAATATTTAGTGATATAAAAACACAAACACACTCACGTTGTAATGTGAAAGTCGCTCCACACTCACTAGTCACACACTCGCGACCGCGCCTCACCGAGTTGTGTTGTTTCTGTACCGGCTACCGACCACCGACCACCACCGTCTCAGAGAAAGCATTTCTGGGTAATCCAGCTACATGTACAGCCCGTTCACAGTTATTTTACCCCTGACAGGACCTTTATGCCGACGACATAAGGCTCACTCTCATTGGCGTAGCTTGGGATTTTGTCTAGGGGGGCAACCGTCCGTCCAGCTCAATTAACCAGAGTCATCAGTCAGTCAGTCATAAATGACGCCTAGTAATGAATAATAATGCTTCGTTTTGCAGAATGGTTTATATTTAAAAAAACGAGAATAAAAAGATATTAAACATGCAACATACACTTACATTTTCTTATTATTATACAGGGTTAAATTTAAGTCCTTTTAATCAGCTTAAGGGGTCATTGTACTCATTATAACGAACAACTTTTACTATGGGACCAACCCTAAAATCACGAAACAAAAAAATTGCTGGTCAGTACATTTTGACGAGTTAGGCGAACATAAATGTACTGAACAGCTGTTTTTTTTCGCGATTTCAGGGTTGGTTCTATAGTAAAAGTTGTTCGTTATTATGAGTAGCGGATTAAAATGACTTAAATTTAACCATGTATTTTAAAAGTTTAAATAAGCTTTAGCTTTCTATGTTTTTCGCTGAATCGGTTCAACACTTTGTCAGCGGTTATCGTAATCTTCACGATTTCATTTTCTATATGCAACAAAGACATGAATAGTAGTCCTCAGCCAGGTTTTTATCCGCCGCATCGCAGAGAAACTCCTTCCGCAACCAGCGGAGCTCACTGGGAGCGCTATTGTTGCCTGGAGAGTTTGTATACGTTTGGACAGAACTCTTTTCTTATATGAATTCTTAAACTTTCCTACAGACATGCGTCGGTCCTGCTCTGTGCGGACGGTGTGTGCTCGGTTACGTTTGGCCTCATATCAAAAGGGATTGCAGTAACTGGACTCGTACTTGTCTTCCTTGCCAGCGAGCGAAAGTTACTCGCCATACCCATTCTGCGGTGCAATAATTTACTCCTCCCTCTATTAGATTTAGTCACGTTCATATTGACTTGATTGGACCTCTTCCTATTTCTCAAGGCTTTAGGTACTGTCTAACTGTTGTAGACAGATACACCAGAGGTAAAACCTATTCAAGACATCAAAGCTGACACAGTGGCAGCTGCTTTTGTCACTGGCTGGGTATCACGCTTTGGATGTCCCAAAAAGATTACGTCGGACAGGGGGAGGGCAATTCGAGGCTTATCTATTTAAAGAGTTGTCTAAGCTCATAGGGAGTTGTCACTCGCAGACGACGGCATATCATCCAGCCGCTAATGGCATGGTCGAGCGATTTCACAGGCAATTAAAATCTTCTATAATGTGCCATGCGAAGGACGACTGGTACGAAGATCTTCCCTTAGTTCTTCTGGGAATACGCACAGCGTGGAAGGAGGACATTAATTCTTCTTCAGCCGAGCTAGTTTACGTTGCGTCTTCCAGGACCGTTATTTAATAGGCAGCAAACCGAAGTTATTGATCACGCCGATTTTACCGCGTACAACACAGTCTGGTCGTCGAGTCATTTTCCCCGATTCTTTCGACCTTAAAGGTCTCCGGGGGGGCTGATGAGGCGATGTATAGTAAATATAATATTTAAATATTTTATAAATTGTTATTTGCTACTGTGTCGTGTTAAAAAGTGGACAATATACGCGTATAAACTATAAGAGGTGTCGATTATTTATCCTAACACCTATAAAGTAACTATATAATCTTACTATTATAAATGTGAAAGTTTGTGAGGATGGATGGATGGTTGAAAGTTTGTTACTCTTTCACGCAAAAACTACTGAATGGATTTCGATGAAATTTGGTATGGTAGTAGTTGAGGCTCTGGATTAAAACATAGGTTACTTTTTATTCCGAAAAAGTATGATACTATATTGACGCGGTCGGAGTCGCGGGAAAAAGTTAGTATTATTATGATTGTCATTGATTGATTGATGGGAACTATCTAAAGATACTGGTAAGTGGATAGAATTGAATGAGTTGTATAACAAAAAGTTTTCCAAGAAGCGAAAACACTTTCAAAGTTTTTTACCTTTGCTGAAATATATTTTTGAAATAAAAAACTTAATCGTCAACAAAACTTTAATAACATCAATATTGGTATTCATTGGAAGATATAACATTAAGTATTACAATAATAATTATAATCATTTTTGTAAACGATATTGTTAACTTAAAAGGTAATTACTTACATAGTTTATAGTTGAATCGGGTAGGTACATCTTTTTTAAGGACACTTACAGTTACAATTTAGGTCTGTATTTAGTACTGAATAAGAGAAAAACCCAGGGAACTTTAGCTAGAGAACTCGGTAAGGAGGCCAAATAAATGCTAAGTATTGTTTGATATAAATATATTGTAATTTTTATACGATTTTCCCTCTTAAGTATTTATTATTTTTACAATAATAGTTATGAACAAATATAATACTTTGTATATTTCATTACTTTAATGTTTAATGTATAACACTTACTTACTAAATAATATTTGTTCTCTGTACAATTTCGTATTTTTCTTTTTATCAAATACTTATTAAAACTTGTAGCAAATGTTTTAAGATTTTTATCGAATACTTTATGCTAATAAAATTAATTTCTATAAAAGCAATTTAGGATTCAGTAATCAGCCTCAGAATAATGTTTTAGTTGAATTTTGTTAATTTTTCATAGCTTCTTTTGAAATTCATGGTCCCAAATCCCAATACAAAAAAAATAATTTATAACTTTGGGATGGTAAAGAAACATATCATTTCTACATTTTATTTAAATTAGAGTCATTAAGAGAGTCATGATGTCTTTTGCAAAACGTCGTTTTTCATACATCGCATCGTTTGTAATTTCCATAGAAAAACGAAGATTGCCGAGGGCCATTAGCAACATGGTTTTACTGTACATAGCTTATAAATCAGATCTTACATATTTTGGGAAGTCGTCTGCGACTCATCGAACGTTTGGATGTCATAGGTCGTTTTTTCACTTAAAAAAGTAATTATTTACACTGGATCGTGGGCTGGCCTCGATGTGGCTGTTAGGCTGTCTACCACGCTAGCTTATTCGGCTAGCCAGTTGTACACAGGGTGTTAGAAGTAGACGGTGAGATTCATGTGCTCGCCCACCGCCGTGTTGGTGGCCTCCGTCACATCGCGCGTGTCTCGCGTCACGCCGTCCTGCAACAAGCCACAATGCATGAGTGGAGCAGCTCAACTGTTATTTAGGTCATTCAGAAATGTTAACTCTACCGACAGCTACAAATTACGACTCGCCAGCCTTTTTTTTATCACGCCTTTTATCACGCCTCGCGAACACCGAAGTCAGTATTCCCACTACTGGATCAAAGACTGCCAATTCAAAATTAGATCGTTTATTCACTGAAAGAAATAGGTACGATCCTGATCCAATCTAATCCTAAAAGAAAGCATAGTATCGGTGACCGTGTAAACTGTAAATGTTTTAGAATACTGACCGCGGAGGGCGCGTCGTCCCAGCTCAGCTTCTTGACGCGCGCCGGTATGGTTGCGCTGGGCCAGGCCACGCCGCTGCGGCCCGCCACACCGCTCACGTGGTCGCTCAGCGCGGCGACCGGAGCGGCCGGTGCCACACGCGACTTGCCGTTGGAGCGCGGCTTGTTGCCACCTGCCACAGAAACGATGCACTTTAAGGTTGATATACAATCCCAATCTTGAACGACCTCTGTGGCACAGTGGTTGAGCACGTCGGTGCTCCGGAGCCGGAGGTCGCGGGTTATATACCACCAAACGAACATAAAAGTTTTTAATATCCCTAAGTCACACTCATGGATGTGTATTAAATGTTATAGTGTATAAGTTAATAATTTTTAAAATAAATTTCCGTTCTCTGGTACCCGTAACACAAGTTCTTCGAGAACTTAGGACGGGACCAGATTGACGTGGTGTGCGAGCATCCACAGATATTATTTGGTATATTATTAATCCCCAAACATGGAGGGTTATCCGTTATAAATAGCCTAATTCTCCAGTATACTTAACGAAACATCACTCAGTTGGCGTGGTAACCTAATCGTCATCACATGAAGGAGTGGAGACCCGTGCCCCAGCAGTGGGCACTTTACTGGTCGGTAGTGAATGACTATCAAACATTGTTCAATAATCAATATCGTTTAATATGGTGCGGCGATGTTACATAGCAGGCAAGCAAGATCTCCATCGATGTGGTAGGCACGCTGCACGGCTTGAACATGTTTAGATATATTATAGTCTTATCAAGTATCCGGTGTTCTGTAGGCGCAAGGCTATGTATGATAGGTACTAGGTACTGACCGTTGCTTGGCGGCTCCCGGTCGAGGCTAGAGCAGGAGGCGGCGAGGATGCTGCTGGCGCCGGCCGACACCGACAGCAGCGAGCCTGCCTTCTCGCCGCTCTCTGACGCCGGCGCGGGGGACTTGAGCGGGGCTTGGCGGCGACGCCTGTTGACAGAAATAGGGTATGAGACAATCTGCATCAATGAATTCAAAAATAAGGTCGGGCTATTCCGTATTTGACAAAAACAATCTTTATAAAGAAAAAGTTACGCCATCTTGATTTCAGGAGATTTTTTCAAATACTTAAATGCTGACTGATTAGGTATACAGCGGAAAGCGAATGTCAAATACCAAACCTCGACTGTCAAACACAAAACAACCCCAAAAGTAGTTAAAGTGTGGACACCATTGCCCCGACATGCCTTGACATTGCAAACATAAAAAGACTATCAATATTCAACAGCAGATAGGCTGGCCATGACAGTCTACTTGGGTGATCTCATAGGTTAAGTTAGATTAGGTTAGGTTAGTATTATTAACATTCCGCAGTTTTAAGAGGAGACCTACAGAGTTCGAGAGAATTTAAAAAGACGGCAATTAACTTTTGACTCCTAGCTCCTCTGATGTCCATGGGTCAATTTAATCGCGTTTCTGTTTTCATGTCGCATTTTACACATTTCATATTTGTTGTGTGCCCATATATTTTAGGTAAACAAAATAATCATTACGTAAATTACTATATATACTGCAACACTGAGGGGAAGTTCTATCCCTAAAAAGATTTTCATGTACCCAGTACCACCCACTTATTTGACTAAGATGTAGAGTTTGTGAAGTTAGGCCTTGTAGAGTCAGAAGCTTGGCTCTAGATGAGACCTGATAACTCTTTGACAGTGCGTGTCATTTGGTCTTGTCTACTAGGAACATATCTCGAAAATTTAGTTCATCTGGTATAATCCAAACGCAAGTTATGAGTGTTCAAAAAAATCAACGATGCGCTTCGAGGAATGGTAGTCTGGTAGTGCCCTTGCGCATAGCTCAGTTCGTCTTGGCGGGGGCACAACCGTACCCCCAGATCATGTGAAGAACTCACAGTCTACACAGGTAAGCCAGCAGCGCCAGTAGCGCGATGGCCAGCAGTGCGAGCGCCGCGCTGAACCCGCCCAGCACCGCGCCCCCCGCCCGCGCGACCGCCGCCCCCGCGCCGCCGCGCACGCGCACCACCACCGGCACTGACGACTGGAACAGACGAATGGTGATGATAGTTGTTAGCAAGAATTGGTACTCGAGTAAGACTAAATAAAGACAGGTAGCTAGCTTATTGCTACTCCAGCGGTATACATACATAAATGCAATTTATTTATTGAAATCGTGGGTCGTGGTTCAATTTTATTTTGGTTTTATTTTTGCAGATAATATTGTGATAGGTGTTAATCTAGAAAGGTGGGCCTCTTAGGTTGTCACTATTGTATTTAAGAAGCTGAAGTATATTATGTAATCCATAGGATGGATCGCTTTTTTCCGTATTCAACCCCTAGGTTTTCAACCCCCATCCAAACGTGAAGTCGTTATAAGTACGAGGGTAGCAAATTTAGGGGTTTGTCACGGAATAAACTCATCTAAATGGTTTCCGAAGTTAGGTTTGAGTGACATTTTAATTAGGTATATTCTGACCTGTCTCGGCGGCGAGCCGGAGTCCACCGCCGTGGCGACGAGGTGCAGCGCAGTGACGTTGAGCGCCGGCGCCATCTCTCCGCGCATGTAGAGAGTACCATCTTCGTCCGCGTAGAAATATCTGCGAATAAAGCACTTCATGTAGTAGCTATGAAATAAACTGCAAAATGCTTCACTTCGTGACAAAAAATAATTTATGCTACGTACTTGTCTCGTCACAGTAGATCCACTTAGCTGGTTGCAAAGACATCATGTCTTAAGTTCTAATTAAACGTAATTGTTTACCAAATGAATGTATCATTTGGTTTTGGTATGAGAATACTCACTTGGAGTCCGGTCCCGACAGCTGTATAGTGAGGCGGTCGCCGCTATCCCCGTCGTGTGCCTGCAGCCGGCCCACGCGTTTGTCCCCTGTCCCCTCTCCGTCCCCTCCGTCCCCCAGCGTGACGCCGAACTCGTAGTGCGCGTGCCGGAATCGCGGCTCCCACTCGTTCACGTCGCCCACCGTGATGTTTATAGCTGCGGTGTCGTTCTGAAATGTAATGGAATCTTTTATCAATGAGATCTGCCATTGTTTATAAATTATGTAACCGAACTTTTGATTTGAAGAACCAAAGACCAAAAAGTAAAGCAATTTGTCTTAAGGCTCAGATATGTGCAGCCATTGGACTACACCAGGTCAAGTAGTTACGTTGATTTCTTTCGGAAGGACGAAACATTTCTAGAGCTGTGATAGCTCAAATCTGTACTTAATATTATAAAGAGGAAAAGTTTGTATTTTTGTTTGCATTGAATAGGCTCCGAAACTACTGGATTAATTTTGATAATATTTCGTACAGATATAGAGAAGACCACGGTGAAGGATATAAGCTACTTTTTACCGCAGAAAAATGTTCGGTTTCCACACAAAGTAAAGAAAAGTTAATCTCGACTTTTGCGCGCACGAAGTCGCGGGCAACATCCAGTATGTTATATAATAAAAGGATTAGGGAAGCAGGCGATCAACAATAAAGGAAAAACACTCACTCCGACCCCATCCGTCACCATGACCTGGTAGTGGTAGGCGGCGTGCGTCTCGAAGTCGAGCGGGTGCCGCAGCAGCACCTCGCCCGCGCTATTGATCGCGAACTTCTCCAGGAAACTACGCTCCGACACGTAGAACTGTAGAGGTTTCTGGAATATTTTGGGCTATATTATATTAAGACTCCCAATTATTAGCCTTCGACCAATACAAGATTGTTCAGACTGCCTCAAGTCCTGCTTACCTCGGCCTGCCTAGTCTGCAGTGACGTCAGCACTGCTCCAGGCAGCGTGTCCTCCGGCACGAGCGCGGAGTACGCCCGCCGCACGAACTGCACTCCTCCTTCTCCCAGGGCAGGCCCGGGGATCGTCGCTGCCCGCACCGGTCGCACCGTTAATGTGGCTAGCGCGTACCGGTCTGGGTTGTCCACTTGCGTTGCCTAAATAATGACATTTTTGAGTTGGTGTTGAGAGGGTCTCACACGAACTGGACACGCATCAATCAGATGACGACGGTCAAGGGGAGGGGTTATACCTATACGTGGAGGGAGATCATGTGGGGTCGCTGCGGAGCCTAGCGGTGGTACTAGCCGAAGGGCTAGTCAGTCTCCTTAGTCCCGCTGATATCGAACTTGCCCTTGTACTACCATCGAACAACCAATCTGCACAATGCCTCTGGCACATAAGCCCAGTAGGGAGGTACACGGGGACCTTGATGATTAATCTCCTTTAACGGAGGGTCGCTGGACGATGGCATGTGTTTTAGGCTCAAAATTATAGCTGTCGCCACGGTCAAAAGATTCAGAAGATAATAACAATTAATGAGTTTAGCCAAAAAACTTTATTATGACCTTTTAAATGGATTCTTCAATCAAGAGACTTGTTTTTATAAAACTCTACAATTATATTGCCAACTCATCTAAATCTACAGCCTGAGGCTCCACTACCTTCCTCTTTCGCAGTAATTGTTCAAACTGACCTTGATAACAACAGTAACCGGCATCGTCTGCGCTAACAGTCGGCGTGTGACGGCGGCGCGGCCAGTGTCTCTGTCCAGTCGGAGTAGAGGTTCCCCCTCACCCACGACTTCTCCGCTCGCGCCCTCTGCCCGTGCCTCGTAGTAAAGGGGCGCGTTGATGCCTAAGTCTTGATCAGCAGCTAATATAGGCCCGGGTGATGTCTCGAGAATCGTGCCCTGAGAATAAATAGCTTATTAGTGAGCTGTCCGAAATGTATGTAATTTATTATGTGTTGATCGAAAACTAATCGGTTGTGACAAAACTTGGGTAATAAGGATCGGTTTCTGTTTCTGGTAACCAGATGAAAGGGTTAAATAACAACTGTGTATGGAATTTACCATGATATCCTTTATCCTAATCGCCAATAGAGTATAAGCATCTCTTCCATAAATAACTACGCTACAGGCTATAATGGTAGTCTACGGCTGATCAAGTAAGCAGAGAGCATCATCATCAGCTCACCTCAATAGCATCAGTCTTTAGCACCGCAGTATAATGGTCATGTGAGAACCGCGGGTTCTGGTCATCAGCGTCCATCACATCCACTCGTAACGTGGTGAGGTTCTCTCGCGGAGGTACCCCGCTGTCCGCCGCACGTAGCGTGACTGTGAAGTTGCGGACCTTCTCGTAGTCTAGCGGTTTCCGGACTACGATCGTGCTGTCTAGCTCACTCGCGAAACCCACTAGATCCTGAAGTGTGACAAGTTCAAGGGGTTATCGAAAGATAATGTTGATTCTCAAAATACTCAAGTGATACGCATCACTCGTGGTATCAAAATCCATTTACATATGATAGTCTTAAATGAGAAGACCCCGGTGTATTGGTGAAGAGGGATACGAATTGCGATACATAACATGCAGCAACCTGTTGGCGTTCAGTGGACATCCGTTATTTTCTTGGCCCAGAGTATCTCACATAGCTAACGGCTTCTACTTAACTGCACCTCCTGTTTAAGTAGCCAGCATAGATGCTTATGGATGAGGCGCCGTTTTAGCAGCATGTAATACTCACGGAATACGTCCCAGGTACCACGCTATACCGCACGGTGGCGTGCGGTCCGGGCTGGTCGGGGTCTGTGGCGGGCGCGCTCAAAACGCGCGCGCCGACCGCCGCCAGCTCGGAAATGCGCGCGCGGTACGGCGCGCCTGCCCACGCGGGCGCGTTGTCGTTCACGTCCCACACGCGCACCGACACTGGGATCACAAAACTCTGGAACAGTATCATCATCAGCGTTATTAGTGTATACAGTAGAAAAAATTATAGTTCGGTAACGGCATTGTGACGGAAGAGAAGTAAGCTCATAAACATGGTGTTGATGGGTGGCGGGAATAGCTCATCATCAGATGATCATGTAACACTATCTTCATTATTTTAGGATGTAGACGCTTGAGAGACCATTTCATGTATCTCATTAGGTCACCACATAGAAGCATTGCCGAATAGAGGAGTAACATGACGTGTGCAATATTCAGGCTTGTTTGACAATCTTATAACCACTCATCGGCTCAGTGGTATGTCCGTCTGTCACAACGCACGTTAACTTACTCGCTGGCGGGTCCCGCGCACTAGTTCTGGTTGAGCGCGCGCCCCAGAATTTCTTTCAAAAAAAGGTTCTTGTACCGTTCACGCTGACAGTGCCTGGGGAAACTACCACTCACCGGGTCAGTGGTATGCCGTCTATCGCAGCGCACGTTGACGTACACGCTGGCGGGTCCCGCGCGCTCCTCGCGGTCGAGCGCGCGCCGCAGCGTAAGGTTCTTGGAGCCGGGTGCGATGTCCACCGCAGCGCCGCGCTCCTGCACCCGCAGCGAAATGTCGCCATCCTCCCCCGGCGAACCGTTCACACTCAGGGTTCCTGAGGATATGGAATACACTGTAGATTTATACATCCAAGGCGGTGTAACATGGTAATACAAAACATGGTAATACAAAAAGGTCTCCGTCCTACCGCGGGACCCTGAGAGAGCATTGGAATTGAGATCACTAAGCCTCACAGTAGAAAATATATATTATATATACTTACGTACAGAGAAACAGCTTTCTTAGAACGACCCAAATCGATCCTTTGAAAATTTTGACGTTCCCTGCAACAGCCCACAATTTTCCCACACAGTCGTATACAAACCGTATGCAATCAAATCGAAAACTAACTATGTATGTAGATGTTTCTCTGTTCCTCTTTCTTTAATCTGTGACTAAACTATATAATGAAAAGACATGAGTTTTTTATAAAATTTTAATACCATTTAACATATTTCAAAGCGTGTCCCTTGCACATAAATCAAACACAATAGAGCAAATATACTGACCAATGACACTGCCGACAGGGGTGTCCTCGCTGACGAAGAAGCTCTCGACGGCGCCGCCATTCATCAGGTAGCAACGGCTGTCCTGGATCGCTGGAGCACAAGGTAGGTCATCAGCGGGGCTATTTACAATTCCCGTTCGAATCGGATTCTAAAACTTAGAGTCAGATCACACCGCGATACGCGGCGCTACACGGCGCAGGATTTTTAAGATTCAAAATTGAACTTTATTCACTAAACAAAAAGATACACGTTCATGTGATATCAGTCATACACAGCTCATGCGCTGTGCAGCGCGATGCAACCTGAACATTTAAACCCGTACATTGAAACGTGTATCTTCTTGTGTAACGAATAAAGTTCAATTTTTCATAGCTAATTTAAAACCCATGTCGCGTATAATTTCGTTTCGGTGTGAATTGACCCTTACCGCGCGGTTATTGGTCAACAGCGCGGCAAGCAAGGATGTTATCGAATCCGACTCGAATTACACATTGTGAATAGACTTACAACTTTGTCAAAATTGTCCAATGATTCTTATGTCGTAATCAAGGTCACCAAATAAAGTAGGTAAGCTATTTTGACAATTGCACTGATGACTCTCTGCAGACTTAACGTGAAGAAACATAATATCTACTGTATCCTACAAATAATTATTCACAAGTGTTTCGCGCTAGGAATTAATATTTAAGCGCCTACTGCGATGTCTCAGTAATGGGGTCCCGTTTTACCCTTTGGGCACAGAACCCTAAAAATTATCTACGATATGAATAAAAGAATCAGGAAAATAAAAAATACGAAAGTACTCTTCAAAATATATAATATATATATAAGAAGCAAAAACTAGAACTTTTGTTAAGCAATATCTATCGATATTTTACTGAGTGCGCATGACGTGTAGTTTTCCGGCCTAGAATCGTACTATTACGGATTATCATTTCATTATTGGATGAATGACAATTGTTTGACACAAATACATAAAATGATCAATAACCATTAACCTTATTCAAAAAGGGGATAATGTTTTCGAATGTAATAGAAATCTGTAGATATGGTATAATAGGTTTTCGTTCCCACATAACGCTTAATTTTTTTTTCTGTTACAAACAAGTTACAACCACAAACATAGGTTTACTCTGTTCAAATCCAATTTAAACTAATCGTAAACAAAAATATGAAATTCGGTCAAATTAATGTGGCATTGTATTACTTCAGTGCCAGGTAAATTGGTAGCCTTACAGCGCGCTGTTGTATCTTTTTAGGGTTCCGTGATACTCAAGGAACCCTTATATTTAGTTTCGCTCTGTCCGTCCGTCTGTCTGTCTTCCATGCTTCTGTAATTATGAATATAAATATATGAAATTTGGTATTGTTATATAATGTGTATAGATCCTGGTTTTGGCATCCTAAAATAATAATATTTTATATTTTAGGTGTGAGATGTGCCATACATGTGTAGAGGGATGAAGATTCATTCTACCCCAGTGTGTGGGGTATCGTAGAATAGGTGTTCTAAATAAAGACAAGGTTTTGATATATGACTTTTTTACAAAGTCAACCATTTTCGAGTAATCGGCGTCCAAAGTGGTATATAAGTTGGTCCCCCCTGGCGTTTCTAAACTATAGGAGATATATACTTATAAGTTTCCATGCTGATAGATCTTCCTAAAAACTCTTTAGGAAAATTATTTTGAGCGAAATCGGACAATAACTTTTAAAAAATATTGATTTTGAATATTATACTGTTTCTTCTGAGAACCTACTGTTATATTTAAGAGTACTATTCATTTATGCAGTAAAAAAAACATCAACAAGCCTATTGGATGTGAGTTGTGAACAGAGTATAGCGACTTATAGCGAATCGGCTTCATTTAATACAGGCTGTTCAGATTTATAAGATTCAAATGTCATTATATGATAACTCTTTAGACTTACTGGCACAATAGAATTTATTTTTAATTATTTCAAATTTATGAGACTTAATATGTCATAAATTTTCATTGTAAATTATTTTGTCCTACAATCAACATGTAAATTGTAAATACATACGTAATTATAAACCCTTTAGAACTAAAATATTTTTATTTTCGACCACCTTATGTATTATTAAGTCCGATTAGACCTTCAGTCCCGAAGACAGGCATTACTAAATAGATATACCCTACTCGTATAACTACCATAACATAATATTGTGACAGCGTAATATTCAAAACAATTAAGTAACAATTAATTACATGCTCTATATAGAAATGTGCAATTAATACGGACTATGAAATTGAACATAAAATGAATTACAAAATGTAGAGCAGAACTGATGGAAAAAAATTGAGCTCTAAACGTGGGTGTTACCGTTCAAATTGATTTGCGCAGGGAAAGGGAAGTCGACCCTTTGCTGTGCGTCAGGAAACTTTTACACCTGCCTCATGTTACTGGGATTAAGTTATAACGAAAAAGGTTTGCTACCTTTGTGTTTGTATTGAGTCCTAAATCATAACGGCTCTTTAATATATTTGCTGTCAAATCGTCCAGTTCAATTCTAGCTTTATTGCTCCATATGATACCTACTAGCTTTCTCTATAAGATCCTTGTAACTTGGCTTGACTAATTTTATGCCTGGTTTCTTAAAATTGTACTTAAACTCTAGATTAACTAAGTTTATCTGATTGAGTCCCAAAAGATCCGTCAAGTGGTTATTATAATTCGGTAATGTACCTACTTTTATGAAAAACATTTATTACTTTGGGTGTGAATTGCAGCTCAAAAAGAAAACTAAATATTTTAACTAATGTTAAAAATCATTTTATGTTTTTTAATTCCTTTCTATGTCAACGACATCTATATATAGCTATGTCAATTACATATCATGGAATCGATAAACGGACCTCGTTGGTCAGTTAAGTTAAACTTGGTTTGAAATATATTGTCTCTTTTTTGTTCAGAAACAATTAGTTATGGAACCAATAGCGCTAATATATAATATAATAGACAAACTTCCGACAAATTCACCTCAGAAACTGTTGCATAATAAAGTAGTAATAGATAATGTCAATGTCTTATTGACAGATGTCACATGCAAAGCCTATCGAGTTAGAATAATTTAGTTGGCCAAAAGGCTATGTATAGTGTAAACGCATCTGTGTTAAGCATCTCTCATATGTATAATGTAACACTTAAATAAAGAACAGTTAATAAATGTCTGCTATATCATTGGTGTTACTACTCTAACATAAGAAGTGTATGCAAGAATCAAGACGGCGTGGCGAGCTCACAACAGAAACCGGGCATGAGTCATTACTCATGGCCGGTTTCTGTTGTGAGTTCGCAATTGTATTTGGTACCGCTTTTTACGGAACGAGGATGTCTTCAAGTTGACTAAAAGTCAACATGCAGCTTTCGTAACTTAAGTCATAATGCTTGTAACAATTCGCCTTGACAATATTCAGCTCTATGTAAAATTACATTTGGAGTAGAGCGCGCGGCGGCGGGCTTGAGGGCTGAGCAAACAAATTTTCACTTTCCTACTTGGCATTTGCAGTTAAATAAAATTCCATTCTTGGATTAGAATAGAAAAATGTAAGTTCCACATTTACTTTATACGAGTTTAAGGTATATTTGGTTTGAGTGAAAATAAATATTAATAAAATACTATTTCTCTGCCTGGTGATATAAGTTCTCCTCAGTCCTCCGGTGGGGAGAGACCCCGTCATTTTGGAGAAACTGTGGCAAAGATTAGATCAGTTCTTTGGTTTAGTTTGAAATAATTTTCATAATTGATGACTTTCTTAAGTTATCTATAGTGTCTGCACAAATTTAAGTGTTATAACGAACAATATAATGTGGTTCATATTATTACGGAATGACCTAAACCTGGGAAAGCCAGGCTTCGTTCGGATAAATACATCAGCCTTGCAGAAAGCCGGCGTGAAATAACGCTTGCGTTGCGTTTCGCCGAGTGAGTGAGCTTGCCGGTGGCCCAGAGGGCCAGGGAGATGGTCGGGACTCCGTATATAAACTTGTCTTTCGCTTAGAATGACATAATATTTCATAATGTTAATTCCCGTGGTGCTTCTTTTTATTATTACTATTTGTATATTTAAGGTCTCTCGGAACAACTGAGGTTATCAGCCGTCACAATTACAAAAAATATTTTTAGCTCATTTTGGTAATTGCAACTCTGTGCTGTCTTCCGCTTTGCTTGGATCTCTGGTGTTGCGAGTATTCCAATGTCCATGAGCGCGTGCATTCGCTTACCATCAGGCGATCCGTTTGCTCGTATTCTCATTCATTCTTGAGCTGCACTTAATGTTTTATGATCAAATAGAGCACGAGGTGCGAGCGCGGATGAGCACCGGAACTGTAATATAATACTCCATTACAAAACACTTTCATCACTTTCTCGAAATTCGTGAGCGACTCGACCATCACATCATCTCCAAAATTCACACGATCGTTATAATGTAAGCCGGTAATATACCACTGTCATTATTTTTGTTTCTCTAAACATGGTAGGTTATATATTTGTCTGATTTAGTTTCTTGGCATCGGCTATTTTATAAAATAAAGGAAGTTGCAATAAAATATGTAAATTGTGAATGCAAAAAAACGAAGTAAAAATATTTGGTTGTGCATTGTGAAAGTAAGAGATGAAATTCTACATTAGTGGTTTTAACGATACGTGTGAGTGCCTTTAAAAATAGTGAACGATAATAATAGTTTGCTACCGCACAACTTTGCGACTGCAACTTTAAAGCTACACAACTTTACTACATCACAACTTTGCTACTGCATAACTTTACTACAACACGATTTTTGCTACAGCATCACTTTGCTACAGCACGATTTTGCTACTGCATAACCTTACCACAGCACAACGATACTACACTACGACTTACCCCTGGACCGGAGGGCGAGAGACAACACCGGCAGCGCCGGGTCTCCTAATTCATAAACACTTGTTAAAAACATGAAACACTGGCTTTTAATTCGACAAAAACAACTACAAGGAAAGCATGTAACTTGGTACGAGTTACGACTGATTTACATAGATCGGGTATACATTGTAATATTTTGCAGTTTTTTTATGATTAGCATTGTGTAAGTATATAATAATTTCTTATTCGTACGTAATACTTTATTGCTCTCTTTATTTTTAAAACTAGATGTTAGCCGCGACTTCTGAGTGCAAAAAGAAATCCCTTAGGAAACGTACATTTTGCCGGATAAAAAGTAGCATATGTCCTTCCCCGTGGCCTAATCTATGCAAAGTAACTGTGCCAAATTTAATCAAAATAGGCCCAATAGTTTCCGAGCATATTCAATGCAAACAAACAAACATACATACAAACAAATATTTCCTCTTTAAAGTATAGATTAAAATATTATCCAATAATCATTTTTAACAACCCAAAACAGGAAGGTGTCGGTCAGATGCGTCTGACTCTACATGTAGGGTAGAGTGGCGACTGGCGACCCGATGGTAGAGCGATAAATCCGCAACCCTCATTTCCTGCATTAAATATTCACCACGAATGACGCTGTGCGAGGTAAGTAACTATACACGCTGTTTTTTCAGTCCGTGTCCAAACCTTCAGGAGTAAATACACTCTTGAATATAAGCAACTTTTACTATGGAATCAACTCTTCTACTTGAAAAAAAAATCTGCTGTTTTCTACAAAATGCTATCTATGCTACCACACACCAACTTAAAAATATATGTGCATGTACACTCACTTCAATCACTGGAAATAGTTATACAGTCTTAAATAGTCATTTGATGATACCCGTTGCCAAGCAGTATTTAAAATATATCACAATTTAATGTTATAATTACCATATGCTGTGACATAGTCACCCTAGCAGTATATAAAACTGATCCCAAGACCACGGTTGGGCCGGGAAGCTACTCACACACTAACATAAGCACTGTACGTATATATATTCACATGGATTACTGGAATTACTTGTAAACTTATCAGTAACACTTTGTACAAAAGTGTACTATCTGTCTTAATGTTTTGATAAGGTGTCCATCTGTATACTCTGAACATAACCTATTTTTCTTCACTGGTTTCTGTTTGTAAAGGAAATGTTGTCCACATGTATAACTGGATTTCGGGTTACTTTACTTGGTGCAAATATTATTATCTACAGAGATAAAATGATAAGGAATTACTTAGATTAGTGCAAATAAGGAGTCTATTTGTATAATTTTGTTTACTGGTTCTCTTTGTAAAATTAAATGTTGTGATCATAATATTATGTAATTGGATGCTAGGTTACTTGGATAAGTGCAAATTGTATCACCTTTATTAATATTTTGATAAGGTGAATAAGGTTGAACTACATTTATTTTGTTTGCTGGCTCTCTTTGTAAAGTAAAGTAAAAGTAGAAATTGTGCACGTAATGTTTTATTGGATGTCGGGTTACTTTGATAAATGCAAATGTATCATCATCTTTAAAAGTGTTTTGATAAGGTGTTCATGTGGATAATGTGAACATAAGCTATTTCTTATTTTTATGCTGGTTCTGTATAAATTAAATACAAATTATTTTTGTTTACTGGTTCTCTTTGTCAATAAAATGTTGTGCACACATATAACTGGATGTCAGGTTTACTTAGATTAGTGCAATCTTATTAATGATCTGATCTGATGTTTGTATTTGTGCCTTATGGAAAATAAAATCAAATAAAAATAAAAAAAATTATTTGATTTTATTTTCTTTCCGAAGCCCTTTTCTATGAAACAGCTACTTTTTTTTTCAAGTAGGAAAGTAGGTACCATAGTAAAAGTTGCTTATATTCAAGAGTATATTCACTCCTGAAAGTTTGGACACTGACTGAAAAACCACCCTGTGTATATTGGATAGATAGAGTCAGATAGCTACAATATTATAATGAATGATTAAAATCCACGATTGTATGTGTACAGTTTCTTCTGAAATTATACAGTCTCATAATAATTGCACTCACATAATATTTAAATATTTAGCCTTCTCAAAAGATTGTTTTTGTTTTGTCGTCGGCTGTGTGTGTGAGGGGCAGACCAAGCGCACTTCCTGTTCGCCCCGTCGAGTCGCGTCGCCCCTACGGCCGCGGTCGTGTGTCCACAATCCACATCCTTGTACGCCGTTAATACTTTACGCTACCGTACCACACCGTACTTATTATTATTATATCGTCGTATAAGTTAATAATTATTGTTGACGCAAAACATCCAATTTGGGGGTTCATACACTGTTAGGTAATTGGGCGATTTAGCGCGTCCCCTGCACGTGCATTAAATAAAATAAATAAAAATGAATATATCGTAAATCCGATGACGTCTACGCGCGAAATAATTTCCAAGTTACACAGCTGCACGAGGATGCCACAAAATCTAACTCTGTGATGAATATACATAAACTAAGTAGCCGAATTCAATACTATAATTATCATAGCTAAGTAAATTATGTTACGAAAAAACGTCTAATGTATATAGTCTTCAGGCTAGCCGAATAAAGCTTCGCAAATAACCAGTTTCAAGCGAACAATAGCTTTAAATTTTCATTTAATAATAATATATTAATCTTATACTTGAAACGAGACAATCTTATATATATATATATATATATAATCGGAATCTCGGCAACAGCTGAAAATATCATAAAATTTAGTATACAGGGAGTTTTGGGGGAGAAAAATCGATCGACATAGGTTTTAAGCTATATGTTTTTTTGAGCGCCAAGCGCTAACTACAGAGCCACAGAGGTCGTCAATATACTCCGTTTGGATCTAATTTCATTTAAACGTAGACAAAGAGAACGATAGAACACAATATAATGCTACCAATTACAATTTCACTTTTTGCCATGCAATAAAGAATTACAATGCTACATTAACTAGGCCGAATTTAATCATTTCTGTTTACGTTTGGATTAAAATTGATGCGAACGGAATATATAGATACTATAGAAGGCTTAGTAAAACGCTCATATTTTCAAAGTATTACGCAACTATATGCATAATTCTTACGGAAGAATTATGCATATACTTAGTTGCGATTACACGGTATCGATCGGCAGCAATAATTCACACTAACCGCCAGCATCCTCGCAGTTATGTTAACAACCATTACAGAGCTAATGAGCGAGATATTGGCGTTGTAAGAGATGAACCGGTTTGAGCGGATGTCGTATAAGCTTTCCTCTTGAATCACTCTATCTACTCCTGAAAACTGCATTAAAATACGTTGAGTAGTTTAAAAGATCTAAGCGAACAGGAAAGGAAGCTGCTTCATTTTATATAGTACGTAAAGAAGACCGCCAAACGAGACAGATCTATTGATGATAAGTAAGCACGATGTGAGCAACCTTTGTTGCTGGTGGAGTTGATATCGTGCAAGGGCATTGCCGGTGTGGGAATATAGTGGCAAACCCCAAAGGGAGATCTCCGACCGAGCGAGGTGCTATGCTCGGTCATGCCGAAGCCCAGTTGTATGAATTTCAGATGTCGTATATATCGAAGTTTTCTATGATCGGCACTATTGCCGATCATAGAAAACTTCGATAGCGCGATTCAGTATTGTAGCGCTAATTAATCCGCCACACCGGCCTATTAAAATAGCTTAGTATTTTCCCTCGCTTAGCTAAAACAATGATGCTCCTGTTTCAGGCGAGGTCGTATATTCCCGGTATAACCGGCCCTTCAGTAGCTTAGGTAGCTTTGGTGGGAAACCATAATATACATGTTTAGAGGCAATATCCGCAAATAATCGGAAGAACCCGAAGTGCCCGAGGGACATCTCAATTGATGCACCCTGAAGATCATATCATAGGGTTTTTGTGGTTGGTTACCACTGCCCATCTTGCTAAACAGGAGTGGAAGTGGTAGAAATGGAATTTTGCTCATGGATAAATAATCTCATTACCACGTCTCCTCTATATAATTGCTCCATGGGTTTGTCCGTTAAATAATGCATCATCCGCAACACGTAACAAATATACCCTCAGAGCGTTGCCGACCTTCTACGTCTTTTGACAACAATTAATTAATGATATTCAATTTGATACAGGTTTAAGTGGCAAGTGCTAAGTCTTCGTCTGCCGTGAAGGCCTATCCGATAAGTTACATTGTCTTGTATCTGATAGAGTAAGACAGACAATAGGCGCTAAGCTCTCCGTGAGAACCGCTGCCGACTGTACTGATCGCTGCATTGTCTAGAATGACTAATTACTAGGTTAACAGTAGTTAATAGTTGTATGGGATTATAGTAAATAAGCCAATTTGTACATTTATAGTTTTCTAGCTGCTAACGCCAGCATAAATACAATATCCTTGAATCCTTTTTTTGACAATAAGTAGCCTTTGTGTTAATCCAGATCATAAACTTAATAGTTTCATTATTGAGTGAAATAATAACAAACATCCATTCATTTATCCTCACAAACTTTCACATTTATAATAGTAGTAGGGTACTTTACAAAGAAAAATAACAGAAAAATGAATTGGCAAACTGTCTACGTAACTCTGTTGGTCGCAGGTTGAATGGAGCAGCTAAGTGCTATGCGTAATGCGACACACCGTTTATGGGTTCCCGTGTAACTCTACTAGGTAACCCATAAGGCCATTACGTACGAAGGGGCTAAGATACAAATAAACATTTTATTATTATAAGGTCTATTTTCAACCCTAACCAATCAAATCTGGCGAGAGATCAGGCGCAGGTCCGACTTTTTACATGCCTATCCGACGCATGGATCATCTTTCTTGTCAGACAATCAGGTGATCAGCCTGCATTGTCCTAACCAAACTTGGAAACAACATTTTTTGTTGTTCCAATGCGGGAGTCGAACCCACGACCTCCGAGTCGACAGTCAAGCTCTAACCACTAGACCACGGGGGTGTTAAAAATCATATTAATATACATAAAATGTAAGTAATAACCTAAGCTGTTCTGAAGTTCAACAATGTCAATATTAACAGTTCCACTTCGATTAGTTTATGCCACTTCTGTCGGGCGTCCCGGGATGCTCACGTTTTTTGTTATTTAACGGTAAAATTATCATATTTTCAATATAGTAAAACATAAAATGCAGAGGGTTTTTAATCTTTTAGGTTGTTTAAGTTAAATCCTTCCATGATGACATTATTAGAAGGCTAAATTAATTAGCTAAAGGTCATTGTGCGGCAAATTATATATCAGTTTACAGGTAGCGGAAAGGACCATCAGTCGGTCAGGGCTGTTGCCCGGAAGAACATGATGACGTCATCAGGTCAAGGGAGAATAGTCTCTAGGGCCCTCTTAAATAGGCAAGGGTAAATTATCGATGACAATATATTCTTGGGTTTTTTTTTCCTTTTTTTGAAGTTGAGATTTCTCCTAGGGCAATTTTCCATGCATAAAGTGTCGACTATTAAATTAGCTTCAGTCAGACTCAAGCTAACCCTGGTGGGACTTAGGTCATGAAGTAAGCCATTTTGGCAAAGATATATCAGTTTTGTTTATTTACTCGAATATTTATTAACTATAATAAATGCCACATACAGGATGGGCGCGAAAGTAATAATATACCAGGCATGGTGTTAAACCAGGGGCGTATTCACACCGGGAAGATGCGCCCGGGGTGGGCACCGGTCGTCCGGCTGCGCTGCGCCTGCGCAACGGTGCAGTGGCGTCACGCGGTTCCCGGGATAGCGCCCATTACATTTACATAAACAGAACAATTATAACAATCGTTCGGGAAACCGGATTCAGTCTGTCGGTCGGTTGCCCCACGCGGACGTTACGCAGTGCTGTTTGTTTTGGCACTGCGACGCGATGGTATATTATCTTAGCTATCTTTGTACACCATTAAGTATTCATTGTGCGGACATATTATTGAGAACCCTCTGAAATGCAATTAAACGACTATTGTAAGTATGTACAATATACATATACATACACATACACTAGGAAGCCTCAAAATATTTAAACACAAAGGTAGTGACCGAAACGACTGCCGACGTGGTTGAACTACGTATTTTCATGTGAGTATGTGTGCGTGCGCGCGATTCAACGGCGCTGTTAAGCGATTTTCATCTTATGCCCGGTGGGGCGGCAACTTGTTCGATAGTAGCTATAAATTAAATAACATAATATAGGACACTTCCAGGGAAAGAAGCCTAACACTTATTTCAGGGCGTATAAACACGTCCATTTGTCAGGGCCATGGATTATTTAAGCCCAATACACGAAATGGTCAAATATAGTCTAATCCGAAGCATAACTCTGTCCACAATAAAAGTATTTTGTAATTCTAGAAGAGCATTTTTGACAAAACACTTTCTATCGTTAAACGTGAGCGGGTATGGCACAGAGCTCTGGTATGCACACGCAGCACACTACACACTGTCTCGCCTCATGTGTGTGTGTGTGTGTGTGTGATTGTGTAACTCGTGCTATATTGCACAATACTAAAACAATGCATAATAATAGTTTTTGTTGACTGCAACCAATATTGCGCGGCTCAGGGCGCTGACATCGACTCTATTGTCTCACTTGAGGGTTCTGTACCAAAACATTATTGTTTTGTAACATCTTAAATCTAAACTCTAAGTGTAAATCTAAAAAATACAACTTTTAAATATTTTACAAAGTCATATATGACCCCCTATTTAATATAATACATCTAACTCATTTTACTAAACCAATAAACATACAACCTTTTTGATGATAAATTCCTTCAGTGGGCATTCTGACAATTCGATTGCTGCTTTTTATAACAAAGTAATCTATATTATTTACAGTTACACAAAAGTATAAAAAAGTTATCCCAGTTTTATTTTAACCCAGTAACTGCACGTGTTGATAAACATGTAAACGACAAGTCATATTTTAACCTGTTCGTAGGCTGTAGTGACCCCTTTGTTTAGAGTGAACGGCCGGCCGGGGGTGCAAGAGGGAGCCGGCGGGGCAGGGGGAGCCGGGTGGTGCAGCCGGGGGTCAGTTACATTGACCTGTCGTGATTACTAATTGCCTCGACCAGCTTTTATAAATCTTGGGCTTTTGTAGATAAATGCATTGTACTAATGATTATGAATATAGCAATATTTTTGCTATGGTGTTTTCAAATGATAGTCACTTGTTAACATTTTCAGATTATTAGATATTAAAAGCCTTTTGAATAGCAAATAATCTGTTATCTATAAATAATCTTTTTGTTTGGTAGAGCACTATCGAAGGCGTAAATGTTAGTGATTATTGTTTTTGAGTTGGTTGAGTGTACTATTTCAATGGAATATACTATTCACAAAAATTTTACTACTTCGTTGTATCGGCTACTTCATTCTAATTTTAAAAACAAAGGCGGGTAACGGGCGGTATACGGTATATCATACGTGTCCGTTTTTTGCCGGTGCGTCGCGTGCAGCTTGATACGGCGACGCGACGTCTCGTCACGCGTTTTTGTGTCGTATTTAATATGTAATTTTACAGTTTTTAAGATTTCCGTTTTGTGAAAGAAAGTTTTAATTTTCTACTTAAGTCATGTTAATATATTATAACATAATACACAGGAGATGACCTAACTTAACCTTAAATGACTTTCATTCTGGCTCAAAATACTTGCAAAATACAAAAAGAAAATATAAACCACATCGTAATGATGCCTACCATATTGCATCCGTTTTGTTCTTACAACTTTCTTTATTTATAACTTTCGTTTGTTGATTATAATAACAACGGTCAGACCAAAGATTTAAAATGTGATAATTTATGGTATCTCGTCGACAAAACAGGTGTTGATTAGATGTCATGATGATGTACTATTATACAATCGTATTTATACAGTATTTAAATGATATCTTAATTTGCAATAATATATCAATCTGCAGCTTGAATGAAAAATCTAGAAATGTACATTGCAAAGCCAGGGGCCTATTGTGTCTTCTCCGACACAATAGGCTATTAGCTATCTATAGCTATCATCCATTAAGGATCTTTGTCAAATGAGAACCTACCCTGGCTTCTCGCCGAGGCGGCCGCCAGCAGCAGCACCGCCAGCCCGAGCAGCGCGGCCATGCTGCTACCGCTTCTCCAACATCATAGCGACTCCCTGGACAGGTCCTTCTAAACACGTTGAGCCCCTTCACAGGTTGCCCCTAATCACGTTGTCGCCCCTGAAACAACAGAAGAAAGCTTTTAGATTAAAGTAAAATGGAGCAATAGTAACATACATTTTTTTTTCTGGGTTAAGAATACCACTATTAGTGGACGTGGATAATAATACTTAATAATAGCTCCTACACCGCTTTCGGTGACGGTGGCCGGTTTCTTTGAAACCAGACCAGCTATGCAGGAATTATTTTATAGTGCCCAAGTGTGTGCACATAACACAAGAGTACTCTCTCTTTCTTTACTGACTGATGACCGACACATCGAGAGATCAGGCGCTGGACTGACTTTTTACATGCCCATTGCCCATCCGACGCATGGATCATCTTTCTTGACAGACAATCAGGTGATCAGCTTGCATTGTCCTGACGAGACTTGAAAGTAACAGTTTTTGTTGTTCCAACGCGGGGATCAAACTACGGGGAACGACCTCTGGAGTCGAGAGCCAAGCTCTAAGCCACTGGACCACGGCGGCGTCTAGTGAAAATTAGTGCATCACGTTCCACTGAGCCACGATCGTCTCATAAGATGTGGGCTATAGACCATCACATTTGCCTTCATGTCTTTATTGTTAAGTCTTTACCTGAATTAAGTAGGTAAAGATTTATGTTATGTTAATTTTACGATCTCAATGCCTCCAGATTACAGAGGTAGCTCAAGTGATTGTAAGAGTAACATGATACGGAGATGTAAACACACGGGCTCGGATTGCACACGCATTTCACCAGATAGTTATCTGGTAACATAATATCGTTGTTGTATGTAAATAACCTATGTAGCTTGAATAACTATTCATAGAATTATTACGCAGACCTTAGTCTGCAATAATAATATATCAATCTGCAGCTTGAATTTTTGCGAAGATCCTGAAAATTGTTAGGAAGATGGCGAAATTTTATCTTAGAATCAAATAATCCGGCTCTTTGTGATAATCCTAGCTTGTTCGCAGATCCTAATTTTCCAATTATACTACGATATATACAAGGAGCTCATTGCATGATAGCACTTGACCGGTTTTTGAGACCAACCACACAGAAATTATTTTATAGTTTTTTTAAATTAAAATTAAACAAAATTCTGTATCCCTACAATCTCTACTGGCCTAAGCAATGTTTAATTTAAGATTTTCATAGTTTGCTTTGTTTATTTCGTAATTACCTTTATCGGTTTCGAATTTATCTCCGGAGTTAGCGGAACTGACCAGCCTTTCTAATAAGTAAATAGCCATAATTTAGCATTTAATGTAATACAATAGCGAATTCTGTTACCAAATCTCGGGTAAACTTTGTGTAGAAAGCGTAGTGAATATCTGAGCGGATCTGTTTTCGCTTTCTGCCATTTGCATGCGGCTTTGTTTGACGCAGCTGATGCGGTGCCCACTGTACCTGCCACCACGAATGCCCACCGCTAGCACTTATGTAGATTGTAGTATGTGGTAGGAACCTATAAAGGTCCGTATCATATAGATAACTATCTTAACGCGTCAGTGATATAGTCCTAATCTGACAAGAAAGGCGTTACACGGATGACAAAATTAGGGCCAATCGTAATTTTGTGTTCCGCCGTGTGTTGAGTCTTTTTAGAGCAATTATAGCGCCCTTCACGCGCCATTCCAACCCTCGCTCCGAAATGAAGCGATGCGCCGGGCTGCCAGGCCGGTATGGCATGTAGATGCGAGCGCATTCTCCACAGATTTTGCTGCGCATCACGGATAACGCAAAATAAAACATGTCGGTTTGGAGTACTAGTCATGCGGTATATACTAACAATTTTTAGCGTGGGAGATACTTTGGCACAAACGAGCCGGCTCGATCGGATAAATACCACGGCCACTCAGAAAACCTGTGAGGTTACCGGATGCCCAAAGGGGGTTGGAGATTTTGAGCAAGTGCGGACGCAAAACCAGAGGGGTTACAAGTGTAACTCCTCTGGTGTTGCGAATGTCTATGGACAGCGGTAATCGCTTACCATTAGGCGATCCGCCTGCTCGTTTCCTTGTCCATTTCATGAAAAAATTATATAACCGAAATTAAAAATTGAAGTAACCCCCAAATTACCAAGTAGTGAGCGAGCTGATGATGATGAATTATAGCTAAGATCGCTCTCGATCATATAAGCTTTCAAACAAAAAAACTAGATCAAAGTCGGAGCTACAATGCCACGGACAGACACACAGTCCAGATACAGACATCCATACTTATAACACCCCTCTGTTTTCGTGTCCGGTGTCCAGCTGGGGGATGGCAACACCACGGAGCTATACGGTACCACTTACCGCTTACTGCGTGATGTGTAACTTTTACATAGCAAGTGGACATTTACTGTTAGCGCTCAACATCATTATTAAATTTAACAAATAATTCTCTTATTTGTTAAATTAAATAATGCCTAAAAAAAGTTGAGGACGCGGGTGGAGTTGGCTCGACCCGATAGATACTAAGGCCTAACAGAAAACCTCTGTAACGTATCACGTAACGCTTGCGTTGTATTACCCTAAGGCTGGAACTATATAATCTAGAATCCGGAAGGCCGGAGAAAATTTTACGCATTGGAAATAGAGCTCTGTACTAATACCCTATAGGTCTGAAAATCGAACACACGTATGTGGAGCCAAAGTCAATGTCATATAGTATGACAGCTCGACACTCGACACTTATATTTTCGACGCTATTGTATTAGCACAGAGTTCTATTTTCAGTGCTCTGAATTTTCCCGGGCCCACCGGATTCCGGATCATATAGTCCCAGCTTATGAGAATGAGGTTAGGTTCCGGAATTACAGAAAGACCGGCATCGCACATTAAACTCCTAAGGTATTGCAGATGTCCAAAGTGCAAACACGGCAGCTATCGCTTATCATGCGCTGTTCTTTTACTGGTCGTCCTGTTCCATACAAAATAGCAAGATTCAGTCGTTTATTCCCTGAATTTAGTGGGTACATAGTATTAGATATTTGCGTTACATGCCGTCTTGTCTATATTTAAGCAAGTTTATGAGAGTATTTAAGTATTTACTTAGACTTGTCCTTCCATAACTAGTATTGGTCTTGCCGGGCGGCCGCTGCGGGCCCGCTACACGTCGGTTCCGAGCCAATGCCGCGCGCGGCGGAGCGGGGAACGCGGTCAGCTGGTGCCTCTCCGTCACACTTGACAACATCACAACGCCGTCGCGCGTCGGTAAGGGAGTGATGATGATGTCTCTGATTTAAGATATTTAACCTGGCACTCCACAGCAAAGTCATGCTAATATAGTAGGCACTATATCATAATTATAGGTTCTGGTAGAGCCATAATGGCTGCCTTCGGTCTCGGACCGCGGTCTCGCGTCGCGCGTCGCGTGCATCGGAAACCCACCTTTAGGGCCACGGATCCGGCGCTGCACTTTTAAAACAGTGATTCAAAATTGAACTTTATTTAGTACATAAGAAAATATAAGTTTTATTGCAAGAGCGGCGCTGCGCTATGTAGAGCGGTCAAATTTGACATTTAAACTTTTGCAATGCAACGTGTATATTCTTGTGTCGTGAATAAAGTTCAATTTTGAATCGCTATCTTAAAAATTCAGCACCGCGTCTTGTATCGTCTCGTTTCGGTGGGGACCCTTAGAGGCATTATGTTATCTGGACCAGCAGACCTGCCTCACTAAATTCGATCTATGACAGATTATAGAAGACAACCATAAATTGAGGATTACATTTCAATTAAGTATTACAACGACAGTCCACATTAATAATAATATCTATTAGCTTCCACACCACGCCAATCTGGTCCCGTGCTAAGTTCTCGAAGAACTTGCGTTACGGGGACCAGACAACGGAAATATCACATTTGACCCAGGAACCCAGAAAACTTTTTTGTTCCTTTAGCGGGATTGCAGCCCGCGACCTTCGGCTTGTCGCGCTGAACCACTGATCCACAGAGGTCGTCGAACTTATGTGATTAGACCTCAACGTGTTACGTGATGCACATTGCACGTAGAGCTGTAGTAATGTCGCTCTCCCATCTTACCTTACAGTCTAGACGTAGTAAGCTACGCCTAAACTCGATTATTTTGAATACGGTCTGTATAACAAAGTTATCATCTATTGATTTTCCCCGCGATTATATACACGTAAGAGAAAATGCTGCAGGTTCATTTTGCCGCTACAAAAGTAGCCTTCTCGTAATAAACTAAATCAGTCTAGTAGTTTTGGAGCCTATCAATGCAAACAAGTAAACAAATCTTTCCTTTTCATAATGTTAGTATAGAAGTATAAATAAATCCTACTAACAACTAGACTAAACTGCCATGACTGCCTCGCGCTAGAACGTCGAGGGGGCGTAGAGAATATAAGCAACAGGGGCACAGCCGTGACCCCCGCTTCCTGGTGCCCACTCGAGCGTGCGCGGCAGGTCCGAGGATGCCCCTGTTGGCTGTCACTGTTTTACTTCTTAGTCGTAGCTGCTACTTCTTAGCCATTGTATTAGTTCAATTCATCTGCCACTTATCTGCAATTTGAAGGCGTTAGAAGCGATTTGAGAGATAAATGTGTTTCTCATTTTTTGTATTATTTTTATATTATTTATTAATACGTGAAGCATGGTCATATTTTTATAGATCGAAAGGCAAAATAACCCTTCTTTCTTCCTTCTTTATTTCCTTATAAGTTCAAAGTTAAAAATTAAATATGAATTATTATGATCGAATTTCGACCACAAGCCTACCTCTAGTATGTACAATGACGAACACTGATAAAGAAACATAGCAATATATAAAATATCACACTTGTCTTGAAAACAAAATATTGTTAAGTTCCGATAGTTTTACCTATTAATATAGTTTAACATACCAATATACCACATATAACAATAGTGCTTCAGTTCTAATATCTTTGTTCAGAAAATAAATCTCTCTGGAAAAGGGCGTGTCTATGTTATTATCTATGGCTTTAATAACGCTATTATTTATTTAATCTGGATGCAATATAAAATTTTGCGGAGAAAAAACATAGAGTAAGAAATGTAGAGTTTTTTAAATTGAGTTTTCATAATTCCATTTAAATTTTTCTCTATAATTAACGGAGATTGACCATAAGGCTCGTAATGTAAAATATAAACGATAATATATGTACCAGTTAGTGTTTTATTACGTTATAAAAAACCTTCGAACGTAAAGTTGAAACAATAAGAATGCGCATGTGTGTCGAAACCACGCTCTGATTGTGTTCAAACTTAACTCTACGACTGCCACTACCTAGCTGTATAAGTGTATACTCTACCTACCTGGTAATGCTAGAAAATATCCTATGGTAAACATGTTTCATAGTTTTTAGTTTTGGTAACCGCATAAAATATATTATTGTTTACAGTATTGTTAACAGCCTCCGTGGTCTAGTGGTTAGAGCTTGGCTCTCAACTCGGAGGTCGTGGGTTCGATTCCCGCATTGGAAGATCAAAAATGTTGTGTCCAAGTTTGGTTAGGACAATGCAGGCTGATCACCTGATTGTCTGATAAGAAAGATGATCCATGCGTCAGATGGGCATGTAAAAAGTCGGACCTGCGCCTGTTCTCTTGCCAGTCGTATCTGTTCTGGTCATGAAAGTACAGAAGGAGAGAGTTCTATTGTCTACTGCGCACACACTTGGGCACTATAAAATTACTTCTGCGTAGCTGGCCGAGTTTCAATTAAACCGGCCACCGTCACCGAAATCGGCGTGGAGAGCTATTACATTATTATTGTTTACCAACAGTGATAAATAATTAATAATCATAAAGACTACGAACTTCCTAAAGCCTTATGAGAAAAGCCCAGCCTTTCTATGAAGCCCACTTGCGCAGATCTGGGCCAAACATCATGTCGTGTCTCTCGTTCTTCGTATTTATAAAGAGAGATGTTTTAACCCTGGGTTAACTTTAACCCAGATCTGCGCAAGTTTACCTAAGTTTCTACGTTAATTGATGGTCTAGATATTATTATGTGTATTTATTATATTAACTTTCAATGGATCCTAATTTTATTCATAACTAATTCAGTATGGTTCGAAAATTTTAGTCCAGAGTATTTCACCCTATCGTCTCCACTAACATTATGAAGACGATAGATTTTTTTGTTTGTTTGTTTAATTTGAGTAAACTCAGAAAATACTCTTCAAATTTTGATGAAATTTGGATCGTTTATAAAGTAAGTAAGTATAGAGTAAGACTACGGGGATGGACATAGGCTAATTATTATTGCGGCAAAATATACGGGATGTTACTGTGGGATTTTATTTTGCGCGCATAAAGTCACGGGCAACATTTAGTATAAAATAAAAATGTGAAATATAAAATAAGTGTAGTGTGTACCCAAATAACGTGAGTGAGTCAATAGTCAACTAGAGCGTACTTTACTATAATATGTGGCTTCTGACACTATTCTAAACAGTTTTTTATGCCGACTTCGTACTAAAGCACATAAGCACATAAGTCTATTCATTTGATTCATCACATGATCTACATGTGGAATTTTTATAAGATAGACGATAGTTATATTTCAGTTTCAGCTTATAAGATAATATCATGTTAGTTAAGTAAACTCGTCCAACAATTAAACACATGTATAGCTGTTGCATCATGTGCACTTACAATCTCTCCAATAATGTTCCAGTCACACCACAGATACAACACAATCACTCGCGACTGCCGCATGTAGAGCCCATAGAGCTGCTATAGAGCTATGCCGTACGTCCACACGCCGCGGCCGCTAGCGCTCGACTGCCCCATGCTAATTACCTTTCCAACGGCCGCGGCGCTGAACCGTGAAAATGTGCATCTGCCTGAACTGAACACATTACGAGCTTAAAGCATGCTAGTATTAATGCGTAAAGTGGATAAGAGAAAGGTGCAGGCCAAAAGATCAAATATCCATCGGGTTTTGTCCTCCGACGTACCCGCTTAGTCCTTTAAAGGACTAAGCTAAGGACTAATTATTATTTAATCATATTGTTTTAAGCACAGGGAAAAAACGAAGACCAGCTCTAGAATCAAATATTTTTTATATTTTCTAGATGAAAAATTTAAAAATACATTTTACGTTAACGGCTAATAATAATTAAATCTGAAGAATTTGTAAAAAAAATATCGTCCATCATAAACTACGTCTAATTTCACTATCGAACCACAACTAGGACGCAGCGCGACCGGCACGGTGACCGGCGCGGCGACCGGCGCGGCGACCGGCGCGGCGACCGGCGCGGCGACCGGCGCGGCGACCGGCACGGCGACCGGCTCGGCGACCGGCGCGGTGACCGGAGACTCGCCGCGTCTAGAAAATTATTGTCGGGAAGGGTCAGGTGGGAGCGGAGATCACGCGGGATGGGACGAGGGCGCGGAGTCCGCTAGGGTCGCGGGCGAGGCGGGGTCGCGGCGCGTCCGGTAGCGCGGCGGTGCGGGGCGCGGCGGTGGAACGCGCAGCGCCAGCGGCTCAGCCTGCGCCTGCGCCGGCGTCTCGGCCGCCGCTGCTGCCAACGAGTCGCCTCGCTCCAGCGACCACTGGCGCCGCAGCACGCGCGCGCCGCCCGCCGCCCAGCGATCCGCCGGCCGCGCGTCCATCGGCCCGCACACCGTGGACACCGACGAGCGCAAGTAGCGGCAACGCGACGCTGCCAGCGCCGGCGGGCTGCTGTCTGCCGACACCGCGCCCGATCGCTGCCACGCTGACGCACACCATCAATTTTAATTCATAGTGAGAGACATTCTAAACATTGTAATACTATAGTCTATTTGCGTTAAGAAGACAGTGAAATGTCAAAAAATAATAATTGACCAATGATGTATGAGTGTTGTCATTAACCAATTAAACTAAGCCATTTTTCCATATGTAGGTATGTATTATAACTGACTGCGTACTACGTAGAGTGTCTTCTTAACGCGAATAAACTATAGCGATTTAGGTCCGCCACAGGCTTACCGAATTTATCAGTGGTCGGGGAGGGGTCGGAGCGCTGCCGCTCGACGCTTGGGACGTGGGTCTCGACTGCGGCGGTAACCTCGTTGGCCTCGCTGTCGTTCTCGCTGTCAGCCTCAAAGAGGACCTCCTCGGACCTGAAAAAAATTAACAATTCCAGTACCGGAAAAATGTTGTTCCAAGTGATGTCTGAAAATGAAGTCTGTGTCTTCTATGATACTCACTCGAGGGGCGGCGGGGTAGGGAGCGTCTTATCGAAGTCATCCTTGCCGAGCAGCCAGTAAGTGTACATGGCGCCCTTGCCCTTGATCTGCGTGAGGCCGCGTGGGCGCAGACGGAAGCTCCCGGCGGCGGTCAGGCGCTCGGCGGTGGCGGCTGACACCTGGATGCGCCACGCCGCGCCCGTAGACTCCATGCGACTGGCGGTGTTGACGGTGTCGCCGAACAGGCAGTAACGCGGCATGGTGAGGCCGACCACGCCGGCGCAGCAGGGCCCCGTGTGCAGGCCCACGCGCAGGCGCAGTGGCGCGCCGGGCAGGTGGCGCACGCGCAGGCGGCCGGCCACGTGCAGCAGGTGCAGTGCCATGGTGGCCACTCGCTCGGCGTGGTCGGCGCAGCGCAGTGGCAACCCACCCACCACCATGTACGCGTCGCCGATGGTCTCCACCTTGTAAACGCGGTACTGCTCGATGGTAGCGTCGAAGGCAGTGTACAGGTCGTTGAGCAGGTCCACCACCTGCACGGGACTGGAGCGCGCAGCGATGGCGGTGAAGCCCACGATGTCGCTGAAGTAGATCGACACCTCCTCGAACTCCTCTGGCTCCACGCGCAATCCCAGCATCAGCCGCTCCGCCACAGACCTTAGAAGTTCACAAAATGGGTTGCAGTCTTTAAGTCTTCTTTTTAAAGTTATCTTAAAACTAATGGAATATAGTGAACTGCGGCACCTGGGCAGCATCCGGTTCAGGAGCTGCTCCGTTTTCTTTTTTTCCATGTCCAGTTGGTCCGTTCTCTCTCGTATTAATTCTTCTAAATTATTGCTATACTTCTCCAACATTTCGAACATGGAATCTACTATGTTGACTTTCCTGGAAAACAAGACGGGATTATGTCATTGTTGTATTCTGATTCTTGATGTCATAACACTCTAATACTCGTAGTAAACGTGTAAATCAACGCTTCTATAATTAAGGCAGATTAAAGAAATGTTGATTTATATTTGGGAACAAATTTGCTTTCAATCTTTCTACTAGCTGAAAGTTAATCGATAGGTTGGATAGACTCGTCAAGTTAATTTATGATGAGAAGCAGTGGCGAAGGCTAGTTCTCCTTCATAGGGAAGCCCTAGCCTGTATAATAGGGTAGCTTGGTAGGGATTTTGGTTTAGGTTTGGATGAGATTTTTAAAAATGTATGTGGTAAGTGAATCCAATAGGAATGGATTTATAGAAACCCCACGCCACTGATGGGCAGTTAATACATGCTTAATTCTCTCAGCAGATATAAGTCGGTGACGGAGATTTAATACATCTGTGCACTTGTAATGTACACTAAAGGTTAAGTAGACCAGACCAGAAGGTTTAATATTCCTCTGAATATAGTAAGGAGAACGTACCGTCCCCTATGCAGGTGTCGGAAGATCTCGTACAGGCGGTTGAAGTCGGGGCGCATCTCGGGCTGCTCGGCCCAGCACTGCCGCATCACGCTCACAGCCTCCGGCGGCGCCGCTCCCATAGACACCGACGGTCTTATGAGCGGTGGCGGTCGGGTCAGCTTCTCTATGATTTCTGGTGAAATCAACTAATAGTCATCATCATTCATCCTTAAAATAAATTATGTTGGTCCTGCATAGGTGACCAGTAACCACTGATCACTACATAGTACATACACAGGTTTTTCGGTTTTAAAGCAAGAACTTAATACACATTGTAAGAAAACACAAAACTTTACTGCTTCCTAACATTTTTACATTACTATCTATTTAGTTATTTATGTGTGACGGACCATACTTGACCACAAATGACATTCCAATTACATACATGTGATCTGTAGCTAACGCGCTAATAATAATAGTCAATAACCAGAAAATATAGCTGTCTTTGTTGCATTTTAGAAGCCAGGCCCAGCCAGATTAGATTTTATTTTATTTTATTTTGTTAGGAAGACCAACAGCTATCAGTAATAACAATATAAAACTATTCTAATCATTAGAAAGCCAATTACAGGTCCTCACATGTAGAAACCGAATAGGTTAACAGGAGTTAAACATAGTGTACACTAATACACGCTAATTAGACACAGTTAATAAATTATAATGAAAGAAACAGTCACAAGTGTACAATCAACTATCAAGTGGTTAGCTTATATATAGCAATAGTACAATTAGGATAAAAGTTAAAAAAAAAAACTTATTTAGACCCATTAAAATTTAGAAGTACAAAGATAAAGTCAGCACTACATTACTGGAGCAAATATTGGTAAAGTAATCGCTTAGCTGTCGCCGCGCCAGTTGTGAATAAATCTAAGTCCACAGATTTACAGATTTTATTAAAATTGTTACCTGCGCGCAAGACAAACGAGTTCTTCCGATATTTGGTCGTGACTACTGGTAGAAAAATAAGGGGATTAGATCTAAAGATTCTTATAGGTGTATTTAAGTTGAGTTTTTCCAAAAGTTCAGGCGAATCGATTTTATTGGAAGCTATCTTAAGTAAGAAAACTAAGTCAGCAACATCACGTCGGATCCTTAACGGGACCAGGTGATGCCTTTTACATAGTTCTAAATAATTTTCGGGGTTATAATACATTTTTAATCTATAGCAAAGATATCGAACAAATTTCATTTGAATATTTTCGATGCGATCTATGTATTCTTAGTACCTAGGTTTCCAAACTTGAGAGGCATACTCCAAGTGAGGGCGCACATAGGTACAGTATAATTTTTTTATTATTTTAATGTCCTTGAATGATGCCGCACATCTTAGAACAAAACCAAGCGCTTTGTAGGCTTTTGATACTATTTTATGTATGTGTGTGTCAAATAGTAATTTAAAGTCATGATAAATGCCTAAATCACGAACTGTTGTGAGGCGCTGTAATGGTTGTTGCTTGAGCATATAACTCGTAGATGTTACGGTCAGTTTTCTTGAAAAGGTAACAACACAACACTTGGAGGGATTGAGATCCAGACCATTTAGAAAGCAATACTGCTCAAGACGCGAGATGTCAGCCTGGAGTATAGATGCATCAGATTGAGACGATATAGTTAAGAATATTTTCATGTCATCTGCGAAGCAAAGTAATTGAGATGAATGTAAACAATTTTGAATATCGTTAACCATTATGTTGAAAAGGAGAGGGCCAAGCAACGATCCCTGGGGAACTCCACTAGGAATGTCTACCCAACTAGAAATATAATTTTTAACAACTACGGCTTGGGACCTTCGGTCAATATAGGAAGAGGACCATCTAAGAAGATTCCCTGCGACTCCCATGGATGCAAGCTTCTTCCTAAGTATAGTATGGTCTATACGGTCAAAAGATTTAGAGTAATCGGTGTAAATTACATCAACTTCCTTGCCAGTATCCATGGCCTGCGTTAAATAGTCATTGAAAATCACTAAGTTGGAGACTGTGGATCTTCCACATAGAAATCCATGTTGAACCAAAAGAGGTCTTCAGAGCCGGAAATAATTGATTATATACGAGTATTATACCCTCGAGAACTTTAGCTACTATACACAACTTTGAGATGGGTCTATAATTTGTAACATCAGTTTTAGGCCCATTTTTACGTACCGGGGTTATAAACACAGATTTCCATATACCTGGGACTAATCCATCCCTAAATGACTTACTAAATAATAAGGTTATGGGAGTCGCAATCGAAGTAGCAGTAGATATAAAGAATTGAGCTGGCAAGTTGTCTGGTCCGGCTGATTTAGAAGTGTCAAGCTCCAGCAGAAGTTTTCTGACCACATCACATTGAATATTAATGTTAGATATATGTGAAACTGAAACATCAATCGGCGAACTGGGATTAATATTACCGGGTTGGCTCGCCGGAGCTGGGGGTGTCTGAGCGAAGTTGGAAAGAAAATAAGATGAAAAAGTGTCACACATTTCACTACCTGTGTTTACTTGTAAATTGTTATACTTAAGACTGCACGGAAAAGTAGTTGAATTAGAATTGTTCCGTGATTTAATATAGGTCCAGAAGTATTTAGGGTTTTTAACGATAGACTTTTCGACGTTATTTATGTACGTCTGATGACATTCTCTTTCCAGGTGCTTCACTCTGTCACGAAGCAGTTGAAATGACACAAGATCTGTGCGATTGCTGTAGATATTATATTTTCGTAAAAAAATATTTTTTTCTCTAATCACTTTGATCAGTGGCTAAGAATACCAGGCAGGGTAAGCTTTATTGGTTAACTGTTTAGTAGGGATGTACTTATAGATAAGGTTATTAATAGAATCGTAAAAGTATTGTACCGAATCCTCCATAGTTCTTTTCGAAAATTCAAGATTCCAATCGATCTCACATATTTCAGAGTTAATTGCAACGTAGTCGCCTTTGTAAAATAAACGCTTCGTACGAGGAGCCGGATTTAAACAATCTAAAGTGACAAAATCCAGAGTAATACATAAAGCACTATGTAGGGGGTCAGTTGGCACCAGGGGGTCAAGAGATTCCACTACCTTGACTACGTCATTTGAAATTACTAAGTCTAGTATTCTACCCTGGGAGTTTAAAACACCATTGTATTGGGCGAGACCATGCATGTGTAGCTCGTCAATAAGTAAAATTTCATTTGGAGACTGATAGTCAGATGGACTATAGCTTAAATCATTATTTAAATGCCACCGAATTTTACTCATATTGAAGTCGCCGATTATTAAGTATTTATCAAAAGGACTTTGCAAAAATATATCGTTAATCTTATTAAAATAGTTACTTATTTGTTGTGAGAAAGAATTACCTAATTTTTGTGAGCACAAGTATAAAACACATAAATGTAATTTAACAGAAATCTGCTTACCCGAGTTAATTATCAATGTTACCCATAAATCTTCGGCGGATGAATGGAAGTTTGGTTGCGATTTAACTAGCAGATCTTTATGAGTTGCTATAAGTACACCTCCACCATACTTCTGCTGTGTGGAAGAGTAGTCCCGGTCGCGGCGCCAAATAACATAGCGATCGTCAAAAATCTCACTATCAGTGATCCCGTCCAACAGCCAGGACTCCGTCAAAAGTATAACATCGTAATTAGCCGTACAAACACTGCGCTTGAATATGTCCACTTTAGTTCGCAATCCCCTTACATTCTGATAGTACATAATTAGTGGTGAATTTTTATCCATAATTAAAAGTAAAATAAGGTTAATAATAAAATAAGGTATAATTAGGTTAGGTTACAAGGGCTGCACTAAAAGTATCGGGAATGGAATATTTCCACTGTTCCTGTGATATTAAAATCTTTTTAATTTAAAACTCCTTAGTTTTAAAAATCGAATACCGTTTATTTATTTAAAAAAAGATTCTCGGTCTTGTCACAAGGTCTTGTCAAACTGGTTTAGTCGTTGAGAAAATGGAATTGACTCGAGAAAATTCTAGAGCGATGATTAATTATGACTTTCAAAGTGGTTTAACACAAAAACAGTGTGTTGACCGGATGATTTCTGCATTTGGTGATGAAGCCCCATCCAAAACCACAATTTATCGCTGGTTTGCTGAATTTCAACGTGGACGTGTCAAGCTCAGTGATGATCCCCGTCAAGGTCGTCCAAAAACTGCAGTCACCCAAGAAAACGTTGATGCTGTGCGTAAGCTGATTGAGGAAGATCGACATGTGACATACCGCGAAATTCAGGCAACTTTAGACATTGGCATGAGTCAAATACAAATAATCTTGCATGAACAATTAGGTGTAAAAAAGTTGTTTTCCCGATGGATACCTCATTTGCTCTGTGAAGAGCAAAAAGCGGCTCGCGTTACTTGGTGCGTCAGAACTCTCGAAAGATTCCACGCAGGATCCTCAAATGCTGTACACAACATCGTATCAGGTGACGAATCCTGGATATACGCGTACGAACCCGAAACAAAAAACCAGTCACGAGTTTGGGTGTTCGAAAATGAGTTAAAGCCAACAAAAATTGTTCGTTCACGGAGTGTTGCAAAAAAATGGTGGCTACGTTTGTCTCCAAACCGGCCATGTTGCGACTATTCCTCTTGAGGGACAAAGAACGGTTAATGCAGAATGGTATGCTAACATTTGTTTGCCACAGGTCGTTTCTGAACTCCGTAAAGAGAACTGCAACCGCCGCATCATCCTCCATCACGACAATGCGAGTTCTCACACCGCGCACAGAACAAAAGAGTTTTTAGAGCAAGAAATCATAGAATTATTAGACCATCCGCCGTACAGCCCCGACCTAAGCCCTAATGATTTCTATACTTTCCCTAAAATAAAGAATAAATTGCTGAAGAAGCTGTGGACGCCTACAAAACGGCCATTTCGGAGACCCCAACTTCCGAATGGAATGGTTGCTTCAATGATTGGTTCCATCGTATGGAAAAATGTGTCAAATTTCGCGGAGAATACTTCGAAAAGCAATAAATACATTTTTAAATAGTAATGGTGTGTCACTTCCTTGATTCCCGAAATTTTCAGTGCCGCCCTCGTAGTGTAGCATAAAGTTCCCCCCGATGTTTGCCCGCCTTGTCGTGGCGGTGGGGCTTAGTAACCGTAAACTGGACACCCACGGTGAAGCGAAGAGGCAACCAGGGCCGGCTTGTTTGCCGCCGGCTGTCCCGAGAAGGGCGATCCCAGCGGGATGGAGGAGTTCGCTGCGGACGTGCTTGGAGGTGGGACCGCAGAAGAAGAGGAGTGCCAGTATTACGGTGTGCCGTACTCCCTATCTTCTGCGGCCGTGGAGGGATCGCAGGGGGAGAGGCGTGGTGGTGTTGTGCCACTCTTCCTACCCCCGTGCGAGCTGGCGGGGCCGTTCCGCAGGTTAACGGCATTGGTGGGGCCGCAGAGGAAGAGGCAAGTTGGTATTACGGTGCCCCGCTTGCCCTATCCTCTGCGGCCGAGGTGTGGTCGGTGGCAGAACCATAGCCCAGATCTGCCACCGGGTACCGGTTGTGGAGGCTGGTATCCGTGGCCTCCTAGTAGCAGACTCGGGCGGAGTCTGCTACAGTACTGGTGGAGGCAGAGGAGGGAAGCGCACCTTACCATTTGGTGCGCCTGGGGCCTTCGGGCCTTTGATGGAGCCGTTTGTAGGCGGCTGCCGCCGGCGGGGTCGCGGATGTGTTTATCGTTCCCGTGGCCCCGTCACAGGGCGGCGAGGAGGAAGATGGGAGGGGGTTTATATATACCGTGGGTCTCATTAGCCTATACGGGAGTCCCACATAACCACTCGGGTGCCCCCTGCGCCTGGGTGTCATGCGTAATGAATTCCCCCCCCCGGAAAAAAAGTATAGCATAAAATTACTCCCAAGAGTGAGAAAAACATGGTGGATACCTTCAGGAGAGAGCGAGAGCATACAGTAGGGCTCGCCGCGGACGATGACTTCCTGCATGATGATGGCGAAGGAGAACACGTCGCCCGCCTGCGTGCCGCTCGGCACCGCCTGTCCGCTCGCCTCGCGTAGCAGCTCAGGCGCCGTCCATAGGAGTTCTACAACCAATTATGTCAAAAACTCAAAGTTATCATCATTACCACTAACGTCCCTATGGCTTAGATCACCCTCAATCTGAGGAGTATTGGGCTGTTGTCCACCACGCTAGCCCAACGATTTTGTGGACTTAACATGTCTTTCAAGATTTTTAGTCTTCTCAAATAAGCAGGTCTCTTCAGCATATTTAACTTCAGCGTTTGTACGTCTTTGTGTGCTTGAGTACTCATTTGCACATTCCATTATATCTTTTCTTATTAATTAATTTTCTGTCTGCTGATACAAAGTAATTTTTAAAACGGAGGAATATATTTTAGTACAAGCGTTTAATTTTAAAACGGAAATTAATTTTCTACCCCTGGCAGAGCGCGGTGGGTAGGGCAGACCCTGCGCTCGGGCGAACGCGGGCAGGCCATAGTCCGTGACGCGTAACACCCAGCGCGAGTCCACGACGCAGTTGCGCGAGGTCAGGCGCGCATGCAAGCGCAACGGCGACGCGTGCAGGTAGCGCATGCCGCGAACCAGGTCCGTCAGCAGCGACAGGCGGAAGGTCCAGTCCAGCCGGATGTCGTCCGCCACGAGCACGTCCTCCAGCGAGCCGCGCCCGCACGCCGACCACACCAGCGCCGGACGTGCCTCCGGCAGGCAGCCTGCGATATCATTCAATTGAAAAAGAAGTTGATATGGCCATATCTAGATCTATCGGTGAATAGATTGAAATTCTATGGACGCAATGTAGCTGAGCCTACGACAGAAGACATAGCTATTTCGCGTTTTGAGCTGAGAGGCCTAAAAATTATATACACGCTAGAAGTATAGTCTAATGCCTACACCACCGCTACGTATGAAATGTCGACATAATAATAGGTCTTTACCTATGAAATTGCCGTTCTGCAGTACTGGCCATTTCAAATCAAAATATTTTTTGTTTGGCTAAGAATTCTAATTTCAAATTAATTTTATTTTAAAAACATGGAATTCTTTTTCCAAAAGTAGTCATTTGTTTATTGATTAGTGTTACATTTTCATCGCATTTCAATCTTTTTCGTCATCATGGATACGTTAAAAATTCGAGTAATTATGGAATATGAGTACCGTCGTGGCAGCAACGCGGCACAAGCGGCACGCAACATCAACGACGTTTACGGAGCTAACACTACAAACCAACGCACCACCTGTTATTGGTTTTCTCGCTTCCGTTCCTACAAATTTCGACCTGAAAAATAAACCTCGCGGTCGTCTGAAGACTTTGGTCGACAATAACGATTTAAAGGCGATTGTGGAAGCTGATGATACACAATCTACGGCTTAATTAGCAGCAGCTTTTGACGTTAGCGTCAAAACAATATTGGTCCATTTGCGTCAAATTGGCAAGGTAAAAGAGCTTGACAAATAGGTGCCCCACGAACTCAATGATCCCCAGCGCGAAGTACGCGTCGAGACGTGCCTTGCACTGCTCAACAGACACACAAATGAAGGAATTTCGAACCGCATTGTTACCTGCGATGAAAAATGGATTCTGTTTGATAACCGCAAGCGCTCAGCAAGTTGGTTGGATCCTGGTTCCGCACCTAAACAATGCCCTAAACGAAAACTTACCCCTAGAAAAGCTTCTTACCAAACGGGGTGAGCATTACTGCAGATGTGTACTGTGAAGAACTGAACACAACGATGGAGAAGCTGGCACATCTCCAACCAGCATTGGTCAATCGCTCGTCTCCGCTGCTCCTGCACGACAACGCGCGACCTCATACTGCACAGCAGACGGTCTCCAAGTTGCAAAAATTGGTGTTGGAAGCTCTCCGTCATCCGCCCTACTCACCAGACCTTGCGCCTACAGACTACTACTTTTTCCAGAATTTGGATAAATTCTTGGCGGGAAAAAAATTCAATACCCGAGAGGCAACTAATTCTTCAAAATGCCTTTGAAGAATTAGTTGCCTCCCGTCCAGCTGATTTCTTTAAGAAGGGCATCAATAAACTGCCACTGCGTTGGCAAAGATGCATTGATTGCATGGGCGATTACTTCGATTAATACAAATAAAAAATACATGAAAAAAATTAGTTTACATTTTTTCATACAAAACGGCAATTTTATAGGTAAAGACCTAATATAATAATATTACTGGCTCACCTATAAAAGGATTGAGATTTTCATGGCGCAGACTCTGCATCATCAGCAAAATGTCGGTGGCCTTTCTCCGGAGTTCTAACGCGGCCGTCGGTAAGTATTTCATGTGCACTGGGTCGCCCTAAAAATAAATACAAAGACAGGATTATGAACTAACTAGAAAACTAACATCGAAATCATATTATGTGGAGTTACACTAATTTCACATTTGGTACTCCACTAAGAACAGTCACAATAATTCCATAGTGCATCGCGTCGGTACCCTGATGTTATTATTCGAACTTTTTAACGAGTTGCTGCTAATGTAACCCTGAATATTACTTGAAGTGACTTGTCGCTTGCGATGCCTTATGTCTACATTTTGTTTTCGAACTTCGCCGTCGAAATTATCGAATGCGTCTTGACTAAAGGCCCTGTTCTCTCATTTACATGCACTACAGGTATGTAGCTCTAAAAATGGCTTTACCTTATATCTTGGCCGATTATCCGGCGCCAGACGAGTGACGCTGCAAGTGGACGACGGAGCCGATGGCGCCAATGCTTCTGGGCGCTTCAGCAGGTCAGGTCTCTCCGTCTCCGGTCCTCCGAATTCGTGCAGCTGCTGTAGCCACGACAGCATCGTCTCCATCCCCTCGCCCACGCGTCTTCGATCATCTGCAGGGAACTGGAACTCTGCAAGGGTCAGTATCGGTGCAGCCCGAGGTCTCCGAGGTGCTCTTCTGGCTACTAGCTTTCGCACTAGTTGGGCTGCAGCGGCTATGGCTACTCCGAACAATGTACACACTATACATAGAAGACTGACTGCTGGGATATCGTGGCTCTCGTTTCTGTGAAGTTCTATGTCTATCAACTCCAAGCCTCGTAATGCGCTCCATCGCTGCACGCCTATAAGGTAATCTATGGCGACATTCGTTATCCAATCCTTGGACGTATCCAGTAATAGCATTGACGAAGTTTTAAGGATAGCTACGCGATTCCAAGCGGGAGAGTCGTCGTCAATGGAAGCTTCGAGAAGATAGAATGTGCTGTTGAAATACTGTGTTCTGGTTCGCTCGTCCTCATCGTACTGTCTGACAGAATCCACGATGTCCTTGTAAATAGATTCAATCGTCACAGCTTCGTCTTCGAAATCGTCACTCAGAATGAGCTGCTTTTTGGCAGAGCTGTGACTAAGTTGATCTGTTTCACTTGCATCTGTGTTAGCTATTGGATCATCCGCCGTAGTATTTTTTAAACTGAAATGTACATTATTTGTTACAAAAAAAGGAAAAACTTTAAAAATTGCTATATCATTATAAAATATTATGATCAAAAATCATCAGTAGTTATAATATTACGTACTCGTAAATGTAGAAAATATTGTTTGGCAATTGGCACATTACCGACCTTGCTGTGTTGTTGGTTCGCAGAGTGACAGGAGCGTCGTCACCCGTGGGCTCGTCGTCTGGGTGCAGGCGCAGCAGCATCACCTGCGCGGGCAGCGCGCGGGCGGCGGCGGCGGCGCGGCGGTCGCACACCACGACAGCTACTAGGCAATAGTTACTGCGGTTTATCAAAACATGCATTAATTTTAGGTCCGCAGTGCACCGACACATGCACACCGCCGCACACCGACGCGCCAACTGCAGCAAGCAAGCGTAGCACGTCCTCTGTGTTTGTGAACTTATTTCATAGCGTTATTGCCTTGTGAGTGTATTATAACTACATGATTAATAATAATTTATGACTCTGGATTGCGTTATTTACTACTAGGGAAGGTCGCCAGATAACGACGCTAATAAATTAAGGATTGGTGATTCGGCGCCAAAGTGCTCAAAATAGTTTTAGCACGCGGGTTGCTATAGAGCAATAAAATAATAATTATTATTTATGACAATTATTTTTATGGCAGCTAGCGAACATGTTTTTAAGCTACTTAAGCTTACTTAACATTCATGCATTTCTAATTTTTCAGTTTTAAATTTATCTTTACGAATAAGCTAAACTAAGCGACATCTGGGCTGAACGTCCGCTCACCGTGCGTTTGTAGTCCGCGGGTGATAGCTGCGCGGGTCACCACAAGCCCGGCGGCGGTGAGCGCGCGCTCCACCTCTAGCAGTGCTAAGGCACAGTCGGGGGCGGCGCGTGCGGGCAGCAGCACTCGGCGCCAGTGCAGCGTGGTGGCGAGGAAGGCTAGGGCATCGGCACGCGCACGCGGCAGGGCGCAGGGCGCGGGTGGAGGGCGCCGCACGGCCCGCGCCGCCGCCGCCGCGGTGCCGCACGGGGTTGCCCCCAGGTGCCCCACCGTAGCTACGCCACTGCCCGCACCATACGCTGCCACCGCCGCGCGCGCCACCGCCTCCTGCCAGCGTGCACCGCACGTTTCTGCCGTACATAAAATCATTCGTGTACACTAATACAATACTAATACCAGTATAGACTAATAATATGGGATTTTAAATTACAAATATAAATAGATTAAATAACAGCACAACGATTCAGAATTTTCCTATTATAACGATTCCCTTCGGTGAGAAAACAGAGAGCTCTTTCTGTACAAAAATGTCGAGAAAAGTGTCAGTAAAAAAATTCACTTCCAGCGACCTGCCGCGGGTGGACAGGCCGGCTGCGATAGGATCTAGTATTCAGCTGGAGGCTTTGTAGGGTTAAACACATGTGAATAAATATTATCATCACTATCGACCCCTCTGTAGATTACTGGCATACTGGCGCGAAAGATTAGACTGCAGTTCATCAAGCTAGCCTGTAGCCTACTGTGGGTACAGTACCTTACCGAATACTTCTCCGATAGTGTTGATCCAATAGTTTTGAGCGTTCGTATAATGTATTTGATAATAACCTAGCCAGGAGCATATCGGGAAATGTCTAAGGAGGGTTCCGTAGAGTATCAACGCGCAATAGCACACGCTTTAAATAACTTTAAAAGTTATTGTCCGATTTCGCTCTAAATAATTTTCCTAAAGAGTTTTTAGCATGATCTATCAGCATGGAAGCTTGCATGTTTCAATGTTTTATATTTTCGAAATAAAAAGGGGTGGGGGATTATATATTAAACATTGCTATTATTTAAAAATACCTATTATGACCCCACACGATGGGGTGGAATGAATAACAATTTTTCATCCTCACTTCACACGTAGCCCGTAAAATATGAAATTATAATATTTTATGATGCTAACACCGAGAACTATAAACCATTTATAGCTTTACCAAATTTCATCCATTTATATTCGTAATTACTGAATTTAAAGAGCGGACAGACAGTCAGACAGACTGCAGTACTACGAAACCCAAAAAATGTTGTTTTTGTCAATTAAGTACACACCATAGCACGTGATCGGATCTGCGCCGTTTAATCTAAACATTCTACCCACTACGCCACGGACGCTTTACTTTAAAATCTGGTTTAATATTTTGTTGAAAGCCGCGAATGCAAACCAAGAAGGAGAAATGTCCCAATTCCTGAATATCGTCAGGTGACGAGGGATACACAAGTTTTTCTATTTCCCTCCTATATTAGTTTTCCGAACTATAAACTAAGTAGAATGTTGTGACTTTCCTCTGCTCTGTATTCAGCGGTCGTTCTGACCTAAGTTCTTTGGACTCTGGAGTTATATCATCGGAAAGTTTGCAGTGACCTATAATATAGCTCGGTTTGGGCTGATAGTCGTATGTCGTATATATTATAGACGAGGCTTGTTCGGGCAAAAACTGTTTCCACTTAAATGGCCCTACTTATTGAGTTTTTTGGGGCCATTTTGACATTTGAGGTATGGTGAAATCAAGGTGGCTGACATTAGAGCTATGGTGAAAACAAGATGGCGTAACTTTTAGTTGTATGAAGATGTACGTTATAGCCAATATAATAAATACAAATGTATATTAATGCTTTAGATACGCTTACGTTATGTACATAATTTATTTATTTATTTACTAACTGAAATAACCAATTACAATATTTTACTATAAATAAAATAGGACAGGCGAAGCCCAGTTTGGGGGAACGTTACTTCTGTAATTATCATAATGTTTTATTGGTATAAACTGTTTTATAAAACTTATAATTAACACATTAATTAAAAATAGAGCACAACTACAATACTTATAACTATAGAATAAACTATTTCATACTTTCCCTCGCAAGACTTCAGACTTTTCTTACTTATCCATTACTCATTCAGTAGACAGAAAGTGTATCACAGTCAGTGTTCACAGATAGGACAGTTAAACGTGTAACTCACTGATTATATTATTATTCATCAGCATTTTATTTTCGAAATATTTTCTATCTCCTATAGTTTAGATATTCCAGGGGGCGGGGCAACTTATAAACCACTTTAGAGGCCGATTTACGACTTACGAAAAATGGTTAACTTTGTGAAAAAGTCATGTATGAAACCATTATTTTAAAAGACCTATGCAACGATACCCCACGCGGACAGACAGACAGACACACAGGTGGATGGACAGAGCGAAACTATAAGGGTTCCTTGTGTATTACGGAACCCTAAATATCACAGGTCTTTATTTAATGTGAGAAGTTGTCCTGTTGCAATGTGAGAAGAGGGCAAAATCTCAACCACTTTGGCGTAAAATACTTTTTCAACAGTTGGCTCGTTACCTTCGTAGTCCAGCAGCGTGTAGGGTCTGTGGAGCAGCGGCGCGCGCGTGTCCTCCAAGTACCGGCGGAAAAGGGCCGGCTCCAGCGCGCGGGGGACGCGGCAGCCGGGGCGCGCCACCAGCAGCAAGGGCGCGGGGCCCGCTGGCGCCGCGGGCCCCCCCCGCAGAGGCACCAGCAGTAGCAGCGCCAGTGCCCGCAGCATGCCCTGAGCCGCGGTGCCCCGAGACTTCACTGTTTCTTCATCTCATCGCGTTCCACAGATAATTTAGGTCACACCCATCATTACTTGTTGTGTTAATTTTTATAAATAGTAAATCAATAAAGGCAATGTCTTTGGTGAGGGAATCAATATTGCTTATATGTTGTAACTGTAAATAAATTAGCAGTTTATACTTTTTTTTATTTATTATATATTTTGGTTTATACTTAAAAAGAGACCCTAGCCACTTGTAATCTAAGTATCTACTGAATAAATATTTTGTTCCTTTCATTTTCTTAGGGAATTCGAATCTCCATAATTCATTGTATGTTGGTGGCACTTAGATCTTTCTATGATTGTAAGAGAGGCTAGAATACGGTTGTTTTTGTTAATGTTTCATTCGAATTACGTATTTCGGCGAAACGGTAACTAGACAAGGAGGCGTACAGGGTGAGATAGGAAAATAAAGGCGGCTCTCACATAAATTGAACTAGAAATGTCGAAGCTATTTTTATTGAATACATAAATTTGGTGCGAAATATAAGAGAAATGTCGACACACTTCTCCGAGTTCCAGATAGTAAATTCAATTGGATCGGGTTTCGTTCAGCCGCACCAGAGAGAATATATATAGAGTGCTCAGTGACTGCCACAACTGCGACTTACATCTCACTAAACCTCATATTTATATTTAGATAATGTACCTGTATTTTTAGAGATCGAAAGAAAAAGAAATAGAGGAGGAACTAAATATTAGGTCTTAACCTATGAAATTGCCGTTTTGTATGTAAAAATTTAAACGAATTTTTTTTCATGTATTTTTTATGTGTATTAATCGAAGAAATCACCCATGCAATCAATGCATCTTTGCCAACGCAGTGGCAGTTTATTCATGCCCTTCTTAAAGAAATCAGCTGGACGGGAGGCAACAAATTCTTCAAAGGCATTTTGTACTGCCTCTCGGGTATTGAATTTTTTTCCCGCCAAGAAGTTATCCAAATTCTGGAAAAAGTAGTAGTCTGTAGGCGCAAGGTCTGGTGAGTAGGGCGGATAACGGAGAGCTTCCAACCCCAGTTTCGCGCGTTGTCGTGCAGGAGCAGCGGAGACGAGCGATTGACCAATGCTGGTTGGAGATGTGCCAGCTTCTCCATCGTTGTGTTCAGTTCTTTACAGTACACATCTGCAGTAATGCTCACCCCGTTTGGTAAGAAGCTTTTCTAGGGGTAAGTTTTCGTTCAGGGCATTGTTTAGCTGCTGAACCAGGATCCAACCAACTTGCTGAGCGCTTGCGGTTATAAAACAGAATCCATTTTTCATCGCAGGTAACAATGCGGTTCGAAATTCCTTCATTTGTATGTCTGTTGAGCAGTGCAAGGCACGTCTCGACGCGTACTTCGCGCTGGGGATCATTGAGTTCGTGGGGCACCCATTTGTCAAGCTCTTTTACCTTGCCAATTTGACGCAAATGGACCAATATTGTTTTGACGCTAACGTCGAAAGCTGTTTCTAATTCAGACGTAGATTGTCTATAATCAGCTTCCACAATCGCCTTTAATTCGTCATTGTCGACCAAAGTCTTCGGACGACCGCGAGGTTCATTTTTCAGGTCTAAATTTGTAGGAACGGAAGCGAGCAAACCAATAACAGGTGGTGCGTTGGTTTGTAGTGTTAGCTCCGTAAACTCGTTAATGTTGCGTGCCGCTTGTGCCGCGTTGCTGCCACGACGGTACTCATATTCCATAATTTCTCGAATTTTTAACGTATCCATGATGACGAAAAATATTGAAATGTGATGAAAATGTAACACTAATCAATAAACAAATGACTACTTTGGAAAAAGAATTCCATGTTTTTAAAATAAAATTAATTTGAAATTAGAATTCTTAGCCAAACAAAAATTATTTTGATTTGAAATGGCCAGTATTGCAGAACGGCAATTTCATAGGTAAATCCTATTATAATTCTAATAATTGATCTTTGTCGAACAATGGGTACTACTAAATTAGTTTTCTCAGTCAGTGTCAACTTTCAGGAATATAAGCAACTTTTACTAACTTTCCTACTTGAAAAAAAACAGCTGTTTCCTACAAAATGCTATCTATGTCGTAGCCCTTATATATACTTCATTGCGTAGCTTCTCAATACATTTTGAACAATGTTGTATCATGTATATCAGAGAGAATCTAAATAATTTCAAAACGAAAAGCGGAAGCCATTGTAGGACTACTAGAATTAAGAACAAGTTAGAAATACCGGTGATCAGACTTAGCAAAGTAAGCAAATCTTTTAAAGGTAATGTATACGAGTATATAATAGGATAACAGAAAAAGTTCAAAATTCTTCCATGAATAAATTAAAAATAGTTGGTAAAGAACGTTTATTGTGCTTTTATGATTATTATAAGGTCAATTGACGACCTCTGTGACTCAGTGGTTAGCGCATTGGAGCTAAACCCGGAGGTCGCGGGTTCGAATCCCGCCAGGGAACATCAAATTTTTTTTTTAGTTTTGAGTAGTCAGTAGGTAAACGCTCCTGGCTGCATCATTACGATGACGTAAAGACTTAGTCAGGAGCTTATATATAGGTATCTTAGGTATCTGGTACCTACTACATAAAAATATATGAAACCTATGCTATGTGCGGTGAGAAATTCAAGAAAATTCTTAGCATAAAACACCTAAGGGACATTACATGAAAATAAAAAATTGTATAAAACAGAGTCGTTAGTCCTCCGTGACATTTAACGACCGCGGGGCGAAGTAGATTTATCACTCAAAATAAAATTCGCAGCTGTAAAAACGAATTTATAAAAACAAAACAGAGTAAATTGACTTCGTCCCTGTCGTCTCTTTTCATCCCTGTGGCCCCAGCCGAGTACGCCTCTGTACGGGGCCTGACGTGAGCCGGGTCGTAATCACAGTACGTCCGTCACCGATAAAGTTATATAAAATAACAGAGAGCCTCGCTCCAATACAACGACGGTTTAATAACGTTTCAGTCGGCTAATATTATTAACAAATACGCTTTCAGTTATTATTATCAGAAACGAGGCACGATGACGGGAGTAAGTTGCTGGCGTGTCACACGGGACCTATTCTCTGTTTACCGTGACCCAGCCCACGCTGCGCAAATTAATTATTGTAAAGGGTAAGGGTACCAAGGCAATAGCAACAATATAATTGTGCTAGCTCGTAAGTGTTTAGACGACAGGAGTAAGTTACTGATATCTCAATTCCTACCGCGTATTCTACATACTCACTACGATTATTTACTTCAAAATTACCATATTTTGCCCGTGACCAAAGGGGGATTTCTCGCAAGGGGTGAGACACTATGTCTGTGCCAAATTTCATGAAAATCGGTCCAGTAGTTCCGGAGCCTATCCAATACTAACAAACAAACAATATTTTCTCTTTATTATATTAGTATAGATAGCCTATTCGGTGCTTGTTTGTTTGTATGTTGGTTTGTTTGTTTAACATATATATAGATAAAACCACGGGAAAGGACATATAATACAATTTATTGCGGCGAAATATACGGTTCCTGCGTGAATTTCTATTGCGCGCACGAAGTCGGTAACATCCAGTAAATTATAAATATAGCGTGTAAAACTCAACCTAACACAGGCGAGGGCGCAGACTAGTTAGTAATAAATCTGTAGCAAAGGAGCTCTAATCATAAAAGCCTGGCTCCTAATTCACGCTCGCCTGCCTCACTTCAGACGCGCCCGGGCCCCGGAGCGTATTGATTCTGAAACGTTTGGGACAGCTATTAAGTCCTTATAAACTGAAACTAGCGAAATGTTTAAAGGATTTCAACAGTTACGTGAAATATTAATTTATTTTATCATCATCATTGAAAATGTCGTAACGATAGGTAACTAGGACTTCGTGTAGAGAGTAAAACATCACGGAGTAGGAAATATAATATACATACGTGCAGAGAAACAGCTTTCATAGAAAGATAAAAATTTGAAAATTTTGATGTCCTCTTCAACGGCCTACAATTTTCCCACGCAATCGTGGACACACCGTATGCATGATCTAATGCAATAAAATTGAAAGCTAACTATCTAGCTGTGTAGCTGTTTATCTGTTCCTCTTTCTTTAATCTGTGGCAAAATTGTCAATATTGTCATTAGTCATAGTAAACGACATAAAAAATTGGAGATGTTAAAAATATGACATTTCGGATCACGATACGGATACGGACAAATGAATAAAATTATGTCGGTTTCGGTTACGGCTACGGATATTATGTGATTTCGGATTAATTATCCATTAGTTAAGGATAATTTTGGTTACGGATATTAGGTTTGCGTAGAATGTAAATAAAATGCAACTACTTATTTACATTTACAACTTTAGGTAATCATTTGGCCTAAAAATCTAGTGAGTTGTCTTGGCCGGCATATAAAAAAACATGTCATAACAAGTACTATTTATACTCCGTATATATCCGTAATTATTTGTTGATTTATATCTAATCCGATTACGGATAGTTTTTATTTCAGATATCCGATAGTTCCGGTTACGGTTACGGAGCTCCATAACAGCCCTGTTAAAAAGACCTCCGCCGCATTTTGCGTAGGTAACTAGATGTACTCGTATTTTACTAACTCTACGTACTTCATTTTGCCCTATGTCGACAAATTAATATGTATTTACCTATGTAGAGCGCAGAAGATCTCATTGTCGAGCCACTAGAGTCATCCCGTAAGAAAAACCCACGCGCATTTCTTAACGTTGGACTTCGGTGTAGCAGGTAGCTATTCGTCGTCTCACACTGCAAGAATCAACGCCATTTTCCCTCAATGTGCCCCTAGTTTGTTTTTATAAAATCGACCATAAAACGAGCAGACTGATCGCTTGATGGTAAGCAATTACCGCCGCCAATGGACACTCGCAACATAAGAGTAGTTCAAAATCAAAAAAGTTTTATTTCCATATAGGTTACAAAGAAGAAGAATCGGCGTAATAAACTCGCACGGGGCCATCATTTCGCAAAAAGATGGAAAATTGTTATTTTTTAATATATATATATATATATATATATATATATATATATATATTTACAATAGGTAAACTTAGTCTATATAATATTAACAAAAGTCAGATGCATATGGTACATAGAAGCAGCCGTGCAGGTGGGCATCCTATTCCCAAGGTGTGCCATCGTCAATAAATTCATTGACCCTTTAATAAGTTTTAGCACACAAACTTTCTTTAACTACTTTTTTAAGTTTATTAATGCAAAGATTTTGAACGTGTTCTGGGATTCTATTGTATAGGCGTATACTTTGACCTTTAAGGGATTTTCTTATTTTATTTAGTCTGATTACCGGTATATCTAGCTTGTGCTTATTTCTAGTATTTCTACAATGATTGTCGCTTTTAGTTTTAAAATTACTAATATTCTTTCTAACATTTATTATATTATCCAAAATGTCGAATCGTGTGAATCGTGTGAAGCGACGTTCAGAATACCTATTTCTTTGAACTTTTCTCTCAGAGATTCAAAAGGGGACATTTTGTAAATTTAACGTATTTGCTCGCTTCTGCAGCACAAATATTGTATTAATGTCGGCGGCATTTCCCAATAAAAGGATGCCGTAACCATTCTACTATGAAAGTAAATAAAATAAACGAGTCGCGCCATGTCTTCGTCAGAAATTTCTCTCATTTTTCTGACTGCATATGCTGCAGAACTGAGCCTATCTGCAAGATTAGCAACATGAGGACCCCACTGTAATTTACTATCTAGTGTTATACCTAGGAATACAATGGTGTTCACTAAAATAATTTTCTCATCATTTAATAGTATATTGGTTTGTACTTGGCTAACATTGGGCAATGTAAACTTTAAACATTTAAACACAACACAACATTAAAAAAAAAGATACTTTTTTCGAACACTATTTACCTCGTCATAATCTGACTATTATCGCTTCACATTAAAAATTTGTGAAGTGTCTTCGGCAAAAAGTATTATCTCATTATCATTACCTTTAACAAGATAAGGTAAGTCATTTATATAGATAAGAAAAATAAATGGGCCTCTGGGATCTCTGTGGGACACCTAATTCTATTTTGGTCCCAGTGGACCTTTTACTATTTATCTCCACCCTTTGAGTTCTATTTTTAAGGTAAGAGCTCAAAATTCGAGTGCAGAGTCTCAAATACCATAGTGGTGCAATTTTCTTATCAAAGTAACATGCTCAACACAATTAACGGCCTTGAAGAGGTTGCAAAACACACCTAATGCATCCTGTAACCCCTCCCAAGCTTCAAAGTGTAACCCCTCCCAAGCTTAAAAGAGTTGCACTTGTAACTCCTCTGGTGTTGTGCATTTGCGTTCCTGGTCCTGAAAATCCTCAACCCGCTTTGGACCTCCGATAACCTCACTCACTCAGCGAAACACAACGAAAGCGTTATTTCACGCCGGTTTTCTGTGAGGCCGTGGTATTTATCCACTCGAGCCCATTCACGCCGTACATGGCCCTCCCACCTTTAAAATATTATAATACCTCGTAAAATTAATCCCGCCATCTCAATAATATGTATGTTACGTTACGCATATAATGACATAAGATGTCTCAGTCGTGCCGTAAACAATTCTGAATACGCACAGACAAATTGGCGAAAAGGAGGTCCCCTTTTCCTCCTCCCCTGGGGAACACTGGGAGCCCCGTAAATATCCTCTATCAGCGACATGCTAATATACCACGCGCATATCATATTACTCACATTATAATATCACGGAACAGTATCATCGGCCCTGGTCACATATTTTTAGGATTCCGTACCCAAAGGGTAAAAATGTGACCCTGTTACTAAGACTCCACACGATGGGGTAGAACAAAAAAATCATTCCCACTTCATATGTATGGTGAGCCACCAAAATTAATTTTATTTTTTGATCCCAAAAGTAAAATCAAAGTTAGCAGGGGCAAACAGACAGACCGACAGACGGTCAGAGCGAAACTATAAGTTACATAGACTATAAGTTTCGCTCTGTCCGTATGTATCCGTAGTACTACGAGTCACTAAAAGCAGAATAATATTATTATTAATATAATATTTAAGTGGTATATTATGTTAATATTAAAATTATTAAATAAAATAAATAAAATAATAAATATTAAATAACATAATTTAATACTTTAAACGGGATTTTGGGCTGGCTATATTTTAATAAACTAGCTGGTCCTCGCAACTAATAGAAACGGAAACCTATTTTTTAACGGAACCCTAAGATAAAAGTAGCCTAAGTTACTCCGCTTGAGATCAGCTACCTGCCAGTGAAAATAGCTCTAACCATTCCAAAGATTGCCGGAACAAACAGACAGATAGAGAGAGCGTTTGAAAATTTGGCCGTTACATTTTCATTCTCAATAGCCCTTGCTATTCTTTATAGAATTAAATTATCAAAATACATATTATTTTCATAATATATTCTGATGAAGAATGTCATACTTATTTAACTAATACTGGTTGTCGCCTGGTGGTCGAATTTTGACCACAAATCATTTAAGTTTTAAGTGAACTTTATTATGGTTCTTTTATCAGATTTGGATACGCAATAATAATGTAAATGTTATCTATGGATTGTGTAACACATGGATTAACATACTTGTGACAAAATTATGTCAAACCATCACCAACTATTATAAATGTATTGTAAATAATATTACTGGAGTTCACTCCTCCTCCATATATCTATTCGACGACCTCTGCGGTTCAGTGGTTGAGCGTGTTGGTGCTCAAGCCAGGGGTCGCGGGTTCGAATCCCGCTGAAGGAACAAAAAGTTTTTCTGGGTCATAGATGTGGATTAAATATGACGTGTATAATACAGTAAAAATCTTAAATATAATTCCGTTGTCCGATACCCGCAACACAAGTTCTTCGAGAACTTACCACGGGACCAGATTGACGTGGTGTGAAGCATCCATTGATATATTTATTCATTGATGACTTAAAACTGTGCCAAATTTTATACTCCTCCATTAACATAATTTTTGTAAAACCGAGTTTTTGCTTCACGTGTGATTTTTCATCTTGATAGTCTATTGGTAGATAGCCTTGAAACATTTTTAATTGAGCTGTTGAGTACCTTAAAATTCGTAGATATGTGTAGTTCAGACACGGACTAATAGCTTGACAGACCGTTGAAGCTAGTTTGACGGCTTGTCAACCGTAGACGTCGACCTGATTTGAGAGGTATTCCACTAGTTCTTGAGGACGCCCCGTCCATACATTTTTGAAGATTTTATAATAAGGTTTTTTTGGACATCCACAAACATTTACGCCAGTTATATTGGTGGCTTTTTAACAAACAAAATACAATCTGTACCTTGCTTGTACCATATCACAATATACATAATGATATCGTCATCGGATTCGATAATAGCTGACATCAAAATTATTTGACGCAGTCAAATTAAATAACTTGACTGCGATTTTCAAGATGTTATGTCTTAATGTATTGATAAGCACTGGTCGACCATAGCGAAGGATCGCGATTTATAGAGGAAAAGAGGGGGAGGCCTTTGCCCAGCAGTGGGACACAACAGGCCAGCATAATAATATGTCCTATTTTAAGTAGGTGACACCTATATTAGTATTACACACCTATTATGTGTTCTATAGTTTGCGTTTAGATTAAAATTGGAAAGGAGTAATTTTAATATATTTTATGGTGCTGAAACGCAGGAGGAATTAAATAAGCGGTGATTATTTAATTCCTCAATCCGTCAATAGTTCAGTTGACAAGATGGATATGAAGCACTTGATCGGAGCATTTCACGTAATTATTATCGGTTAAATCTCGTTTGGATTTTCAGGCTGTCCCGCTCGCAGGCGCACTATATGACGCATATCGACAACAGTTATGAGAATTGGGTTTCAGATTGATCGAGTCACGCCCGCCGCACGTGCTTACTACATATTATTATGGCGTAGGAGCTCGGGAGTCGGGACTTATTGGTTCCCACTCATATACCCATTCATATAAGTATTAATACGTGAAGTAAAGACTTTAAGTACACTTTGAGGAGAATTGTGCGAATGGATGTGTATAAAATTTAACTTGTTAAAGTTAAAGGTGTGCACAAAGCAAACATTTATAAAATTCATAAAAATAAAGTTACACACACTACCTCAATCACAATGCAAAGACGTTGGTCTGGCACAATTGTCATTCTTTTTTTCACATTCATTTCAAATTATTTATAGATTTATATTGCTTATCTCAGAAGCAACATAACATTAAAAATTAAAAAGCCTATCAATTATGGTCGAATTTCGACCACTAGCCGACCTCTACTTATAATTTACTAGCATTAATTGCCCGCGGCTTCACCCGCGTGAAATGAGGTTTTAAACTTTCATCCCCTATTTTACCCACCTAGGGGCTGAATTTTAGAAAATACTGAAATAAGTAATTCATTATTTTTTCCGTACTCAATTCATACGAAATATCATGCAAATATGTCCAAAGAATAAAAAGTTTCATACATACTTTTATCACCTATTTTATCCCCTTGGGGGATGAATTTTGAAAAATCCTTCCTTAATGGATGCTTACGTCATATGAGAAATGCGTGTGCAAAATTTCAAATTTCTAGCTTTAAGGGTTTGACCTGTGCGTTGAAACATCAGTCAATAAGCTTTGCCTCTTACATATATAGACAGATGATCAAACGAACTTCTCAAGAGAAGTTCACATATTATCATATATGAGTCGCTTTATTCGAAGAAATATTTTTATATCTTCGAATGAAGCGACGAAATGTAATAGATGATTGCCTGTCCACAACTCAAAAGTACTTGTCTCACACGACTCTTCTCTAGCGTTGTAGAACAAACTCATATTTCTAGAATTATCGCAACAATTGTTTAACTAGTAAAGGCACTAAGTATGACTAAACTTTCATCTATCTAGGCTTATAAGAATCTTATCTATTTAGAATCTTCGCGACTTGATTATATTAGTACTTATTAAATTTTGTCATTCATTAGTCGTTTAAACCCGAACGGCGAACAATATCTAGAAAAGTATTAGATACCTAAAATTTAAATTTTATCTTTTACGACTTAGTTCATGGATTTAGGATTTGCAGTGAATTCTGAAAATACTTTTACGTGTCTTATTGCGAAGCAAAATATGTTTAAATTTTATTTCAGATCTGTATTATTTAAGTCGGTGCCTTGTTTACTATATGTATCCATGTGAACAATCACGCAATATTTAAAATATAATTCAGTGTTAGCAACGTTTAAGTTAGAAATGTGAAATAATTATTTACTCCAGAAAAAATTACGTTGTTCATTTGAGTGTCATTTAAGTTTGTAACAATGAATGTAGGTTACGGCTAGAGGTCTAAGGTCACAGTAATTAAGCCAAAAAGTGGCGGATAAAGGTTATTTATAATTCGGCTTCGGAGGCTGTACGGAGATGCACAGCCAGGGGCACGACGTAAGGTCAACGAAGTGGGTCACGCAACACGTAAATAAGCGCGCGCTTTTTGAGAAATCTATTGAATGCGCCTGAAAAAATCTACATTCGGATTTCGGACATACTGTACACTGCGTTGAAATTAGTGAGTTGGCGCGTAAGGGCGCGTGCAGACTCGGCGTGCGGCGTGCGGCGCGTGTCGTGTCGCGGCAAGTCGCGACAGTCGCGCGGCCGCTGCGGTCCGCGGGTCGCGAGCCACTGGCCCACCGCCGCCGCCGCGCCTGCGCCCTCACCTCACCCTAATATAACTTTAGTATTGCTGAGCTCCATCATTCAAACTTCCCCAACTCTAAGCTCTATTGTCTTGGCTCTTTACTGTCGGTACATTTCTATTGAAGCTTCATTACTTTTATCACGTTGGTATGTCAATATTGTAAGCGGTTTTTTCTCTCTTTACCTCGAGGGTTGATTGAAAAATGTTACTTAAGGGTTTAGAAGTAGTAGAAATTGAAGTTTAATTTTTTAGACCCAGCTTCGTTGGAATTAGATGTCAATCATGGTGCGTTCAACTAAAAAAGAAGTAAACGAAAAGATACATTTTCATTTACATAGAATCGAAAATGTTGTATAGTGTTCTGGAATGTAAAATGAATTCAAAGGATCCTGTCCCGCCTGGTCTTTTGATCTCAAACGTATGCATGAGCGCGACCGTTAAAGCCCTCACTCCTCAGGTATGCAAATCGCTTGCTATCGTTCCATTTTCACTTGTCACCCAAAGTGTTTTTTGTTAAGTGTTAACATTGTGATACTTTCGCTACCTTTGGATGCGGCCTCGTGTCGCGGCGGACTTAATATTCTCTTCGACGTAATAAATTAAAAATATAATTTAATTTTTCGCCGCAGAATTCATTAGAACTTTGAGAAATATTTGAGCAGAAAGAATCAGGCCTGTTTTAGGACGAGGTACTGACTGCTGTGTTAATTTTACGTTTGAATTCCGAAATTTATTATTATAACCCGGCGTTGTTATAACTTCATTGTAGGGGGTAGAGAGAGCAATGGTCTGGGAAGCGGGGATTTACATTTTGTAATTGAAAAGAAAACTTTTAGAAACGTACGTGTTTGTGACAATATAATATAATAAGTTTAATTTTCTTGCTTTTAAAGTGATGTTCATAAAATTTCAACATCTTGTATAGTTTATTTAATTAGCAATATTTAAAATACTTGAAAATACAATAATTGTACATGTTGCTTCATATTAAATGAAATTCTGCAAAAGCACGTTGTCTATAAAATATGAAATAGGACGCGCTTGAATGTACTATCATAAAAATTTGAATATTATAATTTTGTAATACTACTTGTATTAGACTATAATGTAAAAGGACAACATACTATTTTAGTTTATCATAAATTGGTAACGCTTTCAGTATACTGTCGTAGAACTTGTCCAGAACGGGCATAGAATATAAAGACTCTACGCAGTCCAGCGTAGCTTATGAAACGCTACGCAGCCCTTCATAGAATACGAATACGCTACGCTGCCCTGCGAATCATATGAAAGCACTACGCTGCCCTGCGTAGTATATGAAGACGCTAGCACGCACGTAGCTACGCAGTTTAGCGTAGACTATGAAGACGCTCAGCAGATCTGCGTAGTATACGAAAACGCTACGCTGCCCTGCGTAGCATATGAAAACACTACGCTGCCCTGCGTAGCATATCTAGACGCTACGCAATTTCGCGTAGATTATGAAGACGCTAGGCAGATCTGCGTAGCATACGAATACGCTACGCTGCCCTGCGTAGCATATGAAAACACTACCCTGCCCTGCGTAGCATATCTAGACGCTACGCAGTTTCGCGTAGATTATGAAGACGCTAGGCAGATCTGCGTAGCATACGAATACGCTACGCTGCCCTGCGAATCATATGAAAACACTACGCTGCCCTGCGTAGTATATGAAGATGCTAGCACGCACGTAGCTACGCAGTTTAGCGTAGACTATGAAGACGCTCAGCAGATCTGCGTAGTATACGAAAACGCTACGCTGCCCTGCGTAGCATATGAAAACACTACGCTGCCCTGCGTAGCATATCTAGACGCTACGCAGTTTCGCGTAGATTATGAAGACGCTAGGCAGATCTGCGTAGCATACGAATACGCTATGCTGCCCTGCGTAGCATAAGAAAACACTAGGCTGCCCTGCGTAGTATATGAAGACGCTAGCACGCACGTAGCTACGCAGTTTAGCGTAGACTATGAAGTCGCTCAGCAGATCTGCGTAGTATACGAAAACGCTACGCTGCCCTGCGTAGCATATGAAAACACTACGCTGCCCTGCGTAGCATATGAAGATGCTACGCTGCCATGCGTGGCCTACGAATACGCTACGCTGCCCTGCGTAGAATATGAAGACACTACGTAGTCCAGCGTAGCATATGAAGACGCTATGCAGCCCTGCCTAGCATATTATGAAGGCGTTCTTGCTATCATGCAGTCGGCGGAGGATAATATGAAGACGCTACTCAGCCCTGAGGAGCATATGAAGACGCTACTTATAGTTTCGCTCTGTCCGTGCGTCTTTTTGTCGGTCTGTCCGCCCTTCTAGGTTATGTAATTATGAATATAAATTGATGAAATTTCCATTACATTTACCCCTTCGTGTATCGTCGAATAGGTATTTTTAAATAAAGTCAAGGTTTCTTATATTATGTATTTTTTACAAAGTCACCCATTTTCGTTATCGGCCTCCAAAGTGGTTTATAAGTTGATTTAAATTTGAAGAGTTTAGGTTATATAATCTCATATATCCAACTACTGGATGGATGTTTGTGACTGATTTACGCAAAAAATAATACTAAACAGATTTTGATAAAATTTGGTATGGTAGTAGTTCAGATTCTATGTTACTTTTTATCCCGTAAAAGTACAGTAAAGGTAAAAGCTAGTCATACATACATAGTCTGTAACATTATGGCAACTGAATTTATTAAACATTTGCATATTATGTACCTATACATAGTAAAAACATTTTTCATGTCCACAAACAATTATGCCTAACACTATGACAATTGCATCCACAAACGTGTGTCGTCACTGTACTAGTCCCTCGGCAGCATCTCGCCCCGGGCCACGGCCTCGATGCGGTCCCGCGGCAGGCGCATAGCACGGCGCTCCTCCACCACGCACAGGTCGTTCGCGCCCAGCCGCCGGTAGAAGCCCAGGGCGAGGGAGTTCTTCAGCAGCACGTGCCAGTCCACGCGGTGGACTCCCTGCTCCACCGCCAGCTGCGGAGGAGATATATTAGTAGCTGAGCCAGCAAACGTTGTTTTGCAAATATCACACGTTGGTATAAAGCTTACGTCCTATTCTCAGACCTAATGAACACACACAAAAAATCATTTCAATCTCATCTTCAATCTTCAATCAAATCAATCAAAATCATCGGTCAAGCCATTTTGGAAGGGTTCGGTTACAAACATGAGAATTTTATTAAAAAATCAACTGTTTCCTACAAAAGGGCTACGACATAGATAGCATTTTGTAGGAAACAGCAGATTTTTTTTTCAAGTAGGAAAGTTGATCCCATAGTAAAAGTTGCTTATATTCAAGAGTGTATCCACTCCTGAAGGTTTGGACACGGACTGAAAAAACACAATGTAATATGTCGGATATTTGTATGTTGTCCATGGCAATGTGAATGTTGGCAACACTGTTTTCCAGAATATTATACAGTTTGTTTCCGTCCGTTGGCCGTCCTGTTTGATTTATAGTTTAAGCTAACTCTTCCCTATATTTAACAGTATATTAGCCTTCTTCTTAAAAAATATGTTGGAAAAGTCACTTGATATTTAGTATGGCAGGGGAAGGGGGAGGGGGGGTTGGTAAAAGATGTCACCTGAGTTGGCTTCGGGTCTAGATGGCCTAAGTATGTTTGTCGTCTAAAAGGCCTAAGTTGGATCGGGGTCTTGTTGGCCTTAGTCGGCATGGGGCCAGTACCTGGCACAGCCGCTGCAGCAGCAGGCGCGCGACGCCCGCCCCGCGCGCCGCCGGCCGCACGTACAGGTCCTCCATGTACAGCGCGCGGCACGTCCAGCTGGAGTAGGCGCGGTTGCACAGCGCGTACGCGACCACCTCACCCGCCCGCTCGCCGATCAGCCCGAAGTACCACGGAGGGGAGGTCTCGAAACCGTCCCGGATTAGGTCTGTGAAGCCAATAGCAATGAGCCGTCGTGGAAGCGAAAACTAAGAACAATTTATTTAAAACTTTGCATCTATATATAACAATGTTTAGTAGCACAGTATAATTAAACCAAGTTTTACATATTATACTCATTTTTGTGTTTCTCTGATTCCAGCACTAGGCTTGGCTTGTCCTAAAATATTCTCAAATTAATAATATTACCTGCACATCAAAAGTGACATATTAAATAAATATTTTGTCACAGTCCATAGCACAAAATAACATCCTAAAAGCAATAAACTCAAACATCTATGTTAAATTGTTAGTGTAATGCTATGGGGCCCGTTGTGTTACCCAAGTTAACGGTGAATTAACTGGTGATCCAGAAGTAGCCTATATGTTATCCAGAGCTCAAACAATTACCTTATCAAATTTCGTCATAATCCGTTCAGTAGTTTTTCCGTGAAAGAGTAACTAACATCCATCCATCGATAGATCCATCTATCCATCCATCGTCACAAACTATATAGAATGATAAAAGCTTTTTAATACTTCCTTACAAAACTCACCTTCCACAGACAGCTTCGGGCCTTCGGGGACTCCCTCGTATGCCGCCAGCTCCTGTGGAGAAATAGGTTATTTTATGTAGTTACGTCTGCTAGATTATTCATACATCCAAAATAACGAACGAGTTTCAACAAAGGGTTCTCCGAAACCCTTGTAAGGGCTTATATCTTCATGACTAAAGTAAAAACTCGAAAGCGAATAGTAATTAATTTATATTAATTACTTACTAGATATTGCCCGCGACTTCGTACGCGCAAAATGAAATCTCGCGGAAGCCGTACATTTTGCTGCGATAAAATGTAGCCAATGTGTTAATCCAGGGTCTAAACTACTAGCATACCAAAATTCATCAAAATCCGTTCAGTGGTTTTTGCATGAAAGAGTAACAAACATCCATGCATTCATACTTACGAACTTTCGCGTTTATAATATTAGTAAGGATCTATTGTAACAATATTTGCCAGTTAAGTGTAAGTTAATATTAAAATAGTAATGTTTGTAGCCGTCGTAGTAGTTGTAGAGGTCAGGAAATGCTACGCTGATCTAGGCCATTTGAATCCTACAAATTGAATAAATCTGACTCTACAACCAAATATTTTATAAGGTTGTTCAAAATCTATTACGAATATTTTGAACATATGATCTACTGCTTATGTAAGAGTAGGTTGTAGTAGTCAGGTAGTAAAATAATAAAAAAAAATGTAAAAATATATACCATATAAAATTACAGTACGCTCCTACGACGCTTTAATGGTCATTGACCTAATACATCTGATTGTATTGATGTTTTTTAGGCAAAGTATTTGCTTCCTCTTTAGATCAGCTGTTTCTGTGAGGTGACGTTAACACTTTAGAGCTGAGACGCAATGTAATAATTTTATTTTAATAAAATATTTTTTTTCAATATTTTTATATATTTTCCGTCTAAAAATTTTTACATTAGCAGTAGATTATATGCCCCATAAATTCGTATTGATTAAAGAAAAAACTCATGTACACTATGGAAACAATTGAATATAATATCGATTACAATGTTTACACATTTTACAATTTACAAAAAAAAAACAACTTTAACAGATTTGAACGGATTTTATAATCTTTGCGTTTGCGTCTTTGGGTTTGCGTTTGCGTTTACGTTTCAGATACTTTACGCTAATCGTGGTAACGGGGTGGCCGTGTGGGAGGTGACCTATGTGGTATCCAAACCGAGCCATTAAGTTACAATTCCATTACTTCCAATCTTGAACAATAAACAATATTACTCAGGAACAGGATCTTATTACCATAATAAGCGACGCCAGAAGTCCTACAAAATGTGGGACAATTATTGATGTCACTGCTCATATCATGCTCACACATGACACAGCACATGTAAGTCATTAAATATGACGTCATAATGTCATACGTCATACGTCATAAACGGTAATAAGCCGTTTCGGATCCTATATATTTTTATGATGAGCTACTTCTAGAAGTTAGATAGGTACTCTTGAAACGCCAAAAATATCACGTTTGTTGTATGTGATTCCCCCTTAAATATTTATTTTATTCTGTTTTTGGTATTTGTTGTTAAAAGCGGCCATACATCATCTGTGAAATATCAACTGTCTAGCTATCACGGTTAAGGGAGATACAGCCTGGTACAGACGGACGGACAGACGGATAGACGGACGGACGGACAGACAGATATACAGCGAAGTCTCAGTAATAGGGTTTCGTTTTTACCCCTTGGGAACGGAATCCTAAAAACATTTAATATGATAATATTCACTATATTTTTGCTCCCCAGCAGCCGGCCGGAGCCGGACTAGTGCCGAGCCAGTATGTAAAAAAGCAGCCAATAGCTTGTGTACTCGCGAGAAAATTAAAATAGTGCACACATATACACTGCTTTATAAAGTATTTTAGAAAAGGCGACCTCAAATTACGCAAATCGACACTCAGCTGTTGGTGTTTTATGAAAAAAGTGTATAATATTTTTGTCTGAAGTAAAGTTATTTCAATTGCTGAACAACCAAACTTTGTCGGTCGGAAATCCGATGTTTCGAGGCTATTATCTTCTAAACTTATTTAAATTTTAAAAATATAAGCACCTACCGACCTCGATAAGTGTAATAAAAATCAATATTACGCTAAAATTTGGGTCTACAATGTTTGACTTTAGAGTAATTCACTAAGAGCGTTTGTATGGAGAAAAAACCGACTGTGTAGCCTTAAGTAAGTATTAAATGTCTCTGAGTGAGGCCGTAACTATTCCAATCTGTGAAACATTTTTGATGTTCGTTCTGTCGGTAGCGTACATTAGTTATTTATTTATTCCAGTTCATAGCTAAGACAGAACAACGTGTGTCGGGACAACTTGTTTAGCATACTGCATAATGTTTAATTACCTAAGTTAGGACTGAGAATAGTTCACGCTTCTTAAAGACTAAATAAAATGCACAGCTGTAGGTGTGAGAAACTTATGTTGTTTATGTAACACAAAACTAGTTGGCTAAAACATCAAGAACGAAACAAAAAGCAGACACCATTATTCTTGGTATCGGCAAATAATAATTTATTCAATAACTCATAGAGTACTTGCAACCTCATATTAATTATGTGGAGTTTCATTCGAAATTGATGTGCGCTGAGATGAAGTGGCCTATTGCGTGTAATACAAATTAATCTTTTGAGTTTATTCAAACTCAAATCAAATATTTTACCTATTTCTAAATATAAGGTTGTTTAAAATCAAAAGCAAAAAATAATTTAAAAAATTCTGAAATAAATATACTTTACAAACTAATCTGATTTGACCACGACAAAGTTGTATCAAAAACACACCCACATTATTTACTGTACTAGAATAATTAATTATTGTGTCATTCATGATGATAGCGGGAACATCAGACTGAGAAATTATATATGGTCCTTACATATGAAATTGGCGTTTTGTCGACACTTTGATCTCAAATATATCTTCTTTGTAAAACACAGTGCGTTTTTGGTTCCAACGTTTGGAAATTTCGACCTGCGGAACAAGCCCCGTGGACAGCCGGAGACCAAAGTTGATAATGAAGAATTGAAGACTATTGTGGAAGCGGATCCATCGCAAACCACGTCCGAGTTAGCTGCAGGCTGCGGTGTTAGTAATAAAATGTTTAATCCACTTGAAGCAAATTGGGAAGGTGAAAAAGCTTGAAAGGTGGGCACCTCATGAATTAAGTGCAGCAAACGGAAAAACGCGCGCCGACTGCTGCGTTACATTACTCAACTGGCAAAATAATGAAGGGATTTTAAATCGATTCATTACCTGTGATGAAAAGTGGATTCTGTACGATAATCGGAAACGCTCATCGGAATGGCCGAATCCTGGCGAACGAGCCAAAGCCTGCCCCAAGCGAAAATTTACTCAAAAAAAGTGACTTGTGAGCGTTTGGTGGACTAGTGCCGGTGTAGTTCCCTACAGCTTTCTTAAATCTGGCCAGACGATTACGGCAGATCTATCGCCAGTAACTGCAAATTATGATGGAAAAGCTAGCTGCTAAGCAACCGAGGTTGGTCATTCGCTCTAGGCCACTGCTGCTTCAGGACAACGCTAGACCACACACTGCACAACAGACGGCTACCAAATTAGAGGAGCTTCAATTATGTAAATTGAAAGTTCAATGTACTCCCCGGACATTGCTTTTTTCTTGGTTGCTTTCGAAATTCGGATAACTTCTTGCAAGGGGAAAAATTCAACTCCGATGGGGCAGTCCAAAGCGCCTTCAAGGATTTTATTGATTCCTGTCGGAATGTTTTTTTTAGTAAAGTAATCAATGAACTACCTTTGAGATGGCAAAAGTGCATAGATAGCAATGGAATAGGCTTTGATTAAATAAAAATATTATGTTTAAAGAAAATCTACTTTCGGTAATCGCTTTCGAAATCCAGAAAGCTTATCGCTTTCGAAATCCAGATTGAAATTTACAAAGTAGGCTATTGTCATTTACGTAAGAATTAAGTTGCCGATAAACTAATTTTTAAAAATTTAGATAGGAAAGGCAAAATAGATATTGGACGATAATGTGTAATAATTTATTTATTTATTTTATTTTCTTCGGAAAATTTACAGCTAACAAATGATAAAATTAATAATTTAACTAAGAAATAAAAAAAACAATAACAAGTTTTCACTTATACACAGCAAATTAGAAAAGCTAGAAGTGATTAAAACATCTTAAATTAATCTTAACCTCAAACCCATAAGAACTTAAATGTTAAAATTCAATTATAAAATAGTAAATAATAATTTAACTTACCTATAACTTGTGCTAAAAGAAATCAAAGCCACCGTAAAAAGCAAACCTACTTTGTAAAACAAAATCGAAAAAAGAGATAAATAAAAAAAAATCCACACACAAATCCCACACAAAAAAAAGCAAAAAATCCGATCCGATCTATTTCTAATTTGATAAAAAGTAGTAAATAGAGCTGGTGAAGTACGCTTTAGTTAAGTTTTGTTATTTTTGTAGATTTTAATGCAACACTATCCTCAAGGCAATTGTCGCTTAGGAATTTGTTGAGTTGGGTGCTCGATCTACATATAAATGAATTGCGACGATATAGTATGTATTGTACGGCGGTACGTGAAACGGTACACGGTTACGGAAATATCTCGTAGGGGCATTGAAGTTATACTTGCTTAAAAACTCAGGGACATGCACAGTATGGTTAATTACCTTACATGTGTACGCAAGATCAGAGATATTTCTACAGTAGTACAGTGGGAGGGAATGAAACTTTTTGTAACGTAGTTACATTTCCTTTCCGTAAAATCGATTATTTCGGCGTTACTCGCGTCATCTATGATTTGTATAATTAATTATTTAGTCATTTTCAGAGGCTTAAAGCGCCATCTATCGGCGCACGTCCTTACTAAAACGGCGTCAACCTTGCTTTAATACTTAGTTCGTAGATCGATTTTTCCGTCTTAAATCTTAAAAAATACTAATTTAATTTTTAATAATAATGAAAATACAGTAGATTTGCATTATTGATTATTAATATAATATATTTTATTTTGATTTATGGATTTTTTCTCTTTACGCTATAGTTTGTATAGTTGTCAAAAGTTTAAAAAAAGAGGAAGGATAGGGTATATATGGCACTTCTTCGAATGACGTTTCCATTTTTAATAAAATTTTCTATAGACTCAAGATGTAGTCGTTATAATAATTATATTTTAACCCCTTGCCCACGGTGAGTAGTTTCGTTTATCTGTGTTGTGAATAATTGGTAAATCACGCTTGTAATTAAAACACATTATCTTTCATGTAAAATATCACCTTGGTAAAATTAGTTGTTAAAAAAAAATTGATTGGCCACGTGATCATTTTATAGTTTCATCTTTCCGATCTAGCATTGTTAAGATATTAGGATGTTTGTATCATATTAATTGTCCTTAATATCATCTTATCTTTTTATTTTTTGCCTACCTATTTTGTGATGGTCACACAGCCCGTGATTTTGATCGTTTGGGGTTAAGATCACGCTGTGTGACGGGACTCCTACCCACACGTTCATCATGAATTTTTCAGGGACCTATATACCGGGATAAAGGTATCCTTATACAGGGACTATTGACTACTTTCCTACAATCGGATTTCTGAAGCCGCTAGATATTCCGGACTGGATTGCTGGATTTGGAATCAGGCTGCACCGCCCCCCTTGGATGATCTATCGACGACGATCGGACGTAGCGGTGACAGAGAGACGTTACCAGAAGTTGCAGCCCCAGTTCGCCCTCACCACGTGCTCTTGGACTTAGCTAAGTTCCCGCGTGGTTTAGCCCCTTCGATACCCACAGACACCCAAGAAGCTAAACGTAACTAAAAAGATACGTACGTATCTGGCCTAGGCCTTCTGCCTACGACCCTTACTTTTTTAAAATATATATTGTCACGGGAAATCCATCTTTTATTTTTAATTTCACCCGTAACATTTTTGCCCCTTGCTTCATAGTCTGGAAGGTTCAGATGGCATTTAAATTGAAGAAACTTTAAAAAACGTTTTAGCACAGATTCCATTCTAGTTTTATAAATGTCATAGGTAGGATTCCAAACCTCAGAACAGTATTCCAGAAGACTGCGCACATAAGAGCAATAAAGATTTTTATTGATATTTTGATTTATTGATTGTATATATTGATAGATGAGAAACATGTGGACACCTCATTCAAAAATATGGCAAAAAGTAGGGTTCCCAGTAGTGACCCCAGTGAGACCAGAGGGTACTGACATCCAGCTTGATATAAATCCATTAAGTGCTACCGCTTGCGACCTGTTGCTGATATATGATGAAAAATAAAGATTGCCATGTATGCCCGCAGTCAAAAGTTTTTGTAGCAAAATACACTATATGCACTATATGCACTAACATAATTATACGCGACTAGAAGATTTGATGTAGTAGACCGACCTTTTAGAAAACCATGTTGATCCGGAATGAACCAACACTTAATCGTTGTGTAAACTTGTTTATATACAATATTTTCAAAAAGTTTCGCAAAAATGCAAAGTTTGGATATTGGTCTATAGTTCTTTAAATTATATTTTATCACCTCCCTTATGCACTGGGGTAATAAATGCAGACTTCCATATGCTTGGGACGTATCCTTCTTTCAATGATCTATTGTATAGTAAGCATAGTGGAGTAGCCAAGCACTTAGCGCATTTAACTACAAATATAGGTGGGATTCGTCTGGACCTGAGCCTTTATTTAGATCAACAGATTTTAAGAGTTTTAATACTTCATCAGAAGTAACCTGAATGTTTCTAATAGTATTTTGGTTTCAATTTTTCGTTTCAAAATTCAAGTTACTAGGAGTAGAGTTAGAATTTATAAAATTAGTTTGAAAGTAGGTAGCAAACAGGTCACAGATTTTATCACTGGAGGTGGCAAATTCTCCTTCGTAACACATAGAAGAAGGAAACGTGGATATGGCTCTACTATTACTTTTGACAAAAAACCAAAAGGCTTTAGGATTATCAATTAAAGAGCTTTCTGTTTTATGAATGTATGACTCATAGCACGATTGTTCTAGTAATTTGGCTCTTTTTATTAGAAGGGGAAAAGAGAGGTAGTCATTGTAACTCCCATATAGTTTGAATTTTCGGTAAAACTTGTTTAGAACCTTTTTTTAGAGCAGAAGCATACCAAGGGGGATAATAGTTCAATAAAATAACTTTGTGGGGTATGTGAGATTTACGAAGGTCATAGATAATGTCGTAGACGTATCTTAAATCATCATCTAAAGATTTGTTGCTAAGGTGCTCCTCCCAAACAATTATGTTTAACGAGGTGCAAATCGAATCAAAGTCACCTCGGCTGTAAATATATTTCAGTATTTTTTTTATTCTTAGACGCGTTTATGAAACCACGTATTAAATTGATACATAATGAACGATAGTGAGGTATGTCCTCAGGGACTAAGGGATCGTCACAAGCATTTACATTAAGTTCACAATTTGAAAAAATTAAGTCTAACAACCGATTGTTATAGTTGCGAACTTGACTACGTTGACTAAGGTTACACTGAGCAAGAGTATCCATGAAATTAATTTGGGTCCTCGAGAGCGACACGCCACCTGATGTGAAGTGATTTGCCTGAGGATGGACCAGTCAATATATGGTAGGTCTTTCTACGATGTCTCCCATGGTTATAAATATATCATTAGGATTTTGATTAACTACGTTAAACAGAATATTGCTAAAGTTTTCAAGTTGCTTACTGGAATATTTTCCATCATTTTGGTTGCAAAGATAGTGTGTGCAGAAGTGTATTTTATCTGAAGAACTACCCATTGGTGAAACCGTTACCCAGAGATCTTCCGCAGAGGTATGCCATTCGGGACGTCCAATTGTTGCTATATCGCGTCGAACCGCTAAAATCACTCCTCCTCCAAGCGCTTGTCTTGTTAGACTGTAGTCTATTATTACGCCGCCAAACAATATATCTACTATCAAACAGCTCCTGATCATTAATACCTTCTAGAAGCCAGGTTTTCGTAATCGATATAACATCATAAGAGTTGAGATATATGTTCCTCTTAAAGGTGTCAGTTTTAATGCGTAGACCACGAGCGTTTTGATACTAAATTGTCATTTTAGAATCCATTTATAAATAAATATACATTTTGAAAAACTAAATAAAAATAGCGTAATTAATTTGATATTAAAATGAGAATAGGCAGAGCAATGCTGAATTATATTTATGAAGGCAATAATAAACAGTAGCATTGCAGGCAAAATCATAATATTATTAATTAACTACGAAATAAAGAAAAAATATAGCAGAAAGGTGGTAAGGAAAGTAAGCATAGATCAGGTCAAACGCAAGCATAGGCAAGTGTAGTAGAGTGAATAGCTTGATAATATTATGCAATATACGAATACAATAAAAGAGGTTCGCAATATTTTGCGGTGGTTAACAATTAAAATTAGAACCAAAGCATGACATACAAATATGTGACTATAATGACAGGCGAGTATAAAGCAATCAAGGAATAAACAAAAGCAATGGATTAAACAGCAAGTTAATAACAAAATAATAATATACAGGGTTGAACTAATTACATAAACTGAATTGCTATTCATTTTATGTAATTAGTTCAATCCTGTATATTATTATTTTGTTATTGGCATACTAAGCTAACTTGTTTAAATCTAAATCACTAGCAATAATATGAACTGGGGACTTATCATTTTTGCGGATATGAATTTTACAGAATTTCAGCCAGACATATTGATATCCTTTGAGCCTCAAGAATTCTTTAACTTTAGTTAACGAGCTTCTTTTGATCGGGGATAAGATGATCGTTAATATAGATACATCTGTCTTCATCACCAACTCCGACATCTTTAAAGCTTATTTGTTTACGCGCCCGTGAAGCAACAATAAAATCTTCCTTAATGAACCGGTTAATGAAACTCACGATTATTGATTTGGACTTGGAACCATGCGATGGGACACAAGCAATGTAATTGATTTGTTTGTTTTTGGGAATGAGTAACCCACAACTAATAATATATTGCTTCTAAGCTTCTCAATACGTTCTTATTAGCAATTAATAACATTCAAAATTCTTTACTGCACTTCTGTCAGTAGCTATTTGGAACATGCTTCTCAAGTGTGGAATCCAAATTATAGTTGTTATATCAATAGAATTGAATCCATCCAAAGGCGCTTCCATCATTTTCTACAGTTTAGACTCGTATTTACTTGTCTAATTAGGATACTCGTTGCAAAAAATTCCACATTTTACCCTTAAGTTATCGGCGATGAATTGCGGATTTATCATATCCGTTTAAAATAGCGAGGGCAACTGCCCTGAACTACTCGGCGAGATAGGTCTGGTAACACGCTCCGTACTAATCGTAGGCCCAAGTTGCTACACATCCCTGTGTTAGCAGTACATATAGGCAGAATAGTTTTCTCATACGTGCCAGCAGAAATTTCAATGAAATTTCGTGTGATGTAGACTTATTTAATACCAGCGTTTCTAAAATTGTCTTGCAACAAAATTCTTTACATCATGATTGATGTACTATGTGTTGTTTGCGTTTGTACACCTTCCACTTCTACTTTTAAGTTAACCACCGATTTCTTCTTTGTTTTTTAGTTCTATTATTTTTTTCTATTTATCTGTGAAAACTTTTCATTGGCCTTCTTCTTTGAGTAATTTTAATTGTTCTTGTATGTAGCCGTAAGTTTTCCGAATGTTAAAAAATAAAATGAAATAAAATAAAGTAGATAAATTATTTTTTAAACACACAATACTTAGTTATAGTACTTACCAGCTGCTCACAGTGATCAGAGTGCTAAGTGTGAGTTTTTCTTTTCGCATTCGATCGTGAGCGCGTTTGGCGTTTACTAGGGATTTGTTTGTGATTTGTACAGCGCCACCTAGTTGTAAACGTGTTTATTATACTGAAAATGTTATCAATACAAGTAGCTGAGGCACCACGAATTATTCTTGTAGCTTCAATAAATAAGTTAATGATGTGAATGTAACTGTGGTTGGATTATTATTTTGTAACAAATTGATCTTAAAGTCTCACATACATACTTTGTTTAGTAATGTTTCCATAGGTTTTTTGAAAAGATTCATATAACCCAGAAGGAGGCCTGTATACATTAGTAATAGTGTTCCGTTTCTAAGCAGGCTATTTCAGTAGAACGCTCAGTCGAGAGGCTGACAATGTCTTTTCTTTATTTAAATTTCTTATTTATTAATATTAATGAACCGCCTCGAATCTCGACTGAACGAACTTGCAACCTGGTGATTACAAAAGTTTAGTGTAAGTTCACAATTCTTGAACCAATGTTCTGAAATACATAAAATGTCTACATCGTAATGTTCTAAAAAACAATTCAATTTCTAATTCTTTACCTACCAATACTTGCAAATTTTGGTATTAGCTTGCAAAATTTGCAAGACTAGACAAACATGACAAGACAATTAACATGTCTCTTTTTTATTTATGACATTATTGGTAGGTAATTGGAAAATTATTATCTATATTTAAACTACTTATAAAGCTAGAGCTAGAGATTTCCTCTGTTGTCAATACAACACATTGGGATAGAAATGAGTATATAATACTAATTTCTATCCCAATGTGTTGTATTACTAATATTGTGTAGTAATACACTGCTAAAAAAAAGCAGGAGTCGGGTTACAGACGCTTCTACATAGGATTTATTCTACACTTTAATCGGGAGATGAATAAAACAGAGCCAGGCGAGTTTTTGTTACAATTGTTTGCGACTAGGGGCGATGTTTCGATGACAAACTCGCACTATAACTCGCACGTGATAAGTTAGGTTATAGATTAACAGAATAAAAGTAAGTAATTTAATGATTGATTCTGAAATGGTTGACTCCTCAAAAGTCAACCGAATAAAATAATGTACAAATAATATATTGTCAGATCAGGATACCGACATAATTGAAATTACTTATAGGATGAAATAAAGCCATATTAATTGTTATTGGTGGAAGTTTATTGTATAGGTTCATTTCCCATAAATATTTGACTATTTAATTTACATATAATATTATATTAAGTTATATAATATAGTAATAATATATTAAGTAATATTCAGTTAATAACTAATATTTATATATTACCAGGACATATTTTAATGATATTTCAATTCGAATATTTAACCGTTATAGCAAATATGTTTATCTCAACCTACCCAAGCAATTAAACATAGGTAGTTATAAATATACCATTTGTTAAAAGAGCTTTAACATTATCACAGTTTAAAATATAAGCAAAGAGATTAGTCAAAATTGTTTAATAATTCGGAACATAAAACAACATGTGGGTAGCTTTAAGGTTTAATAAAAGACTCACTTCCTATTTGCAGAACACTATTAACCTAACAACACGATTACTAATGACATTATATCCCTTGACATTATTATATTACATAAGGTTTAAAGCAGTAGATAATTTAAACATTAAAACTGTTTGTCGCTTTTCATAAATTTTACACTTAGTACCGCCTATAACGATTAAAATTATAAAGCTATATGCATAACAGATAGAAATAAACCTACACGATATTATACTGTGTACAATAGTAACTTCCCACATTTATTCCCAATTATAATTACATCATTATTATTTCAATTATTTATAATTTAAAATTATAAAACTGAAGTAATAATCATAAAATATCATCAGGGAATATTTGAAAAAAATTCAAAATTACAGAAATAACAAACAAGTACGTCACCTGACGATTACAGTTTTTCGTGTGAGAGAGAGCCGCTCACCGGGTGTGGTCGTCCTTTTTATAGACTACAGCACTACCGTGTCGGGGTTGCCACAATGTCTGCACAGAATATACTTATAAATTTTAACGACAATTACGTTTATACATTTCGCCTTCACAATTACACAATTATTTTGTAATAATATTAATCATTACATCAACGACTCATAACCAACTACGGTTTAATATTAAAGATATAAGTAGTTTTATATTTAAACGGCATTAATATTGGTGTTGCCAAATAATTTAACGGAACTATCGAAACCAATTGATATGTTTTATTTAAATTAATATACGACTTGTGTATTTATAAGTATGTTTGCTTCTATAATATTAAATGACCATATCTAATACACGCAGCGTACTGGTCCGAGTTTAATATTTTTGTAAAGAAAAACATTTACCAATTAATGTGTCATTGTACCTATTGCTCTATTGCTCTATTGCACGGTAAAGAAGTGACATAAGATTGGTAGCATTATAGTGTACTGTTATCATTTTATTTTACAAAAACATTAAATTGGATTTGAACAGGGTATACCAAAACGTTTGTCTTTTAAAAGTGTAAATATGGGTTTGCTAAATATTATAATATCTGATGGGGTCTGATCTCTATGTGTAGTGTGTTAGTGATAGGTCCCCGTGCGAGGTCGTTTGAGCGATATTAATGTTGATAAACCCAATACGCGTGATGTGGCGAGCGAGGCCTCTATTTGTGTACACCGCATAACCCACTTTATTATATTGTTAAGCTTTTATATAGCATTATACTGTCATGATTTTTAAAAACAAGTTTAATAATATTAGGGTCAGCTCACACCGAGACGCTATGCGGCGCTCCATTTTTAAGATAGCGATGAAAAATTGAACTTTATTCAATAATCAAGAAGATACACGTTTGATCGGCGCCGCGCTACGCAGCTCGGTGAAGCTCGAAGTTTTAACTCTTGCAATATATATATAAGTATATTATATATCTTACTTACCTCTACAACCTCACAAATAAAAAAAGTCACAAATTTTAGCTCTTTATAATATTAAGGTTAATTCGGTCGAGCCCGTTCGTGCCGAAGCACGGCTCTTCCGCATTTTCAGATCAGTATGTAGCTGTTGCTTATAAATTTTTTACATAACATTTATTGTAATTTAAATAATTGATAATTTAATTGTGTTTTTAAAAAAAATGTCAATTTTGTGATACCAACTTCGGGAAATACTAAGCGGATGTGAGATGGACATTATTGACCACACTTATAATTGCTCACCGATAGAACTGCTGATTTAATTTGGCTTATTATTTAAAATATATATTGCTAGATTTAGTTCTAATAGATATGTAAAATATACATTAAGTAATTATGAATTATTGTAAATTGTAATTTAGGGGATGTCAACTGATTACTTTTAGTATAAAAGGGCGCGCAGTTCTGTTGTTGGTGCCATTATTGCAACGGTTGTTAAAAGGATGTTACTCTGCCCGAATAAGCAGTGTTTCTAAGTTTGGGCCTGGTTTATTTCCTACCAAGTGCCGACATTTGCTAACCTCTTTTGCCTGCACGAGGTTCTTCTCGCCGGGTTACATTTCCGAACCGGTGCACGGCGGTAATGGTTGGTAATCTTTTATTTTTATTTTATGCGACTTTCGAAAACAAGACAGTCATATCGTTTCAATATCGTTTTATTTTTGACATCACATACGTAAATCGACGTAAATCTGTTTAATTTTAGCTCTCGGGACAAACAGATACAACTTTAGTATTTCATCACTTCAGCTATTCGATAATGAAACAGAAATAAGCCACGTACAAGTTATAATTGCGCATTTAATCTCATTACTCGAGACGGAATATTTATATTGTTTTCAGAGAGCAGGCTAACCAGGCTTGAAGAACAAATCCGGGCAAGGTTGTTTCGTGGGTTTCGGTTAAAAAGTCTAGTGATACACGCCAGACGCGTTAGATACAATAAAGTTATGATAAGTATGAAGGGACTGTCCTATGAAGCCTGTTAAAAAGACTGTCCGACATTTTCCGGACGCGTGGCCAACCTGTATGAGATAAAAGTTCTTCCGACCAGACAATGTAATTAGGTCGAAAAGAAAAAGTAATTAAGTTATTATCTTGCGTATTCAGTCAGTATCGCTTCGTTAATGACCCATATTATTTCTAATGGCTAGATGTTAAACGACATCGAACTAGGCATGTACTATCAGGGAATCTAATTCATAAACAGGTAAAGTGTTCTTATAATTTAATTTGTAACTTATTGACGGCATGCAGTCACAAATACAATTGTCAATGACAGCAGACAACATTCACCTCTATATGACAAAATTCATCAATATTTTACACCCAGTAAAGTTTGTATGAAAAATATTTAAAATCCGTCCCGATTTCCATGAAATTTAATATTCGAGGCAATAATTACAAACTGTTGAGTATTTTACAGTTTTTGAAATACATAGACATATAAAGTGGTAAAATTGAGGTGCAAAGTTTTTATAGCGAAAATCAAGAACTGAACGGATGGCGTTGAATTTTGGCACGCAATCTTTTTTCAAAATATTTCTACGTTATAATAACTATTTTAGATTATATAGATTATATATAGATTTTTTGAGATACATACCCCACGGGGTGCAATGGGGATCCACGCGGACGGAGTCGCAAAAACTAGTAGATAATATCATGTACGAATGTTTATTACATTATTTACCCTGACGTGATATGTGAACACTTGCCGAAGCAGAAAGCAATTTAATAACAGACTATGACTTAATATTATTTTGATGAATTTCTTTTTAATCAGGATTAATTTCATAAAAAAATCACCTGTAAGCTCAGACAATCAAAAAAAAAGTGAAGATAGAGCTTTGTCAAAAAAATACTGAGGCCGGTTTTGTGCACGTATACTACTACTTAAAAAACCTAACCAAGAGCATGTCAGGGCATATTGTCTAAGGAGGGTTCCGTAACTATCGACTCGTTATAACTAATAGGTTTTTTCAAATTACATACTTCAAAAGTGATTTCTTTCAAAACAATTTTCCTGGGGAGTATTTTAGCATGATCTATCAAAATTGCAAGTTTCTCGACATAGAATTCATAGTTTAGAAATGCCAGGGGGGGGTAACCGACTTGTAAGGACACTTTGGAGGGCGATTACTCGAAAATGGTATACATTATTATAAAAACGTCCTAATATATAAAACCTTGCCTTTTTATAAATACCTATTCGACGATAGGTACCTACCCCACAAGATGCGATAGAAAGAAAAAAAAAACATCCCCACTACACATGTACCTATGGGGATTGGGGAGCTACCCCTAAAATACAGAACTATAATTATTATATGATGACAAAAATAAAGTATATGCAATCTATACAAAACTTGTTTACTTACCGAAGTTATCAAGGGAGGACAGCTGAGGGACGGCCGGACGGACACAGTGAAACTATGTATATGGTTCCTTGGAGCTACTACGGAACACTAAAAACCACACACCGCTACAGCTCGCCTTACAAGTATTTTTGTTACAGGTGTGTGCGTGACACTGTGTAATTACCCGGCGAGGCGTAGCTTAGACCGGCCTCACTGTGTAAGCCTGTCAGCATAATTCACAATGTCTGATGTCAACAAAACTTACCTTAATCATTTGATGTACGACGGGAACATCTTCCCTCGTCATATCTCGAACTATTGTGCTTCCCGCACTCATTATTATTCAATAATATTATAACACAATTGGTAACGAGTTACGAGTACCTATCTTGTCTCTAGTATCTGATAACTGATTCTATCGACTATCAGTAATTAGTTAATCGCGAAAGTTTTTATCCCAATGTACAGAGAACACGCGGTGCGATTCTGTCTACCAATAGTAGAGCAGGAAGGAATCACGACCAATGTCAAATATAATTGACAGCAAACATTGCCATAACTTCACGTATCTTTTACTAGATGGCGCTTTTATTGTCAAATAATGTATTCAATATATTGTACCTACCTGCCTACTGCAATGTATTACCTACTGCAATGTAATTTAAATGGAAATAAATTAAAACAATAAATGCTACGATAATATTGTTTTCGCTATAGAGCGCCATCTGTGAGAATCACCGAGAACTGTGATGTCATTCAGCTTGCAATGCGAGGAACTCACAAGCGCGCCATTGTTTTCAAAGTTATCCAATAGATGGCGATACGTATACCGTATAACCGTATCCGGCGTATGTATTAAACAACTTCGAAAATGTACTGCAAAATATATAATGTTATTTTCTTGCATTTTTCGTAGTATCAGTAACATCTACTAAGCATACTATTTATAATTTTAAATTTGACGAATTCAAACATGTAGTGGGTACCTACCTACTTATCGTACTGTCAAGTGTCGAGTCACAAGTTAAATTGCTGGATTTGAGGGTAGCAGAGGAGCAGTAGAGTGAGATAAATTGTACAACCATCCAATGATCTGTAATTTTATGTAGAAATTAATACAGACCGTTTACTGTTTATGCTTTTTTCTCTGTAGGTATTTGTTGGTTCCAGTTGGCCTGTGGCCTACTGGCCCCCAGGCCGCGGGACGGGGGGCTAAGGCGGCGTGGGCGGCGCGGGCGGCGGGACTCACGCGCTGTCCGTCGCCGCGCGCGCCCGCCATGCTCCGCGCCGCCCCGCACGACCACGACGCGCGCGACCGCGACCACGACATGACCACCAAGACCGAGTACCCCTACGGTGAGTCACATGTGTATCACATAACACCTAAACCTGCGCGGGAGACGACACAAAAATAGCTTGACACTTAATTTTTTACTCGAAAAATTAGCGTCAAGCGTCGTGTCGTCGTGTCTCGTCGTGTCGCTAATTCCATAATCACAGAAGGTTGCACACAAGTCGCGGGTGCAGGCGCAGGCGCAGGCGCAGGCGCAGGTGCGCGGGCGTCGCGCGACTGCGTTATCATCCGCCGATTAGATAAAGCGAAATCGCTCAACCTCCAGCCGCAGTAGACGAGCGCGGGCCGCGACGCGAGCGCGCTTCCGCAGCGCAGCGCAGAACCCGCAGCACTGCAGCAGCACCGCTGCGCCCGCCACTGTGTAGTGATGTGCTTCCACGATGCAGGTAACCGTCCCTAGCGCTTCCGCCCGAAAGCGGGGACTAGTGAACGTACGTACCTAGTGCACCCACAGGCCACAGCAGACCCGCGCGCATCCGCTCTATACACGCAACATAACAAACGGAGATCTATCGCGACCCTGTCAGTCTGAACTCATTCACAATACATACAACACAGTACAGTGTATATTCTTTCAGTCCATTTGAGAACCATCGAGTGAATACTAGCATCGCGTCGCGTCGGTAGCCACTCGCTTTGGCCGCGGAAAATTTTCTTCAACAATGAAATTTTTATGCGAAAAATTTATAGTGTCAATCGTAGATTTAATTAACTATAAATAACACTAACTCCTCTCTGTCATAACTGTCGCCGGCGGTATTTCCTGACCATTAAGACCTTTAATCCTTCACAAAAAGACCGCATTCCTCTATGAAAGACTCCTCCGTTTGCGACTCCTCCGGCGTTGGAGACCCTCCAAGGGCGACGGCAATCGCTTTCCATTAGGGAATCCGTTTGCTCGTTTTCCCCCTATTTTGTTAACCCCCGACGAAACCAGAGGGGTGTTATAGTATGGCGTGTCTGTCTGGCTGTGTGTGTCTGTCCGTGGCACCTTAGCTTTAAAATGGATAAACCGATTTTGATCTGGTTTTTATTGTTTGAAAGCTGACATGTTCACCATCATTAACTCGCTCACTGCTTGACAATTTCGGGGCTACTTTTAACTCTAATTTTTAATTTACTTATTAAAAAATTCATACGGCAAAAAGCTGTTCTTAACAAAGTTTATCGGATCGAAATTGCGATTGTTATAGCTGGGCTTCGGCGCCGGTGTTGTGAGAACTAATAAAAACGTAGGCTAGAAGCAGTGCGTTGGAAAACATACCCGTCGGTATAGGTAGTGCGGCGGCGGCGGCGGTTGGCACGGTGAGTAGGTCGCTGGGTACTTCCGCGCGGTTACAACGAACCCTTTATTACGTGCGTACTGCCTAGTAACCCAACAGCACACGAATGTTGTCGCACACAGAACTTAAATATCAATCAGGGAAATTTCGGAAGAAAGAGCGAGTAGTCTAGGATAGGACCTTCAAGATTCGTCGATTTCTATTGACCTTATTAGGAAACAAGCCTATCAGAAGATACATACTTATTATATTATATATTAAGCTTTACGACGCAACATATTTCAGTGCTTAATTTTACAACTTTTGACTAGACAAAGACTTTCGACTTAAACTAGATTCGTTTTTAAGTATAATTCGTTATCATGATTAATGTGAAAATAGCTAACTAACTTAAATCGTAACGAATACTTACATTAGCTGTAGCCACAAGTAACGTTGCGTCTTCAACTTATATTTCGATCTTAAGGCTCCGACTACATTACCTACAAGTCTATAGCCGTACAAAAGCAAATCGCTTTAAGGTCAATGTATTTTGGGTTTCTATACAATAATTCCAATTTCAGAAAACGTTCAAAATATTTAAAAAGTAGTGAAAGAAAGGTTTGTGTGCTAAAGCTTTTTATAGGGTCAATGATTTTATTGATGATTGCACACCTTGGGGATAAGATGGGCACCTGTAAGGCTCCTTCTATGTACTATAATTAACTTGTGTTATATTATATAGCTTGTATACATACATTGTATAAATATACATTTTTTGAAAAGAACAATTTTCCATCTTTTTTGTTTTTTTTTTTAATGGAAAATTGAGTGCGAGTTTCTTACGCCGGTTCTTCTCGCCGGGTTAGTTTCCGAACCGGTGGTAGGCATCACGTTTCATTCACGTTTTCATTCACGTCAGGGACAATTCCGTGAGTATTTAATAACCTATATGAAAAGAAAAACTTTAGTGATTCGATTTTGATTTGATATATTGTATTAGCACAGAACTCTATTTTCAGCGCTGTTTTTTCCCGGCCGGAGAGACTCCGGATAATGTAGTGTGAGACTGAATTCTCTCCCAAAGTGCACTTCAGTTATTTAACTGAACAGGCCCTTAGTGAATTAATTTTAATTCAACAATATACTGGTTACTGTCAGATAGCCTATTGGTATGTTTTGTGTCAGTCGCTCTATATAAAGTACTACCTGTTGCCCGCAGCTCCGCCCGCGTAAATAAAGTATCCCACGGGAACACTGTACTTTCTCGAGAGAAAAGTAGACAATGTGTTAAAAGAGCTTAAACTACTACATTACCAAATTGCATCAAAATCCGTTTAGTAGCTTTTGGATGAAAGAGTAACAAACATCCATCCATCCATCCTAACAAATTTTCTCATATTTTATAACAAAAACTTCCCAATAAGCTATCTGACACTTATATGAAGATTTTGAATAATTTAGGGCCCTCAATGAATAAAAAAATTACTTGTCCTTTAATCAGGATCGTTTCCCTTATCCCTTAATAGAGATCAAACGATAACTTTTATCCCAAACATAATACTGTTTCAAGTTTCAATTCTAATTGTCGTAGCTCTACTTGAATCTAATGTCTCCATAGTCGGATAACACTTACTCTTGTATGTAGGAACCATCGCCTACCTACCTATACTAGGAGCCCTATCCTCTTCACCTTGAGTCCCACGCACCAGCACTGAGGACATAGACAGTGATGACGTACGGAATGCGTCTATGAGCAGTTCTCACACCGTCTGGTCTGGTGCCGCACTTGACACCAGCTCAGCTGAGGGGTCCGGCGACGGCGTCCGATGACAGGTGTCGTGTGGCGTTCATTCACGACTGTTACGCACCTCTCAAGTGCCCAAGTTCATTCATTGTACATCACGCGTCTTTAATGATTTGTTTGTGAATGAGCTCGAACAAGATGGAATGTCTTCGGTTGTGTTTCAGAGATTTCTTCAGTATACTTAATAAAATTTCAATTTTCTTTTGCAACGAGTATAAATAATATGCACATAGAGCTATGTGACCATAATGTGATCAATATCATATATTCTATTAAATTTATCTAATCTGTCATTGCCAGTGTGGGAGCCACCCCTAAAATATAACCCCACAAAAGTACGCCGTATAAATATGCCGAATTTCATCTATTTATAATCATATTTATATAAGTTAGAAGGCGGACAGACAGACAAACAAACGGACGGACAGAGCGAAACTATAAGGGTTCCTTGTAATACCACGAAAAATGGCTGTAAATCGACAAATAAAACTATTCTCGTCAATAAAACTGTAATATGTAGTGATGGACCTGCCGACCTGCGCGGGCGGCGGCGGGCGGCGGCGGGCGGCGGCGGGAGGAGGGGAGGTGGCGATAACAGCTCGCAGCCGACCCCGCGCCCCGCGCCCCCCGCCCCGCGCCACAGCGGTCTGTATGTTGGTGACATACCGCTTAACGTTTGCAAAACATACACTAAAATTATATTGCCTAGTCTAGTGAATAGGTGTGTCATACTGCACACGATGCGGAGCGATGATGATAAATGTGTTGATTAGTTATTATATGTATTATGAATATGGATATTAAATACAAAGTAGGTGCTTAAATTACGCGGCGCTAGGACCAATCTGCTTTAGGCTCGAGAGAGATACAGTGTAACAATGATTATTGTCTGACTCTACATTCTTAAATCTGATTTTTTTTCTTTAATTCCGTAGTTTATTTATTTATGTTGATGTCGATAAGTAACTTGAACATCAAGTTACTTATCGACATCAACATAAATAAACCCGCCCGCGACTTCGGCAAAAGTTATTTTCGCAGAAACCGTACATTTTTCCGCGATAAAAAGTAGCCTATGTCCTTCCCCGTGGTCTACTCTGTATCTGCCAATATTTCATCAAAGTTAAGTAGGTTCGGACCCTATTCAATGCAAACAAACAAACAAATTTTTCCTCTTGATAATAATAGTATTAAAAGTAAAGATTTAGGTACAATTTCTACGGTAAACTGAGAAATACAAAATATTTGAAGTATTTCAAACAACAATTTTTAGGTTTTATTAAGGTTGAACCGGTCGTCGGTTTTTTCTGACGATCCAGAACTTCGTTTTAGTTTAATTTTTACACAAAAATGATAAATGTGAAATAACCAGTGTATGAGCATAAAACGTGGCTCGCGCACATAGAGCCGCGTATTCGATGGACACACTTGAATGAATGTGAATTTCACAACAAGGTATACAGTTGTACACGTGGAATGTACGTTTGTACTGAAGGTCAAATGTCTTAATATTATATTTTTTCACAGAAAAATTGATCAATATTAAAATAAATACAATTCACAGTTGTTATGTGCATAAATGAAAATCAGCATCGTGAACTTGCAGCTATTTGCAAGGTTATGCTGGGTGGGATATTTGATATAATTTAGGTTGATTTTGTTTTTCCAGCTATGTTTTACGTTTAATTTTTACGAAGCCAAAAGGAAGGGTAATGATTTTGGCAGCCTATGAATATATGTTTGTATGTTTGTTCCACTATAGCGTTATTAAATTAATAATAACAAATAACTTTTATTTCAGGCTGCATATTACAAATACCTTACAGACTAACATACATATTATATACTTAAAGACTACACTTTGTCACGTGTTGTGGGCGACGTGACGCGCGCTTCGTTCCTCGTCTCCCCCGGAACCTCCGGTAGACCACACCCGTCGGCCAGAACTCCTCCACCTCGGCCACCGTAGATGCGTCGGTACTCTCACCACAAAGGAACTGAAGTTTTGTGACGAGACTCCAGACACTCGACCCTCAAGGCGAGAGATGTCTTCGTATGGATGTGATGTCCACGAAGTCCTCGACCTTCATGGACCAGTGCAGAGCTGGAGACGTACAGCGGGAGGCGTCTAAGCTACTGATCCGACTTTAATGAATGAGGTATCAATAGATTATGTAATCGTAATGATGTTCCGGGTAAAATTGGCTGTATAATTTTCGTAGTCGGGTTATAGTTTTTAACTATTGATTATTTATTTACCAAGATTTTTTTTTCTTCTTTTAAATAAAATATTATTAATCTTTTATATTATTATCCAATATTTCTGGAATATATGAAGACTAAAAGTAGGGTAAATAAACAATCTCTTATAAAACGAAAATATTAAAAATCTTATAGTATAAATAAACGAGCTAATCCGGCATACAGGATAATAGGTTAAGTCGATGTTGATTCTTTAAAAGGTCGTAGTTCCCATCATTACCAATATTATCGACACTAAACCCCATATTCCAAAATTAATATTTAACAACTTTTAAGATTTTTCTCTCTCTTCTCCGTGTTTTCAAAATAAATAATTTTATTCCATTTTATTTTATAGTTTTTATTATATAGCTAATGATCTGTTCTATTATTATTAATACTATTAATGCCGCTTACTATGAAAACCAAGTCGTAGTCGAAGATTGAAAAATAAAAAATCAATTTTGTTCATATGAATTCTGTAGTTTTTTTTGAGGCATACTAAATAAGAATAATATATTACGGCAGCTACTCTGCAGGTATGTAGAAAAAAATCTTCGCTTATACAGCTATCCAACGAGATAGTTTTCTGGAATGAGAGGGTTTTATTAAATAAATTATTGGAAACCCTTTAAAGGATCAATATCGACTAAATCTATCCTGTATATATGATCAGAATCTCGGAAACGGCTCAATCGGAATCGGAAAACATCGATCTAGCTAGTTCTTGTACCTGGGAAACATATTTTATCGCGTAATAACGCGACGAAAGAAGAAAGAAAAAAATAGGTACCGCCAACCTAATACCTAATATCTTACTAGGTATTAGGTTGGCGGCTTGGCTAGCGTTGAACTATTTGCTTTGTTGGTAAATCGATGTTTTGGGTTCGAATCCCGGTTAGAAAAATACTTTCCTTTTTCGTTTAGTGATTATTAATTTATTTTAAATTCTTTCGTTCGTCTAATAATAATCGTTCTGATAAAACTCCAAGCATAGCTCGGTCTCCCAGGTACTTTAAATAGAAAGAAAATAACATAATAAGCTCGTAATTCGTACGGGAAAAGTGTAGGGTAATGGCGCATTCATGATAAAGTGTGTGTGGTGTAGGCAGTAGGCTGCAGCTTATCTAAATGCAATCGACCATAAAATGTCGAACAATAGTGACCTAATAGTCGTGCCAATACACGAGCTCTATGTAGAGCAAATTGTTGTAAGCTGTGCGCGGTGCGCGGTGTTTCCTTCAGCAAACAGACATTTTTGATTTTAGTAATAAGACGTTGGCCGTTTATACCCGCTGTTTAAAAAAGTGTCGACCACAAACCAAAATAATATTAAATTATACAATTTTCATTCACATTTCATTTGATGGAGATAATCAATATATTGTTAATCATATTTTATAGATATGCGGCCGCTTGTATGTGTGTCGACGATCGCATCTCGCCTAATTTCGTCTTTGGTCGCCGTAGCAAATTGTTACATACAAAATGCCAAGTGTCCTTAGTATGTACCTCAATATTGCTGAATATATAGATTAACCTCAATATTTTGCCCAGACCTAAAATCATCTACCCTATTGCGACTAATATTAAAATCACAACATGAGTAACAATGAGTAACAATTACTTGCCTATAATTATTTTATTACAAAAATTAAAAATGCTCTGAAAAATAAGAATCCAACTTTTTGTGGCATTGAAATGCACGTAATTACAAAACTACACATAAAATCTTAATTCTTTATACTTTTATCAAGTTGTAAATTCTAAATCTAATTATTTCTAAATGTTTTCAAAAATCTAATTTTTTACATCAATAAAAAAATAAAATGATAGACGAATATAATATTACTAGTATTCTAAGAGTATTATAATAGTTTAAAACCTTACCTAGGTTAGGTAGGTAAGGTTTTAAACTTCCATCCCCTATTTGACATTTGAGGTATGATGGAATCAAGATGGCGTAACTTTTTCTGGTATAAAAATGTTCTTTTGACTTTATAAAGATTTAGTTTTGAAATCTTTGAGGCAAATATCCAATTACTCATAGAGCCTCAAGCACTGCATTTGCTGCAAGCACACAGTGCATTTTGCATCGCCCATCGGTCTCGGTCACGCCGCGTTACGACGCCGGACATGTTAGAATGTGGTCACAAACAAGCAATTTCATACGTATTTTCCAGCAGTTTTCATCTGTATTTTACTACTAAGTCTTTTATTGAAACTCTAACGCTGAATCTAAGGAACCGTTTATGATTGTTGGAGGTCTGACGCCACGTATAGTGTTTATGAATGTGACAGGTCTGACGCCACGTATATTGTTTATGAAAATGACAGGTCTGACGCCACGTACAGTGTTTATGAATGTGACAGGTCCGACAACTCGTATAGTGTTTATGAATGTGACAGGTCCGACAACTCGTATAGTGTTTATGAATGTGACAGGTCCGACAACTCGTATAGTGTTTTTGAATGTGACAGGTCCGACAACTCGTATAGTGTTTATGAATGTGACAGGTCCGACAACTCGTATAGTGTTTATGAATGTGACAGGTCTGACGCCACGTATAGTATTTATGAATGTGACCGGTCCGACAACTCGTATAGTGTTTTTGAATGTGACAGGTCCGACAACTCGTATAGTGTTTATGAATGTGACAGGTCTGACGCCACGTACAGTGTTTATGAATGTGTCAGGTCCGACAACTCGTATAGTGTTTATGAATGTGACAGGTCTGACGCCACGTACAGTGTTTATGAATGTGACAGATCCGGCAACTCGTATAGTGTTTATGAATGTGACAGGTCTGACGCCACGTACAGTGTTTATGAATGTGACAGATCCGACAACTCGTATAGTGTTTATGAATGTGACAGGTCTGACGCCACGTACAGTGTTTATGAATGTGTCAGGTCCGACAACTCGTATAGTGTTTATGAATGTGACAGGTCTGACGCCACGTACAGTGTTTATGAATGTGACAGATCCGACAACTCGTATAGTGTTTATGAATGTGACAGGTCTGACGCCACGTACAGTGTTTATGAATGTGACAGATCCGACAACTCGTATAGTGTTTATGAATGTGACAGGTCTGACGCCACGTATAGTATTTATGAATGTGACCGGTCCGACAACTCGTATAGTGTTTTTGAATGTGACAGGTCCGACAACTCGTATAGTGTTTATGAATGTGACAGGTCTGACGCCACGTACAGTGTTTATGAATGTGTCAGGTCCGACAACTCGTATAGTGTTTATGAATGTAACAGGTCCGACCACTCGTATAGTGTTTTTGAATGTGACAGGTCCGACAACTCGTATAGTGTTATAGTTTATGAATGTGACAGGTCCGACAACTCGTATAGTGTTTATGAATGTGACAGGTCCGACAACTCGTATAGTGTTTTTGAATGTGACAGGTCCGACAACTCGTATAGTTTTTATGAATGTGACAGGTCCGACAACTCGTATAGTGTTTATGAATGTGACAGGTCTGACGCCACGTATAGTATTTATGAATGTGACCGGTCCGACAACTCGTATAGTGTTTTTGAATGTGACAGGTCCGACAACTCGTATAGTGTTTTTGAATGTGACAGGTCCGACAACTCGTATGGTGTTTATGAATGTGACAGGTCTGACGCCACGTCCAGTGTTTATGAATGTGACAGGTCCGACAACTCGTATAGTGTTTATGAATGTGACAGGTCTGACGCCACGAATAGTATTTATGAATGTGACAGGTCCGACAACTCGTATAGTGTTTTTGAATGTGACAGGTTCGACGCCACGTAAAGATTTATGAATGTGACAGGTCTGACGCCACGTATAGTGTTTATGAATGTGATAGGTCTGACGCCACGTATAGTGTTTATGAATGTAACAGGTCTGACGCCACGTAAAGTATTTATGAATGTGACAGGTCCGACAACTCGTATAGTGTTTATGAATGTGACTGGTCTGACGCCACGTATAGTGTTTATGAATGTGACAGGTCTGACGCCACGTATAGTATTTATGAATGTGACAGGTCCGACAACTCGTATAGTGTTTTTGAATGTGACAGGTCCGACAACTCGTATAGTTTTTATGAATGTGACAGGTCCGACAACTCGTATAGTGTTTATGAATGTGACAGGTCTGACGCCACGTATAGTATTTATGAATGTGACCGGTCCGACAACTCGTATAGTGTTTTTGAATGTGACAGGTCCGACAACTCGTATAGTGTTTTTGAATGTGACAGGTCCGACAACTCGTATGGTGTTTATGAATGTGACAGGTCTGACGCCACGTACAGTGTTTATGAATGTGACAGGTCCGACAACTCGTATAGTGTTTATGAATGTGACAGGTCTGACGCCACGAATAGTATTTATGAATGTGACAGGTCCGACAACTCGTATAGTGTTTTTGAATGTGACAGGTTCGACGCCACGTAAAGATTTATGAATGTGACAGGTCTGACGCCACGTATAGTGTTTATGAATGTGATAGGTCTGACGCCACGTATAGTGTTTATGAATGTAACAGGTCTGACGCCACGTAAAGTATTTATGAATGTGACAGGTCCGACAACTCGTATAGTGTTTATGAATGTGACTGGTCTGACGCCACGTATAGTGTTTATGAATATGACAGGTCTGACGCGACGTATAGTGTTTATGAATGTGACAGGTCTGACGCCACGTATAGTATTTATGAATGTGACAGGTCCGACAACTCGTATAGTATTTATGAATGTGACAGGTCTGACGCCACGTATAGTGTTTATGAATGTGACAGGTCTGACGCCACGTATAGTATTTATGAATGTGACAGGTCCGACAACTCGTATAGTGTTTTTGAATGTGACAGGTTCGACGCCACGTAAAGATTTATGAATGTGACAGGTCTGACGCCACGTATAGTGTTTATGAATGTGATAGGTCTGACGCCACGTATAATGTTTATGAATGTAACAGGTCTGACGCCACGTAAAGTATTTATGAATGTGACAGGTCCGACAACTCGTATAGTGTTTATGAATGTGACTGGTCTGACGCCACGTATAGTGTTTATGAATATGACAGGTCTGACGCGACGTATAGTGTTTATGAATGTGACAGGTCTGACGCCACGTATAGTGTTTATGAATGTGACAGGTCTGACGCCACGTATAGTATTTATGAATGTGACAGGTCCGACAACTCGTATAGTGTTTTTGAATGTGACAGGTCCGACAACTCGTATAGTGTTTATGAATGTGACTGGTCTGACGCCACTTATAGTGTTTATGAATATGACAGGTCTGACGCCACGTATAGTATTTATGAATGTGACAGATCCGACAACTCGTATAGCGTTTTTGAATGTGACAGGTCCGACAACTCGTATAGTGTTTATGAATGTGACAGGTCCGACGCCACGTATAGTGTTTATGAATATGACAGGTCTGACGCGACGTATAGTGTTTATGAATGTGACAGGTCTGACGCCACGTATAGTATTTATGAATGTGACAGGTCCGACAACTCGTATAGTGTTTTTGAATGTGACATGTCCGACGCCACGTATAGTGTTTATAAATGTGACAGGTCTGACGCCACGTATAGTATTTATGAATGTGACAGGTCCGACAACTCGTATAGTGTTTTTGAATGTGACTGGTCCGACGCCACGTATAGTGTTTATGAATGTGACAGGTCTGACGCCACGTATAGTGTTTATGATTGTGACAGGTCCGACGCCACGTACAGTGTTTATGAATGTGACAGGTCCGACAACTCGTATAGTGTTTATGAATGTGACAGGTCTGACGCCACGTATAGTATTTATGAATATGACGGGTCCGACAACTCGTATAGTGTTTTTGAATGTGACTGGTCCGACTCGGGCTTCGACCTCTTGATTGTAAGTCCTGATGTGTGTCTGAGTGGTGATGATAATAATACAGCAACAATTATTATATTCTCCTTTATTGGTGCTTAACACTGACTACGTATTACATGTGAGGTATATGCCTAACATAACAATATACCTACGTCTACACTATTTATAGCCTTTTGGCCAACTGAAATAATCTAACTAAATAGGCTTTACTTCATGACATCTGTCAATGTCAAAAATGACATTGATACTTACTTTTGTCAATATGTAACATCTCCCTTTTCAAAAAAAAAAAGCAAACTAATATTAGTATTAAGTAACTTACATAGCTAATAACAGTACATTACTTATCTACTCAAATTTCTCATGTATGTACAATTTAGGACGTCTCACACTTCTACCAGACCTGGTTACGTAACCGGTATTTTCTAGACTTCCCATAGGAACACAGTTATCATCGATAATGCAATTTTGAACAGGACCGTCTCCGAGCTGTGCCGAACTCATGGGATCTATACTGTCCTGAATGGGAGGCATATCGTCATTGCTGCCGTTGCATAAAAAGAAGGTGGAGGATTTGTATTTTTTAAATTCTTTTTTCTAGGTCTAATGTGTCCCCTATTCCTCCTATACACAACACCATTTGGATCCACTACATAATATGATCTACCACAACCTAATTTCTCTTTAATTATTCCCGGAGACCAAAAAGATTTAGGATTTTTTTGAAATAAATGTCATCTCCAGGCTGAAACAAATAGGATGTATACTTCGCATTCCTGTCAAAATAAAAAGACATTTTGTCTCTGCTCTCTCTATGACATCTTTCAAACGTCGAAAATTTTACAACTTTTGGCATAAGTTTTCTGTTTAGAATTGGTAAATTTACTCGCAAGTTTCTAGACATTAATAATGCGGCCGGACTGGGAAAATCTCCCTTAGCAGCGTTGCGGTAGTGTAGTAACGCCAAATGTATATCCGAGCCATCTTCCTTGCATTGTCTTAATATGTTTTTGACAATTTTAACTCCACTTTCAGCCTGGCCATTAGACCTGGACCAATAAGGACTGGTAGTAATGTGTTCTACATCCCAATCAACAAGAAAAGACTTGAATTTGCAAGAGTTAAATGGTGGACCATTGTCAGATATTAATGTTTTCGGGTTACCATGTCGAGCAAAGAAGGATTTGAGGTTTTTAACAACGTTACCGACAGTGTAATTCTAATGCAAAGAAGCTAGCTCTATGTACTTGGAATAATAATCCATGCAGACAAGGAAATTTTCTCCATCAAAATATAATAAATCTATACCTACCTTCTCCCACGGAAGATAAGATATCTCATGGCATTTTAACGGTTCCTTGGGTATGTTTGCCATGAATTTTGCACACGCCGAACATTGATCAATTAGGTTTTTGATATCCGCGTTAATATTTGGACAATAAACTGTTTCTCTAGCTATGTTGAGTGTCTTATTAATACCTAAATGCCCACAGTGTATTTTATCTAAAATCTGTCTTTGCAAGGATTTTGGAACTATAAGCCTATTGCCTTTAAATATTAAGCCGTTCATTATATGTATTTCATTTTGAATGTTCCAATATGGTTTCACAAGATAGCTTACTTTGTCTTTGCTTCTTGGCTAACCATATAAGACTTGAGCAGATTTAAAGATTCATCATTTTTACTTTCTAATAAAATTAATTCTAAATATGGCTTACTCACTGAGAGATTAGAAAATATTGAATTTACATGATATTGTAAGTCTTGTTCATACTGAGGTATGTATGTATCACTAAGTGAGGCTATTGACAAAGTATCTGCTATATACATATATTTACCAGGTACATAAACCACTTCTAGGTCGTAACCCTGCAACGATAACATCATTCTTTGTAGTCTAGCAGGTACTTCATGAAGAGGTTTTTTAAAAAGGTAAATTAAAGGTTTGTGATCAGTATGAACAGTTGTTTTACTGCCATAAATATATTGGTGAAATTTATTACATCCAAATTGTATGGCAAACAATTCCTTTTCAATCTGAGCGTAGTTTTGTTGAGAGGAGGTAAGTGTTCTTGAACTATATGCAATGGGTCGTTTGTTTTGCATCAATACCGCTCCCAGTGCATTCTTTGATGAATCTACCGACAAAATCACAGGTAAGTTGCAATTATAATTAGTTAACACAGGTGCTTTAGATACGACTTCTTTTAACAAATCAAAGCACTTTTGACAATTTCCATCCCATAACCATAATATATCTTTTTTTAACAAATTTCTTAAGGTATTAGTTTTCTCTGCTAGATTTTCTATAAACGGTGCTAAAAAATTAATCATGCCTAGAAATCTCTGCAAACCTTTAATATTTTTAGGTATGGGCATATCTTTTATGGCTTTAACTTTCTCTGGATCAATTTTTACACCTTCTTTACTAAAAATATAGCCCAAATATGCTATTTCTTCTAGAAGAAACTTGCACTTGGCTTTATTTAATTTTAATTTAACTTGCAAAAACAAAAAACAAAACCCTTTCCAAAAACATTTCTAACCTTTTATTGTATATTTCAATTGTTTCACCGTATATTAAAATGTCATCACACCAAATTATTATATGTATTTTCAATATCTCCTTCAATGTCTCCGAAAAGATCTATCATGGTTTTATAGAAAATTTCTGTAGCCGTGTTTATTCCAAAAGATAATCTTAAAAATTTGTATCTGCCAAAGGGAGTTTGAAATGTACATAGATCACTACTTTCTTTAGTTAATTTTATATTATAAAACCCAGAAAACGCATCTAAATGCGAAAAATAAGAGGCTTTGGACAATTTAGACCTGACTTCATCTTTATTTTTAATTGGATAATGACATCTAAATAAATTTTTATTTAAGTTTCTAGGATCTAAGCAAATACTCAATCCACCATTCTTTTTCATGGCTATAACTAAACTACTCACCCAGAGAGTAGGTTTGTTCACCTTCCGTATGACTCCCATGTTTTCCATGAGTTGAAGCTCTTTCCTTAACGGTTCAACCAACGCGAAGGGTACCTTTCTAGGGGGGTCAACGCACGGAATAGCATCCTTCTTTAGCACGATGCTGTGTTCGTATGGGAGGCAGCCTAGACCCTGAAACACATCATTATATCTGGTCATAATTTTGTCACAAGTTTTTTGATACGTATTATACACATTTTGCTCAACATTTTTGATATTTTCATTCTTTATATGAAAGTTTTTTGTTATTAAATTTAGCTTTATACAAGTGGGTAAACCAATCACAGTTGGACAATTTAATTTAGTTACAACAAAAGTAATGTTTTCTGGTTTTGTTATGTTTTCAACTAAACAACAAATGTTTGACACTGAAATTATCGGAATTCTGTGCCCACTGTAGGCAAAGATATTATATTTTTTACACATTTCTTTACTCTGTTTGTCAAATTTAAGATTCAATTCTTTAAATACTTGATAAGACATCACATTTATGTCTGCTCCAGTGTCAATTAGGCTATCTACATTTTTATTGTTTATTTTAAGAGAATAATGCCAGGAATTGTTTGTGTTAATCAAATTTGTACTAGCATTTTGTGACTTTATGTTTTTAATGTTGAATAATGCCCCTATTGTAAATCTCTCAGCCTCAGCACCTTTGGGGCTTGATTCATCATCGAGATTTATGCTACCTACCCCAGAACCAATAGTCCTGACATTATTTTTCTTAAAACATAGATGAGTAAAATGTCCATATTTAAAACATGACCTGCATCTGTATTTCCATGCTGGACAGTTGCGGCGACCATGCGATGTGTTGCACTTTACACACGACGATGTTCTGGATCCAGGTGTAGCTGACCTTGGGTGACCTTGGCGTGATGGGGATTTTGAGTTTTTTCTCTTCTGGTGTGGGGGGAAACTGGTCCGACGATTTTTGTGTAGCTTATATACTGTGGCTTCTTCTTTTCTATCTGCTGCATTGATTGATTCTTCACTTTTCTGCGCCATCGTGAGTGCTCTACAGAGGAGTTGGGCTCTTTCTAGGGATAAATCTTGCTCTTGTAGGAGCTTTTGACGAAACTGCGAGAAGTTTGTGGCCATATTAGTAATGAAAATGTCCTTTACAAGGGAATCGCGTAGCGAACCAAACTCACAGGCATGACTTGCGTTTTCTAATTCCATTAGAAAATTTTCCAAGGATTCGTTCACACGTTTTTTCAACGTAAAGAATTTGTGCTGCGCCACGGTCAAATTCTTTTTGGGTTCAAAATACTCGACGAATTTTGCCTTGACTTCTTGGAATGTAGCAGTGCTTAGGTCCAAATTGAAGGAATTGTAGATATTTAGGCCCTTATCTCCCATGGAATGCAGCATGATTGCAATTTTTCTTTTGTCTTCCGTCTTCTCCATGCCTGACGCCAGTAGGAATATTTCGAATGACTGGGTCCATTTCTTGAAATTTTCAGCATTATTGTTGATAATTTCTGTAGAGATCTCAAGCTTCTGCACTCCGTTTCCTGCCATTGTTAAGTTCCCACACTCAGATTGTCTCGAAGCTTCCGGAGTTTTCGATGTACCCCCTTTTGCGTTCATGATTTTCGTTTTCTTGACAACTTATTTTTTACTTCTTTTTCTGACAGCCACGTATAGTGTTTATGAATGTGACAGGTCCGACGCCACGTATAGTGTTTATGAATGTGACAGGTCTGACGCCACGTATTGTGTTTATGAATGTGACAGGTCTGACGCCACGTATAGTATTTATGAATGTGACAGCTCCGACAACTCGTATAGTGTTTTTGAATGTGACAGGTCCGACAACTCGTATAGTGTTTATGAATGTGACAGGTCTGACGCCACGTACAGTGTTTATGAATGTGACAGGTCCGACAACTCGTATAGTGTTTATGAATGTGACAGGTCTGACGCCACGTATAGTATTTATGAATGTGACAGGTCCGACAACTCGTATAGTGTTTTTGAATGTGACTGGTCCGACGCCACGTATAGTGTTTATGAATGTGACAGGTCTGACGCCACGTATAGTGTTTATGAATGTGACAGGTCTGACGCCACGTATAGTGTTTATAAATGTGACAGGTCTGATGCCACGTATAGTTTTATAGCCACCTTGGTAAATTTTTTAACACAAGAGGACTTTGTAGAGCTTGATGATCTTAGGGTAGTTTCACAATGTCGAATGTCACGAGTGTCGGATAGCTTATTAGGAAGTTTTGTCAAATAAGTGTATTAGATTGTGAAAAAAATATATTTAGGGAATATTCGGCGTTATTTATACAACAGCTGAAATGACTACAAGTGGGCTTCGGCCTGACCGAGCATACCTACCACCTCGCTCGGTCGGAGGTCTCCCTTTTGGGCCTCCAGTATTAGCAAATTATCATGATTATTGACTAGATACTCTTTATCACGAGAATTCAATAGTCCACACCACAGACGCTACACAGCACGTCCATCTGGCCCCGTGATAAGTTCTCGAAGAACTTGTTTTACGAGGACCACACATCGGGAAGTATATTTAATACTTTTAAATTATACATATATTACATTAAAAAGTATTTTACATTATTACTAACGAGAAACCAAAAAGGAGAGAAATAAGCTATTAAGAAGAGCATCACGACGATAGCAATTGCAACAAACGCGCCTGTACAAATTTTAAAGCTTTTCTTTTAATATTTATGACAAACTTAGTTATTTACTTTCTATTCCGAAACATTTATTTGTGTATGTAGCGGGCAAACATTTTCAAATGTGTAAAGTTTTATACGTATTGGACTGCAGTCTGAAAGTGCGGTCGATGTCACAACACACAATACTCCAATTTCTAGGTTTTCTAGCTATTGGTGTACCCGATGTATTTTGCCATGTCCGACCGGACGTACTTTTTATACGGTACTTATATTTAAGACTTTAATTATTATATAACACACATGACCTAGGAACACAGAAAACTTTTTGTTGCTCAAGCCAATGCGCTAACCACTGAGCAACAAATATCGTTACTGAGGAATCAGTGTTTTATTAATCATCATCAACATCCTTGGACAAATGAGAGGATTTACCAAATGTGGTAATTACATTATAAAGACTAAAGGTTAGGTTTAGTAAAATTAGCTGGATGCTTACAGACACAACTGGGGGCTTCATGGCAAACTTCATATGATTATTTCTATTCAATTCGCAGTTGGGTTCTAGTATCAGAGCATGCTATCGCTCTCACACCCAGCTGATGTGTGTGAGTGCGACAGCATGCGCGACAGTCACTGGAACTATACTTAGAATTTAACAGCAATAATTACGTGAATTGGGCTTATATCATGTGCTCCTCCGGAATCGAGAAACTAATGTGCCATTGTATTTCTGTATTGCTCGGTGAAATAGTGACATGTAAATTAAATAATTGTGTAAAATCGAAATTTAAACCGTGTTGCTCCTCAAAGCACTGCAAATTAATTAATATATTTCTTCTAAACTTCTCAATACGTTTTTCATTTACTGGAAGAAACAGATTCTTATTAGAAGATAAATAATTTTTTAAACGCTCAGTATTTAGTGTAACCAGCTGCTTACAGTGATCAAAACTCAATACATTTATTTTTTCCTTTTTATTTGGAGTCAAGTTACTGAAAATATTATCAATACAAGTAGCTGAGCCACCACTAATTCTTGTAGGTTCAATAAACAAGTTAATCAGGTTATATGTTTCAATAAAGATGTGAATCTAACTGTGGTTGGATTATTATTATGTAACAAATTGATGTTAAATTCACCACATAAGGAGATAGAAACTTGTAAGTTTCGATGCGGATAGATGACGCTAAAAACTCTTTGCGAAAATTATTTTGAGCTAATTCGGACAATAACTTAAAGAAAACCTATTGCGCGTTGATAGTCACGGAATCCTCCTTAGACATGTTCTGACATAGTCTTGGTTAGGTTATTTAAGTTACTATTTACCTTTATACCTAGAACCTATCCCTGACGAATTCTATTTTTCATTTATCAATAACACAATTTTAGGAGGTCGTAAAAAAAACTCATTTCTTTTAATAACTTCCTAAAAGGGGTTTATTCAATAAAAATGTTATCTTTGTCGTAGCATTTATTTAAGGCATATAAAAGTAAAGTGTGTGTTTCTGTAGCATCCAGTGGAACTGTCAACACTGATAACGAGGGCAGAGGTCATCTGACAACGGGATCATAGGATCTGACATCACGAAGTTATACAACAACATGAGAAATATATTCTTCTGATAATTCTTTTACGGCCCGTTTCAGTAACCTATCTGTTAATAACTATTCGTTAATAAACCGTAAAACGTCGTCATTCAATCATTTGACGGTTTTTTGCAATACGAATTTGACATTTCTAACAAATAGTTATTGGTAGATACGTTATTCAAACGGGCCGTAAATTGACAACCAAGCAATTGTTATTATGTGTGCCATTTTACGCATTTCTATCGAAAGTTGTCAAAATAGAATTGTTACTGTAGGAGCAACTTCTTCAATAGTTGATAATCCCATAGTACGATTCACTTAATGTGGCCATTTAAGACGCTGTAGTAAGTTTATTAGTTTTCCTACAAATAAATATTATATTTTTAGTCTCTCATATGAAGCCTATAAATATTAAGTTACTATAATAAGATACAACTAAATTCTAGTAAATGATTAAATATTCAGCAACATATAAATTACTTACTAGAACTGTACGAGCTAGCACGTACATTGCTGACTCTACATCATTTCTTTGCATTGTGCGGCAAAGTGCTCGCTGTCGGGCCCAGTCCGCATCAAGCAATCATACCGCGCACTCATAATCATTTTAGTAATTAGTATTCGTGTTAATAAATATCAATATCATATCAACGACTTTTACTTATCAATATCATCAAAAGGTGTAGTTGAGTAAGCAGCTCCTACAAGAACATTAATCAGTCTTATCAGAAAATTAAACCGACTTCCAAAGTAAAATGCACAAAAAAGTATGAAATAAAACTTATTTTCTAAATAATTCCTCTTTTAAATTTGGCTGAAATTTTAACTATTTTTCTACTTAATCTTAAATGAAGAAGAAGAGACTTGAAGTCGGTACCAGCCCGAACAACACCCTGATAAAACAATATTTAAAATAGAATACACGGGCAAGTTGGCTGGTACCGACTTCAAAAATTTGAAGATTGAGTAGAGAAACAGATAAATTTTCAGCCAAATTTAAAAGGGGAAATTTAGAAAATAAGTTTTATTTCATACTTTTTTGTGCATTTTTACTTTGGAAGTCGGTTTAATTTTTTGTTAAAAAATAATAATAATTTTTCCCTTTATATTTGTCAAGTTATATTAACACATTTTAAGAACGTTTAAAATAAACGATCGAATGTATAATTGAATACGCGCCAAGCATCTATTAGGTATTGTATATAAGATAATGATGATGATTACTGTAAGTTACATAATAGCATATGCTTGCAGTTCTTTAAACAATGCCGATATTTCCAAACGCGTATCTTTAAAGACTTAAGTGCTTTTGGATCCAGGGCATACCTTGGTGCAGAATCTTACTTTTTGGTAGCATATGATTGGGTTAATTCTGAAAAAGTCAAAATCACTACCTATATATGTCAATATAAATTTCGAGGAGTTCCCTCGATTCCTCATGGATGCCGTCATCAGATCAGCGCTTTGGTGACAACGAGACCAATTTTGGATTATACCCAATACATCAAAAGAAGAATTTTGAAAATCGGTCCACAAACGATAGAGTAATGTTCAAAGATATCCGTATCGGTGTAAAATATTATGAGAAGTACCTATTATATCATCATAATGTGATGATGAATGGTGTGATGATGGTGGTGATGATGATGATTATTTTAGTTGACATACTGGCTTAACATACAAAATATAATATAATATTTAAACATCAGGACGCAGAAGTTATTAAAAAGGAACGATCTGATTAAGCATGAACACCAAAATAAAATATGTTTTATAAACAGCAATAAGACTAATAATATATTGTCTATGGCAAAACAAACATTCCCAAATCAACAAATATGTCACTGATCTCTCACCAGGCGGCGGAATACAACATCTCATCAGAAATCTAAAGTCAAAACTCATAAATTACACATTAGATGATTACTACGTCATTATGATTGGTCATGGGGATTTTGTTAAAACAAGCTATTATTTTGAAATAATTATGAAAATATGCGAAACGTTAATACCTCTAAACCGTACTAATATTATTATTTGTGCGCCGACGTTCAGACGCTTCGGTTACGGAACAATGTTCAATTGTAGAATCGAAAACTACGATGGACTAACTACTTCCTCATAGATTCCATCAACAGGTGAAAACTTTCTCCACTTTTGTGAAAACGGGACCAACTTCAACCCTACATCAAAAAACAAATTTTGGAAATCGGTTAACAGACGGCGGAGTTATCGTGAAACATAAAAAAAATACATACAGCCGAACGTATAACCACCTACTTTTTTTGGAAGTCGGTTAATAAGATCAATTTAAAACCGTGATTCTTAATAATTTTGATTTTCGAATTATTTTTATTATTTGATTTTATTTTTTTATGAACTAACATTTTCAAACATCAGGTATGAAGTTTCATGTATAGTTCGAGTTATTCATTTTTAGTTAGAAATCATAGAATTGTTTTTCTGACCATACTCAAGTAATATAATATTATAAAATTTAAAATATTATTTTATTTGGACTATTTCGCAAGTCATTTGTTTTAATTATTTGTTATTTTTAAATAATGGAGTGAATTTAAAACATTAAGTATTAATGAGTTTAGTTTTGTAATAGACGCGGGTAAGAGTGAAATATTATGCGAAAAGCATAATATTTACAGAGAAATTAAGCATTTAGTTAAGTACTTATCTAGCTTATTTAACTTTGTCTTGTAAGTATTTTTAATTGTTAGCCATATCACTATCTTCTCGCCTACTTTAGTTTATTTATTATTGCTTGAGGTAGGGTTGCCATAACTTTGCAACGCGCTTGACAACCCGGACAAGATGCGTGAAAACCCCGAATTTTGGAGGTCAAACCCCGGACATATGAATAGTTTTTTTATGTCTTAAAAACTTGATTATCTTCTGATTGAGTATCTTTCATTATTATATCGAAAAGAAAAAATTTACTATAGAAATTCTTTAAAATAGACAGCGTTGAATAGAAGTAGGTGCTAATTAATGTTATTATGTATGCTCCATACTCAAAAAGTGAGCGAACGGAGCGAGCGAGTCAATTTTTTTATATTTACCTAAATGTCCATTTGAAAGACTGTGCACATAAGAAAAAAAATAGTTGAGTATAATATTGACAGAGAGCGAGCGGTGCTACTGAGACCAATTTTCCCTTATTTATAACATTTAATTGCCATAATAAGGCTGGCCATTTAATTGCTATAGTATATTATATATTATAGGCATATTATTACATTACTTATAGTATTTAGGTATTGTATTTTATATTAATTATTTTGAGTTGATTTGAATTATTAATTATTTATAGTGTATATATTATTACATATTATATTATTTTATTTATGTTTTAGTATAGACATAATACGTAAATGTATTTGTAATTGTGCACGTTCTATCTGCTTTCTTTTATCCCTTTTCTCTCGGTAGGGCTGCTGGAAGAAATTCCTTTTTAGAAATAAGCAGAACCTTTGTGTCATTTTTCCATGTAAAGTGTAATATTTTAAATGTTTCTTGTGTACAATAAATTGTTAAATAAATAAAAAATAATAATAAGAAAACCACAAAAAAAACCTATCTGAATGGCAGAGCACATTTTTAAGATCTGTACAAAAGTATAAAATGTACATATATAAAAATCTATTTATAAACTAATGACATCCAAAGTTACACAACTATAACTTGATAATCTTGTTTATTATTTCTATATGAATCGAATGGCAACCCTATTTTGAGGTCACCCTGTGCTCTGTGGTGGAAATTCACCCATAATAATTCATATAATTTTTAAGTTTAAACTTTATAAGGGTTCTTTTGACTCTAAGATAGAAAAAAAGGGAAATATTGACAGATGGATACAAATTTTTTTACACGTTCACGTTTGTCAATCTGTGACAAACGTGAACGTGTAAATAAATTTGTATCTATCAAACGCAGGGTAGTGTGTGTTAATAATCTGAGGCAGTGTGTTGTTGTTATTTTTATTAATTTTATGTATTTCCGAGCATTATTTAAAAAATATTAGCTTCCTGCACACCTTCCACCCCATAAACTTTAATTTACCGGCAAAATTTCATACTCCTCCGGTTTCACAATTCTCGTGAAACTGTACTGAAAGTTTTTGTTTTACGTACTAATCAAGGCAAAAGTTTATTGAAGTAGTTTGTCTCGCGGGTCCTTCGTTCTTTTCTAGACTTTGTACAGTATTTTAGGATACAGTGTTTAGCTTGACTCGATTCGACTGGAGTTTGAGGTTCTCACGCTTAGCTACTGCGGTTTAATAGTTTGTGTAGGTGACATCCGACAGCTTTTTGACACGACAAGGACTGTCGGGGCCACCAAGGGCCGCCTGGTGACAGAAAAAGAATCGAAAATTCTTATGACCGTTTTTGATACCACTTACGCCACCATATTATGACGCTTCGTGTGCGTTGGGTCTGCCCCCTAGCGACAGAAAAAATATCAAACACCCTCATTACCCCACTTCTAGATAACCCAAACAAAGTTGCTACATTACTCAGCTGCACGGGTACATCACTGTGACATCCGCCTCGTTATTGCTGCGCGTGCGCCGGTACGGTCGCCGACAAGCGCGGTATTCTACAGGCAATCTTATTACTATGGCAATAGGATTCAAATGTGGTTCCCGCGTTTGTTGTCGACTGTACAAGTGGACATTATGGCGCCCGCGGTGGTGCGGCGTGGGGGAGGGGAAATACTGATAAGCGTGCCCTCCGGCCCGCTTCAAAATATAATAATAATATCATAATATTTATGTAAAATGCCCCGTCTCCCTCACTCCACTGTTCGTCGTTGCCTAGCAACCGAATCATGGCCGATGCTGAGAAGGTCGATTCTGCTAATTAAATCCGGCAATAATACAATTACGATCCAATCCCGATGTTGAACTGCAAAATGGTATTCTCATAAACGTCAAATCAACGTCAAACCAGTTTTGATTAGTCGAAACTCCAAATATCAGTTTATGTTATCCAGAAGATTCATTTGTAATTGAATAAAACTATTTATTATGAAAATGAAATTAATTACGAGAATTGGGGTTCCAATATATTTCCATGTAAAGCTCAAACTCACTTGCTATCGACGCCCCAGAAATATTATACAGCCTTAACAAGTCTTTACTCGTTCAGATCCAATCCTACTACTATTATAAATGTGAAAGTTTGTGAGGATGGATGGATGTGTGGATGGATGGATGTTTGTTACTCTTTCACGCAAAACCTTTTGAACAGATTTCGATGAAATTTGGTGTGGTAGTAGTTTAGGCTCTGGATTAAAACATGTGCTCCTTTTTTCCCTAAAACGTACAGTATTCCCGTGGGATACTGTATTTACGTGGACGGAGACGCGGGCAAAGGCTAGAATATTCTAAGCGTAAACAAAATATATGGTGCGCTAATAATGCTACTAACTTAAATGTCATTTACCGTGCAATTAATAAATACTATGACATAATAATTTGCTCGCATTGTATATTTTTGTTTACGTTTAAATTAAATTGGATCTGAACAGAGTATATTATCTATGGTCGCTGCACACCACACCACCACCAGACAACGGAAATGTATTTAATAGAAAATTTATATTATACACGTATTTAAGATTTTTATTATATTATACACATCCATGACCCAGGAACACGGAAAACTTTTTGTTCCTTTGGCGGCATTCGAACCCGCGACCCTCGGCTTGAGCACAAACACGCTCAACCACTGAGCCACAGAGCTCGTCATATAGGTTACTAGGAGTGTAGGTTACTACTGGCGTTGATATGGCACGATACCACCTATCATAGTGTACATTGAGTTAGATAATTGGTTTATCTGCGGGTGAGGTGATATCGCGGGGAAGCTCTGAGTAATGCCGATATGGCTGCAGACGCCGCTGATTACAGAACAGCTGACTGATACCACAGCTTACGTCTAGGCTACGCAGCCGGTGCCTTTTGTTGATGATGATGATGTGTTGTTCATTCGTCATCGGCAACTAAAATATTCACTCTCTCCTCTGACCTCTATGAGGCGTACAGTATAATAATATGTATATCTGTATGTATATGTGTATATGTATTGCTTAAGGTCTCCACATACGAGAGGCCGATCGTTTCAGTTAGAACTGACGTCAGTTCGGCCTGAACGGCTTCGAGCACATACACGGAGAAAATCGCATCCGACCGAACTGATGACAGTTCGGCCCTAAGATTAATAACGCCTAGATAGTCTTCAAACAAATGTATCGTACAATGTGAAGCAAGCAACAGATAGCTGATGTAGTCGTAAGCATTACATACCGACACGCACACAAACAAAACTTTAAAGTTGTGGAGTGTGTACTCTTAAAATCGGAATTATTGTATTCGTTTTTCTTAATATCGTGAGATGTAAAAATATAACATATATTTCATTTTAAACTATCTAAAAACAATTTGTGAACTTTATTTATATTAAACTGATATTAAGGAATATATTAGGATTATCTTAATACTGGCAATACTTTAAATTTATAGTTAAAAAAATTAGAAAATATTATAAAACGTTGTCTTAGTTGCAACTGTTAGTTGGCCATGAACATTTTGAAATAAATTTATTTTTACTAGTAACATTATCACAATTCACAATAGGGCAGCAAGATGGCGACATAATATGATTTTATTTTAATGTATTTTAAATATTTGACTTAATACAAGTCAAATATTTAAAACATTACATTTCATACTTACATATGAAATGTTATATCCGAAGCTTTTTTAATTCTTTTCCGATGCATTGTGACACCTAATAACGACACAAACTGTCATAATGTTTTTAATAGTCGGAGATTTATGCATTAGCGCTTGACCTTGACAACTGACGGGTCGCTCGAACAAACTGAGCCGATATGACTCAGTATGATATACTTCACTTTTCATGCGCGTGCCTAGTTTCTAGGCGTTTTAATCTAAGGTTCGGCCTGAATGGATTCGAGTACATATACGGAAAATTGCCGCGAGCTTCGGTCGTGTTTTTAGGGTTCCGTAATACTTAAGGAACCCGCCCATCTGTCTATCTGTCCGCCGCTCTAGCTTCTGTAATAACTTTATGACAATAGCTTTTGTAGTAATTCAAAGAAAACCTATAGCGCGTTGATAGTTACGGAACCCTCCTTAGACATGTCGTGACATGCTCTTGGTCAGTTTAGGCTATTATTTTATTTATTAATTGTATTTTGCTGTAATTGTAATCACGCTATCGATGAAACCGAATTATTGTGTCATACATTTTTCAGTAACATGTTATAGAAATCATTTCTCTTTGTTTTATAGTAATATTCTTTAGATTTTATCAACCATAGTGGCTCTAAAGTTTTAAATACTTCAATGAACTTTAATAAATTTCTTTAGACCACGTGCATTTTTAGGGTTCCGTGTCCAAAGGGTAAAAACGGGACCCTATTACTTAGACTTTGCTGTTCGTCCGTCTGTCGCCAGGCTGCATCTTAACCTTCTTATACCGTGATAGCTCGAAAGTTAAAATTTTCACAAATGTATGATGTAGGTATTTCTATTGCCGTTTATCAACAAATACTAAAAACAGAATAAAATAAAAATTTGAGGCTCACGTACAACAAACGTGATTTTTACGTTTTGTACGGAACTCATCTTGCCGACTCGCACTTGACCGGTTTTATTTTACACTCGAATTTTATTACAGTTCAGTCCAATTTTTTGCCGTTCAGTCCATCCGTACAGGTCAGATTTAACGTTGCCAACATAGTTGTTACAAAGTTTTACTACTAAATTTTGTATTTTATTCCCATGTTAGTAGTGGTTTTGTAGAAAATAGCTAGACAGTAATCATAATATGCAAAGTGGCCTGCTTCTATGTGCTATTATGACACCTTATCATAATAGCACATAGTAGCACGCATCCGCAAGTCTCTTAAAACTACCGATTTAATTTCTATATATGTACGTAATATTTCCTACTATATTTTTTTAATTTAACGGTTAAATATTAAAACTGAAAATGTATATATGTTTGTAAACACAAAATCCCTAAAAAAACATTTAGGGATTCCTAAGTTTAGTAGCTTTTTTATAGTTATCGCTACATACTCTTTTAGTAGTTTTTAGTAGAAAACGACGCGAGTTTAGTAGTTTCGCAAAAACAGAGTTGGACACACTGAAACGAATCGCTTCAGTCCATACGGCCGACTGATGCGATCTCAAAATTGCACACAGACGATACGATTTTCCATCCATTCAGGCCGAACTGAAGGAAAACCGGACCGTGTATGGGACCCCTTAGGGAGCTGGCGGAAATTCAGGTATATGATTTCATCTCCGTTAAACTAGAGAAAAATAGTGGCGAACTCAAGTAGCTGTTACTTTTTAAAATTAAGTTCGAATTTTTAGAAAAATAACAGTTATAAATTCTAGTATCGTTTCTGCTATGAATCTGCTGTGGAATACTCCGTAATACATAACAATAATGACTAATTAAAAAGACGATTGGGGGATAAATTATATTACTAATTATATTTTTTTACACTTATATTTGTATTTTAAGGGTGGCTGGAGAGATTCACATGTGTCTCATTCTCATTTTTTATCAAAGTCAACTAAATATTTTCGAGTAATCGTCCTCCCAAGTTTATTTTTATGTTGGTCCCTGGCATTTTTGACATATTATGAGAGATAGAAATTGGTAAGTTTAAATGCTGCTAGATCAAACGTTTTATAGGAAAATTAAAAAAAAATTGCGCGTTAATAGCTACCCTATATAGACGTGTCCGGAGACGCTCCTGGTTATTTTAATTTGTTTATGTTTTTTCTTAGCGTTACAAGAGACGGTTATGTTATATGTACTCATGTTTACATACTAAATTGTTTGTCGTAACTAGTTCATCGAATTAGTCTAATAACCAATTGTGATTTGTTTAATTGGCTTCCCTACACTGCCCTCGGCTGGAGGCTCCCAAATTTTAAAATTTTCCCAAATAATTATTTTAAGCATTAAAATATATTTGTTTCAAAGGATAGGAATCCACAAGGGGTAGGTTTCGAGTGAGTAACAGCGTAAATATTCGCAGATGCCCTCCGCACTTGTACCATTAGTCACCGATAATACCCTTCCCTTTTGTTTCACTAAAAACGAAAGTGGCCTGCAATTTAAAAAAAAAACACTAGAATCCTATTGTATATTACGCGTATTTAGAGCTAGCGGGAAACAATAGGGAGCGGACTATTTACGACCTACAGGTAGCCTAGACCTCACACGTCACCAAGTATTCTATTCTCTGTCTTCTAAATAAAGAACTAACTAATACGTCAAACAAAAACTTTTACAAGAGCTCGCTAAGATATGTGTATAAAAGAAAGTCGTGTTAGTTACACTATTTATAACTCAGGAACGGCTGAATCGATTTGCCTGTACATTGGTGGGGAGGTAGCTTAGGACCAGAAGACGGACATTGGATACTTAAGTGCCCCGTCGAGTCTGTCTGTCTGTATGTTCGCGATAATGTCAAAAACTACGGAAATGATTTTCATGCCGTTTACATTTACCGACAAAGTGGTTAGAAAGGCTTAGGTTGGTAATAATTTGTTAAGGTTTAGTGGACATTGTTTGATTTATGACGATAATTGTTGAAGGTGTCGGAAAAAATCAAGCCGTCTGGGAACTTTTATCGAAAACGCTGCCTAACCTAACCCGTTGGAGATACATAAAACAATGTATGGTGGGATTGTTTCTTCTTTATAGATCTACAAACAAGTCAGCGCTGGCATATACTCGTATATGTCTATATTTTAAGGATAGGTTATTATACCCATTCTAAGTTTAAAAAAATGATCAGAAATAATGTAGTATTTTCAGAAGCTATTTCGACGGATACAGTTTCATTATCCTTATCTCGGAGATTATATCTAGGAGATATATTAAAATTTTAAAAAGTACGTGTGAAAATTTATTATAAAGTATATATTTTTACTCTGTGCTACTACTATATTGATGGTATATTTGCTAAAGCAGTTTATTGCCACGAGCACGCGGGCGAAGCTAGTTATGTATAAGTAAACATATTTGAAATTCAGCCCCGTCAGTTTTGAAATCGCGCTCAAAGTTGTTACGTGCATGGCAATAAAACTGTCTCCTTGCTCCACCATTTACATTCCATTATTATTGATCGTTTAGGAAAACAATCATGTTTTGCGGAATGGTTGACTCCATTTCGCGTGTGCTAAAGTCGATAATCGGAATCCAAATGGTGGAGCAAGGAGACAATGTTGTTGCCAATGCGAGCAGTGCTTAAAAGTTTATATTTTGCAAAGCAAGCATCGCTAGACGCATTAGACCGGCGGGGTGGACTACACCCAATCATTTTTAGATTCAGGTGTGACCTAAGCTTTAACAGTAGGGACGGAAATTACAGTGGGCGATGATGTAAAAACTAGAAAACCGTCAGAAACAAAGATTTCAAAACATAAGATAGGCTATGAGCTATGACGTACAGACAGAACAAATCTTCATACAAAAAAAATTACGCCATCTTGAATTCACCATACCTCAAATATCAAAATGGCCCCAAGCAACCCCAAAAGGGTCATTTAAGTGGGAATAGTTTAGCCTCGACATGCCTCGTCTATAATATATACGTGTATGGTCGGTAACCAGTAAGTCGTGAAACACATCACTCAAGTGTTGTCTCGCGTATATTATACGGGGTAACAGTAGTTAGGGCCTGTTTCACAAGCTACTGATAAGTGTCGAAAAGCTTATTTGCATGTTTTGTCTCTGACGCTCGATACATAAAGTAAGCAGCGACAAAATTATTATCTATCCGACACTAGAAGAGTTGCTGGTGCCCGTAACTTAGTTTGCGTGGAACTAACGGAACCCTATTTTTTTTAAAGGAACCCTAAGATAAAAAGTAGCCCAAGCTCCTCCTTATAACATCAGCTCTCTGCCAGTTAAAGTCCCGTTAAAAATCGTTCCAGCCGTTTCAGAGACAGACAGACCGATTGCCAGACAGATAGACAAAAATTTTAAAAATATTTTTCTGGCGTAAGTACCTTAAATACTACCTATAATATGCATTAAGTTCAAAGCTGTTCATATGGTTTTACAAACAGACACTTAAATGTGATTTATTGGTATGTATAGAAGATTGTAAAACAATCCCGTAGTGTCGAGTACAGGAGGGAAATGGAAAGTGGTGACGTCACAACTCACAGCCGATAACAGCTCGACCGCCGCCTCCTATAGGACGAAGGGCTGTAGCCGAAGAGTGTGTAATGTACACACACTCGCATTTCACTTTACTCCGGGTGAATAAGGTGGTCGCCAGCTCGAACGGGTTGTAGGGGCTACTTGATTCAACAATCTTTCTGAGTGGACCGAAAAACGCTCCTTCCTTAAATCCTTACTACTGTTTATAATAGTATTATAAATGTGAAAGTTTATGAGAATGTGCGGATGTATGTTTAGTCTTTCACGCAATAACTACCACACGGATTTGTGGATGAGTGTGAGGATTGTCGGTCTAGTTCCATAATAACTCAGGAAAACATGATGCGTGTACATTTCTATGAATATTTAACGTGTATCCATTTCAACTCTAGTGACTTTATAGTTACAAACAAGTTAATCCCAATACTTAATTTTTTCCAATAACAAGTTAGAAAAACTGAACTTTTTGTCTGCGAAACGGTCGTAAATATTGGGGAGTCGAAATGTTTCCAAACAAACACTTTATCTTGTCCCAACATCGGCCATAATTGTTGTCATTATCTAATCAGTATTCAGTAAGTAATAGTTATGGGACTATTAGAGTTGTACAGTTATTAGTTAGTGAGGCTGAGATCAGGATTAGGTGCGTTTGTTTACTCTAATTTCTTGTATTTACAATTTCAATTCACAGTATGTTACATTCTTGTTAATTAGTATTTCGATGCTGTTGTTGTTTTATGTTGTTTTGTCGATAGCATTTGTCTTTTGCATCCAAGGCAATTGGCAATTTGAATTTAGAGTAAGGTATGGAAAATATAGTTTTTCTCTGTCCGTCCGTCTGTCCTCCCGTGCTAACTACCGTAATTATCAATATAAAAAATAATTATATTCTTAAAGATTGCATATAGCCTTTTTTTTGGTATCCTAAAATAATTGTAATTTTGTATGTTAAGGGTCGCGTAGCGCAGCGACAAATAAGTTTTTTTATAAAGGTGAGGTTCATACATGACTTTTTACCCTACTACGGCGAATCTAAAAGGAAGGGTAATGATTTTGGCAGTCTATGTAAGTATGTATGTATGTTTGTTCCACCGTAGCGCCTAAACTATTTTTCCTGCGAGTAATCAACGTCCAAAAGGGTTCACATGTTGCCCCCGTCTGTTTCTTTACGAAAGTAATCAACTATTTACCGATCCAGTTTGATTTTCAATTAACAAACATAAAATATTTCACAGTTGATAGGTTTATAATTACAAACGACATTATGCGGTGGTGTGATGGCCATTGTCGTAACGTTAGTTAGAGCAACGGACTTAAGAGTTAAGACTATTCTCTGTTCAGATTTAATTTAATCTAAACCTAAACAAAACTAACGTATGACGTAATAACTAAAAGTATTTAAAGAGATAGGTATTGTGACCGTCGCGCGTCGCTTCTCGCTTCTCGCTTCTCAATACATTTTGGACAATGTGTTGTATGTAAATTCAAACAACTAAAAGCGACAATCATTGTATGAATACTAGAAATAAGATCAAGTTAGAAATACCGGTGATCAGACTGAGCAAAGTAAGTAAATCTTTTAAAGGTATACAATAGAATCCCAGAAAACTATCAAGATCTTACCATTAATAAATTTAAAAAAGTTGTTAAAAAACGTTTGAATGCTAAAGCTTTTTAAAAGGTCAATGATTTCATTGACGATTGTACACCTTGGGAATAAGATGGCCCCCTGCAAGACTGCTTCTATGTACCTGCTTAAGTATATTGACTTTGTTATATATATTAAGTTACTACGTTGTAAAAATATATTTTCTTAAAAGAACATTTGTCCCATCTTTTTGCTAAAAGGCCCCGTGCGAGTTTGTTACGCCGATTCTTCTCGCCGGGCTAGTTTCCGAACCGGTGGTAGGCATCATGTAGGACAATTGTTTAGTGTTTACTAAGTGTTACTTGGTAATCTACATGGAAATAAAAATGTTCAGTTTGAGTTTTGAGTTTACCAATAGAACACATAATGTGTGATTGGTAGCATTGAAATGTCACCTTTTTAACAATTGCAATAAACACAGTGACATTGTGTTATTGGACTTGCTCGAATTTAATTGTTTTGTTTTTTTTTTTTGGACTTAAACAGAGTATAATACGAATTGGGATCATGTTGGGATGTTATCAAACTTGGAAACAGCATTTTTTGTCCAATCATCGCAGTGATCCAATGCGGGAATCGAGCCCACGACCGCCGAGTCGAGAGCCAAGCTCTAATCACTAGACCACGGAGGCTGTTATCACTTATAATACAATCAAAGTCAAATGAAACTCTACGTTAAATACGAGAATTGTGGTCCTGAACCCCAAGTCTCGTATTTAACTTAAACGTTCATTTAACTTATAAATGAATCGTCTTGATATCATAAACTGATTTTGTGGAGTTTGGAGAAATCAAAACGCGTTAGACGCTGGTTTAACGTTTACGAGAATACCGGTTTGGCAGTTTTAGCGTGTCGGGACTTGATTGTAATTGTATTTAGCAGAATTGACCCTCTGGACTACCTCCCGCAACGCCATCCACAGCATAGTCATTTGGCAGATATTCGTTTTCAAAATGATAATTTGTCATATCATATGACGAAGTTACTCCTCCTAATACTTAAATTCTCGCGTTTACTTACTTAATTATTTTAGGAATTATAAATTAAAGTTGGCTTGACACGCCACCACACGCCACCACACGCCACCACACGCCACCACACGCCACCGTGTCTGGACCACGTGTCTGGAATCTGGATCAGAGAATACTTAGTTAATGGTTTGTAAAAAAAAATTTACAACATTAAAAAAAACCGTGTTCTTTAAATAATGGTGTACCATATCACCTACTCCAGTAGTCGAAGCCGATAGACATTTTACGACGATGAGTCTATTACTTTGCGCCCCGACCCCGGCCGCCATTAGCGAGATAACTCACTAACTTACTGCTCACTACTGACATAACTCACTAACTCACCAGCCACTACTGACTGTGGCTATAGTCACACTTACTGCGGTATGTTAATAGCTAATGTTAGTTTAATGTAGCTTAAAACACCATCCAATTATTATCCTACAGATAACCTTTGTTACTTTTATTCTGTACTTGATGTTGCCCACGTGATCGTGCGCGCAAAATTAAATCCTACGGGAACGTACATTTTGCTTCGATAGAAAGCAATCCTATGTGTTAATCCAGAGCCTAAACTACTACCATACCAAGTTTCATAATAATCCGCTCAGTAGTTATTGTGTGAAACAGTACAAAATATCCATACACAGAAACATTCGCGTTTATAATACACTACGCCCGCGTAAATACAGTATCCCACAGGAACACTGTAGTTTTTTTTGTTTAAAAGTAGCCTAGAGCAATATACATTAGTGTAAAGTGTAAACTAATACCATGGCAAATTCCATGAAAATCCCTTCAGTAGTTTATGCGTGAAAGAGTCACAAACATCCTTCCATCCATTCTCACAAACTTTCATTTAATAGTAGTAGGACTAGATTTTATTTTTTATTTATTTATATAAATCTGTACTTATACATATGTACAATACATTCTGACATTTACTGCCTTAACAGAGTTGCCCTTAACAGAGTTGTGCAGACAATATTGTATATGGTGCCTGCGTCGTAATATAATATTATATTTTTCACCTTGCGGGCACCAGCTAGTACTAAATAAAATTACAGTACGCTCTTTACGGCGTGTTAAGGCCATTGACCTCACACCCCTCATTGTATTGATGTTATTTAGACAAAGCCTTTGCTTCCCTTTTAAATCAGCTGTGAGATTAATGACATCAACACCTGTAATGTAACTTCATACTGAATGAAGTATAATTATATTTTTTTCGTTTTCGACTCCTCTTGTGTTTAACATTTTTACATATAAGGCATATGAAGCATAAGATACCCACAATATCCGTATTACTGATTCTACATGACTTTATATAGTTCACAGGCTGGTGGTTAGCTGTTACATGTGTATTGTGTGTTGCTGCTGTACACCGACAGCACTCAGCAGCTCCTCCTACTTACGTCATTAGTACTGCCATATGTACTATGCCATATATATCTACTCTTGCGATCTTACCTTAGTACTCGCAGTGGTGACTAGTGGTGATGTTTTTATATGTAAATATAAAAAAATTAACACATCTGATCAGCTATTCAATGTTAATGTGTTTCTCTGATACGTTGGAAAAGTCACTTGACAGACAAAAACAGCAACATTGAATAGCTTATCAGTTGTGTAAATATTTTTTCCGTTTTCACAAATCATCTTAATTATTATACGGAAAAGCCCCACGGAGTGAGTAAACAAACTGTAAATTACAAAATATTATTCATAGGGTTAACTATTTATAGTTGAAACAATAAACAAAGTCATACACAAACGTTGCAAAAAATGTATTTGTTGTTGCATGGGATAAATGTGCTATTGTTCTCAAAAATTGGTACAGTGACCACAACAACTGAATTCCACTGTCTGCTTGTTTATGACTAATTACGAATTGTGGTCTCGTGGACCCTAGATGATCATTGGTCTCTTACTGCTCATAAATAAAAATCCAATCATCAGCTATCTATCTTTAGGCGAGATTTTATTTTTACATACTTAGCTAGTTGGTTTGCCAGCCAGTAACAAAATCAGCGAACGCGTAAATTATGTGGTATTATAGTTTCTGGTGATCGTAACACCATCAACAGCTAGTTGGTAACTGTAAGTTTTTTGTGGGTCATAAATTGCAGTCGCGTGGCCGTTTTGACCCCATAAACCTGTCTCTGTGTTAACCCACAGGCGCTTCCAAGTAGCGCGCGCGCAAAAACCGCCATGGGACAGGCGTCACGCGGTGCGCCATTGTCATGTACAGCCGAGACCTGCCATAGTAATGTAAACAAACAATTGGCACATGTTCGCGTTTCTGAATGAACGATAGCGGCTAATCGCGCCACTTATCGCCAAACCACACTTACGACGAGTTACACATGTACCACACTAAGGGAAACAACGGACAATTAACACTTTATTAAAAACAGCAAAATACGTTCACTGAAATTCTAAAACATTCTTGCAGTGTGTGGTATGGTACAATTATGGCAAATGTATAAAAAAGTAAGTTTTAATAAAAAACTACATTTAACGGATGCATCCATAGTTCCACGAATTGATAGTAAAAGATGAGTTGATGGTTTATAATAAGAGCTTGCTGATTCCGGGTACAGAATATGGGATTTAATGTCATGTCAAATCATAAATTACATAATTAAGTATGTAAGTATTTATATGATGTTGCGATTATTGCTAAAACATATTTAAAAAACCAGAGAAAGTGAATTTTAATGGTCTTACCTATTGAGGTGCTATAAATATTAATTTATCAATACGAAAGTTTATGAGGCTGTAGGTAATAGGTATGCTGAACATAAATATATCGACCTAAATGACCTTCAGCTGACTCGTGTCCTGACCCTGGCCACCACAATAAACACCGGCTGCGCGGCTCCTGCGGGAGAGACGGATTTTTGTTCTCTGCGAATGAACTCGCGGGCAACATTATATTTGTAGGTATGTAACTATGTACTACATAGCTGAAGGAGACACGCCAGACGTCCCGTATTTCCCGGGACGTCCCGCGCCGCCGCCGGTACAAGCGATGTTCCGTATCAAGCGATCTAGGGTTAAAAAGTACTCAGTACTCACGCCCACAACGATCGCAACATCCCATCCCATATTAATAAATACGAGCCTAAAACTAATTAAAATATGCTAAAATTCTCTCAATACTCAGAAAAATATCAAAATTGGAACTAAAATTTTTTATTTCTTTTGTCCCTGGTAAAAACCTGAAATCCTGTATTTTTGGCTTCTCTCTTTTTACTAGCTGCAAAAAGTCTGGCAACCCTAGTCAAGTTAGATGACTACAGTAAGTAGAATGCAGCAAAATCTGAAACAGTAGGTCAGTTGCTGCAGTTTATGCGGTCGCTGCACTACACTCTGCTTCAGACACTCTTAAGTCGTAATGGAAGGCGATCGTTACACTTTTATAATAACAATAGTGTAAATTGTTGCGACAGAACAATTGAGAACAATGCGCTAATGGCTTCCAGGAATTGAATACACTAATGTTACGAGCTCTCGAGCTACGCTGAGCTTAGCTTAAAGAGAATTTTGTTAATTCATTTTCTATGTATACTGGTTCTAGGTAGCTAGGATTTTAAACCATAACATCAAAACGTAGATACTTATTGCGATGGGTTCCTGGTGCAAAACAAAGTTGGTGGTCTTTCCACGTCACTTTTGAGATTGTAAAATACCTATATTAAATAGGGTCAGACCAGGACTATTAGCGAGATATGGTTAAGTTACGTGCGCCAAGCATTTACAATGTAATTTTAGGACTCTGGTACTACTACAAGGAAACCTAGTTTTGCTCTGTCCGTCCGTCAGTCCGTCAGTGCGTCAGTCCGACCGTCCGACTGTCTGTCCGCCAATGCTAAGTTTTAACTAAAATTATGTGGCCTGACATGCTCTTGGTTAGGTTATCTATATGAATCTTCGTCGTATCGGGTCAACCTCAGGTTGGCATATCGATTTCGTAGTGAAGTTAGAAAATATTTTAGATGTTACACATCTGCCAGGCTTCGTGCATCTACAAGGCGCTGCATTAGGGGGTGTGGCGTAGGTCAGGAGATACGGCGATAGCGGGCACGTGCGATAGTCGCTATCAGTCAGCTGACGTGCAGCGATATGCCGTGCTGCGGAGAACCTGATCGCAAGTGATTAAACAGGCGTCTTAGTAGCTCGTTGAATAGAAAAAAAAAACAAAATAATGTTAGGAAATAGCACTATCAGTGAGGTCGCTCTTGGTATTGGTAAATCTAATACTAATAAGAATGATACTTCTCTATATTCTTTTGTAGACAGGCATAACGTTATGTAGTGTTTGCTGTAGGCTTAGTACAGTATATGCAAAGAATATACTCGTGTATTATGTACGTTAGATGTTATAAATGTATTTATGTGTTGTTATGATTTAAAACGTTTGACAGTGAGTATTGACATTGAAACAACAACGTGCGCGGTGCGGGTGTACTGCAGTATCGACTAGGCATTGAGCTCGGCGGTACGTGAATACGTGATCAATCGCGCCGTCACACACGAAACACATTCGCCGCGTCCTCCACGACGTTATTAATTACATACAACAACAGTAAGTGTGCTGTGCCCACAACAACACCACGACAGATACAACCCCCAGCCGAGCTTAGCTGAGCATCACCGTCGTCATTACCATGTGTAGGTATCAGTATCAATAGGGCACTTATCCCCTTCCCCTGTGTCGTAGGGCCAAACCCCGCCCGCACGACGCCCGGGCCACCCCTAGGGTTGCGCGGGCGGGGCGGGGGGCGGCGCGCGGCCGGGGTGCGAGCTGCGCTCGCGCAGCCAGTCCCCGGCCGACCGCCGCGCAGAGAGCACGTGCTAACGACACAGACATGTTACACGATACCTGGCCCGGCGCCTACCACCGAGGCGCGCCCGCTTCCACTACAGAAATAGAAGCGTTCCTCGCCGAGGTCAACAACAACTCGGTCAAAGAAGGTAAGTCCGCTTCCCGGAGACGCGCGTGCCCGACGCCACACAGTACACTGCACGGGTGTGCATACATAAGCTACGATCGTTCACGAGTGTATCGGGAGTGACACGACAGGCGCGATGCCATTGGAAGCGCGCGCGGCGCGGGCCCCAGCGCGGGCTCGCGGGCGCGCGCGGCCAATGACAGCGCGCTGAGCGGTGTGTGTGTGTGTGCAGACGCGGACAGCAGCCCGCCCCCCGTGGGCTACGCCCCGTCGCCGTCGCGCCGCTACGAGGAGTTGCGGCCGGCGCACGGCTCACACGCGCGCGACATGCAGGCGTACGTGCACCTCGAGGAGGCGCTGTTCAAGGGCTCGACGGACGGAGCGTACCTGCGGCGCGACCTGACGCCGTCCCCCGAGCGCGCTGACGACTACCGCCTGCAGTACCAGTATCCTGCCGCGCCGCCCCCCTACGAGCACGATCACCACCACCAGATTGACAGGTCAGTGCACAACACTATCTGCAGTTCCCCCGTTTATCCGAATCGTGTTTACAATTTTTTCTGAATGTACCACCACAATCTTTTCGGATAAACGGGGATTTACTTTACTGTAATTATACGATTTAGTTATACTAGCATGCTATGTACATCTTACTTTCACCCTATCATATTCTCCTATCACAAAAGTTGTAGACAAAACAATGTAATCTAATGATAAGTTATTTAAATATAGCATCACAGCTAATATTTGTAGAAATTAGTGTCAATTACATTAGGCACTTACTAATTGTACAAACAATAAACTTTTAACTGTTTAAGAAAACAGAAAAGAAAGACAAAATTAAACTAAGAGTGAAACAACAAAAGGTAGATTAGTCTAGTAAGAAATATAATTGAAATAATTTCATACATTGCTTGAGCTTCATGAAATATATAATAAGCTGCAGTAGTAGACAGTAGTCAAAAGTTTGTAGAAGTTGCTTTTAAAAATATGCAATACGCATTAAACTACCCTGAAATTGAGAAGAAACCATTTCGACAAGGACGCCAGCCAGTAGTGACGTATAAATAATTATTTCCAGAATAAATACATAACATACTGTAGTTAAAGTTCCAGAGCCCCAATAGGCACCTTAGTAGTAGATAATGATGATGGTTAACAAAATAAAGACATTACAGCTACTGTAGTTAAAGTTCTCCAGTTAGTAGACGAGAACGAACAGTCGCACATCACGTGTGTTTGTTTGAGGCGATTACTAATGACGTAAATATTGGTTCGGCCACTAATTATTTATTTATTTATTTATTTATTTACTATGAATAACCAACAAAAGTTACAATGATACAAATTTAAACATACATTAGAATAAGTAAAGAGCTTATTGTACTTTAAATTATAGGTTATTTCATCATGTAAAGTAAAAACCATAAACAAAGAGAAAATTAAAATTAAAATTACTAAAATAAGTTTACAAAATACAAAAAAATAAAAAGTACTAAATTTACAATAATAATAATAATAATAACTAATTAATTAACCACAAAAATTTAAGTAGAGAAAAAACGCTTTGCACAGAAAAAACAGCAGCATATAGGTTTAATATACACAACACGAAATTTAGTCATAAAATTTAAACAGATTAAAATTAGATCAAATAAAATATGTCAGATCAAATAAATGTCAAAGGTGCGATAAATTAATGTTAACGATGATAATAATATAATTAATGATGTCAAGATTAATAATAAAATATTTGAATAAATAAAATATTTGAATAAATAAAATAAAAAATATTACAGAATTATGGCACAATTAAGTAACATCAGTGGATTCATAGTACTTGAGGATCTTTGTTTTGAAATTGCGAAAACGATCATGATTTACGTCAAGATCCGTTATCCTCGATGATAGCTCATTGTATTTACATGTAAGTCTAGTTATGGGGCTATTTTTACCCAGGTTAGTTCTATGGTAATTAGGTCGAAAAAGGGGCACTTGTTTCCTAAAAGATCTCACGGGGAGGAAAAAATTTAATGAAGAAAGGAGATGCATACAGTCTATTTTATTGTTTATTAGCTGATAAAGAAATGACATGTCTAAAATATGTCTTCGTGATTCTAATGTTACCATACCAAAATGCTGTAGTTTCTTCTCGTATGAGCAACCACGCAATGAGTTACAGAATCTATAGGACAGATGACGGACAATTTTTTGTTGAACACTTTCGATTCGATCAATGTGCACTTTGTAATATGGATTCCATACGGTAGAACAGTATTCTAGTTTACTTCTTACGTAACTATTATACAAGGTCAATATTGTAGAGGTTTTGCGAAATTCTCTAGAGTTTCTGATCACGAAACCAAGAGATCTTAAGGCAGAGCTGACCGGTTCCTCTATGTGTGGAATAAAACTCAACTTTGAATCAAGCACAACTCCAAGATCCCTAATAGTTTGTACTTGAGATATAGTTGTATTTGATATCGTGTAGTCGCTGATAGTAGCTACCCTTTTTCTTGTGAACTTAATATGATGGCATTTTTTCGTATTAAGGTACATTTTATTGTTGGCACACCATAAGACAAGACTATCGATATCATCCTGGAGCTTTTTTATGTCAAGTTTTGTTTTTATTATCCTAATTAATTTAAGGTCGTCTGCATACATAAATACATTAGATTTGATCAAGATATCGTTAATGTCATTGATAAAAATGTCAAAGAAAAGAGGTCCAAGAATTGACCCTTGAGGGACCCCGGAATAAGCGATAAAAAGGTCAGATTGATAACCATCAAAGCCAACATAGGATGGTCTTTGACTCAAGTAAGAAGAGCACCAGTTTAATAAAGAGCCAACAATTCCGAAAGAGCTTATCTTCTGTAAAAGAATGTTATGATTGACTTTGTCAAAGGCCTTTGAAAAATCAGTATATATAGCGTCAAGTTCATTACCATTATCAATTGCATTGATTAGGTAGGTTACGTAAGATGTAAGGTTAGTATTACATGATCTACCGGATAAGAAACCGTGTTGGTTACTATTAAGAAGCTGATTTACATGTTTGGAGAGATTTTGGTGAACCAATGACTCAAAAACCTTTGACATCGTCGACAGAATAGATATAGGTCTATAATTGTTAATAAGTCTGGGATCATCTCCTTTAGGAATGGGGACTATACGGGCTTTTTTCCATGCAGTGGGAAAAACGCCAGTTCTAAGCGATATATTAAAAATAAAGTGAAGAGGCTGAGATAACTCGAGAGCACACTTATGCAAGAATATTGGAGGAATTTTATCCGGTCCCGGTCCCTTAGTGCAGTCAAGTTTCAATAGTTTCTTATGTACATCACGTTGAGAAATAAGAAAGGTGCTCATGTAGGTTTTAGGTTCTATTACTGTATAGTGTGATTGACTATTGGTATCAATTTCATACACCGAAGAGAAATTCCTAGCGAAGAGGTTACATATATCAGGGCCATTATTTGCCTTAGTATCTCCCAGTTCCATGGACGATGGGTATGAGCTGCTTTTCATTCTCATATTCTTTATATGCGTCCAAAAGAATTTGGGAGTGCCAGGAATATTATCTTCAATAGTGGAAATATAATCTTTATAACACTGCCTAATCATTTTACTACAGTCCTTTCTAAGAAAGTTAAATTCAATTTTATCAAGTGGGTTGTTATATTTTTTAAATCTTTTATGACAGTTATGCTTCTTTTTCAATAATGAATAATGAACTAATGTTCTGATAACAACCGACGGCGCCCGAGATGTACTCGATACTAGATGTAGATATTTAATAACGATTACAAATATTCCATCTCATTTCGAGGACAACAAGTTACACAATATTTGTAGAAGTGAAACAATTTTATTTTAACAACAACAGGAAAATGTCTTGACCCAGAACCTCTTGTATTTATACTGGATATGTCTGCATATGAGCTGCACATACATAAATTTTCTTTTTATATATGTATCATAATTCATAAGAATATTTATGTATATTTTCATAACCACAGAATAACTACTAATACGTAACTATATATTTTACCTAAGTGGAATTTAATTACAATAACAGAAAGTCGCGGCATCGTGCGCTATTTTTAATTGACGAATGAGCACGCGGAGAGTTCGCCGTCAGATTCGAATAATTCAGTATTTAGATTTTTAATTTTGACGTTGGTTTCTGTCACTGCTTAATGGAAAAGTTTCCGTAATTTTGCTATCATATTAGAAAATCGTACTAAGAATTGTGTTTTTTTTTTAATATTTTTATAAAATGTTACAAATCATGTGCGACTACTGTAAGGCTCGCTCGTTTTTTTATTTGTCGTTGTACTAAGGTCAACTTGAGAAATCAAATCAAAAAAACAATTTTCTCCTCTCATTGAAAGATCAGACTAGTCAAATTAGCAATTGTCCACCGCAGAGTAAACCCGGAGTAAATATTATATTCTTATAAATATTAAAATAAGACTATGTACTTTATAACTTTATAAATAGTATTAGCCCAGAGACTGCTTAAATACTAAAATGACAGCGTATTTGGCCTACAGCTTTGGTTTTCAAATATACCAGGCCTAAAATGTGTTTAAAGCAATTCTTATCTTTTATCATCAACCAGTAGTCATCAACCAGTAGTCATCAACCAGTAGTCATCAACCAGTAGTCATCAACCAGTAGTCATCAACCAGTAGGTATTTACATGGTATTAGTTACATTAATTCCAGGAAAAAATATAGTACATTTAAAGAGAAAAGCATGTCATCGTCACTGTTATTAATTTATATACTACATAGATATTCAACAAGTGTTTTCAAAATGTTTTAAGTTATACGCTCTGTGATGCCCCATTTTCATTTTCATGAATACATGTGATCTCTTCATGAATACATGTGATCTCTTCTATATAATCATTCCGTCTTTGATCAGATGATTTTGATCATAGAAAACCCCCGGTTAGGTGGTTATGAAGTAGTTACCCCGATCGTGACTTCCTCGTGGTGTTACGCAGATAAGATAAGCGTTACACAATCAGCTGTAACTGTTATCGCTTCTCTCTGTCTTCATTAATTGGTTTGTTGCGCGACACTGCGTCTAAAGGCATAAATCAGCAGATGTCTTTCACTTAGTAGATTTTTTAAATTTCATAATATTCTCCCATCTTCCAGATCATCTTTTACTTTATGAGCGCATTTTATTTATTTGTTTCTCTTAAATCGGTAAACAATACTAAAAGACCTTATATCTATAGGGATTTCACAATTTATAACTCATTTAATCAAATTTTCTGTTCACTAGAATATTGTTATATTTATTGTTCAAAGTTTAAATGACTTTATAATCGAGCCTTGTTACAAATTACCTATGCATTCCATAAATGATTGTATGTGAATGAATGCGAGAGGAAATACGTCATAACGTATTTCCTCTCGCATTTTACTTAACGAATTTTTCTAATGAAGTAGTTTAATGATTCCTTGGTCCACTAAAATAAACTGCTGGGAATCAGACAGATCCAATAATTATTATTTTATTTCTGGGTTTGAAAAGTTAATTAGAAGTTTTTAGTAGTAATAAAGCAAATTTGATTACTGAAGACACAAAAGAGGGAATTTAACATCCGAAAATAATTCGCAAGTAAATTGGCGAATGTGTGTGGAAAGCGTTGAACCCGCGAACATAAATTGCCACTATCAGCGGCGTGTGTCGTTCGAATTACAATTCGCCAAATTGCCACCTTATCACTCACCTTAACACATTTAAATATTTAAGGTTAATTGGCGTTAGGTAAAATTATAATTCTATTTCCAAAATTTATTGTAAGTAACTACTAAATACCAACCCAATTACTTATGCAAATGTCTAAATATATTCACTAGTTTTAATATTTTACCCCAAAGTGATATCACAGTTTTCCTGACATTTGGTATCTCAGATTTGGATTGTCTAACACCATTTTCTGTTTTTATGCATTGATGCTAGATTACTTTATTGTCTTGAAGTTTATTTATCGTGTCGGCTGTTTAATATACCGATATAATTATTTAATTCTATATTTTGATTATTCTATAAGATGATATAAAATTTTGCTTTATGTAGAATGCTCACGTCACAAAGGAAATGGAAATTCCTCATCGGTACACATGCTTTCTTTTGAATTTTTTGTTTTATGTCGTCTGTCTGTCCCTGAAGTGATTATGCGGATCTGCAGGTCTAAAATTGCCACATTATTAAGTGAATTTCAATAGTTGATGTTTTATAATGGTTGTCAGTCAGTTGGTGGTTATGTAGCTCTGGGGTTGCTTCATGATTGTTGGTTGGTTATTTATGCAGATGTGGGGTTGCTTCATGGTTGTTAGATGGCCATGCAGATCTGGGGTTGCGTTAGCGATAAGGCCAGACGTGCCTGCACCATCCGCCACATTCCGTCGAGTCACGCGCTTCGTGCCTGAGCCGTACTTTTCCACAATTTCGCAACCACACTCTCCAACAATCTCACGTCTTCATATTCCAATTATATATTACTTTCTCGATGAGATCTGTCAATATTTATCCGATTACTTGACAGTGCTTCATAAAAATACATTTATTAATTTTCAAAGAAAAAAGTTTTTCAATTGCGTTCTTTAAGAACCTGTGTAACCGAGCTTTGCTCGGAGCTCTAGTAGACTTAAAAAAATGAAAATGATCACAAAAATATTTTAACGGGATTCGAACCCACATCACCCACCACATTTAGGATTTCCGAACAACGCAAAAAGTTAACCAAACTGCCGATTGGCTGTCCGATTGACTGACATTATAGAGTGGAAATTATTGATATATTGTTGCACGACGAAAGAAGAAACATAAGTAACTTAAAAATGCGCAGTTTTCCAGGGATAAAACCTAGCTAAATTTCATGGAAATACTTGCAGTCGTTGCTGAGAATACGATTATATATATACAAGATTGTCTCGTTTAAAGTATAAGATTATAATATTTTTATTTTTTCCGTTCTTAGATTATTTTAGACTACTAATCAATAGTAGGTACCTACCGTCTAACGAGACTGTTAACAAATGCATTTTTGTTACGTGATTTAGAAGTGAAAACTTGTAAATGGATACTAGAATTATAACTATAGAATTAATTTAGCTGTAAGTTTTCCATGTAATTAAATAAATAAATATAAAAGCAGATTTTTGAACTGGTAAAAATTTGTTGAACGAGTTTAATTTTTTTAAAATTAAATACTATATTATATTCTAAACGTAATTGTAGTCCAATAAAAATAAGAAAATAATGTTTCGTTAAACAAGCAGCATTCACTAAGTTAGAAGAACAGGGATCAGGGCCTGTCATTAAATTGGCGCCATCTGCTTTTTGATAAAAATATTGTAACGATACTTTAGAGTACTTATTTAAATTTTTAATGAACTTGCTTTTGCCCGCGATAAATAAAATAGCCTATGGGAACACTATACTTTTGGCCGCGGTAAACAAAGTAGCCTATGGGAACACTATACTTTTGGCCGCGGTAAACAAAGTAGCCTATGGGAACACTATACTTTTGGCCGCGGTAAACAAAGTAGCCTATGGGAACACTATACTTTTGCCCGCGGTAAACAAAGTAGCCTATGGGAACACTATACTTTTGCCCGCGGTAAACAAAGTAGCCTATGGGAACACTATACTTTTGCCCGCGGTAAACAAAGTAGCCTATGGGAGCACTATACTTTTGCCCGCGGTAAACAAAGTAGCCTATTTGGAACACTATACTTTTGCCCGCGGTAAACAAAGTAGCCTATGGGAGCACTATACTTTTGCCCGCGGTAAACAAAGTAGCCTATGGGAGCACTATACTTTTGCCCGCGGTAAACAAAGTAGCCTATGGGAACACTATACTTTTGGCCGCGGTAAACAAAGTAGCCTATGGGAACACTATACTTTTGCCCGCGGTAAACAAAGTAGCCTATGGGAACACTATACTTTTGGCCGCGGTAAACAAAGTAGCCTATGGGAACACTATACTTTTGCCCGCGGTAAACAAAGTAGCCTATGGGAGCACTATACTTTTGCCCGCGGTAAACAAAGTAGCCTATTTGGAACACTATACTTTTGCCCGCGGTAAACAAAGTAGCCTATGGGAGCACTATACTTTTGCCCGCGGTAAACAAAGTAGCCTATGGGAGCACTATACTTTTGCCCGCGGTAAACAAAGTAGCCTATTTGGAACACTATTTTTTGCCCGCGGTAAACAAAGTAGCCTATGGGAGCACTATACTTTTGCCCGCGGTAAACAAAGTAGCCTATTTGGAACACTATACTTTTGCCCGCGGTAAACAAAGTAGCCTATGGGAGCACTATACTTTTGCCCGCGGTAAACAAAGTAGCCTATGGGAACACTATACTTTTTCGGGCTAAAAGGTAGCCTACATTTTAATTCAGAGTCTAAAGTACTACCATTCCAAATTTCTTCAAAATCTGTTAAGAATTTTTTGCGTGAGTTTTTACATCCATTCATCCATCCTCACAAACATTCACACTTTTAATAGTAGTGGGATGGTAGGATTAACATTATGTAACTCCTTCTTAAAGTGTCTAGACATTATTATACGAAATCGATTGTAACTCTTAATTCTAATCCTGACTTTGTGGGATAATCGCCCGTAGAACATGTGCCAAATTCGTCAAAATTCTTGGTATTTAGCTAATAGATTATGGAATTAACATAATATTACAAGCAATCACTAACTCGATTTTTGTAGTTTCAGTTAACTTCTGATCTGCGGTAGTGCCCCCGCCAAGACTAGCCAAGCGTAGCGCAAGGGCACTACCAGACCACCTTTTCTCTAAGCGTTTCGTAGATTTGTTGAACCCTCATAACTTGGGTTTGGATTATACCAGATAAATGAAATTTTCAGTATATGTTCCCAAGATAGCTACTGGGAACAAGTTTTGATTGCATAGATTTTATACTTTAGATTTTATTGATATCTAAAAACTCGCGATTTCATCACTGACTCACTGATGAATGATGATAAACAAAATTATATGGTACTTTCGGATGTCCTAGAAAGCTTAAATTTGATACGTAAGCTTGTATTAGTACACAAGTAACATAATATATGCCAAAAATTGAATTTTTATCCTCCAACCCCTTAAACTAGGGAATGAATGTTTGTATGAGACTTCCACAAATTTTAACGCTAGAGGTCTGAAAATTGGTGTAGGGATCCGTGTTATAAAAAATAACATTATTAATATTATTTTATAATATAATATAAATATTATGTTATAAATATTAACAACAAAAAATACAATAAGTATTTTTAATCTTTATCGACATATTTTAATGTACTTCACTTTAAAAAGAAGTGTGCGAAAGTCCCTTTCATAATTTTAATGTTACCTTTACGTATCTCCGTTTAAAAATACTATAGAATACTAGGGAAATAATTATTTCAATATTACGTCAATTAGTTTCCAAACTAAGCGACGAGATAAATGACATAGTTCATAATATACGCGATAGATGGCGCTTTCAACAAAACTAAAAAAAACTATTATGATTTATCATCAATACGATTATTAATTAATTGAAGTAAATAAGAATGTCAAAAAATAAAATGTTATCTTAATAGACCATAAAAAAGTTACATACTTTTTAATTTTTCACCGAAAGATTCGAATAAAAGTAAGTATCTGGGAGACCGAACTTTGCTCGGAGTTAGTAGTACGAAATAAATATAATAAAAATTAAAAATAATTACATCTCACCGGGATTCGAACTCGCGACCAATTATTTTCCAACAACGCAAATTCTGACGTCTGACGCTTAGTAGCTGAGCCGTATAGTAGCCGATACGTATTTGACTAGCGACTTAAGAAAAATAGTGTCGTAACAACTTAAAAAAGAAATGAAATCGCACCAAAAACACATTCATGTTAAAATATTGCAAAGACGCTACCACATGACTCGCACTGTCAAAAAGTTATAAAATCTCATGTAAAACCAAGCTTCTGACATTACACGTCCTCACTCTACAAGACTTACAATCTCTACACCTTAGTCAAGTTATGTGGCTTGGCCGTTTCGTTCCTACTAGAGTAGTAAAACAGAAAAACAGTCAGTATACTTTTCACCTACGCCCAAGTAGCAAAATGTAGCAAAATGGCCAGACCACATGACTCTACTAAGTTGTAGAGTTTGTGAAGTTAGGCTTGTAGAGTTGGGGCGTGTAGAGTCAGAAGCTTGGTTTTACATGAGATCTGATAACTTTTTGACCACATAATATGATAATCATTTCTCATTTATTCTTTTTCACAATAAACATATTTGTAAAGAGGAACAATCACAACTCCCGCCCTACGAACTCAAAACCGTTATATATTTGTTTTCTGACTTAGCGGTTGACATAGAATTCTTAATACAAATATTCAAATCTTGTGTGCCTGGACCTTCCAAAGAGTCCAGCCACAGTTATCCGCTACAGTACTGTCAAGAAAACCTACAACTGAGTTACAAAAAAACGAGTTAATCAGAAACTAATTTTCGCTAGTAGTCGAGAGTAATGAGTATTAACTGCCACACCTGTCAAGTTGTTTTGCCTCTAAAATGTCTCGTGTTGTAGTGAATTCTATACTAGGTATTTATTAAAAATAAATTAAAACTGACGTTACCTCGCGGTTTCCTGTTACACATAATGGTATAGTCTCACTAGCAAGCTAATTGGTGACATTAATTAACGTTTTATAACGTAAATTCTAAAACAACAAATTGAAATCAAATTCAAAAGTTTTAATCCTACGTATGCTTAATATAGGCAGTTTAGTATTCTGTCTATAGAATCCTTCCTACTAATATTATAAATGTGAATGTTTGTGAGAATGTATAATGAATGGATGGATGTTTGTTACTCTTTAACGCAAAAACGACTGAACGGATTTCGATGAAATTTGGTATGGTAGTAGTTTAGGTTGTGGATTAAAACATAGGCTACATTTTATCGCGGAAAAGTACGGTGTTCCTGCGGGATACTCGATAGTATATTTACGCGGGCTAAGCCGCGGGAAACAGCTAGTATTGTCTATATATAAAATAACTAGCTGTTGCCCGCGGCTCCGCCCGCGTAAACACAGTATCCCACGGTAACACTGTACTTTTTCGGGATAAAAATTATCCTATGTTTTAATCCAAAGCTGAAACTACTACCATACCAAATTTCATTGAAATCCATTCAGTAGTTTTTGGGTGTAAGAGTAACAAACATCCATCTATCCATACATCCATCCATCCTCACAAACTTTCACATTTATAATAGTAATAGGATTAGTTGCACGTGTTAGATTTGTAGAGTGTTACTTCTAACCTGTATCTTACTTTCTGTTCTGTATGTTCTGTCTGTATTTCTGTTTGACCACAGATAATAATTGAGAAATCGTTGCCATTGTTGTTTTTATTATTTTAGTAATTTTTCCGTGTTATTTATTGTTTGGACTTGGATTTTGACTTGAATATAGATTTTTTTTCTTGTAAATATACTTATCCCTTCATAGTAGCTATCATTTCATTTATCAATTAAAAATATTTTATTTACATAGTATAAAATGAAGTCGGTTCTGTTCCTTTTCGGATAGATCTTTTAACAGACTACTCAAGAGACTTTAATGCAATTTTTGCAGCAGATAGATAGAGCGATTCAAGAGATTATAGGCTTTATATTTAAACTAGCGACCCGCCCCCGCATCTGTGCACTGTGTACTGCGGTCTGTGTTCTATGTAGCTGTCCTCGCCTTATCACCAATACATTGATGGCGCCCACGTGAACGTGTGTGTGTACGTATGTGAGAGCCAGTTCATGTGGGTGTGTGAAGCAAAATCGTGTTACTCGCGCTGTTTGCGTGCATTTCAATTACAGTTTAAAAATATTTTATACATAAAGTAGCTATTTTACAGATCTAACAATGGAAAATTAACTGTCCATTATAATATTACTATCTAGGCGTTGGCGCATTAATATTTTAGTATATTTATCTCAGTTACCTAATAATGTTAAGGGCCAAACTACTTAGTAGAGATTTTGACAGAAACTGTATGGACTTTATGTCAAAATCTGTACTAAGCAGCTCCTTAAGTAAGCGTTAAATTTCTCTAAGTGCGGCCGTAAGTCACTTTTTTAGGGTTCGTACCCAAAGTAAAAAGACAGGACTTTATCACTGATACTTCGCTGTCTGTCTGTCTGTCCGTTCGTCCGTCTATCTGTCACCAGGCTGTATCTCCTTAACTGTGAAAGCTAGACAGTATAACAACAAATACAAAAAACGAAATAAAATAAATATTTACGGGGCTATACAACAAACGTGATTTTTTGCCGTTTTGCACGGACCCTTCGTGCGCGAGTCCGACTCGCACTTGGCAGGTTTTATCAAATGAGTTCGTAGGAGTTAGGACATAGTAAGGTTTGACCTGGGCCTAATACTTTGCTCTCCAGATGCATTACGTAACAAGAAAACCGATACGTTTAATTGTAAATATTTCGCAGCTCGGCTCCTTCGCGATGAATGGATGCTGTCACCTGAGAGGAGCGGACGTTACGTCACGCCCCCTCTCACCTCCTCACCTCAGTCCTCACCCGCCCCGCCAACGTCTCGTTTCCCATGAATGAAACAGTACCCACTAGTCACTACCCAGAGCGTGCGAGATGCTCGACCCCAACATCTTACTCGGCAAGTTAGTGTCATATTAGCTGAAACTTACTGCAGCTGCAGCTTACTTCGCCGAAGTCACGACTTTCAGACAACTCTAGTTTGTTTTGTCTATGGCCAGTGGGTACTTTATGATGATGACTGATGTCAAAGCAACTGCGTACAGGATCAAAATTTAATGTGAAACCATTTTATCTTTTGACAGTATCTACCAATTATTTCCGTTTAGACAGAAGGAAGGAATTGCGTTTAGCACAGAGAGATAATTGTGAGCAATTAGTTAGTCACAATATGATTTTTTTTCTCAAAATAATATAATTTATTCATTTTATTAATGAATGAATATTATTGTTCGGTGTTTGAATTTAAAGCTACAACCTATTCCTATTTCACAGCTCGACCAGGTACAAGTCGTTACAGTTTCCTAACGTCAACAAAGAGGTTGAGGCCCTGTGCTGCATGTGTGGGTTGTGTGTGTATTAGTGTGTTTGTGTGTGTATTTGTTCCGCGAATGTATACCGACATCCTCCGGCGCTGCGCCTGACCTAGTGCCTATGAAATTACCTTCACCTGTGAATGATTTTAAACCTGTTGTATGTACGTGCTTAGCGTATAGTCCCGCTAAACTGTAGTAGGAAGAACTCTAACTCTTATTTATTTACGGAGGATAAATCTAAACTCTGACTTAAACTCTGACTTAAACAGACTGATTGTACGAAAACCAGAATAAACTGAAAAGAAAGCAAAATAAACAGAAGTTTGAAGTTATATCTTTATGGAAAAAGTACTTTAATGCTGGCAAAGCACATGTGACAACATTGATGCTGCGGATGGCCACGGGAGTTTTCTATCAGAGGACCAGTCCGCTCATTTGATCCCACTTTATGAATTTATTTTGTTTAACGACTTCCTTAGATGTTGATGGGAATATTAAAATCTGCGTCGTCCTGAGAAAACAATATTTAATCATCTGCAGGGCCATTAATTGCCGAAGCCCCGCTAAGTAGTTGGGCACACAGGCTCGCGCAAATAACCTTTTTTTCCGATTCCGAGGGCTCGACAAAAACGCGAAGGTCGTGGGGAATATATTTGTTGCGACTGTTTGCTCTTCATATTATCCCTATTGTTTGTTTCCTCTCAATTATTGTTCGAGACATTGTTATTTGTCCTTGTTTGTAAATTGAACAATAATTCTTTGTTCTTGATCACCTTATTGAAATCATTTAGAGAAATAATAATACTCCTCAAATTGGAGGGTTCTTCTTTAGTTTTCTTTCGTTTACGTCTTTCTTGTGGATCCACATACATTACACACATTACTAAAATATTGTATACATCGTTTTTTATTTATTGTATCAATGATAAAATTAAAATAAATAACAAAGTCATATAGCTACGGCTGTAGGTATACAACGTGTTGGACATATTTTGTTATTTTGTAGTGGAATTTTCCTCGTTTTAATTGGAATATTTAAATTACACCTATCTATCTGTGAACCTACCTACGAGGCACTAATAAATATTGTTTAAACTGTCCTAAACTGTTATTAAATGTACTTAATATGTACAGGAAAATACATGAAAATGAAGTAAGAAGATTTGCTTCACCGCTTACATTCGTGTGGTTCTCCCGCAGCCACTGAAATGGTCTTTTAATAGATCGTCTAACAGCTTCTGTCTGACTGAAGGCACAAAGGTACATTACTTCAATTAACTGGAAAAGATGGAAAAGATCCAGGGCATATGCATATCTCTAACTTACAACTGTAGTATTCATTCATTGTCATATGGAGAGGAGAGGATAAACAATAAAGTGATGGATCGCTTGTCGTAGTTTCTACTTTTGTGCTATTTGTTCTAGATTTGTTTTCGCCCGTTATCGCCGACGAGTACAAAGACATTATGTTTATGTTCTTGTTCAATGTCTTTGATTGTCGCGACCTTTTGCTTCATGTGTTCAAATACTGTTTAAGTACATTTTTGTATTCAACAATCGGTCGGTAATAAAAACGTATGTACAGTCCGTTAAAAGTTGTTTTACCTCGCAGTTTCTATGAGAGTGATCCTTATGTCTTCGGCATAAAGGGCCTGTCAGAGGTAAAATAACTGTGAACAGAATGTACTATTTAATATCTATCTGTCATATTATGCCAAATGACAGCCGACACAACTCTTCCTCTCTACCTGACAAAATATAAAGTAAGTGCGATTGGGGGCCATATGCCAAAAGAAGAAGAAGAAAAGTTAATAGAATTCCCATTTTAGTGACTGAGGTTATAAATATATTTTTTTCTCAAAACTTTTATTTAAGAGTTTTACGGACCAAAAATAATTAAAGATGGTTTACTTAATAAAGTAAAGCACAGTTCGTTTGTACGTGGTGTGGATGAGTGCGCTTGCGCAGGTGTGGCGCTAGGCTGTTTGCGCCTGTTTTTGTTGCCGCTCTAACGCGCTATTTTACACGTTTTGAGAGCCCTCGGAAATTGGTTTTTTGTGAGCGTCGAGTGACAAGTTAAGTGTCTCAAATGAGTTATTTGTATAGGCCTGCGCTCGTGCAAATAACGCTGGTCTGTATGGTCCCACTTCCGGCAGGCCACGGGCCGTGGGTCGAGTGCGGGCCGAGCCGCACGTGCGCGCGGTGGGCAGCGCGTGCCCGTATGACATCGTCATTAGCGGCTCATTATGTTGACATGTTAAGAACACCCAGTGTCCCGGAACCATGACTATTTAGTATCGTATTGCAACTCCCATATTGTTTACGTGAATCATTATTAGTTATCATCATTTTGATATTCCTTGGTTGATGGTTTACATCATTAAACCTATAGATAACAATTGAATGTTGTTATAGAAAATTACGCTCGTTTTAATTTTCGGGTCTTTCTACCATAAAAAGAACATTGCATAATGGCGCGGAAGAAAAGATAATACTAATCAGTTTACCAAAATATCTGTCTCTTTATCGTTAAAATTGTTAGGTTTTGTCTAAATAAATACACGAAAGTCTTGTAAATAAAATACATTGCATAATGCAGTTGAAGACAGATCAGACAATGCGGCACTCCCCGTGTAGTAACTAGTAACCCGCGCTGATCTGCGAGTTGTCTCAATTCGCAGTTTCAGTGATACATGTAAATATTGGCGATAACTGATAAGATAAAGTTGTAATTACACCGAGTGGGCTTTAATCTTATCATCTCGTAGTACTACCAGGGCGATAGTGACGTCTCGTGGATGTAGGTCATGAAACTCTTCTACCGGAGCTTTTGACACTTTGATTACTACCACTTTGGAATATGTCACTGTATTACGTGTACTATGAGTAGTATTAGGGCAAAGCAAGCCATATATTTACATGTGGACCTTTGATTGCAATTCAGATATCACAGTCAGAATCCATGGATTTGGACTTGAATATTAAACATCAAGCAGTTAAAACGAAAGAAGAGAGGAATGGATACAAATAAAGTCTTTAGTCTACATAATATTACGATTCGTCAACAGATCTATAAAGACTTCATTTGTATGAATCGCCCTCTTCATGTAAACGAGTTATAGTAGCGATTGACGGCAGTTGCCTCGGCTACGGCGACAAGCGGGTCGAGGGCGCGGGCGGGGCGCGGGCGGGGCGCGACGTGGTACGGGGGGCGGGGGGCAGAGCGATAAGGCAGCACTTCCGAGACGTTACGAACCATTAGCCGAGCCGTTCCACTTGCCACCGTCGTGCATTGAGGTCACAGCTACTAGTACGATACGCCATGAAGTAGACAAATTGCAAACAATTTCATACGAAACTCGTATCAGTAGCAGTACATAACCTTAATGTCCATTGATCCTCCTTAATGTTATATTAGTAAAGCCATTATGGCTATTGCAATTCTAGCCCATCTAAAAAATGGCAGTTATAACTTATAAGGTATCAATCAACAAGGGATCAAAACTCGTAAAACAATTAAGAATTCTTAAAACGGGGACGGCCTAGCTGTTCATAACTTCATAACGTTCTAAATTAATTTTAACAACAACAGTCATAAGCTTAGCTGCTATTAGTTCACTTACATTAGTCATTAGTCAAAGTAGGCTATGTTTTCCGCAGGAGTGTCTAGATCCGTAATTGTCGATGTCATATACACCTTTAGACTGTCTACATAAGGGACAAGGAAGTAACAAGCTGACGCATCAAAAGCTTGGACACGTTCTATCCAAATTTGTGAGAGATAGAGACTGACTTTTACGGTTGATATCTTAGCTTATTTACTACGGTTTGAGTATTTTAATTAGCAATATCAAACAGGAGTTTTGGTACTCTGATTATTAACTGAATTATTAATTGTTAAATGCCTCATCACAACAAAAATAATTGTAATTCGTAGCGGCCAAACATTGTAATTTGTGATAATGTCCCTACATCGAGTCTGTGCAAATGTTGCTTCTTCTCTTATTGCAAAATTAACGCCAATATTATCAGTATGTATATATGTAGTTAAATCTGTGGTTAGTTAATATAGTTTTATCTCCCTTACACCGGCTTCTAAATTCATAATAATGATTAATTCGTGGTGATAGCTTATCTCCTCTGTTATTTTCGAGCGTCTGCTGTAATGTCAGTAATTAACGTTATCAGTTTAACTTTCTCGTTTGATTGGTTTACTATTTGTTGTCAAGCTAACTAGTATATTATTATGTGCTATTAGGTGTTCTGAGGTTGTGTCAGTAAATAATAAAATTTGTAAATAGGTTTCGTAGAATTTACGACATATTATATGTCTTATTTATAAGTCTGCGAACTGTAAAAAATTTATATACTTCTGCTATGTTCTGCTACTGCCTGTTGGCAGTTTATGTTAGCATAAACGGTTATGTTAGTATAATATCTATTAATTAAGATTAAATAATATAGTTAAATCAACAAGCTAACAGTTGTATTGAGTACGTCGCATCATTTTCCCTAAACGTGTTCCTGGCTAATTATATATTGTGCTGTCGTGGTTCCTGTGGTTGTCGCTGATAAGCGCCCACACACTCTCACACATATATACGCAGACACACACATGTATTGCACACGTACATGCGCATAAACACATACAGCTGCGGAGTGATGAAATAAAATCATTTCTGAACTTTATACACTTGAATTGGCGACTAATTTTGAATGCAGGCATAGTTACAACGCAGAATAATAGTTATTTTTACCGACATACGACGGGACGTGAACTGCGAGTACTTTATACCGTAATGTGCTCAATAATATTATTCAATTATGTTACATGAAAATTAAGAAACAACACAAAGTTGTGTTGTTTTCTTTCTGCATCTACAAATCGTTGTTGCTACTACGTTCGCGTAGATTTCCAATTTTAGTAGCGTGATTTTACAGCAAAATAGCCTTCCTCATAAATGGTCATAGAAATAATTCTTCAAATTGTACCAGTATTTTCCGATATTGGCACTTTCAATCAAACTGCACTTTATAAGTATATAAGGATCTAATAGTATCTAATATGTAGTCTTTATGGTGACCGTGATAATGAAGGCGGTGAAGAAGTTGTTAACGATGATGACGATGTGTCCACAGCGGTAGCGGCGTCGTGTACTCCCGGTCGTACTCCGGCGCCGGCTCGCCGTATTTCCCCGGCCCGGAGCTGCAGCAGCCACAGATATGGACCTCCAGTGCAGGTAGGGTTGCCAGGCATCCGGATAAAGCCGGACATAGTTAGGCTTTTTGATTGCGTGTCCGGCCAAAATAAACGGTGTCCGGCTTATCCGGATTTTATGAGGCTTTTTAGGAATTAAAAATGTTGATAAGTGTTTATTTAGTAATTAATTTAGTTGACTTGATTTATAACAATACTTGGACTGATTCAAAAAGCTTGTTTTTAGAAACTATTTTACTGTCGTACTTTTATTATTACTGAGACAAAATCTTCAATAATGTTGGGTGCCCGGCCTTTTTACCCAAATGCCGGCCAAACTGGTTCGTCTGTCCGGCTATTAGGTTTGGCGACCTGGCAACCCTAAGTGCAGGTAATAAGTGCATCTTACCTTGAAAATACACACCTAAAATTTTGTTGCCATGTAATTAAAATTGTGGCAAAGGGACTGTCACACCAGAAACGATACAATGAAAAGTGAAAAGAGACTCCCTTGATTCACTTCATTCAAGCATGCATCCCTGTTACAAATCAAATCAATTATTTCCTCACATTAAATCATATTATACAATAGGTTTTAAATTGGTTCCTACACTTGGCTAGGCTTCTCCTGCAGGTCAGCTTAATTTTTGTTAAACACATTACACATTTCATTATCATAAAAATGTCATTACTAACAATACTATCATAGAATAAGTTTATTTTGTTACTAATATCTTTATGGACTGAATTATAAGTTTCCGAAACGACAAAGAAAAACTTCAAAAATCTATTTAAAATAAATTTATTTCTCAACGTAGTTTCCTTCTACCTCGATGCATTTAGTCCAGCGCTTCTCCAATGCCGTTACACCAGTTTGATAAAATGTTTTCTCCAACCCCTCAAAATACTCGTCCACGGCAACAATGACTTCTTCATTTGATGAAAATCTCTGGCCACCTAACCATTTCTTCAGGTTTGGGAATAAGTGGAAGTCGCACGGGGCCAGATCCGGGGAATAGGGTGGATGCGGTAGCAATTCGAACCACAATTCATGGAGTTTGGCGACTGCAACCATTTACGTGTGTGCAGGTGCGTTGTCATGGAGGAAGAAAATTTTTTTCTTGGCCAAATGTGGTCGTTTCTTCTGGATTTCTTCACTTAATTTTTGCAGCAAGCTTGCGTAGTACTCTCCATTTATTGTTGTTCCTTTTTGTAGATAATCCACTAAAATAATCCCTCGAGCATCCCAAAAAATAGTCGCCATCACTTTTCCGGCCGACAAAACCGTTTTTGCTTTCTTCGGCGCAGGTTTTCCGCTCTCAGTCCACTGCTTAGATTGTTCTTTTGTCTCGGGAGTATAATGATGTATCCAGGTTTCATCAACTGTTACATAACGCCGCAAAAACTCATTAGGATCTCGGTTAAACAGCGCCAAACACTCCGATGAATCGTCCACTCGACGTTGCTTTTGGTCTACAGTGAGCAAACGCGGCACCCATCGCGCGCAAAGCTTTTTCATTCCCAAATGTTGGTGCAAAATATTAAAAACGCGTTCAGATGAAATGCTCACCATCTCTGCTATCTCTCGCAACTTTAAGCGCCGATCATTCAATACAATTTTGTGAATTTTTTTGATCATGTCCGGATTCGTGACTTCATTTGGACGGCCAGACCTGTTGGCGTCTTCGCAGCTCTGTCTTCCACGTTTAAAATCAGTTACCCAGGTGTGAATTGTACTCAATGCAGGAGCAGAATTACCTAAAACACCGTCTAGCTTGGTTTTAATCTGGGTTGCTGTTTTCTCTTTTAAAACGTAAAACTTTATCACCGCACGAATTTCGTTTCTTTCCATTGTTAAGAAAATTTACGACAGAGAAAGTTCTACGTCCTCTCAAACAAATTCCATCAGTTCGATTAAATTCAAATTTGGCGTTCTATTTTCAAAAAGATGCCAGAATATAATGTAATATTCCTTTTTTGCGTATAATTTTTTTAAGTTCGTAAGTTTTTTTTAAGTATCACATTTTATGCAATTGTTTTAATTTTATTCAAATACACCTTATCTGCAGCGAACTTCGAGTATTTCTTCCTTCGGAGTTTGATTTAAGATTTCATTGAAATACTGTTTTTTGTTAGTTTTTTTTTTTAATGTCGTATCTTTTTGGAGTTAAGGACTGAATTATGCCTAACTTAGCCCCAACGGAGATTGCCAGGGCACTCGAAATTCGAAGAAATGGTCAAACCTACAGAGTGATATCCAGAGATCTTCGTCGACCAGTTTCAACGATCCATCGCAGTATCCAACGGTTCAGGGAGACAGGTACTTATGTGAGAAGAGCAGGACAAGGCAGAAAAAGACGCACTTCGAGTAGAGATGATCGTTTCATTCGGCTTCGTGTACGTAGGAACCCCCGTTTGACGGCCGTCCAAGCCCGACATGAGTTAGAAGCAGTGCGGGGTGTAACCGTAAGTGAGCGTATGGTACGAAGAAGGTTCGAAGAAGCTGGTTTGGATTCATTTGTGCCCGCCAAGGCTCCAGGGCTCGAGGTAAATCATCGTAGAAACAGGTAAACTTTTGCTCAGGAACATCGACTTTGGAACGCGGACCAATGGAGTACGTAGTGACGGCAGGCAAAGAATATACAGACGCAAAGGAGAACGATACATTCAGACAAATTTTGAAACTACAGTTGCATACGGTGGTGGATCAATAATGGTTTGGGCGGGCATTTTTTTGGGAGCTCGCACAGACTTGGTAGTGATTGACAGAGGGAGTCTGACTGCAGATCGCTATATCAGAAAAGTTTTAGAAGAAAATGTCGTACCTTTTGCCCCATATATCGGTGACGATTTTGTTTTTATGCAGGATAATGCTCGGCCGCATACCGCTCGGGTAACTCAAGCTTATCTTAATGATATGAATATCACTGTTATGGAGTGGCCGGCGAGATCACCGGATATGAACCCAATAGAGCACGTTTGGGACTTGCTGAAAAGAAAAGTTAAGTCCAGATTCCAGCTCCTGCCAACGTGGGTGAACTGCGAGTCGCCGTAGTTAAGGAATGGCGGAGACTATCCCAGGAGACCATCGATAACATCATTCTCAGTATGCCTAGACGGGTAGAAACTTTAATAAGAGCACGTGGAGGAAATACGCGATATTAATCACCATTTTTCTAATTTAATTAATTGTTATTTTAATATTCATTTTCACTTTTCCCGGTTACATGAAAAGTTCAAAAATGTACCATTTTTCACAAATAGCCTTTACTCGAAAAATCTGTTCTTAATGTGATCTCATTTTAAGTAAAACAAATGAAACTTTAAATAACAAAAGAAGTGTAGTAAGTAGATTTTAAAATAAAACCATATTTTTTTAATTATGGACCTTTTTTTTGTGTTCCGCTAAATATGCCGGTGTGTTTATTTTATGGGTCTGAAATTAACGTGTTTTATTTTATTTATTTATTTATTTAATATTCAATATGTTCATAATAAGTACTTGAAATTACTTGTTTAATGGTTTTAAAGAAGGAAAAAAGGGAAAAGTTTAGTGCGCGTTGTCTGAATTTGGGTTTGTCTATGAATGTGTGTGTGTGTGTTTGTTTTTTAATTAATCTCTTATCGAATCTATAACATTTTTCCCTAGTCTAGAGAATGAAGCCAGTTTGTGACAATATGTTTAACTTCTTTAACGGAACAGTCTTTGATACTGCATTTACGACCCACCCTATTAAATACTCATGGAGGAATGTGAAATGTGAAAAAATGTGGAAGAGGCAATTTTAAAATTTCATAGTTAGGAGATTTTAGAAGGGCCCTGTATTATTTTACCGCCACGCGAAGTATTAAGATTCCACGTACTGAAAGAACCTCAAGGTTTTCGTATAAGCATGTAGTTTGGATACCAGATGGGTTTTTTCAATAATACTTTCAGAACTGAACGCTGAGCTCTCTTCAAAACTATCGTAATATTGGTAATTGCTCCTCCCCAAATTGAGACACAATACGATGTTATATAGTGACTGATTGTTACCGTGTGTACAGTTTTCAATAAATTTAACGAGGCAGAGGTAGGTACGTAAAATTTTTTAAAAATATAGATAAGTTTTCAAATTCTGTTTGCAGCAAACACCAGATGTTCCCTAAAATGCAATTTTTCGTCAATTATAACTCGGAAATACGTTACGAATGATGTTTTACTTAATTGCCTGCAATTACAGTCTACGCTATTTGTAAGGCATGTGTGTAAGGCATGTGTGTAAGGCATGTGTGTAACGATATGTTGAGGCTAATAGGCGGTACTGTTGTTTTTGTCTTATGAACACTAGTCCCAAAAGCTAAACTAATCTTTTTTCATAATAAATATATAAGAAACTCCACGAAGCTTTAGACCGTGTCTACGCGAAAGAGTCTAGTAGCGGACGATGTTTATATACAGCGACTTGCACATTGCTTGACTGTCTTGTGTTAATATTAATAATGATGTCACAGGCACGTCGCCGAGCTACGCAGCAGTGGATGAGTACGCGGAGGGTGAGGTGGGGAGCGCAGGGGGTGAGGCGGGTGCGGGAGGTGCGCTGCCCCCCTTCGGCCGCTTCACCGGCTCCTTCGCGTCCACCAGCCGACCCGGGACAGTGTATGGTTCCCCGGCCATCACCACAAATGCGTATGAGCAGCAGGTAATAAAGAATCACTCGAGTTATTTTCAAAGGATCCCCGTAGTTTTAAGCATTCTTGAAAATTCTTAATAATATTAAAAAATCTCGTGTCATAAAGTTTTTAAACAAACTATTCCAAAACGGCTTTACCGATTTTTTTTTCTAGTCTATATCTAGTAGGTCTGAGAATAGGTCATAAACTATTTTTTATACCAACGAGTGATATTTAGATGGCACAACAACGTTTGCTGGATCAGCTAGTAATAATATTGTAAATTCCTTTTATAACGGATTCGTTGTAGAAACGATCTGCGTGGATTTATTGATCTGATTATCGGTAAAACTTTAGAACTAGAAACTAAATTCACATTGCATTTTCTTGTGATGTAAATAGTAATTAGTGAACAAGAAATTCCATTCATATTGTTAATGTCAGGAAGTCGACTGGGGGTACGAACAGTACGGTGCGGGTACTGATAGCCGCTGTACTGAAGCGTGGCGGGTCCATCAGGCGTGTGAAGGGTTAACTAGACCAACATTAGAAAGCATTTGACAGAAAAACTTACCTGTACATGTTTTTCGTCGAAGCAAACCAAAATATATATAAAACAAGTCTAATGAATCATCTAAAATGAGTCAAAACACAAACAAATGTGCAACATGCACGTGATGACACAACTGCCCGGATAGGCAACAATAAGAAAAATGTTAACCCTCAAATGTTTGTGTTATCGGCACATTTAGATAGCGGTGATGAGTGGTGATGAGTGGTGATTAGTGCCTGCCGCCGGCGGTCGGGCCGTCCGCGTCAGCAATAGGCTGAGGACTAACAAATACAAATCTAGATACATATGTTTTGATGTAGTTTTGAGTAATTACTTTGAGAAATAAAAAAACATATGCCAAACCTCATTCCGTTTTTGGAGCGAATGGGGAAAAAATTAAAGATCAGAGAAAAGTAGTGTTACTACTTTTCTCTGATCTTTAATTTTTGCATTGGAATGCCTTTATGTGAGTCTTCATATTTTTTGTCCTCCTGGACCAACAACCTGTATGTCATTAATAACAATAATATCTATGGATGCTTCAAACGACATCAATCAGGCCCCGTGATAAGTATCCGAAGGACTTGTGTTACAGGCACCAAAAAAGGGAAGTATATTTAATACTTTGATACTGCTCATATAATTAAGATTTTTACTATATTATACACATCTATGACCCAGGAAAACAGAAAAACATTTTTTTCCTTCGGCGGGATACGAACCTCCGACCCCCGGGTTGAGCACCAACGCGCCGAACCATTGAGCCACGGATGCATAACGTATCTGACGTGACGGCTGTGTGTTTCAGAGTGCGTGGAGCGCAGTTGGCACGGTGCTGGACAACCGCAGGTCGCAGTACTCGGCCGCCGCCAGCCTCTCAGCTCGTAAGTCGCCAACATAATATGCAATATAGTTCTATAGAAAGAAAGCAATAGACTATTCCAATACACTGAAATATACAATAAAATCAAGGAGCCTACTGTTTAAGATATCCTTTTTCATTAATTTTCTATTTTTATAAAAAGCTTACTGTGTTATCAAAAAGTATATTCTCGTACTTATATTGATTATTACATTACTTTGTTGAATAATACTATCAGAGAATCTAATTCATAAGCCTCTTAATTTATTTTTACTATAATGATGGCATGCAGTCACAATACAATAATAATTGTCAATGAGATGTAATTCTGATATCATAATAATATAATACAAACAAATGATGTAAACGGCCAACCTGCTTATGAATTAGATTCCCTGATAGTACTTAATTATTTTGAAGTATGAAGTTTACAGGTAATATACTTTCCCACGTCATATTATATTATTAATACGTCTTTGATATCATATGTTTCAAAGTTATTGAAAATTGAGCACATTACGAGTACGTCGAGCATGGCAACTTTTTTTTGTAACTATTTTGTGGTTGTAACCGGCGGATTGTTGGCATTTTGCGTATACTTTGCGTTGGCGCGTTCCGTGTATAACGTCAAATTTTAGTTTTCTTATCGGGACTGCCGCAAGGTGCTAAGCTTGTACCGCTAATGTTTACAAACTTCTATTTCGGTAAAGTTAATTATTATTATTTATCCCACAACACACAATATAATGTTTAGTTAAGTAATAACCGCGTTTGGGTGGTAATGCGAGCCAGTCGTTAACGATAACTGTTCATCATAACTGCGACAATTATTTATTACAGTTATACTTTCACTATTAATAGAATAGATGGGTAATAACGTTGGCTTCGGACGAGTGTCACTATTGATCATTTCATCATAATTAGTATTTCGCGGTTATTTGGTTAAGTTTAAAATTGTTGTTGGCGCAACCTGTAATTCTGAGGCATATTTTACATTTCGGAGAAAAATCCATTTGATATATTGTTAGATAAAGTTTACAACGTGGCAATTTTTGACGAAATCTTAGTTCATTAATAATATCTATGGATTCTTTCACACCACGTCAATTTGGTCCCGAAGTAAGTTCTCGAAGAACTTGTGTTACAGACAACGAAAATATATTTAATGATTTTATACTATACATGATATGCTTACGATTTTTATTGTATTATACACAAAATACACATATTTAATACACATCCGTGACCAGAAAACTTTTTGTTCCTTCGGCGTAATTCGAACTCCGGCTTGATCGCCGATGCGGTACCCACTGAGGCACAGAGGTCGCCAAATTAACATCAATCACTATAGGTAATAAATACTGCTGATATCAGAATCATTCCGCAATCTTTGATTGGAGCTCCACGCTAGCTTACTGCGGCTATATTAATTATTTCAATCGAAGAATAATTAAAATATACGTTTCTGATTTGTACATAAACACAAGTATCGTGCAACACGGAAGGGAAGTCGCGTGCGGCGTGCGGCCACGTCACACGTGGCGCGGACGTGACTTTCCCCCGGAGCCGACGTGATCATGTGATCACGTGACGCATCTCTTTGTTCTACTCCTGTCCACTGTCCAACTGAGATGGTACTATATTAAAGTATTCTCTAAATTGCCTTACACTTTCATTTTACTTGTATTTAATTTTAAATGAAAACAATTTTCGGAGTATGGACCAATCAAAACGGGTTTGACGTTTATGAGAATACCATTTTGCAGTTTTAACATGTGATGAGTCGGGAGTGGATCGTAACTGTATTATTGTAGAATTTCATTAACATAATCGAATTTCTGGTGCAGCAGCCAAGCGGGAAAGCTAGTTTATTCATCTGCCGCTCTTTTAAGCCCCTTGTACCTCCAAAATCCATACTCGGCGAAAAGCCTTAACGTTATTTTATCGCGGACTTCTGTGCAGCTGTGCGGCTGTGCGGCTGCGATATCTTACTACTCGAGCCCGCCCATTCGTGGCGAAGAATGGATTTTTCGGCGTTAGTTACCACTTACGAGTACATAGATGATAATGCAGAACTAGCTTTGCCCGTGGCTCCGCGCGCGTAAATACAGTATCCCACGGGAACCGTATATTTTCCAGCGATGAAAAGTAGCCTATGTGATGGACATCGTGGTCTACTCTATATATGAGCCATATTTCATGATGATCAGTCAAGTACTTTTACGTGAAAGTGTAACAAACAAACAAACTCACATTCACATTTATTATAATATTAGTAAGGATTTTATTAATATTTTAATATTTTTTCTTTTTAGTAAGTCTTTTCTTCATGGGTGTACGTATGGCGTATGGTAGACGGCCGGCATTTGTGGTCTTTCATGATTGTTATATTACAAATGAGACGAAACTACTTGCATAGATTATCCTCCTAGTTGATATTAGAGGTATATCTCATTTGTATTACAGTGGTAATAAATATTGATTATGTCAATTGAGTGTGAGTGTGTAGTGCAGACGCGCCGGTGTACGGTTACCGCGGGCCATGTGCGGCCAGACTAATGGCCCGACGATGGCACCAGACCCCACATGACGAAACCACCAGAATCTGTTACAATATTAGGCGCAGGAGAATTAGTCCTCTCGACTCCTATGGTAAACCATAGTCTTATACATTACAATCTCGTAAATTGAAATCGTAATAGACAGTTAAGCAAAGATACAAAATGTAATAATTTATAAATTTTATCATATATTTTAAATAATAGATTTAAAGTAATATTCATAAGGGCGTGTATGCACGCCTGTGGTACCTTATATATATTATTTATATATTTGACCACCAAACGAGGAAAGCAACTAGATACAAAATGCTTTAAGGTAACTAGGTTTCTTTATCTTTTACCTTTTTCAAGCGCCTGCGCCGGACGTATTATTTGTCGGCACGTGCCTTGTCCGCCGTACATGGTCTGTCGGGCCTGGAGCGACCTATGCAAACATCGGGCCTTCAGACCCGCTGCTCTGTTGACTGACCCTGTTTATAAACTCTGAGCTTATTGAGATGGATTTTATGATACCGTCCCAGTTTAAATAAAACAAAAATATTATAAAATGAACTACGAGCCAAAATTTTTATTAGAACTGAACAGTGAAGTAGTTTACGAGTATTTTATTGAGCTATTTCCGCGCCGAATTCTGTAGTAACGTTACAGATGTCAGGACGGAGTTGACTACTTGAGATTAACACAAATCTCTCAGCGCCGACTTGCGTAGTGTAAACGGTTTTTCAAACCGGGTAAGAGTAAAAAAGGTAAGTGTTGAACTGCAGAATGACAACGGTTCAAGTGGCACTTGAGAGAGAAACTGCGAGAAGACAATGATGATGCTTATCGGCACTTATCGGCGTGTTTTGGGCACATTATCTCGAATGAAGTTATATCAAGGTTATCGCGGGTGACCCCTACAAAAAATATATTTGTGTCCGTGTGTACACACTACATAACACATACGTGTGTGTTATCGCAGCGTCCTTTACTTATTAATGTCCTATAACTAGCACCAGCGATAAAGCTAGTTTTTGTTCGACGAGAGGTTTTAGTGTCGAATTGGACCGACAAACGGGGGCTCAGTGCACTGTGACCCCGCGCCGTGACTAACGCACTAAATATAGTCGTGTAAAGTGTTGACACAACACTATTGTAAATAATTATGCGTGCGAGTATTACCTAAATATTAAACATATTTTAAATCGAATTTATTATTTAATACACATATTATTATTATAAAGTCACGTCTAATGTTATTGTGACTTTTTTTTCAAAATTCTGATTTAGATACTCATTCTAATTGCCGTCGTATTAGTGACAATTGACAACTTAACGTTAATCACGTATATTACATACATATTATCCACCTGTTGCAAATTTACTTCGTAGTTCAAGTTTACCTTTCTATGTTCTTAATTTACGTTTTGCGCTGCAATATCTAATTTGCGCTGACACTGCGAGCGATGACGCGACGCACGCTCGACCTTCTTGTGCGCGCACTCAGCTAATCCGCTTAACGCCGCCACCGCACGGTCACGGCCAAGGCCACGGTGATGACGTACGCGTAATGTGCTCTCGGCACGGACGTCGGCGGCCGGACGCTCCGGGCCGGGCCGGGTCGGGCAGGGCAGGCGAGCTAACTTGTGTTGCGCAGTCGAGGCGAACTTTGTGGAGGTGCGCGAGTGCGTCAACTGCGGTGCCATCCACACCCCGCTGTGGCGCCGCGACGGCACCGGCCACTACCTGTGCAACGCCTGCGGCCTCTACAACAAGATGAACGGCATGAACCGGCCGCTGAAGCAGCAGCGGCGGCTGGTACGTCAGCGGCACGCGCTTCCCCCGGCCGCGCCCGACGTACGCACTCAGCTCGCCCCGCGCCCCCCTACCCCGCTCACACCCCGCCCCGCCCAGCGATCCGCGCCCGCTAGCGTCCGCCTCGGGCCGTCCTATACCCGTCTCGTGACGAGCGTCGTGTTGTTGCAGTGGCCGAGGGGGCGCCGCCGGGCGCGGATTTCTACAAGGGCTTCCTGTATGGCGGCGTCGGCTCCGCGCTCCCCGCGACGCCCGCGCTCTCCGCGACCACCCCTCCCGACTACAACAAACAGAAGAAAGGGGTACGTCAGCCCCGCTCCCCGCTCCCGCTCTTCGCGTCCTGCTCCCCGATACCCCCACCAGTTCACACCCCGTCCGTCATACTCCTGTTCACGGCTTTCTAACATCCGCCCGCTAACAACCATCCTTCCATCCGTTATACGACTAACCTATGCTTTACTCCCGAGAACATAACCTCTAGTTTATATTTTAATACATAGCACGGTACAAGTATTGTACAGTATTTTAACTCCGCCGTTTTGTGCAAAGAATTTGGGCGTCAAAAATGTCAACCATAGACAAAACTCGCTTTGCAAACAATTGTATGAAGTTAAAACACTGTATAATATTATCATCGTGATACATTATAATATTAACATTTAGTTTTTTCTATCAGTTTGATTGGTGATAAATTGTTAATAATTTAATTCCTTAAGAAACCTCGTTCTCGGGAAACATATTGCTTATGTCTTGGTGACGCGAGCTCGCGTTACAACATTTCCTTGTGCAGGCTGGCGGGCCGAAGCGGCCGGGCGTGCAGTGCAGCAACTGCCAGACGTCGACGACGTCGTTGTGGCGCCGCAATGCGCACGGAGAGACTGTGTGCAACGCTTGCGGTCTGTACTACAAGCTGCACAGCATTAACCGACCCCTCGCCATGAAGAAGGACTCCATACAGGTAGGAACTCTCTTTAGACCCGCAAACCCACTGTCTATGGTAAGCGACGACTATGGGCACCTTCAATACCAGAAGACTTGCAAGTTTTACCAACGTAACAAATATATTATACTAAAAAAAGGGGCGTGGGCAGAAAGCCGAGAGATCTGATTTAGCCTCTTGTCACAATAAAGAAATATTGGAAAAGAAGCTCCAGTTAGAAACTTTCGCCAATAGATGGCGTCGTCTAGCATAATTTAGCAATAACAGCTAATAGATGACGCTAGGAGCGTCGTTATTAGCGATATTAACTACATGTAAAATGTAGCGTTTCTACACCTTTCCGGCCATTTCAGACGAGAAAACGAAAACCAAAGAACGGCATGAAGTCGGACCGCGGCGTTAGCAAGACCAGCCACGCCATCACTAAGAGCAGTCCGCTGCCGCACATGGGCCGCAACGTCAAGCTCGAGAACCTGCGTGAGTACATATCTACACACATACACAGGGATCCACATTCTACGAGGGTGAGGAGCCGTTTTTAGAGACTTGTTTGCCAAGCGTGTAAATTCAGCATTACTAAACTACATTTCACTCATGATTGTCTTTTTGATGCGTCATTTATACTCCTCCTATGAAACTAAATATATCACAATATTTGTCCGCAGTGGAGGCGTCCGGCGTACGGTCGCCTATCGGCTACTATATGCAGTCCAACACGCCCGCCACAGTCAAGCTGGAGAAGGGCTCGCCGGCGCCTGCTCATGCGCAGACCCTCACGCAGGCGCACACGCAGGCGCACACGCAGGCGCACACGCAGGCGCACACGCAGGCGCACACGCAGGCGCACACGCAGGCGCACACGCAGGCGCACTCGCAGGCACACTCGCACGCGCACGCGCAAGTTCATGCACACACACAGGATATGTCGCACGCGCACGCGCAAGCGCTGGCATTTTACGGGGACAGCGAGTACCGGCGCGCAGCGGAGGCGGCGGCGCGGCACGAGCGCCCCACTGTGGTGTCCCTGGGCAGCTGAGCGCCCGCCTCCCGCGCCCCGCGCCCGCCCTCGCCTCCATGATAAACAGAATCTCAGTCCTTAAGTTAAGTGATAATGATGAATAAGAGAGAAGAGTAAGATAGAGGTGGAGTGTTCGCTAGGGTACCAAATACGCTTGCGCAGGGCCTCGCGAGCCACCGCGAGCGCCCACGAGCCAGTTATGAAAGAAGACTATGAGACTGTGCTGCGCATTCCGAACATGGGTACTATATTTAGTAGAGCTAAGAGATTTAGATGCATATATTTCTATGTTAATTATATGTTATGTTAATTTTATGTAGAGAGAGCTATATATGTTGGATTGATATTATACCTTGTAAACTCCATGACTTCTGCGTACATTCCGCGAGCGAGCGAGCTCCCTGTGACGACTTATAATAGAAAATATTTAGATTATAATAATTTGTATGTAAGTACAGAAGTACAACGACAACGTTTAGAGATAATGTTAAACATACATGGGAGTACAAACAAGACTTGTGTTGTTATACAAACTTTATGTATTGATCAAAAGATATAACATTTTGTAAAGATAAAATTGCACTCGACCAAAGTATGAACCAACTATTAATGTGTAACTGTTAGTTTATTTAATGAACATAATAATATTATTATTGTGTGTGCGGTGGGGAGCCGCAGCGCCGCACGCCGAGCCGGGCCGTCACGATCCGTGCCGAGCCGTGTCGGGCCGTCACGGAATGCGGCACCAGTTTAGGTTTTAGGGCAATATTTAGCGTATGGAAAACTGTTAACGTTATTTAGATAAAAGTCTATGATTATTACGTTTCACATTACCAATATTTTTAAGTAATTATTGATTTGTTTAGATTATATTAACATTGTTTGTTGCAGTTCTATTCCATAAATTTATAATTAAACTATTGAAGATCTGAATACAATTAGTTGAACAAATTATATACATTTCCAGAATGTTGCAGAACTATATTATAAAATTATGTAAATATAAGTTTGATTCGCTCAAAGACCGTTTCAATAACCTATCTACCAATAACTATTTGTTAGAAAAGTCAAATTTGTATCAAAAACCCCGAAAATAATTAAATGACGACGTTTTTAACAAATAATGATGGGTAGATAGGTTATTGAAACCGGCCGTCAGTAGCCAAGGCCCGCCGCTGATGTTCAATTGATGAACTACAAAAATATGATATAAGAAAACGAATACATCATGATGTAGACCCATGGGTTGTCTACGAAATTTCAAATTTCGGTTTGATCTAATAGTTTTATTATTGTTGTATTCAATATCAAAGCTATTATTAAGGCTAGGACTATATGATCCGGGACCCGGAAGGCCGGAGAAAATTCAGAGCACTGAAAATAGAGATCTGCGCTTATACAATAGAGTTAAAAATCGAACACAGGAGCGTCGAGTCAAATGTCAATGTCTAATTTGATAAGTTGATACACAACTGTTTGGTTTTCAGCTATATTGTATAAGTGCAGCGTTCTATTTTCAGCGCTCTGAATTTTCTTCAGCCCTACCGATTCCGGACATTTTAGTTCCAGCCTAAAACTTGTACGTGCGTCGTGCAAGTAAGTGGCGAGTTAGTTCGGCCTGCCTGCCTGGCGCCTGCCACCGGTCAAACCTCTCTGTGTAGACGAATTGTAATAATATTGTTATAAGTTAGGAGTACATAGTTGTATCTGGTGTAAATGTATATTCTGTGGGCTCCCATCCCCGCCCTGCCCCGCCCCGCCGCCTCACGTCTGTAAATATAATGTAAGGCAAAGTACAATTTTAATAAAGTGATTTATTAGCAAATGCGTTCGGGTAGTTTTCTTTAAAATGTGTTTAACGGTTCTGGAAATTACAAAAGTGTTATAGTTATTAGTTTAGACTTTATACTAAAAAGCAGTGGTCGTCACACTTTTGGGGCCAAGGGCCGCATCGGACAATGCAAAGTGCAGTTTGATTTGATATCTATTGTTATTTCTGACTGCTATAAATATCTCTCCCAGTTGGGTGAAATTCCCATATATTCACTGTACAGGAACAGCATAACAGAGAATAACGATATCTATTTGCTTTAACAGATGACTCTAAGATGGATCTAAATCGCGCTATCGAAAACGCAAAGCACTCTGGCCGTTAGCGTAGACACATCAAAGAAATTATACTGCGGAGCTAAGCGAGTACTCGGGAATATTCGTTTTTTTATTTGTAACATCTTTCCTCTCGCTTTCTTGCAATTTGGGAGAGTGATTTTGTGAAATGGGACGGAAATGTGTAACAGATAGTGGCGGAAGCGCGCACTATTTGAATTGACGTAGAGACGTGACGTAGTAGAGTTGGCCGTCAGATTCGAATAAAATATTTCAGTATTTAGCTTTTTTAAATTTTGAATAAGAGTTTTCGTATTTTTTTGTCATAATATTAGAAAATAGTACTAAGCATTGTATTTTTTTTAAATATTTTTATAAAATGTTACACATCATATGTGAGTTTTGCTCTCTCGTTTTTTTTGTAGTGTTTGTTATACCGAGGACTGCAACCGCCCGTGGGCCGCAGATGACGACCACAGCTTTAGAGAGTTCATAAACTATATAGAATACCCGTAGGGACTAGTTTTTACATCAAAAGAAGATTTAGATATTCCACGTTTTATAAACACACTGAATGTAAACTTCCTGAGATATTTTGTAAATCGTAAAACATTAGGTATTCTTATAGTCCGTCCAGAGTCATCCTTATGTCGTCGGCATAAAGGGCCTGTCAGGGGTAAAATAATGAATGGACTGTCAACATAAATGCATACTATTAAACGTGTATAGTATCTACAGTCTAACCCTTGACGAGTTGCATAATATTTGAGAACCATTTTTAAGGTTCCGTAATACCTTATGGCTGGCTTATACCAGAAACCCTTATAATTTGTCTCTCTTGTGTTAGGGCTTGTGTAATAAATATAAATTGAAAAAATTAAGTATACTTTTATAAATTGTGTATATACTATTCTTTTTCCAGCATTAAATAATACAAAATATATTTTAGGGGTGAATCCCATACTTACATGTAAAGGGGATTGTCTTTTTAAGCAAACGAGAGGTTTCATACACGACTTTTTATATGGTCGCGGGTCCCCTATATAAAAAAATATAATAATAATCGCACAACCGACAGCGCCATCTCGTGTCGAGCAAGTGAATAATTTTGCAGAATTTATTAATAACACTGAATATTGCACAACAAAGACGTAGTTACGAGCGAGCTACGAGCTGTAGGCGCTGACCAGATCACACTCGATGTGTGTGATCTGGTCAGCGCCTACAGCTCGTAAGCCCTACTTAGGCATGACAATTTCCATTAGTATTAGTCATACATGTAACATGCCTATTGCAGTTTATTGTCATGTTAGCAAAGTAGACCGAGGTATAAGGTTAATAATATTGATAAGTACCATGTTGCGTATTATATTCATAAGTTCCATTTTTCTTGCGACCTAAATATTTTGTCCGTTAAGTAACGGAATTACCACGTGTACTGTCGACATATTCTGCCAGGATGCCTAAGATAGGCTCGGTAAGTGGCATATGAAATCAATCTTATATCTTATGCACCTAATTATTTAGTAGGATTATAAACAGACAAGACTCTTTGCCAAAGATGATCAAGCGCACGTCTTGCAAAATCAATTATACATGAGGCACATGATTTACTGTATGTAAAAACGTTTTAAACAAAAAAATAATTATCAAAATCTCGAAAAAAATACAATATCAAATTACATTATTATTACATTACACTTTGCGGCACTGAGGCCATTGTCCTCGCAGCTGATCTCAAAATAATTTTAATATCAATTCTGTCAATTTAAATCAATTGTGTGAAATCAAAGAGTTTCGAAGAGAGCACAATATAATTTTTTATATATTATCTTTTAATTTCACAATTACGTCTCCTAAACGTCTTAACATAATGCCTAAACGTCTTCACATAAGCAGTAAATAATGTGCCCAAAATTTCTGAAATTGATATTTCAAAACGTTATAGATAAAGATAACCCACATCCACATACCTAGTAAATATCGAGCAAATATAAAATCAATAATGAACTTAGCTAAGTTTATTCGATACACATTAAAGTTTCTAGTAAAGCTGATATCTTAAACAAGACGAGAACTTGATGGGAATAACTGCACAGTAAAAGTTATCGTCCGTCGGCAGATCTTGTCGCGACATTTTAGCCGTGGTCATGGAATGAAGACTCAGATTATAAAACAAATTTTATTTAATAATCAGAGGAATGAAGATATCTTCAAACTTCAAATTTCAAAACTTTATTAGCACAATTAAGTAGGTACAACATCAAAAATATTGACAGAGCAAACTTAGCAGGTTTTTAAAAGACGCTAAAAATTTAATAACAATTTATATTCATACATTCAATTTATATTCTTAACATAACATATAACGTATACATTAATTATTATCTTTAGTGTAATATATTTTATGAACTTTTATTATTTTATATATTATTAAATTTCCTTCATCCTTTGCAAAATATTCTTCTAAGGAATAAAAGCATTTTTTTAATAACTATATTTTCATTTTTCTATTAAATGTTAATAATTTTGTTTCTTTTTTTATATTATCTGGTAGTCTATTACATATTTTTACTGTCATATAATATGGACTTTCATTTTTTTCACATTTATCTAATAACGATAACACAATAAGCGCTCTTCTGTAAAGGCAGGATAAGACGTTCTATGTTAATTAGCTCAATGCGCGCGTCCGTGCTGCTGCTGCTGTTATTTTTGATAATTTTAGGTATTAGATTATTACAATTTATTTTTATACTTATATACATTATACATATATTACAATTGATACCCTTAGACTTATTTACTACATTACTTATTATATCTCTGGCTGGTTTTAAAAGCTTTCCTATTAATTATTTAGTTACATAGATACATTGCTCGTTGCGACGTTAATACGTTTTTTTGAGCTTGTCGAGTAATTTTCAGTGTTCGTGATTGAACATCTTAAATCATCATGAAGTAAAGGGGTCACATGTTTTAAACCGTTAGTTGTGGGTAATATTATCTAGCATTCGGCTGTTGTGCGTCATATCCTGGTGACACGGTTCGTACCTGCTACTCCACGGCTACGTGATTCAGCCGCGCTGAAGGGGGCGGCCGGGGGCGCGGGCGGCGGGGGTAGGGGGGCGCTGAAACAATATGGCGGCGCGTCAGGCGCGCGTCACGTGCCTCGCCCGCGCCGCGCCTGCCGCCCGCCGCCCGCCGCATCAGCTTTTCACGGAAAACGTCCAACGAAAAAAACAACTGATAACATCTTGATCACTTCGATCCATCGGTAATCCGCTGACGCTGGCACCCGGACACTCCCGGCCATCTCCGACGTGCCGTAACTAATGAACGCAGATAGCTCTCGTAATCAAATCTCTTCTTCTATCTGATAATTACTATCGGGGATGGTATCGCGATATCTCGGCCACCGTAGATACCGGCGGGGGTGAGGCTCTCCGTAGCGGGGGGCGGGGGCCGACGCCGCCGACAAATATTAGTATAGAGCCCGCTGTTTGCTCCCCTTATCGCGGCGCTAGCGCACACACACAGCGCGCCGCATGGGGCTTCGTAGGTCCCATGCTCAGCTGCAGTCGCGGGTTCCTGGGTCCTTCTGGTGCAGACTGCAGCGCCGGCACCGGCCGCACTAGATACTGTATCCGATACACTATCTAGCAGAAGATAGTGAATCTCACATTAACAGCTAGTTAAGATAAAGGAGATAACGCATAGCGTATCTTCCGTTGATAGTTGGGGTCGTTGCACCGTCGGCACCTGGCCGGGGAACATCCTAGCTAGAGATATTATAACTAGTTTTTCCCGCGGCTCCGCCCGCGTTAATACAATATCCCACGGGAACACTGAACTTTTTCAGGATAAAATGTAACCTATGTGTTGATCCAAAGCTCAAACTACTACTGTACCAAATTTCATCAAAATCCGTTCAGTAGCTTTTGCGTGAAAGAGTTACAAACATAAATCCATCAATCCGTCCATTGTCATATTTATAACTAGCCTTTTCCCGCGGCTCCGACCGCGTAAATATAGTATAGGAACCACACACAGGAACACTGTACTTTCAGAATAAAAAGTAGCCTATGTTTTAATCCAGAGCCTAAACTACTATCATACGTTTTTGCGTGAAAGGGAAAACAAACATCCATCCATCCATCTATCCATACATCGTTCCTCACAAACTTTGACACTTATAATAGTAGTAGGATAATAATAGTAGGATGTTAATGTTAATAATGTTGGTAATAGTTTTACTGTAGAAAACTTCCAACACTCTTATCGTCTGTGTTTGCTCGTCCATTAACTCGATCTACCTCTTATCACGTTGTTCTCACACAAGTCATATTTTGTAACATTTGAAAACGAAGATTTAATTTTTGAGAGCCTACTTCACTCACGTCTAACATTCCTCAGTCTTGGCGAAATTTGTAGGTACAGGCTGACTATATTATACCTGACTAGACAATGTTCAAGTTCAAAACTAGTTTGAATAGACATTTCACGAGGACATTAGCAAGTGTAGAGATTGATACCTATCTCGTTCTGAATAGCCTGCCATATTTTTGTTCCTCTAGGCGACGCGCGACGTCTACGAGTAATTCTTTGAGTTAGTATTAGCCCTGATACAATCAACATCGATTAGGTATAATCTGTTATGTTCATGTAAAGGCGTTCTATATAATATGTAGGCATAATGTGTTCTTATCAAATAATGAGTTGCCAAATATTGTTATCAGTTTATTACGAAAATATATTACTAGTCCTTGCTGTTAGGAGCCGCTCCTATGTTTCCTAGCAGCCTATGAGCTGTTACCGTGCAGCATATTGCGGGATTAAAGTAGAAATACATATAAAACAACTCTGCGCTTAACGCGCGAGTTAACTTTCATAATATAAATTGTTACACGCTGAAATAAATTAACTTTAATTTAAAGGCTAAGTTAGAGTCCCTGTTAGTATGGTGTCGTAACGAAGCGACGTAGCTACCGGCCAAATCATTTTCGGGATGTCGCATATACCAGGCGCCTTGCGGCAGCTTTGAGAAGACTTCATCATTTGGTTTTGATGAAACCCAAATGCGAAAGAGTGCACGATTTGCAATAATTAATTATTTATTGCAATATCGAGGAATCTTATTCATAAGCAGGTTGAAGGTTGTCATAATTTGATCGCATTATGTTAATATATAACGTTAATATTAAACTGACATGTTATTGACAGTTGTATTTGTGTCTGCAAGCCGTCATTATAATACAAATAAATTATGAGAACGACGTGCTGTACCTGCTTATTCATTAGATTCCCTGACAGTGCATAAAAAAATATTACAAATATATAGCAATATGTTGATTCTATATACGAGTAATATGTATCGCATCAACATTGCGTGTTTTCTATTGAGGTGACAATCCGATTTAGCAACGGCCCTTATCAGTATTGACGGCTGACATCGAGATACACTCGTCACCTGTTATAGCTCTGTTAGATACACAGCTCATGGCATATCGCGTTTTGAGAAATAAATAATATTGTATATTTCATGAAAATATTTCATAAATGAAACAAAATGCGTTTTGTCTGCACAAGAATAGACATACAGCAGATAATATGGACTAAATGGCAGCTTTCATTTGTCTGTCTTTCGTCAATAATAATAATAAAAACTCCCCACACCGATTTCGGTGACGGTGGTCGGTTTCGTTGAAACCATGCCAGTTATTCAGGACTAATTTTATAGTGCCCAAGTGTGTGCACAGTACACAAGAGCAGTCTCTCTTCCTTTACTCTCGTATCGCACTGGGACGGATGGCGTCTGGCGTACGAGACTGGCGTCGATCAGGCGCAGGACCGACTTTTTACATGCCCATCCGACGCATGGATCATCTTTCTTGTCAGACAATCAGGTGTACAGCCTGCATTGTCCTAACTAAACTTGGAAGCAACATTTTTTGTTGTTCCAGCGCGGGAATCGAACCCGCGACCCGATATCGCTAGCCGAGCTATAACAACTTGACCACGAGGGCTGTTGTTTGTCTATTCTTCCTTAGAAAGAAACCATTTCTACGGTGGTTATGCTGAGCGAGCTGAGGATTTTCAGGCTGTCCCGCTCACGTACGTTTACTATCCGTAGGCTTTCCCAGATGCACTGAGCGAAGCCTCGAACCGAGACGCGACGCACACTTTTTAATATACGGATTCAAAATTCAACTTTATTTACTACATAAGAATTGCAATGAAAGAAGAATTGAAAAACGTGTATTTTTTATGTAGTGAATAAAGTTAAACTTTCTTAAAAGTGCACGCCGCATCGCGTCGCGGTGTGCGACCCTCAGAAAATCCCAAATAGCATTAATTAGCCCCGATTCGACCAAACCTCTTTGAGCACCCCGCATTCGATCTCTCTCTCTCTCTCATTCAATGTTAAAAGAGGACAGACAGATCGTAAGCCCCAATAATTATCGTAATTAACTTACACTTTAATTTAAGTTTTATCGAATTATTAATGAACCGTTTACTATCAAAACTGTTTTTTGGCGTTTGGACTAATCAAAACGGTTTTAACGTTGGTTTGACGTTTATGAGAATACCATTTTGCAATTTTAACATATTGGGACTGGATCGTAACTGTATTACTGCAGGATTTAATTAGCAGAAACGACCTCCGAAGCTCAGCGGTAAATCTCGCTTTAAAACGTTGGTGAAATAATTGGGACATCGTAAACTCTACAATACTCTAGATAGCCGGAATACTTCACACTGCATATAATATCTTTATAGGGGGGTTGGCAAAAATTACCGACTATTTAATCAACCCAAAACAAAAAAAAATAGTAAAAGTAAAATCTGTACCTCAAAAATTTTTAGGAACATTTCAAAATTAAATAATCCGACAGTTCAATACAGTTTTATTCTTTCACGTTCCAGTGTCCTAATTCACGAGCAGGTTGTTATCACTCGAGTGCTGATAACAGCTCTCTCGGGAACTGCGCGCAGTATTGGGTGACTCACTGCTCGTTGGAAATGTACAAGGTGAGGAAAAAAGGTTTGGCTTTGAATACGACATTGGTGATTTTCGTATCTTACTAGTGAAATAAAACACAAAATAAAATAAATAAAAATAGCCTTTATTCTATTCCCAAATTTACATACAAATAATAAAGTTATTTGCTTTTTACATACTATTTACATTATTTAGTATTATTGTTATTATATAATTATTTTATTAATTTTATACCTTCATATTTTAAGTTTGAGACATGTATCTATTCATAACTATACATTATTTACTATAAAAGATAAAATGTTTACAACTAAATTATTATTTATTAGTTGAGTATTTTTTGGGTGATAGTCGCCTCTTTGGCGTAGGCCTCCCCCAATAACTTCCATTGTTTTTTCTCCCTAGCTGCCCTCGTCCAGTCTGCTTGAACTCTTTGTGTATATATATCTCTCCATATCATTCTTTGTCGCCCTCTACTCCTTGTTTTCTCTCTAGGATGACCACTCCACTACTTTTTTATACATCTAGAGTTCTCAATTCTGCATACATGGCCAGCCCGGTTCCATTTTAAAAGTCGAATTATTTCTATTATGTCCTAAATTTTTCTATTCTCTATAATTTTTTTGTTACTAATTTTGTCTCTTAATCCATTATCCTTATATTTATCCAACATACTACTTTCCATTTTCCTTTGACAGATTGCGAGTTTTTCTTCTTCTATCTTTTTCAGAGACCAAGTTTGACAGGAATAGGTATACTTGGCAGGATCAGTACTCCAAAAATTTTTTTTTTATTTCACTATTTATTTTCCTGTTTTTCATAATTTCCTTTAATCCCCAATATTTTTGCCATGCTATCATAATCCTTCTGCTAACTGCACTTCCAGAGCAATTTTCAAACGATATTAAGTGTCCTAAGTAGACATATTCGTTTATGTATTCTTTCTTGTTATCGTCCACTACAATTTCTATGACATCGACATTTGATAGAATCTTGGTCTTTGAGGCGTTTAGAGACACCCAACCTTTTTTATACCAATTTTCTCCCAATGTAGCTCCCGGAAAACATATTCCATTACAGCCGAAAACATTTTAGGCGACAGGAGGTCGCCTTGTCTGACTCCTTTTGAAAGGCGAAATTCTTGTCCTCTTTTTATAATCTAACCTTTGCTAAAGATTTTGAGTAGATGTTTTTTTTGTATTTTGACGTACTTTTTACTTACACCATGTTACAATAGAACTTCCCAAATGGCATTATGAAATAGAGAATCAAACGCTTTTGCAAAATCTATGTAACACCTACTGATTATATTCATTTGCTTTCTCCATTACTTGTGTGACCACATGTATGTTAGCTATGGTAGAGTGGTTTTTTCGAAACCCTGGTTGTTATGGGGGCTGCTGTTCGTCGAGTGTTCCAGATATTCGGTTTAGTATTACCTTTGCAAAGACTTTATATATGTTTGAGGTCAGACTTATAGGCCGGTAATTTCCTAGTTTTTCTCTATCACCTTTTTGTGTAACAATACTATTGTAGACTTTGACCATTGTTGAGGTGTTATTACATAACTATAGAAAGAATCATGATTTAATTTCATAGACATTGGTTACTTTCGTAAGTATTATTAGTCACAGATTTGAGCTACCATACAGTCTACTATTATTGCAATCATACGTTTACGTTTTAGGAAGAGAGAAACATCGTATTCTGAATAATAATTATATAATTATTAAAGAAAATAAAAAAATATAAAATAATACAATTCGAGTTTTTGTTAAACAACATACGAAAACATTTACGCAAATGGCGGCATAAGTTTGTCTACAAGTATAAAATAAATATACATGAATTTAAACTAGATAAGGTACAATATTAAGATGTTACAATGTTAGTTAATTATAAAATGCATAATGTTACCTATACATTTAACCGTAAACAATGACAAATGTACTAGGACATTATTGAGTATGTATTGTTACAGTGGAGAGCTGTTCAGTTGACTGTGCGGTAAGCGGTTCTCAATACCAGTGGGGATAGCAGGAACAATTGACAACTACATATTTGTAACGTTATCGAAAGAAATTTGTGTGGGCACATTCTTATTCGATAACGTTACGTTTATGCCGCTGTCTAATGTTCCTGCTAGGCCCACTGTATGAAAATTATGACAGCGCCCATACGACAGAATGAAACACAGGCAATTGATAACGTTAAGAATACGTAGTTGTCAATTATTCCTGCTTGGGCCACTGCTCTATAAATAAGCCCCACTTCACGATTCTAATTACTGGGGCACTACCACAACTAAACCACTGCTAGCTAGCGTGGTATGTTCAGAGTTGGGACATTATCAATACAGGATATAACATACTTAGTTATTTTTTAATTGAAATATTACTTATTTATATAGGCACGCAGGTTTCCTTCGAGTGTACAAAAATTTGTAACAGAGTGTTTGTATGTCACACAAGAAAACGTCTTGGGTCATAACCTACTAGCTAGCAGTTAGCAGCGAGGGCAAAGAGGGCTCTTTGCCCTCGTTGCTAACTGCTGCTAGTGTGTACACTTCAAATCATAATATTAGGTCCTTACATATGAAATTCGTTTTGTCGTATTGGCCACTTTGATCTCAAATATATCTTCTTTGGTTAGAAATTCCAATTTCAAACTTATACCGCTATTTACTCATCCATTTGTGTTTCGACAAGCGTAATTCGTTTGCTTTTTCCTCTTTTGGTTTTTTCTTTGCGTATTTCTTTCGAGTACGAGTTCCACCGTGGCACCAGACACCAGTGCTGCAGAAACGGCTCGAAGGATTAATGATGTGTGTGCTGGCGGTGTCGCAAAATAAACAGTGCGTTATTGGTTTCAAAGTTTTCGTTCTGGAAATTTCGACCTACAGAACAAGTCCCGTGGACGGCCGCAGACCAAAGTTGATAATGAAGAATTGAAGGTTATTGTTAAAGCGGATCCATCACAAACCACTTCCGAGCTAGCTGCAGGCTGCAGTGTTAGTGATAAAATAGTTTTAATCCACTTGAAGCAAATTGGGAAGGTGAAAAAGCTTGAAAGGTGGTTACCTCATGAATTGAGTGCAGCAAACCGACAAACGCGCGTCGACTGCTGCGTTACATTACTCAACCGGCACAATAATGAAGGGATTTTAAATCGAATCGTTACCTGTGATAAAAGTGGATCCTGTACGATAATCGCTCATCGCAATGGCTGAACCCTGGCGAACCAGCCAAAGCCTGCCCCAAGCGAAAATTGGCTCAAAAAAAGTTACTTGTGAGCGTTTGGTGGACTAGTGCCGGTGTCGTTCACTACAGCTTTCTTAAATCTGGCCAGACGATTACGGCAGATGTATATTTCCAGCAACTGCAAATCATGATGGAAAAGCTAGCTGCTAAACAACCGAGGTCGGTCATTCGTTCTAGGCCACTGGTGCTTCAGGGCAACGCTAGACCACACACTGCACAACAGACGGCTACCAAATTAGAAGAGCTTCAATTGCAATGTCTAAAACATCCATCGTACTCCCCGGACCTTACTCCAACAGATCATTTTTTTCGAAATTTGGATAAAAAACATTCAACTCTGATGGGGCATTTAAAAGCGGCATCAAAGATTTTATTGATTCCTGTCCGAATGGTTTTTTTAGTAAAGGAATCAATGAACTACCATGATGAGATGGCAAAAGTGCATAGATAGCAATCGTATATACATTGATTAAATAAATATTACCCCCCTTACTAATAAAAAATATTTACACAATGGATAAGCAATACAATGTTTTGTCCTTGTCTGTCAAGCGACTTTTCCCGCGTCTGATACGTATTCAATAAGGACAAAACATTTATCTATATATTGCTTATCCACTGTTCAAATATTTTTATTAGTAAGGGGGTAATGTTTTTTTTCCATCCCCATATCATGGACAGGGCTTCTTGTTTTCTTTTTTATATTTTGTTTCTTTTGTCTTCTATTTTGTTTTCTTTATTTTTGCATATTTTACTTCTTTCATTTTTTCTTACATAATTACAGTATAACATTACTATATAGGTGTTACATAAAATAAATGATACAAATGATATAGAATCATAAATTACACACACACATAAAATTTTTCAGTTACAATTTACAATATCGGATTTAGAATTACAATATAAAATGTCAAATTAAAATAATGTACAATGTCAATAAAATTAATAATATGCAAAACAAGAATAATCAATTTAAAACAACGGCACAACACTCAAACTAACCCTAATATCACAAGACTTAACCCTAATATCACAGTAAATCATCACAGTGCCTTTTGTTTACAATTTTTACCACTTTTTTACAGTACTCGAGGAACGTATCTCTCCTCTTTCCCCCCAGGATGGAAGGCAGGTTCTCACCCGTCATCGCGATGCCCAATTTCTGCTCAATATCGTATCTATTGCTTGCAAAAATTGGTCACTCGAGTAGCAGGTGAGAAACCGTCTCCTCAACTCCGGGCTGACACAGGCACGTCACCAAAAGGGCAAACTAGAAAAACACCGGACATATAAGTGATGAGCAAGAATAAAATCAGTTTTTGTTTGGGTATATGTTTGAAATACGACGGTTCCTGATAGACATTAAAACGTCGTTGTAATAAATTTCATACTAGCTTTTGCCAGCGGCTTCACCCGGGAATAGTGTCCTTGGAGAAAAGACTTATAAAGACAAATAGCTCTACTCACTGCAATATACTTCGGTATACAATATTGAAAATGTTTTTAAGGGTTTCGTACCCAATGGGCAAAAACGGGACCCTATCACCTCGACGCGACGTGCGAGATATTTAATTTTCATGCTTCAATATAAATTTTACGATATCTTCTAAATATAAGATATTAAATTTAAACTGTATGGTTTAAAATGTATGGTTATAATATGTATAAAATGCTTAAAGTGAGTAACGTATTTAATTTGATAAGCATCAACTGTGTACACCCAAGGCCGGTTTAACCGCTATGTCCCTGCATTTTAAATCTGTAATATCTTCGAAAATATTAATTTAAATTACATGGTGTAAAGGGCCATATTGAGGGATTAATGCTGTATTGCTTAAAATCGATCGTAAATAAGTCATTATTTCTCGTAAAAAGTAAAGGATAAAAAATGGTTATTGTGGGTTATCCCTAAGAGATAGACATATACCGTCGCGGATTTTTTTGTAGGCCTTTTTAAGTTGTACAATACTGTAGTACATTAGTTTGATCTATCTCGTAGGGTTCAGCCAGCATTTGCACTGTAAGCCCAAAAAATGTATTTATTAACGACATTAGAAACCTCAGAAATTATCAATGTTTCTCTGCTATTTTATGTATGTTATATACATATAATTAATAAACCTTCCTATTGAATCACTCTTCTATTAAAAAAAACCCGCATCAAAATCCGTTGCGCAGTTTTAAAGATTTAAGCATACATAGGAACAGACAGACGAAGCGACTTTGTTTTATACTATGTAAAATGTAGCGGTGTTGGTCTGTGTCGGCAGTAGGTGTAGCTACTCGTACATACATACGCCTGCAATTTCAAAGTACGGAGGTACGATTTCTTGCGGAATTGTGGAGGCGGAAACAAAGCTAATAAATTACAACAACGTTTGAACTCTAATCTGTACCTACACCTACCCACCTACAACAGCAAGTTACATACAGTATACCAGTTGCGTACACTAACAAATACATCTTCACCTACTATATATGATTTTGGATTATATTCTTGCTCGTAAATTCTATCCCCTGCGTTTCTTAGGATTGCCCGTTTGGCGATAGCAAATATGATTTAAAGTGAACCCATTAGCAACCATTAATTTATTGATGTCGATTTTGGGTTTTTTTTAGTATGAATTTTGGACAAGCCCTTTCTGGAGACTATTAAGTATATTTTTATATATGATATTTTAATATGGTGCTATATTGTGAACTATTTAGTAATAATACCTACTGAGCATCCTGTTGCTCCGCCTGTGTTGTCGCGTATAACTTGTGTATGTATAATCCACCTACCGCAGTCCTAGAAAAACTTTATAGTATATACTTCTATTGTATGTTTTCTTTAATTGTTGACCACTCTTCCAGTCCTTAACGTGTAATTACTGTGCAAATTAATTAGGTGTCGGCTATCGGCAGCCATCTGCAGCTTATCGCTCAAGTCATTACAGTGATAAAACAGAATTAACGAAAATATTACTGATTACTGATTTTTATCGCAAACATTTAAATTATAATAATTTTATTATAAGTTAATATAAATTATTTGTATTTGATAAATTATTTCTTAAAAAGTTGACTAGTTACCTTTTAAAAACACATGAGTGTTCTGTGTACAGACAGGAGTAAGTCCTATTCCGGACGAAGTTGCCAAAGTCCTGTTAAATACCTACCTAACCTAACCTAACCTAACCTATAAGGGTCAGCTCACACCGAGACGCGACACGGCGCGGCTTTTTTTAAGATAGCTATTGAAAATTGAACTTTATTCACTACAGAAAAAAGATACACGTTTTATATGAAATCAGTCATACACTGCACTTGCGCTGTGCAGCAATCGCGGTGCAACCGGACATTCGAACTCTTACAATGAAACGTGTATCTATATATTGTGAAATGAATGAAATGCAGCGCTATGTCACGTATCGTTTCGGTGTGAATTAGCCCTAAGGGCTGCCTCCCACCATGTCTTGGATTAGCAGTAAGATGTGTGATCGATCGCCGGCAAACCGCGATAACGCCGCCCTTATCGCGTTTATTGTGGCGATAGCGAGTTGTTGTTCCACGCCCGCGCCCCAATATGTTATGCTATCTAGGTTTTATGATTTAATACATTTCATTCAAAGGAAGGTTTTTTCTATGGAACAATTTGCTACGGCGACCAAAGAAAAAATTTGGCTAGATGCAAGCGTAATTACACCTAGATTACAACGACACAGGTCGTATATCTGCAGTAGGTGGGGTGAATTCTCATATATTTTAACGAAATTCATTTAAAATATGATTAACAATATATTGATTATCTCCATTTTTTCCATGGATCCTAATTAAAATAATAACGGGAAAGGAAATGTGAATCAAAATTGTATAATCTAATAGTATTTTGGTTTGTGGTTGACACTTTTTTAAACAGTTAAACAGCGGCTCATAAACGCCCACCGTCTTTTGTTCAGCAGTTATGGAACGAGTTTAGTATCTAACTACCTTTTATATCACTACGTGTGCTACCTATCTCTTCCAAAAGTATCATTCCTCAACCTGAGCTATCTGCTGCAGGTGGTAGAGCTCACCGTGCTACGAACCTCGTAGACGGGGTTTAATCAACTTCCATATTCTCCTTACCACTTAATAAACTACAACGGATAATCTATAAATGTTATTATATTCTTTGTCTGATACATTGGAATTGTCACTTGACAGACAAAAACAGCAACATAGAGTAGCGTATCTATATCGATTGCGTAAATAGTTTATTAATATGTTATGAAAGTGCATTCAAATTGTATATTTAGGTCTCTAGAACGAATAAAGCTATGTACCGCGCTATATTTACAACAGTTTAGACGTCATAATATTATAAAGACAGCGATTCTATGATCAAATATGAGCAGTATACAGTAATACACATACACTTCGTAGGTATTAAGTATGTTATTTACAGAACACAATTGTTACATTGTGTGCTCGCGGTTCAGCGCTGCTCTGGCTGTGTGACTCACAAACACATACACGACATAATTGTATTACACAGCAATGCCGTAGGGGAGAGCTATACTGGTGAATTTTTTTCTGTTTAAATTAAAAAAGTTTTACTTCATCGCACTACTAATTTAAAAGAATTATTTACTCATATACAACACGTAAAAAAAGTATTTTAGAAAAAATTATAAAAGTAGGTATTGAAATTACGAATAATTGTCACCTTATTGACCCCTTCTGACCTCTATGACGATGCGCGTCATTGGTGCGTACAACCCGCGTCCCTCCTAGCAGTAAAGTGAACTAAATTCTGTTTTTTTTTTTAAGATTGTCTAACTTCCAAATACTTGAGCTTTGACAAAAATGCTTTTGTATATAGATTCCATTTTTAATACAAAACACGCTCTGTTTCTCTCGAAATGGAATAGAAATTATCCCAATATAAAAGGGAAGTCACCCAACTGGCTCGCCCTGCGCCCGCGATCACAGAACAAATCATTAAATTATTATCATCTCTGTGCCCGTGATACTTCTTGTTGCATGTGTTTAACTATAGAGTATAAATTATCCCTATGATGTAAACTAAACTAAGCACTAAACTCAAACTTATTTTCAATCTAAAATAGCTGATGATATGGTAAAGTGGTGGACTATTTTTACATATATATACTATTTACTCGATTGTGGCGAAACTGTATATATGTAATATGTGTGTATGTATGTTCTATTGTAGCACCTAGACTACTGATGAATGAAGTGTCAATAGATTCGTAGTAATGGTTAACGGCTAACATAGGCTATATAATTTGTGTAGTCGTGTTATCGTTTTTAGCTTTTGATTATTACTTTTATATATTAACGTTTACGTAATTATTATTATTAATATTAACGTAAACAGTAAAATAAGTGCTACACTGGAAGCAAAACAACCAATTGAACAAGCGGGCTTCCGAAAAAAGTTCTCGACTATCGACCACATACATACGCTAGAACTAATAATGGAAAAATATCAGGAAAAGCAAAGACCACTCTACATCACGTATATTGATTATGGAAAAGCCTTCAATACCGTGTCACACTCCAGTATATGGACTGCTCTACAAGACCAAGAAGTTGATCTAGAGTACATACAAATAATTAGAAATAATAGGTCTTTACCTATGAAATTGCCGTTCTGCAGTACTGGCCATTTCAAATCAAAATAATTTATGTTTGGCTAAGAATTCTAATTTCAAATTAATTTTATTTTAAAAACATGGTTTTCTTTTTCCAAAAGTAGTCATTTGTTTATTGATTAGTGTTACATTTTCATCGCATTTCAATCTTTTTCGTCATCATGGATACGTTAAAAATTCGAGTATTTATGGAATATGAGTACCGTCGTGGCAGCAACGCGGCACAAGCGGCACGCAATATCAACGACGTTTACGGAGATAACACTACAAACCAACGCACCACCTGTTATTGGTTTGCTCGCTTCCGTTCTGGAAATTTTGACCTGAAAAATGAACCTAGCAGTCGTCCGAAGACTTTGGTCGATAATGACGAATTAAAGGCGATTGTGGAAGCTGATGATATGTGTATCATCTACGGCTGAATTAGCAGCAGCTTTCGACGTAAGCGTCAAAATAATATTGGTCCATTTGCGTCAAATTGGCAAGGTAAAAAAGCTTGACAAATGGGTGCCCCACGAACTCAATGATCGCCAGCGCGAAGTACGCGTCGAGACGTGCCTTGCACTGCTCAACAGACACACAAATGAAGAAATTTTGTACCGCATTGTTACCTGCGATGAAAAATGGATTCTTTTTGATAACCGCTAGCGCTCAGCAAGTTGGTTGGATCCTGGTTCAGCACCTAAACAATGCCCTAAACGAAAACTTACCCCTAGAAAAGTGATGGTCACTGTTTGGTGGTCTAGCGCCGGTGTGATTCATCACAGCTTCTTACTAAACGGGATGAGCGTTACTGCAGATGTTTACTGTGAAGAACTGAACACAATGATGGAGAAGCTGGCACATTTCCAATTGGTCAATCGATCGTCTCCGCTGCTCCTGCACGACAACGCGCGACCTCATACTGCACAGCAGACGGTCTCCAAGTTGCAAAAACTGGAGTTGGAAGCTCTCCGTCATCCGCCCTACTCACCAGACCTTGCGCCTACAGACTACTACTTTTTCCAGAATTTGGATAATTTCTTGGCGGGAAAAAAATTCAATACCCGAGAGGCAGTACAAAATGCCTTTGAAGAATTAGTTGCCTCCCGTCCAGCTGATTTCTTTAAGAAGGGCATCAATAAACTGGCACTGCGTTGGCAAAGATGCATTGATTGCATGGGTGATTACTTCGATTAATATAAATAAAAATACATTTAAAAAAATCGTTTAATTTTTTTCATACAAAACGGCAATTTCATAGGTAAAGACCTAATATTTATAAGAACAGTGTAGCAAAAATAAAACTAGATACTACTGGGCCTACTTTTCCCGTCAAAAGAGGGCATAAACAAGGAGACCCGTTATCCCCGAAGTTATTCATATCAATTTTACAATTTACAATAAAAATATTAAAGTGGGACTCAACATCAACGGAAAATATTTAAGTCATTTGCGTTTCGCAGATGTTAGTTCTCTTATCGGAAACGAGCCAACAACTACAAATCATGCTTGATTCATACAAATACAGCTAGTAAACAGGTAGGACTAGAAATGAATCTAACAAAAAAAATGGTCATGACAAATAGGTCAAACAGGAAAATATCAATAGACAACGAAACCTTGCAATACACAAAAAAATAAACTTACCTCGCAAAATTAGTTGGATTTGATAGGAAACTAAACAAAAATAGAAGTAGAAAAAAGAGCGCAAAATACATGGAATAAATACTGGTCACTAAGGGAAATATTTAAAAGTAACATGCCCATAAGGATCAAAACAAAAGTTTTGACATCATGCCTCCTACCCTGCCTGACACACGCACGCTACGCACGTCAAACTTGGAAGTACACTTCTAAAATTAAAAATAAAATTGCTACCTGTCAACACGGCATAGAGCGAAGCATACTCATGCTGAAAATAGAAAAGATCCGCCACACTAACATTAGAAAAATTACGAAAGCTAAAGATGCTCTAAATTATGCCAAAAAACAAAAATGGAAGTGGGCAGGGCACGTAGCGAGGCCAGAGGATGACAGGTGGACTAGCAGAATAACAAAGTGGAAACGTCAGTACGGAAGGTCAGGTCTCCAAGGAAGACCCCACACGAGGTAGGAAGATGAGATAATAAAAATAGCCGGTCCCTGCTGGTCACAAGTAGCTCAAGATAGAGTTAAATGGAAATCTTTAGAGGAGGCCTTTCACCTTCAACTGAGAGGGGTTCTTGCGTAATAAGAAAGAAAAATTACTTAATATAATACCTTTAATAATATATTCAATTATTTTTACTAAATCAAACCAAAATTTACTAATTTATTATACTTTCAGAAGATATTGTACTTTAAACTGTAATTATTGTAACTTGCAGAAATAAAAGGCTTTTTAATTTTAATTTTAATTTAATTTAATTAACGTTTATGTGAATAGAATAGATTATGCATTTTTGAAGTACATTTTTGGTCTTAATTGTATAAATACTATAGCCAATATTTCAATTAGTATTATGTAGGCCTTTTTACGCGTTAATCGATGATTTATAGATATATTCTCCGAGCGAAGTAACCACTCTTGAAATACTGTAGTGCCTGGGACAGATGGTTTTTAAATGTCGTAATGGTTGCCCAAGCACACACGGCATTCTCCCAAAAGTCAGCCTAGTCCAGAGGAATGACTGGTAAATACGTCTGGGGCCAACCATGTGTGGGTTTCCTCACGATGTTTTCCTTCACCGTTAGAGCGTCCGTATAATGTACTTGAGATCTGAAAAAGTCTCATTGGTACACGCCACAACCTGGGAATCGAACCTGCACTCTCTCGAGTGCGAATCAAACGCTCTACCCACTAGGCCACGGAGCTCTTTCAATTAGTATTAAACTGATATTTTCTCAACTGATTCTAAACGTGAACATAGATAAAGTTTGATGAAGAGACTAGTGTCGTGCCTACACTCCACAGTCCACACGTAATGCGTCACATAAGGAGCGAAGGTCGACGGCATCGCATCAAGAATTGTTAGGTAGATGTGCTTTATATAATACTGCTTTACATACAAGAATCCTTGTGGAATAGTACTCGTATAATAGGCAGTGGTACAAAGACGTCACTATCCCTAAGAAACAGTTTCGATGAACTACAATAAGCTGGATCAGAAAAAAATTGCCTTCAGATGAATAATATTAACCTTTTCCTATTTTAGATCGTAATACAAATTTGTGTTTCTGTGGTCTTGTAACTTTAAAGTAAAAAGTGTAAGAGTTTATCACGATAAGGTATATTCGGGCCACGCGTGTTTACATTTCATTTGGAATTTCTGGACGTGAGGTAACTCAGGAGCGGTTGCGAAACCTGAAGCTGAAAAGAGAGCGCGCTACATCGGCGGCCATTGGTGCGCCCCGCCCCTCCCGCGTCACCCCGCTCCCCCCACCGCCCCACACCCCCCTAGCGGACGCTGATAACAGTCGATGTGTAGATACCGCGCGTGATAGTGGGCCCGGAGCTATGCCCGCGCCAGGCACATAGACAGCAGCACAGGTGAGAACAGATCAGCATTATCGCTAGATTGTGCTATCATTATCATATCATGTGTTTACAAAGTAGTTTATGCAGATTTAACAGCATTTACATATCCACGTGCGTAAAATTTTAGCTCTTAATTCTAAAGCTAGCTCAAAATACTGCAAAAGTCTGATGAGTTTCCTTGCCCATGTTACAAGTGCTCTTTGGAGTTGAGCAGGTTATCTGAGGATAGTAACATATATTTTAGGTGTTTCGATTTTCGAGGAAAGCATGAAACGCTAATTTTCTTTTGTTTACCTACTAGCGACGCTGTAAAAAGTTGTCTTGTGGGTTAAATAACTAAAACATTATCCTTATTAAATAAATGTTGAAGAAAAAGTTGAAATGAAAGAAAATGGATAGCCGCAAAACAGAACGTTTCAATAAATGAGTTAGCAAATTGAAAAAACAAATTCGATTTAAAAAAATATCTGACATTTGCATATTATATCTCTAGATGTCTCTGATCGCTTTTAATATACTTTTTTTTTTAAAATAATTATATTATTATATTTTTGATAAGATATGTAAATCTATCCAATACCTATATCTACTACATTTTGTCTACCAACAACTCATTTATGTAATAAATTATTACAATTTTCCCTTTGATTAGTTCATTTTATTTATTAAAATTGTAATTTGAAAGTCTTTGCAGATTTGCAAAGCTTTTCACCGTCGCGTCGCTCGCGTGCGCCAGGCACCAGCGCAGTTCTAACAACATGTGGAGCAAAATTATGCCAATATACAGTTTTATTTTAGTCCAATATTAAATATTATACTACCTCATTTTCCATCATAAAACATTATATTCATAATAATCGTTGTAACAAATGTCATATTTAAATAAAATCATTTGCACAATCATTTTTTAACGAAAAAATTATTGCGCAATAACCCAATTTGAATGAAAGTATTTACAATAGGCATTTAAGTTATGTTTTTATTTGTATGAAATGGACCAGAAAACGAGCAGGCTCAGGCCGCCTAAATACAGAATACCTCGAGAACACTGAACTTTTGCGGCCTATGTGTTAACCCAGAACCTTACCAAATTTCATCAAAATCTGTTCGGTAGTTGTTGCGTGAAAGATCCATCCATCTATACAAACCTATTTTGTTTGCGACCTCCCCTTAAATATTTATTTTATTTTAATTTTATTATTTATTTTTAAAGAGAATATACAACTCAATATTCAGTGAATATTTCATGGGTCTATTAAAATCAAGCGAAAAACGGTAAAAAAAATCACGTTTGTTGTATGTAAGACACCCTTAAATATTAAGTTTATTCTTTTTTTAGTATATGTTGTTAAATCGGCAACAGAAATATATCATCTGTGGAAACTGTAACTGCCTAGCTACAAGGATTCACTAGATATAGCCTGGTGGCAGACAAATAGACGGACAGAGAAGTTTCAGTAATAGAGTCCCGTATTTATCCTTTGGGTGCAGAACTCTAATAAGAAATGTGTAATAGTGTTAGCATGGCGATCCGAAGAAATAACTTTAAAGAAGAAATTTTGTATCCAAAACAGTTCGTTGCCAAATAGTTCTTAACCCATGGTAACAAGGTCGTCAAAATAAGTAAAAAAGCCGGGAAATTTTCTGTCAAAAATGATAAAATTTTCAAGTAAACGACTGAAAGTAAATAAACTATTTGTCTTGGACCGCCATGATGTGGAGTTGTTGACATTATTGTGAGACTATTTGACATTGAAATAAGAAAACGTTTCTACTTTAGCTGTCAAAAGAGGCCATTTTGTGAGCTCATGCTCGGGAAGAAAAGAAATGTTGTTTCTCATATCGACGATGCATCGACCTTGATGCCTTACAATAAGTACTATTTTGCTCCGAATGGTATTAATGTTTCTCCAATCTGTCATTTTGTCGATTCTTCGGTGTTTGTAGGGTGCGCGTGCTAAGCCCGCAGGTCAGTAGCTCGTAGAGGCACTACGCCGCGTAGCGCGCTACGGGCGGGCGTCGGGACGCGGGACTACTACCCAAGCACGAACAATTTCCAAAAAAGTAATTAATATCGATTATCGTCATCGAATGAATGAATGAATATAAAAAATGTTGAAATGTGTTTCTGAAAAAAATACAGCTATTACATCTCATAATATGTCTGCTCAACTGTATAGGTATATTTTGTAAGTACATTTTGTTTATGTAAGTAGGTAAAGTGTATTTAATTCTGTAAAATTTTTTTTCGCAAATTATTCGTGCTTGAGCTGTAACAGAAGAGTTTCTTGATAAATATACACGTGAACGATTTAATTTGATATACTTTTATATATAGGAGGCAATACTTGTCAAAATGAAGAGGATATATTGGACTAAAATCATGCAGGCCAATGAGAAAAATGAGGATGATTTCTGAAGTGAATCGTTTTATTTAATATATTATCTGCACGCTATAACCTTTGTTACGAAATTCCTCCTTTTTTAATACGTTGGAAAATATACATAGTCATATTCATACATAGTCAAATTTCATTAAAGTGTAAAAACGAGACCATTTAACTAAGACTCCGCTGTTCGTCCATCTGTTGATATGTCCGACTGCCTGTCACCTTAGGCTAGACAGTTGAAATTTTCTCAAATGATGTATTTCTGCCGCTGTATCAACAAATCTATATATTAATACGTGAAGCGAAGTTTACAAGTGGTTTTACGAGAATTGTGCGTACGGATGAGAGTGAAATTTAGCACAATTGAAGTTTATACTGAGGAAGGCGTGCAAAAAGCTTAAATTTATTAAAATAATGCTTAAAAATATATGAAATTAATTAAAATATCAGCAACACACTCTACCATGGATGTGGTTCAAACATACACACATTGAGATTCTTGGCGTCAACATATCGAGCGAAGTCCAGTTCCGATTTCATCTAGAGGGTAAGGCCAAGTTAGCCTCGAAGAAGCTTGGTGTTCTTAACAGAGCGAGACAGTACTTCAGTCCGGACCAACGCCTTCAACTCTATAAGGCGCAGGTTCGGCCTCATATGGAATATTGTTCTCATCTCTGGGCAGGGGCGCCAAATACCAACTGCTCCCTCTGGATCGTATCCAACGAAGGGCCGCTCGAATTGTTGACTGCCATAGTGTTTCAAACAGCTTGGACCCCTTGGAATTACGCCGAGATGTAGCTTCACTCTGCATCCTCTATCGGTTGTATCACGGGGAGTGCTCTGAGGAATTGTTCGGAATCATACCACCTGCAACTTTTCGCCATCGTCCCACGCGAAAAACATATCATCCTCATCACCTTGATGAGTGGCAGTCTTCCACCGTGCGCTTTTCGCGCAACTTTCTGCCGCGCACTATAAAACTCTGGAACGAACTGTCACCAGCAGTATTTCCGGACCTATACGACCTGCAAACCTTCAAGAAGAGAGCGTATTCCCTCTTAAAAAAGGCCGGCAACGCACCTGCAGCTTTTCTGATGTTGCGAGTGTCCATGGGCGACGGTAGTTGCTTACCATCAGGTGACCCGTTTGCTCGTTTGCCCCCTTATTTAATAAAAAAAAAAACACACACACGTATTCATTATTGTCAAACTCTATGAGTATGAAGTTCGGTTTCATCGTGAAAAACACGAATGAAATTTTATTTTTCGTAATTTTAATGGAACTGTACTGATATTTTTTTAATGATTACATTAATTATAGTTTAAAATTATTATCGCTACCTCAGTTAGCTCACAGTACCTACCGTACGTTTGGTTTAATTTATGACGCGTTGACGTTTGTCTGTCACAACATATTTTTTTACTTTTTTCTATCTACGAGGCAAAATAATAAATAAGAAGTTATGTTTCAGTATCCTACTAACATAGAAGTATTAAATTAAAAAGAGGACTAATATTATTATAAATGTGAAAGTTTGTGAGGATGGATGGATGGATATATGTATGTACGGGTGGATGTTTGTTACTCTTTCACGCAAAAACTACTGAACGGATTTCGATGAAATTTGGTAGTAGTTCTGGTTTGAAACATAGGCTACTTCTTCTCCCGAAAAAGTACAGTGTTCCTTTGGGATACTGTATCTACGCGGGCGGAGCCGCGGGCAACAGCTAGTATAAAATAATATAGCTGTCTCTCACATTATCGCGCGCGATTAGCGACATCGTATCGCATAATTTGAAAACGCTCTAATACGTGAAGCAAAAACTACGATTTCACGGTTATGAACCTATTTGAAGGGCCATCCTCACGGTCCAGTTTGCAAATCCAGCAGCCTGTCAATAATTTGTTTATGTCTTTTCATTCTGTAAGCCTCCAAATCTAGCACTAGGTGTTAGATTTGGAGGCTGTCAATTAGTGTCAATAATTTATAATTTTTACCTTCAAGTCCTCGGCCTTGGATTTGCAGGCTGGACCGTGCGTATGGCGCAATATCCAGGCAAATTTACCAGAAGCCTGAGTAGGCTGCAGCCTAGGGCGGCAAATTTTAGTAGCCGGCAAATGTGGCATAAGCATTTTTTTTGTCTAATAGATTTCTATTTTAATTTAATATTTGCATACAAAAATATTCTTGAAAATATTTTAAAAAGTAAATATTTTAGTACTGTAAGTACCTTTACTTTACACTCTAAGGCTAAGAACTCACGGAGCGATTTTTAGTCGCGCCCGCCGTGATTGCGGGCCCGCAGCTTCTGTAGAATGCAAATATATATGTAAAAAATTAAATCAAAACTCTCGACGCGATTTACGCCCGCGGCGTATTTGCGGGTGTCGCTGCACCGGCGGGCACGACTGAAAATCGCTCCGTGAGTTCTCAGCCTTAGAATCGCGCGGGCCGCGAACACTCACCCGTGGCCTCGGCGATTTGCGCCCGCGCGCTCTGCGATCGATCTAGCGATCGAGCTGCTGTCGAAATTTAACAATTTTAAAAAAAAAATATTTATCTAATTATATCCTGCGAAATTAGATAATTTTTTGCTCGCTCGCTCCACTCGCTCCTATGGTCTGCAATATAAATCCAGCACTGTAAATATAATACTCGTATTATCATAGACAAAATTTACACATTTTTATTGCATATTAAATATTAAAGAGGCACAAGAACCGTAAAAATTTTAACTAAATAATTTAAAAATTGTGAATTGCGGTCAAATTTTGACCACAGGGCGATTACTAGTAAGTACTAAAAACAAAATAAATATATTTAAATAGAGCTCCCATACAACAAACGTGTTTTGCCGTTTTGTACGGAACACTTCGCGCGCAAGTCCAACTCGCACTTAGCAGATTGTCGTTGTTTGACATTTACTAATTTCATACAATAGGAAGTTCTTTTAAATTACCAAATTTATGATTTTATTCTGCTGATAGACTTCTCCTCTTACCACTGCCATGTCAGTGACCCGGTGTCGCCGGTGTCGCCGGTGTCGCGGGTCGCGGGCCTACACAAATATGCGTGGCGCGTTATCAGGTGGTGTGGGGCCCGTTATCGCGGGATCACAAACACGCCCCTCCCCCGCGCGCGCCGCCTCTCGCACCGCCCGTGATCATCCATCATGTGTGAAAGTTACTCAAGCGGCTGCGTGCCCCCGCTCAAAGTTGTCTAAACTCTAGAAACTATTTATTTAATACTCCCTGTTAACTCATCCTTGTATAACAAAAAAAATACTTACTCTGAATAAAATTTATTTATTTATGTAAGGTTTTTGATATTTGATTTGATACAAGCACCAGAATAATTAAAATAATTTCGAGCGCTAGTCTCGAAGGTGTTTCATTCGAAAATCTTATTTTAACTCATTAGAAGTGTTAAAAAGTATAATATAACGTTTCGACCGCTAGCCGCGTGACGTCAGCGGCGCCGGTTCCCTATTTGTATTTCCGAGCTAATGCACGCTTCCGGTTCAAAGCCTTCGCCATGTTTGCTCGCCGGCCGCCAGAGCCGGACCGAGGAAATTGACACAACATAACCAAAACTAGACCAGTTCCCGCTAACATGTGGACGTCCTTCGCAGACACAACATGGAGAACGTATCGGCGATGTCGCGGGGCGAAGATATTGCGAGCGCGGCGGGGCAGGGGGAGGGGGAGGCGCTGCAGCTGGTCAAGAGCGAGCAGCGCGGCGAGGACGGCGCGGTGAATGTTGGGGGCGGCAGGGCAGGCGGAGAGGGGGAGCCGCCATCCGTGATCACGTCGCGGCGAGCGCTGCGCACCATCACCGCCGCCGGCCACATCACCACCGCTGAGCTGCCCGACGACGGCGTCAAGGACGAGCCCCCCGAGACCGCCGCGCTCGACCACGAGCAGCTGCAGTTCGCCGAGCGCCAGCAGCACTACGACGAGGAGCGCCTGCGCCTGGCCGAGGCCGAGACGGCGCGCTACCTTGCCTTCAAGCCCGAGTATCGGCCCCAGTCGCCGGAAAAACGTCAGTACCGCACGCCGCCGCCGCCGCCACGCACCACCTACCCTCGCGGCCTGGCGCTGCGCTACGGCGCGCCGCACCACGGGCAGGAGGGTGAGGACGAGCAGCACAAGGAGCAGCCGCAGTACGCGCCGCCCGAGGCCGAGCGCCAGTACATGGGCGAGCAGCAGCCCACGCTCGAGATGATCCAGACCACGGCGCTCACCGACCAGCAAGCGGTGGGCGTGGCCTACCAGCCAGTGAAGTACGAGACGCGTGCTGAGGACCGCGGCACGTATGCTTCGCTGCAGCCAGTGTCACAGGCTGGCGGTGCAGGGTCCGCGGGCAGCGTGGGAGGCGGGGGGTACTACGCCGGCCAGAGCCCGCAGTACGCGGCGGCGGGTTATGGCTACGGCGGCAAGGAGCTGCTGACGCTGTACGGGCGCGGCGAGGACAGCCCGCCGCAGCTGCTGTATCGCGACCCGCCGCTGTCGTCGTCGTCGCTAGGCCGCGGCGCGCACGTGGTGTACGGGCCCGTCGTGCCGCAGTCGCAGCCCGTCTACGAGGCGCCGCCTAGCCCCAGCTCGCAGCAGGTGACTATGGAATATTAAAATACCCGATATATTGTGTAGTCTTCAACCCGGAAATGGTACTGTAATTGTGATGGTCTGCAGGTGACGCTGTACACGCACGGCAACACTGTTCAGTACAAGGTGGGCGGGGAGTACCTGGCGCAGGGCGGCGTGGAGTACGTGCCAGTGTCGGGCTACGAGGGTGGGCTACTGGTGGAGAGCTACCCGGCGCCTGCGCAGCCCTGGCCGCCGCACAACCTACTCTCCATCGACGATGGTTTCGACCCCAGTGAGTGCATTAAAACATAATATATGATCCCAATGAACAATAATTTAAACTAATTTCAAATATTTGAAGATTTTGGCAGTCATGGATGTTTTAAGAGTGATAGTACCCTACGGGCCTGATACATTGGTCCCTCGCAGGTATGACGGGCATGGGCGAGGTGAAGGAGTGCGTGAACTGCGCGGCCGCGACGACCCCGCTGTGGCGTCGCGACGGCACGGGCCACTACCTGTGCAACGCTTGCGGTCTGTTCACGCGAATCAACGGCGTCAACCGCCCGCCACACAAGCAGAAGGTCAAGCCACAGGCAGCGCTGGTGAGTGACCAGGTCGAGATAAATACATTATATTTTCTATGTAATAAGCAATTTAGCAGCCGAATCACCCGATAGAAAGCAATTAAAACCGCATGTGGACGCTAGCAATTCATCAAAGTGCGTTACCGGTTAAAACCCTAACTAAGTGTCCAACTTTTTTAGCTTCCGGCACAGTTTGGTGTTTCACCGAGTGTTCCCAATGTTTCGCCGGTTCTTTTGAACTTTTAATATATCAGTCTACCCTGCCTACCAAAGCTACTCGAATGGTCCTCCTTGGTAGGTCACTGACGGCCGTTTTATCCAACAGCCGACGAACGGCAACCGGCGCGTGGGCGTGACTTGCGCCAACTGCCGCACCTCCAACACCACGCTGTGGCGCCGCAACAACAACGGCGAGCCCGTCTGCAACGCCTGCGGCCTCTACTACAAGCTGCACAACGTGAGTGTACCACACTGTCGCCCACTTACACGAGCCGTGACGCGGCCGATACTGCGTACTGCGGGTATCTAATCGCCGCCGCAGGTTATCAGGGAACTCCTCGGCAAATATTGGACCCGTATAAAAAATCAAAACACAGGGTCTCATCTAATCTCTCGAGATAACTCGGGCTACCGACCGATAGAGAATTATCACCGCGGCCCCGAATATTCATAATGAGATAAATAATCTTTTATCAATTATCTCCGCGCGGGTAGATACGCTTGTTTAAAGGATGATAGCGATTACGAGGAGTTCCCCACGTCATAACACGTTCATCTGCGCAGGTCAACCGGCCGCTGAGCATGAAGAAGGACGGCATCCAGACGCGCAAGCGCAAACCCAAAAGCATGGGCGGCGGCATGGGGCGGCCCGGCGGTGGCATGGCCGGTGAGTAGCGGGGGAGGGGGGCATCGCACATGGTCTTACAAACGTCAGCTTTGCCACAGCTTGCAGAACGACGTTTGCATGATGGCAAATTTTCATCATGCAACAATCAATCAGTCTTGACTGATTTGACGTTTGAATGACCGTGTAACTTACGCTGATGTCTGTGTGTGTGTGTGCGCAGTGGAGGCACACTCGCACAAGGTGCTGCCTCCGCTGTACGCGGCGGTGGAGGGCGGCGCGGACGGCGGGGCGGGGGGCGCGGCGCCGCTGCTGCTGCTGCCCGGCCGTCAGGACATGTGAGTAGCGCGTGTATCTCCTGGACTGTATCCAGCTATCTCTGCACCGGCACTTGCACTAATCGCTTCCGCTCCTGTCTAATCTGTGGTTCTAACGGCACGCTTGGTGCTGGGTCCTCTTGCCTCAGGTCGATGGTTGATAAGTGTGTGTGTTGTAGGGTATCAGCGCTAGAGCGGCCGTCATCGACGTCCGCGGTGCACTACCGTCCGCCGTAACGCCGACGCGACAGTCGCCGGGAGCTGTACATATTAGGAACATTATTTGCCCACATTTAGTTTTAAAATTACATCTCGAAATTTATAAATTATATCTAGAAGTTTCTAGAAAGATAAAAATTACATGAATATAATATCTGCATTGGCTAGAATACCAAATATTTGTTTAATTGGTGACTGTGGCGTCACTGTTAATATTAGTTTCTTAAAAATAGCCAAAGCTTATTTGTAAGGATCTTGAAGAATCGCATTTGATGCGTTGCTCAATAATTGTAAATTCCCTTAACAAAGTTTGTAGATCAAAATAATTGTAGTTGGGCTTATGTATTACATAATATTTTGCCATGAAGGCACAAGTGCCTCTAATATTGCTCAGATTCCTGTAGCTATGCGCTACACTGAGCCTGGTTATACAATACACAGTGACAGCAAACATTGTAAACGATTGGTGATCCAGCGCCATTCGTTAGTAACCGCGCGGCACAAACACGGGAGATAACGCTACGCTCGTGCTAGTTACGGACGTGGAACTTCACGCTCTTATGCTGGGCCTATATGATCCGAAATCCGGCGGTCCCGGGGAAATTCAGAGCACTGATAATAGAACTCTGCGCTAATACAATAGAGCTGAAAATCGAACACACAAGTGTCGAGTCAAATGTCAATGTCAGCTCAACACTCGACGCTTCCATTTTCAACTATATTGTATTAGCGTAGAGTTCTATTTTCAGACCTCTACATTTTCACCCGACCTCCGGATTCCGGACAATAGTAATTTTCAGGCCAAACACCAACGACCACTGATATTGTCCCGGAATAAAGTAATTTAAAACACTAAGCGCCATGTTTGCGGAGCTCATACGCTGAAATTATTGAACATACAAAAACAATGATAAGACATATGAATTGTAGAGAATTTTCTCTAGTTTAATATTGTAATACATGTAAAATTAACTTTCCTAGTAAAATTACCCAATTACTGGGCTATCGTGCCTGAAATTGACCATTATCAATAAGAAATAATATGTAGGAATGTAATTTGTACTATCGAACAAGTTGCAGTTATCATTTTATATGCGACCATATAAAATGAAAATTCTCTTTAAACAGCGAATTGTGCGCACGCACACATTCTCACGTGTAAATACGTAGTCAAACCACGTCTGCAGTGGTTGCGGTCACTTCCATTGTGTTTATATCCTTTGAGGCATCCTAGTGCAAGGAGAATGTTTGGAAGATGGTCGAGCAGGAACTTTGTCGATATGTATATCCGTGACTTGTTGCAATATTGATCACCTTGAATAAATTTAAATCCTGAAGAGAAGTTATAACTGTACAACTGTGAAGTTACAACTGTTCTTGGTTGTGAACGTTATAGGATATAGAGCATTTAAATATTTCGAGAATAAAGTTATTGGTGTGCGCCATTTTAAAACATTTAATACAATAAAAGTAAAATATTTTCGAACTCTACATAGCATTTTATAACTATAATTGGAATTACAAGTGCGAGGCATTGTTGTAATGTAATCATGTATTTATTAAATTAGCTAGTCTATTTGTGCTGATCAAATACATATCTTGGTAGTAAATACAGGTAGGTAGGTAAGTAATGTTATGAAATTATTGGAAACAGTTGTAGCGTGGTTAAATACAGGAGGAGACTTATCGTATTGGACTTATTTGTATCAATTCCTCTTTTTATTTAACCGAGTTATACTATTGTTTTAAAACGCCTTGTAAATTATCTGTAAGAAATGGACAATACCTAAATACCTGTTGTACGTAATTAGTTACTAGCGATTATAAACGATAAGGAGTAAAGTCGTTTATCGGATTACGAATTTATTAATATATTTATATTATTATCTACTTTAATGTGTGTGTGTATAATATGTGTGTGAGAGTGTTGTAAATAATGTGTGAAATGAAATGTTTGATACTTTGTAATTTAATAAATATCTTGCCGAGTTTTATTTTGGCGTTTCTCTAACACATACATACCTACGGTGCCTACACCAAAAAAGCAACTTTTATTTATCTGTTTGCTCTCGGAAACGGTTGGACCGTTTTGACCGGACTTTCACTGGTAGATAGCTGATGCTAGAAGGCGTAACTTAGGCTACTTTTATCTTAGGGTGCCGTTAAAAAAATCGGGTTCCATTTCCATTTATAGTTCCACGCAAACGAAGTTGGGGGCACCAGCTAGTACTAATAATATAATTTGTATGACAGTAACATTGAGTTTCTTTGACTTACTTTCCGCCAGATAACTGATACTAGATCCTGGCCTGCGAAACTACTCGTACTGGGCTAGGCACCAGGCACCTGCCATTATACTACTGGGCTAAATGGGCATAAAATGTGTAGACTACACCTTAACAAAAATATATAATATGAACTTTGTGCACAACTTCCAAAATATTTAGAAATAAAGAACCATTGAAATAAATATCTTAAACCATCGAAAGTCAAGTTTTTATTTAACTGTTGTAAAGTTAGCGAATACTCTAGCGCATACAACGTATGTACAACAATACTCAAGCGCATACAACGTATGTACAACAATACTCAAGCGCATACAACGTATGTACAACAATACTCTAGCGCATACAACGTATGTACAACAATACTCAAGCGCATACAACGTATGTACAACAATACTCAAGCGCATACAACGTATGTACAACAATACTCAAGCGCATACAACGTATGTACAACAATACTCAAGCGCATACAACGTATGTACAACAATACTCAAGCGCATACAACGTATGTACAACAATACTCAAGCGCATACAACGTATGTACAACAATACTCTAGCGCATACAACGTATGTACAACAATACTCTAGCGCATACAACGTATGTACAACAATAAAAATATCTATAGACACTTTTCTTCTTTCTCTAACGACTTCTTGTTTATGATTTTAATGCATAAAATGAATTCAAATATGTATATTTAACGACATAGGAAGAATTGAAAAAAAAAACCTATAATTTGTGATATTTTGGAAATAAAAATCAGAATATCACAAAATCTACTTGTGATAAAAAAAAATTGGTTAAGAGGAACAGATTCAGAGCATTAAAATCTTCATATTTAAAACATAAATTTTAGAAGGAGGATTTCATTGCAGACCAGTGTTATTTACTTTATTACCGTGCAATAAAGAAATACTTATACTTTAAATCTAGTTTAAAGTATAAAATAAGTATTTCTATAAATTGTATTTAATATATAATCAGTTTCTCAAAAACGACTGCAAGTGTTACAATGAAAGGAGATCGGCAAGTCGCCATACATTTACTGCCTCGTAATTAAAATACGTGGCAACAAAAAGTATTTACTTATTGTAAGTTGTACTTTATGAACATAGAAACAAAAAACCAATAATATTATACATAAAACTCGGGGAATAAAAGATAATTGATTAAATATAACCTAACTTATTGTTCAATACATTGCTCTAGTGGCAGGTTGCAGAAAAGCGACATCTAGTACTTGGTACGTAATGAAATCAATAACAAGTTTGTTTGGAAACGCAATATGCTAACAGATAAATGATAGATGTCGCTTTCACGTTATGAAAACCAAAAACATAATAATTATTTTTCTTAGTTTATAAATTTAAATACTAAAGAGGGATCTATTTCACACCCCAAGGTTTTTTATAAAATTAATAGGAAACTGCTGAGCTATAGAAAAAGAAAATAAATACTCCAATTAAAATAAATGTATCTACTGGGCCGCTAGATGGATCTTTTACCCCTCAAATCGATAATTCATATGATGATAACCATAGTCTATATCTATAATATAGATAGAATGATTACCACAGCTAAGTACGTATTTTGTACATCAACTCTCTGATATTCGGAGATTCATAGCTTTTTATTCCCAAGTCCTAAAAATAGAATACATTTTTTAAGTATTATAAAACCATATATGTTGGAAACTTGGCCGCTCTTGATGGAAAATCAGGCAGGATTCGCCAGTGTCCAATGGTGTCGACCATGCAGGGAGTTTTAGATGAGAAAAATCGATTTAGCTGTACGTAAGAAATAATATGTTATATAGCTTAAAAATCGTAGTTTCCCTAGAGATAAGATCTGCCATATCCCTGGGAAACGACGCATTTTTAAGCTATATATGTTTTTTCTTTCGTCGTGAAGCAATATATAAATAACATCGACTATATTATGTTCTGACATACATTACAATATATTATGTCAGTACTTAATATAGTCGTATAAATTTTTGGTTTGTTCGAAAATCCTAATTGTGGTGAGTCAAATAAATATTTATGTGTTTCTTTTTATTTTATTTTTTATTCATCAGAACACTGAGCAAAGCTCAGTTACCCGGGTTCTTATCATTAATCTCTGGTATACGAAAAATTTTGCAATTTTATAAGTGTAGTACGAGTAGGTACTTGTAGACCTTCGCGTCGTGTCGTGTCGCGTCGCGTCGCGTCATGTCGCGTCGTGTCGCGTCGCGTCGCGGCCGCCGCGCTGTATTAGTTACGTCGCAGTCGTCTTCGTCACTGATTCGTATTATTGGAATAAAAGCCGGAATATTATATAACAGAATAATAATATCTAGCATATTTTCATCACAGAGAAACAAATGTTTATTAAGACCATTACCATTACAGACAGAGAGACAGACAGACCGTACCATTACACCAATATTTTACATAATATTTACTTATTTTAAAAGTTAGCAATTTTTCGAGGCAGCCGTTTGGCTTTTGGAGGAGGAGGGAAGCCCTATTTTAACAAGACGGATACCTTAATCATAAAATCGTCTTAGTGACCTTTCAATATTTTTATAAGATCTATATAATGATACCCTAGACTCTAGAGTCTAGACTATGGGGTAGTCGGTAGTACGATTTCGTGGTTTTATTTTAGCACTTTCTCGACGTGGTCAATACACATATCCTTGCATAGTTTCATCTTTCTAGCACTAACCGTTTGGACGGTAAGCCGAAGATCGGCGGGCGGTTCCGAGACGTGAACTATGGAACCCTAAAAAACATTATTTCTCACTCGCTCAGCGCACCAACAGGCAACAGCTCTCTGTCTTACGGATAAAAACCAGTACCTACGTTATAGATGATTTAATTTAAAACTACCCTTATTTATTAAGGGTAGTTTAATAATAATAAATTTTTTTAGCTTTTAGTATATATTTCAAAGTTTCCCTTTTTTTTTTTGGAGTAGTTATTATTTTTTTAGTACTTACCTACTTTTATGGTACAATTTATTTTGTCTCAGTATGGTGATGTTTAAATTAGTATGAATAAATATAATTAATAAAAATAGAGACAACATTAAAATCCCTTATTTATTGTAATATAGGTATAACGTTTCATAGACCACTGTATAATATTTAAATGTCCAGTGACAAAATTGTTAATATGTGAATGTGTATTGTGTTTGTGTAACAAGTTATCAAAGAAGGAACTGGGGCCTGGCATAATACTGTATGTATATATCTAGTTTAGTGGAATCTGCATAATTGCTGTAAGTTGCTTAAATTTGTTATAATTTATCTTAAGATTTAATATATAACAGCAACTGATTTTATCTAATACATATTGCTTTTTACTCAATACACGTGTGTGTGCGTGCTCCAGTTAGTGTTCATTAGCTTTATGCACAAGTTTAGGAGTGGGTTTAAAATTTAAGATGCCACTTCTTTTGCCCATTTTTGCTGTCCATACCATGAAAAAAAAAATCAAAATTAATTAATGCATAAGGGCAGTAAAAAGTAACAAAATCGTTATATTTTAAGGAAGAGGGAATCAGTATCAGAGTTTATGTAGGTACCTAAGTTTAGTATCTGGGCCAGTGAAATTGAGTATAGAGCGAGCTACGGGCTATACTATACGTAAGGCCTGTTATATATTATATGTAATGTATATGATATTATAATATCTATTAAATAGGTGTAACTAGAATCGATTTACATCCTTTTTATCAAATTACGAACGCACAATATTATTATTTAAAGGTTATCTATTAAAAAACTGATAACGAAGGAATAAAGATACTTTAGCTAAAATAACCTCTTGCGCCATCTGGGAATTACTTGGTAAACTAAATCAAGTTAGTTCAATAAATTGCTACTAGATGGCGCTGCAGATGTTTTCGTGTTTGGTAATTTCGGATGAAAATTTATTAGTGATTACTTTACGGCAAATTTCATGCAACATATATTTTTTTTAAATATTAAAGTATACCGTTGAAATTTATTTATTTAACTTATGTAAAGCATTATAAGGAACTTGTATTGTTGAAACTTGAATCGATGTGAGGCGTGAGCTCGCTAGCTAATTAGGTGCGTAGTCCTGTAGCCTACCAAAAGATGGCGCTACTCATATAATATTATACGATTATATAATACTTTTCAATATGTAGGTCTTACACATTATTATTATTTTATTATATAATATTATAATATTATACGTTTTTACAATACTATTCAATAGCTTTTAGTTTTACACATTATTATTATTTTTATTTTGGAGTTGTAATATTTTAATATGCATATGTATTTCTATATTTTGGACATGAACATATAGAAATACATATTTTTGTAAACTTTTAATTTGATTGTTTGTTTGTTGTTATTATGTTTCTTTGTTTGCATTGAAAAGGCCCCGGAACTACTGGACTGATTTTGATAAAATTTGGAAAAGATATAGAGTAGAAGGGAAGGACATAAGCTACTTTTTATCGCGCCAAAAGGTACGGTTCCCTCATAATTTCCTATCTAGTTTTTCTAGTTTACAATTAGTTTTTTTACTAGTTACTAGAGGTTGCTTGCGACTTTGGACTGGCAAAAGGAAATTCCGCAGGAACCGTACATACTGCGATAAAATGTACTACTCTATATCTGCGCCAAATTTCATCAAAATCAGTTCAGTAGTTTCGGAGTCGTCTTTCTGTGATGGGTGTACGTATCTATATTAGCAGAGAGAAGGCGCTTCAGTCTTCTGCATAGGGCAATTCCCACATTTCATACTTCCAGGATTATTCCTTTACGCTTGGCATGGCGCTTTACGCAAAGCAGGCGAATCGAGAGGTCTCTTACTAACCTGTAAGAGGAAGAACACTCGTGAGATAGGCATTATCGTACACTAGACATACTAAGATCGAGTCTGGGTATTTTAAAGATCAGGGAACGCAAGTGCGAACTACAACAGATGTTACACTTGCAACACCTGTAACTGTAACGAAACACCAGAGGAGTTCCAGGACTTATCAATGAGCGGTAATCGCTTACTATCAGGAGATCCGTCTTCTCGTTTCCTGGTCCATTTCGTAAAAAATATTATTTGTATTGACGTCTATAGATTGTTACTTGTCTTATTATTCCACTTGGGTCTAGTATGTTCTGCTGACTATGTTTCTCGAACTAATTATATTATTATTAATTGCCATAATAATAATCATGAATGTTATTCGAAGGCCTTTGGTAAATGAGTTGTACATAGGACGCGTCATTCGTCAGGCATCTTACGGGTTCATCATATTACAGGTTTTATATTTTGTTCAGTCTCTCGTTGTAACAAAGAAATAATATTTTTTCAAATCAGATCAGTAAAATGTGGAGCCTATTCAATACAAACTAACAGTTACATATTAATGTATACAAATAAATAACATTGAAGTGTCTGTTTGTAATTTTAAATTAGCAGCTTTTCACGAAATACTTATGAAAGTATTCACGGTACTTGCAATAAAACATATTTTTTATTTTATTTTTGTCTGTCCGTCTGTTTGTTCCGGTTAATCTCTGAAACGGCTGGATCAATTTTCACGGAACTTTCACTGGCAGATAGCCGATGTTATATGGAATAACTTAGGCTACTTTTACATTAGGGTTCCGTTTCAAAAAATAGGGTTCCGTTTCCTTTAGTTCTACACAAACGATGTTGTTGGTGTCCCAGCTAGTTATAAATATTAGGTCCTTACATATGAAATTGGCGTTTTGTCGTACTGGCCACTTTGATCTCAAATATTTATTCATTGGTTAGGAATTTCAAAATTATTCCGCTATTTACTCATGCATTTGTGTTTCGAAAGCAGTAATTCATTTGTTTTTGCCTCTTTTGGCTTTTTATTTGCGTCACTCTGTTTACAAAATTGAAAACTTGAAATATCGCATTATTTTCGACTACGAGTTCCACCGTGGCACCAGTGCTGCAAAAACGGCTCGAAGGATTAATGTGTATGGCGGCGGTGTCGCAAAAGAAAACAAAGTGCGTTTTTGGTTCCAACGTTTTTGGTTTCGTTCTGGAAATTTCGACCTGCAGAACAAGCCCCGTGGATGACCGGAGACCAAAGTTGATAATGAAGAATTGAAGTCTATTGTGGAAGCGGATCCATCGCAAACCACGTCCGAGTTAGCTGCAGGCTGCGGTGTTAGTGATAAAACTGTTTTAATCCACTTGAAGCAAATTGGGAAGGTGAAAAGCTTAAAAGGTCATGAATTGAGTGCAGCAAACCGACAAACGCGCGTCGACTGCTGCGTTACATTACTCAACCGGCACAATAATGAAGGGATTTTAAATTGAATGTGTGATAAAAAATGGATGGGTAATTGGAAACGCTCATCGCAATGGTTGAACCCTGGCGAACCAGCCAAAGCCTGGTCCAAACGAAAATTGACTCAATAAAAGTGACTTGTGAGCGTTTGGTGGACTAGTGCCGGTGTTGTTCACTACAGCTTTCTTAAATCTGGCCAGACGATTACGGCAGATGTCTATTGCCAGCAACTGCAAATTATGATGGAAAAGCTAGCTGCTAAATAACCGAGGTTGATCATTCGCTCTAGGCCACTGCTGCTTCAGGACAACGCTAGACCACACACTGCACAACAGACGGCTACCAAATTAGAGGAGCTTCAATTGGAATGTCTAAGACATCCACCGTACTCCCTGAACCTTGCTCCAACAGATTACCATTTCTTTCGAAACTTGGATATTTTCTAGCAATGGAAAAAGTTCAACTCCGATGCGGCAGTCCAAAGCGCCTTCAAAGATCTTATTGATTCCTGTCCGAATGATTTTTTAGTAAAGGAATCAATGAACTACCTTTGAGATTGCAAAAGTGCAAAGATAGCAATGGTATATACTTTGATTAAATAAATATATTATGTTTAAAAAAAATCGACTTTACGTTCCTCCTTTACAAAACGTCAATTTAATATGTAATGACCTAATATTAATAATTATAATGTACAATATTGCACAGAATGTATAATATTATGATGTATTGAGACGCGACTGTATATATGTTGATGTGTTTATTCGGCTGATATTATTTTAATTGGTATTTTACTTATTTATTAACTAGGCGAATATTATAATATTAGCATATTATAATTAATGTGAAAGTTTGTGTGGATGCATGGATGGATGGATGGATAGATGTATGGATGGGTGAATGTTTTTTACTCTTTCATCCAAAAACTACTGAACGGATTTCGATGAAATTTGGTATGGTAGTAGTTTAGTCTCTGAATTAAAACATTGGCTTTATCCCGAAAAAGTAGTCTTTCCGAGGTATACTATATTTAAGCGGGCGGAGCCGCGGGCAACAGCTAGTATTATTATAAACTAAATATGTTACCATAGAAAGAGCTGATAATAAACTAATACAGGACATAGAGAAGTGGTAGAAGCTCTACGATGGGGCTCCGGCAGCTCCGTCACAAGATGTTTAACGAAATACATGCCTGTAATATATTGTTGTTATTGTGCCATATTCTGTTCAGATCCGTTCAGTTCAGATTTAATAGTGAAATAGTCAAATTATTTATTCAAAATGGGTTCTTACAACACTTTTTGACGTCAATTTACAATTTTGTTTTTAACACTTTCTTATTATTATACATTAACATGGTCATTATACTAATTTACATTTTCGTAAAATCGTGCAATCTGAACTTACACACATTAGTCACTTATGCAATTTTTTCATTAATAAGTGACTATTTTTATTATTTTTTCATTAATCATTCACAAGGCATCACGTAGGGACAATTCCCTAAGCGTTGTTTTGTAACCTATATGGAAATAAAACTTGTTTGATTTTGATAAATACATTTATTGTATAGTATAAGAGTATTAAATATACTTCCCGTTGTCTGGTACTTGTAACACAAGTTGTTCGGATACTTAGCACGGGGCCACACTGGCGTGATGTGAAGCGTCCATAAATTATTAATATTTATCTGATCGAGCCGGCCCATTCGTGCCGAAGCATGACCCACATTTGTCTACGACTGCAGTGTAAAGTGTGTATGTGAGATGGTTGAGGCGCCTGTGATGTGTTTCTGGTTGTTCGCGGCAGTAGTCGCAACGATCGCTTACGAGTACAACATTAGCGACTCTAATATGTAATCCTGTAAGTTTTTGTATCATTTTCTCTTTTAACTTGATCCTGTATAGCTAGCATGAAACCTTCCGTTTCAGGAAACAGCTCAACTTGTTTCAGGAAACAGTTTGCCTTGTTTCAGGAAACAGCTAGTAGTTTTAGCCATGCGTTTGATGCTACCTTATCTAGGGCATAAAGTAAGTTCAAGTCGATGCCGACTATGTAACGATTTTTGTGTCCATGTCTTGTGTGATTTGTGTGTGCGTTTTCTCGTTGTTATCTGCGGGATGTAGTGGTGTGTGTCAGTCTTCAGCCTCCAGCCTGGCATACACCGCTGATATGTAAACTTATTATTATTACTTAATTAAGAAGTAAAGAAATACAATAACTCATTAGTTTGGTCATATTGAATATTTTTGCTAACGTTTTGATAAAAAAAAATCTGGGAAAAGTATAGAGCAGTTAAGAAGTAACATAAAGAGAGGCAAAGACAAATGAAATCTTCATAATAAATTATGATCAGTTGACGTATCGTAACTAGACTTCACCTTCTATCGCTTTTGCTCACAAAGTCATTCGGATAGAGCGATCTAGAAGTAGACGGTATTCTCCCGGCGATACTGATCTATGTATCCCAATGAATCCTACATTTTACTTTGGATAAAGATATTATCAATACCTATAGAGATAATAGACATTTTAGAAACCTAGATCTAGTTATAATCGAGTTTTCTTACCTGCCTCAAAACCTATCTCAAAAGGAAAAAATAGATCCCTTGAAAGATCAATTGACAGACGGACTGTCAATTTTCCATGAGATTGCTATTGGCGCATCCTATTAAAGTCTACAGATTGGGCAGCCGGGATTCGCGCCTCATAATAGGCACAAATAATATCTGCTGGCGGCCCTCTCTCTATACTTAGAGAGGCAACTGAGGCAAACTCCGCCGCTGTTGCCGACAGTTCTCACGTCCACTCTCGCGGGTCCAGCGCCCAGGGTCCGAGATAAGCAGCTGGCGCGGGGCGGGGGCCGAGGCGGGGGACACTCATTAGGCGCCGGCCGCCGCTGATATATTACACCCGCGCAAAGTGTCCGCTCGATAAGTGGGCGTGAGGAGTACTGCGACCGCCACGCGCCAGAGTCAAGCTGCGTGCACGCTAATAAACTCCGTGTGTCCATGGCCGAGTGGCGACGGTCGCGTGCAGCGGAGCACACATGAGCCGTTCCCTGCCGAGCCGCTTCTACGCCGGTGAACGTCTGTGCTACGTAAGTGTATCGAGCACGCAATCCAATATAGACCCTGTGCGGCGGCAGCAGGGTCGACATCGGCCCGCCCGCGGCGGCAGTTGCGCTGGTACGGCGCGAGTGGGGGCGCGCGGAGAGCTAATGTGTAAGCGATGTCGCGGGCGCGCGGCTAATGCGGCCGGCGCCGGCGCCCGAGCTAACTCCACGACATTCCTGCGTTTAGGCCTCGGCTTTATTCCTTTTTTATCGGATCATGAAATAATAGAATCGGTACAAAGCAGCCGGCGCCTTATCTCCGGGGCTCGATTTATTAAAGGGTACCATTACGGCGTGGCGGAATGCTGTCGGCATTCACGAGGCAGGAGCGCCGCGCTGTCGCCGGCGACTGTCGCCGTAGTCAGCAGCAGATTATCGCCCGGGTCTAGTGGGTACTTCAGTACTAGCGGCTCGCCAAGTGTAAGTAGTACCTGCGGCTGTATTCACGACGCAGCACAAGTACCGACAGTCTTCTAAAACAAAATTATTTTTTAGCAGTAAGCAGTAATATTTTGTATATAATATTCAGTTTTCCTCCAGTAATTAAATGTTTCAACATTTAAGTACATTTTCAGTTAGACAAACAGCTACAACATATTAGCTCTACCATTAATTGTAGAGTCCTCTTCATGCCAACCATGCGAACCATGTTTCTTCTGAAATACGAGCACAAATTTTTCAATTTGCTTATTCAACAATTACTAGGTTTATCTAAGCTTACCGTTCGTGTAATCATTAGCTTAAGACTTAAGTGATAATTTCATCAAAGCCAGTTAAAGTTAATCGTCGATTAAATATCATATTTTTATCTCTCTCCTTCCTCGTATCAATGAAAGAGAAGGCATGATATTTAGATAAACGATTAAAACTACCAGCCGTTGGTGAAATTGGGACTAAAGCGTATTTAACAAAATACTTTTCTTAAAAACAATTTTTACAGACTTTGGTGGTGCGGTGAAGTTCTTACGTGACTTTTTATAAATTTATTTATCAATTTTTTATAGCGTTAAAGTGATACGCCCAGCCTTATTTAATATTTTAAATTATGCTGGGTTTATAAATGACACAATTTACTTTAAATTTAACTATCCCAGTTAAACTTTAATCTGAGTCTTTGCACCCCAGTTACTGCGCTTCCAGTTTTCATCTACATCCAGAATATGAGTAGGTACACTAATAATATAATAAAGAGAAATATATATAAGATATTTGTTTCTTTGCTGGTATTGATTATGCTCTGAAACTACTGGACCAATTTTGATGAAATTTATAACAGATATAGATTAGACCACGGAGAGAGTGGTAAAAATAAAATCTATAAATAAAATATATATATATTATTTATAGATTTTATTATATATATATATATATTTTATTTATAGATTTTATTTTTTGCGAGCAACATCTAGTTTAAAATAAAATATGATTCGATTTTTTATTATCAATGACCCACAATTATTTAGAAAAAGTCACTAGTGAAAATTTTCCGTCGCATTGCCGTCGGCCTCTCAGAAGTGAATACTTTTTTCACCCAACTCGTGCCATACATCAGCCGCTTATAGCTCATACCAGTTAGTCATCGGTAGACTAATGATCCGTAATTACAATCTCGCAGTAACGGCCGACATCGATGCGGTTGCATCGGACCGTCAAACAAAAGCGGAGTCTGGCTCTTATCTCCCGGACAGTCCGGGTGACCGGTGACCGGCCCCGGGACCGCATCAAATCACATTCACTCATTTGGAGCATCACATTTTTTTAGGTTCTACCTCTTTTTAGGGTTCCGTAGTTCACGCGTCGGAACCCTTATGGTTTCGTCATGTCCATCCGTCCGTCCGTCTTCGACGTCCAAACGGTTAGTGCTTTTTGATTTCTGTATTTACCACGTCAGAAAAGTGCTATAATAAAATCACGGATTGTTTGTTACCCAACACGTATCCGTCCGTAAAGTGGGTATCCGTTTGCAAGATATTCAACTTTATACTATAGATACATAATGATATTTAAGATTTTTATTATATAATATACATATTACATACACATCCAAGATCCAGGAACACATAAAACATTTTTGTCCTCTGGCAGGATTCGAACCCGTGACCTCCGCGCTTGAACGCCAAGGCGCTAACCGCTGAGCCACAGATAACGTCAAAATCTATAATATCGCGTAACGAGTCTCGGGCAAAAGCTAGAGGAATGTATATGTTTTGTGTGTTTGGCTGTCTGTGGAGGCCGCAACATACATACGGACCTCTTATTGTGTAATTTGCACTTAAATTGGTTAATTAAAATAATATTTAGTGAGTAATTTTAACAAGATATTAATTTTCGCGTAACATCATAAATGTTGTAAATAGACGAAAACTTAATGATGTTGTGAACACAAATGTTCAACATTATAATATTTTATTGTTATGTATTATGTTGTATACATTGTTCGTGATATGGGGCGTATATACACCATACATTATCCACAGCTTCCATAGAAACTCCTGCGTCGTGACAATCCCACTAATCCTACTACTATTAGAAATGTAAAAGTTTGTGGGGATTGACGGATGGATGTTTGTTACTCTTTCACGTAAAAACTACTGAAAGGATTTTAATAAAATTAGATATGATAGTAGTTTGAGCCCTGGATTAACATATAGGCTACTTTTTATTCCGAAAAAGTACAGTGTTCCCGTGGGATACTGTATTTACGAGGGCTTTTAATTAGGAGAGAGTTTAATAATGTCCGTGGGAGCCACGGGCAGCTAGTTTGAAATTATTTAATTTAACAATATGAGACGTGAACTAAATTTAATTTTAGATTATGTTATAATATAAGACCTGGATTGTGAGTTATTAGACTTTTATTATAGCAGCTAGATAACACCTCCTCCTAATTGTTTGTGGCTACTGCTAATTTACACCAAGTATTACATTAATTAAAAGCTTAAATATTATTTATAACAGGTTTTTGGGCCAAAATACTTTTTGATGTCTAATCGGAGCATGAAATATTCGTTATTTTATTTTAACTCAAGTATTTTTTTTACGCATATATAGATTCGTTGTAGTTCGATTTATAATTTACACACTTCTGCAGCGATAGTTTCATTGAGTAAACGATATTTGTGGCAAATAGTATATATGAAGGTGTCGAAAAATTAGACAACAGCTTTACTTTTTTACAAATTTAAGATTATTTATTAAAATTCTTCAATAACACTCACGAACGTGTTAGTTTTAAACTGTAACACTTATATTAACCTGTAATAAAATTAAATCATAGAAACACGTAGTTTCATAGAATATTCTTATTAATTTAGATTACTGCGTTACCAAAGTCTAATTTTAAAACTTGAATTTTAATATTTGACAGATTATTGACAAAAAAAACTTTAAATGAATGCCGACATTATCTTTCACTTTTGATGAATAATACGTATGTATGAAATTAATTAATTTTAAATTAAATAGAAACCTATGTAACTATGTAGGTATTACTTAAAATACTATAATTATCAGAGGGACACACAGGGTAAGCCCTATAAAAAAATTGCTAGAGTTTTAATTTTAGCCTGTAGCGACGTTGTTTTTTGGTGTTCGTTAACGCCATTTAATGCAGACGTCGGTTATTTCGGTTTTAATAACGTATTTGTAACATTAAAAATTCACTAACAACGACTGTGTTACCGATGCAAAAACTGCGATACTGAAAAGTGTAGCAGTTACGCAGTTGTCAATATTTGACTATGTTGTAAACTATCACTAAATAAAATAACAAAATGCAAATATTCTAACACTGAAAAAACATATACATGACTAACTGCACATAAAAATAATAATAATGGAAATATCGTCAGTACATACCTTTCGACAGAAGTAACTCAGCGGCCACACAATAAATACACACACCTCTCTATAATCTAAATACATCACCAATTGTGATGTGAACGATTCGGCTAGCGTAATCCCCCTGCGCAGTTGCTATGATTCGTTGTTTGAGTTACAACAAATTCGAACCGAATGAAGTACAGAAAGATGTTATCCACTTACTTTAAGGTTTATTTTAATATAGCAACGTAATGTATTTATTGCTTCAAATGATTAACGTAAGTGATGTCTGTTGGCATAGTAATAAGGTTCAAAACTTATATTTTTTATAGGTATTCAAGATAAAAACCGTCTAGGGAAATATTGTGACAAATTACAAAATATAGCTTGAGACGCACTCAGCGTGCTAAGAATACGTGCTTGGCGTTACTAAGAATGACAACGTTGTTACCGTGATTTTCGAATAAATAACATATTTTTGCGGTCAAATATTGTTTCCAGTATTAGACAATAATGTTAAATTTAGAAATTAGTATAATTTTTTCACACTTTTGTCCTGATTATCCATAAATTTGTTTATTAATTCCAAGAGACCGGTTTTTAGGCATCGAAAAGTATTTTGGGCCTTTTACTTTTTAACAATTTTTATGTAAGTACCTATATTAAGAATTATTATAACATTAGTTTACAATTTACAATCCTACCACTATTATAAATGTGAAAGTTTGTGAGGGTGGATGGATGGATGTTTGTTACTCTTTGAACGGATTTCGATAAAATTTGGTATGGTAGTAATATAGGCCCTGGATTAAAACATAGGCTACTATTAATCCCGAAAAGTACAGTGGCCGGGGACAGGGAAATGTGGAGTAATATCATAAGGATAAAGACCATGGAAGGTGATGGTCACGACCCTCAGACATGAGGAACACGACTGATGGAGTCGTCCTTTTGACATCAAAGTACTTTTGACTTAATGATGGAATCCATGAGGAATCGAGGGATCTTCTGGAAATTTATATGGACACATATGGTGATTTCAACTTTTTCTGAAGTGATCCAAGCATATGCTACCAATAAGTAAGATTTTGCACCAAGGTATACCCTGGATCCAAAAGTACTGGACAGAACTCCTGAGTCCTTATAGGTGAATGCTTAGGGATTCCGGCGTTGTTTACAGAACTGCAAACATATGCCATCATATCACTTACAGTAATCATCATCATCATCACCACCATCTTCACACGAAACACCAACATATTATTATGATGACATAGTTACTAACTACTCATCAGAGTTTTGTGCACCGTTATCAATGTCTTTGAAATTTTGCTATTGCTTAAATTGTATTCGTGATCATCATCGTCACTATAGTATATTAATTAATGCTTACTGCTACACTTTTGCCGTAGACTATGAAAATAGATAATAATAATAATTTAACAATATAGTATCATATAGTATCTAATCATTATCATCGCTGGTGATTGTTAAGTAGGTCCGCAGATCGGTAATGCTTATTTGGGGAAACCACGACCTCTCAGAAAACTGGCATAAAATAACGCTTGAGTTTCTTTTGCCGAGAGTGAGAATAGCGGATGCTTTTTTGTATTTAAAACTTTCTTAAAATGTGTTAATAATAATATAATAAGTATAACTAAAAGGAGTAAAACTATTGAAAACCGACGTCCAAAGGAAAAACGCACAAAAACGCACAAAAAAGTATGAATTAAAACGTATTTTCTAAATAATTCCCCTTTTAATTTCGGCTGAAATTTTTAACTATTTCAGTACTCAATTTTCAATTTTAAAGTCGGTACGAGCCCAAAGCTGGAATATCCTGCAATATTTTATAGAACTCACGTTCAAATTTGCTGGTACAGACTTCAAAATTAAGAAGATTGAGTAGAGAAATAGTTAATATTTAGCCGAATTTAATCCAATATTCATTCTCTAATCCCTAAGGGCGTGAGTAAATCACTTGTTTAAATTACCCGCTTTCTTACATAGTTCTAAATACCAATTTCTAAGTCGTAGGTTTCGTTACGAAATATCACTTTACCTTGGTCAAGCTATGCTGCAGCACGAATGGGGTCCACCGGATAAAAATCGATGTGAAATAACTCTGATTGAATGTGGACATCGGAGGCCCAAGGGAGATTTGAGGCGTAAATTTTATCGGAAACAGACTGTAACTTCTATGGTGCCCAAGGGCAGCGGCTACCTCTTATCATCAGGCGATCCGTCAGCTCGATTTCAGGACATTAAAAATAAAAGAATGTAATGAAATTCTATGAAATATTTCTAAATGTATGTATAACTAGCTATTGCTCGCGACTCCGCCCGCGCAAATACCTACAGTATCCCACGGAAACGCGGTATTTTTTCGAAATTAAAAGTAGGCTACGTGTTAATAGCCCAGAGACTAAACTACTTACTATACCAGATTTCATCAAAATTTGTTCGGTAGTTTTTGAGCGAAAGATTAACAAAAATCCATCCATCCATCCTCACAAACTTTCACATTTATATTAGTAGTAGGATGTGTAGTGAGCAGTTACACATGGTAACGGCAAATATATATTGTTATAGCTCGCACTTATACAATATTTATAACATAAGTATAGTGAAATGTGGTAAAGTTACGGGCACGTAAAGTCGTAAAGTTCTTGTAGATAACGTACTCGTAAATGTTTTACGTTACGTACGTTAATTACAATATTATAAATGTTTCACCAAACACTGCGCGGTAAGCTGCGCGACGCGGATGGGCCTATCTACGATTAACGGTAAGCGGGGAACTCTCCGAAGAAAAAATTATCAACCCCAGATAGAATAGAATACATTATTTTGTCCTGCCCGATGCTAGTGGTAAACTATACCAGCACGTATACTTTAGTCCTTATCACATAATATTTGTTTAGTAAATTAAAAAACAGAAACAAATAAACATAAAATAAATTCGCCTGTTCGGTCCATGATTTGTGAATTTATTGACCCTCTTGCGACCCTCGAGGCCGAAACTTCGCTAAAATTATCTTCAAAAAGTGCTTGCGACAAGTGATATATTGAAATGTATATATAGCGGCCGGAGCCATATTTATTATAAAAATATTTTGTGATAAAAAACGTCATCGGAACCTTAATTTACAAAATAAAACATTTGATTGTTAATTAAACAAAAAACATATATTAGACGGGAGTGCGCGTGAGTGCGCGCGGCGAGATGTAATAAAACACAGATAACTAGCCACTACTATCTACGTTCGTAGACTGACATTACAGTATTTTACATTTTCACATTAGGTTGCCCTTAGCAATAGCACACGTGATCCTTTTCTAAAACTATGAGGTCGATGTTTGTCTTTATTCTATTGATATCGTTTATCGTTACCGAAGTTCACATCAAAATAAAGACTGCATTCAATGCCTGATATATCGTCACCACATAAAACCTTGGCACATATTTTACTATAGTAGAAAGTATAATTAGTACATACAGTACATGTAGCTGGTTAGCCGTTATATCTTATACATAACATATAATATACTGGTATACAACCTTGGGTAGTGTGTGCCGACGGCCGAATATTAACTCTACATTAACTTCAGCTTGAAACAGGTTTCCGTGGCGGTCTCTCTGTGCACCCAAGCCGAATACAATGTTCCAGCATTCCAGGAGAGGTTTAAAAATGTTTCCATGTTTTGGTCGGGACTATGAAATCACAAAGTAATTGACAGAAGCCGTAATATGATAAAGATCATTTGATCAATAAGAAACAAAGAAACCCTATATTATGTTGACAAAATGTCGAAACCTTATGATAGCTGAGATAGCTCACGACAAGTGAAAGTAGTTTTAAAGATACAACCAATTTTATAAACAGTATACTAGCATTCGTATCGTAAAATCTATCGTAAATAAACTATCGTACGTAAATCTGCACACTAACGTAAAAGTCCAACAACACATTAGACTTAAAAATATCTTAATATTTTTATTTTTTGATATGATTGCAAAAAACATTCAAAAACATGTGGGAAATTTATAGTTTTTTCTAATACGAAATAAGAATGTTTTTGGTTTATTAAGTATATCTTAATCGTCTATATGCGATATGCATAATTGTTGGTGGATACATCTTATTTTTGTATGAAAGTGACAGATTGATTTTGGTCTATTAAGATAATTATGCATAATGTATACTCTGTGACATAACAACATCGATGTCAGCTCCCGGTGGTTCCGCGCGCGGCGCGGGCGCTTATCTCCGGAACATCTGATGACGCGATAACGCGCGGCGATCGACACGATACTGTGTCGCGATCATTTGTTTCGCCGGTTGCTGCTCTCAAAAACTACACGCACAGTAAATATTTTCGAAACGTCAAAGAAATTGTGATAATGATAGTTAAGCAACTATTATTTCCGTAGAAAAATAGGCAGAGAACTGCCTACCGGCGCGCGCCGTAGCGCTCATCTCCGCCAGCCGCTACGAAATCGACACGGGTATCGCCAAAAGACATATTATCTTCCCATATCGTAAAGATATTACTTCCCATACAAACAAAACATTATATAACTTGTATTATATAAAATTTAATCATGAGCTTATCTAAATTGCCTTAATATAGACGATAAGAGAATTGTGCACAAAAAAAATCATTTGTTTCCATTGTCTGATATACTCGTTAGTCGTGATAAGTAGGTCGATAAAAGATAGATTTAATATAAGAACAATTGAAAACAAAACGTCATAATATATATTTAAAATACCTATACCTGCCCCTTTGCTCTCCGACGAAAACAGGAAAACGTTAAATGTAATAAACGTTAGAGAATCGAGACGACGCAGCGAGGCAGCGAGACGCGGATAGTGATTAATATTAATGTATTTAGAAGTCGATATATTTATGTATTTATGGGGATGGACTCGATTTAATTTGAGATCGTATATTAGGCGTAGTTTTCCCCGGACATACCGACACAGCTCATTGACTATTCAGATTCTTATAACATAATAAATTATTTATAATAATTATTGAATTGGAAGATAAATGCTCGGACCTGCGCCAGCCGCTATCTCCCACATAAAGTCCGCTATCTACGGGCGCAGATAGATTAAAAATTTGCGATAGCAGCAGTAGGTATATACATACCTACTGCTGCTATCGCAAATTTTTAATTTAAACACAATTAAAGTCTTGTCCACCGGTATCTATATCAGATTTATTGGTGGTTTTTATCCAGGTACAGGTGTAATATTTACGTAATTTATTTCATTGTATCAGACGAGCCAACCGATATTCGCAATGCATAGGTATGTATAGTATTTAAATTACGATTTTATTTGTCCTCTGTCCTCTACGACCTCTTGATTTGTATGTCCTTCTTATGCTTGAGTGGTGATGATAATGATACAGCAACAATTCTTATATTCTCCTTTATTGGTGCTTTACACTGATACGTAATACATATGAGATATGCCTAACACAATAATATACGTCTACACTATTTATATCCTTTTGGCCAACTAAAATAAACTAATGACATGAAACACAAAAATGACATTGACACTTACTTTTGTCAATATGCAACATCTCCCTTTTCGAGAAAAAAGCAAACTAATATTATAAGTACATAACTAATAACAATACATTACTTATCTACTCAAATTTCTCATGTATATACAATTTAGGACGTCTCACACTTCTACCAGACCTGGTTACGTAACCGGTATTTTCTAGACTCTCCACAGGAACACAGTTTTCATCGATAATGCAATTTTGAACAGGACCGTCTCCGAGCTGTGCCGAACTCATGGGATCTATACTCTCCTGCATGGGAGGCATATTGTCAGTGCTGCCGTTGCCATAAAAAGAAGGTGGAGGATGTGTTTCTTTTAAATTATTTTTTCTAGATCTAATGTGTCCCCTATTCCTCCTATACACAACACCATTTGGATCCACAACATAATATGATCTACCACATCCTAATTTCTCTTTAATCATTCCCGGAGACCAAAAAGATTTAGGATTTTTTTAAAGTAAATGTCATCTCCCGGCTGAAACTCATAAGATGTATACTTCGCATTCCTGTCAAAATAAAAAGACATTTTGTCTCTGCTTTGTCTATGAAATCTTTCAAACGTCGAAATTTTACAGCTTTTGGCATAAGTTTTCTGTTTAGAATTGGTAAATTTACTCGCAAGTTTCTAGACATTAATAATGCGGCCGGACTGGGAGAATCTCCCTTGCCAGCGTTGCGGTAGTGTAGTAACGCCAAATACATAGCCGAGCCATCTTCCTTGCATTTTCTTAATATGTTTTTGACAATTTTAACTCCACTTTCAGCCTGGCCATTAGACCTGGACCAATAAGGACTGGTAGTAATGTGTTCTACATCCCAATCAACAAGAAAAGACTTGAATTTGCAAGAGTTAATTGGTGGACCATTGTCAGACACCAATGCTTTCGGGATTCCATGTCAAGCAAAGAAGGATTTGAGGTTTTTAACAACGTTATCGATAGTGTAATTCTTATGCAAAGAAGCTAGCTCTATGTACTTGGAATAATAATCCATGCAGACAAGGAAATGTTCTCCATCAAAGTATAATAAATCTATACCTACCTTCTCCCACGGAAGATAAGATACCTCATGGCATTTCAACGGTTCATTGGGTGTGTTTGCCCTTAATTTTGCACACGCCGAACATTGATCAATTAAGTTTTTAATATCCGCGTTTATATTTGGCCAATTAACTGTTTCTCTAGCGATGTTGAGTGTCTTATTAATACCTAAATACCCACAGTGTATTTTATCTAAAATCTGTCTTTGCAAGGATTTTGGATCAATAAGCCTATTGCCTTTAAATATTAAGTCGTTCATTATATTGTGTATTTCATTTTGAATGTTCCAATATGGTTTCACAAGACAGCTTACTTTGTCTTTGCTTCTTGGCCAACCATTCTGAATATAAGACTTGAGCAGATTTAAAGATTCATCATTTTTACTTTCTAATAATATAAATTCTAAATATGGCTTACTCACTGAGAGATTGGAAAATATTGAATTTACATGATACTGTAAGTCTTGTTCATACTGAGGTATGTATGTATCACTAAGTGAGGCTCTTGACAAAGTATCTGCTATATACATATATTTACCAGGTACATTAACCACTTCTAGGTCGTAACCCTGCAACGATAACATCATTCTTTAGCAGGTACTTCATGAAGAGGTTTCTTAAAAAGGTAAATTAAAGGTTTGTGATCAGTATGAACAGTTGTTTTACTGCCATAAATATATTGGTGAAATTTATTACATCCAAACTGTATGGCAAACAATTCCTTTTCAATCTGAGCATAGTTTTGTTGATAGGAGGTTAGTGTTCTTGAACTATATGCAATGGGTCGTTTGTTTTGCATCAAGACCGCTCCCAGTGCATTCTTTGATGAATCTACCGACAAAGTCACAGATAAGTTGCAATTATAATTAGTTAACACAGGTGCTTTAGATACGACTTCTTTTAACAAATCAAAGCACTTTTGACAATTTTCATCCCATAACCATAATACCTATATCTTTTTTTAACAAATTTCTTAAGGTATTCGTTTTCTCTGCTAGATTTTCTATAAACGGTGCTAAAAAATTAATCATGCCTAGAAATCTCTGCAAATCTTTAATATTTTTAGGTATGGGCATATCTTTTATGGCTTTAACTTTCTCTGGATCAATTTTTACACCTTCTTTACTAAAAATATAGCCCAAATATGCTATTTTTTCTAGAAGAAACTTGCACTTGGCTTTATTTAATTTTAAATTAACTTGCCTAGCCCTATCCAAAAACATCTCTAACCTTTTATTGTGTATTTCAATTGTTTCACCGTATATTAAAATGTCATCACACCAAATTATTATACCTTCAATGTCTCCGAAAAGATCTATCATGGTTTTATAGAAAATTTCTGTAGCCGTGTTTATTCCAAAAGGTAATCTTAAAAATTTGTATCTGCCAAAGGGAGTTTGAAATGTACACAGATCACTACTTTCTTTAGTTAATTTTATATTATAAAACCCAGAAAACGTATCTAAATGTGAAAAATAAGAGGCTTTGGACAATTTAGACCTGACTTCATCTATATTTTAAATTGGATAATGACATCTCAATAAATTTTTTTTTAAATTTCTAGGATCTAAGCAAATTCTCAATCCACCATTCTTTTTCATGGCTATAACTAAACTACTCACCCAGAGAGTAGGTTTGTTCACCTTCCGTATGACTCCCATGTCTTCCATGAGTTGAAGCTTTTTCCTTAACGGTTCAACCAACGCGAAGGGTACCTTTCTAGGTGGATCGACGCACGGAATAGCATCCTTCTTTAGCACGATGCTGTGTTCGTATGGGAGGCAGCCTAGACCCTGAAACACATCATTATATCTGGTCACAATTTGTCACAAGTTTTTTGATACATATTATATATATTTTGCTCAACATTTTTGACATTTTCATTCTTTATATGAAAGTTTTTTGTTATTAAATTTAGCTTTATACAAGTGGGTAAACCAATCACAGTTGGACAATTTAATTTAGTTACAACAAAAGTAATGTTTTCTGGTTTTGTTTTGTTTTCAACTAAACAACAAATGTTTGACACTGAAATTATCGGAATTCTGTGCCCACTGTAGGCAAAGATATTATATTTTTTACACATTTCTTTACTCTGTTTGTCAAATTTAAGATTCAATTCTTTAAATACTTGATAAGACATCACATTTATGTCTGCTCCAGTATCAATTAGGCAATCTACATTTTTGTTGTTTATTTTAAGAGAATAATGCCAGGAATTATCTGTGTTAATCAAATTTGTACTAGCATTTTGTGACTTTATATTTTTAATGTTGAACAATGCCCCTATTGTAAATCTCTCAGCCTCAGCACATTTGGGGCTTGATTCATCATCGAGATTTATGCTACCTACCCCAGAACCAATAGTCCTGACACTATTTTTCTTAAAACGTAAATGAGTAAAATGTCCATATTTAAAACATGACCTGCATCTGTGTTTCCATGCTGGACAGTTGCGGCGACCATGCGATGTGTTGCACTTTACACACGACGTAGTTCTGGATCCAGGTGTAGCTGACCTTGGGTGACCTTGGCGTGATGGGGATCTTGAGTTTTTTCTCTTCTGGTATGGGGGGAAACTGGCCCGACGATTTTTGTGTAGCTTGTTTACTGTGGCTTCTTCTTTTCCATCTGCTGCATTGATTGATTCTTCACTTTTCTGCGCCATCGTGAGTGTTCTCCCAAAGAGCCAAACTCCTACAGCCAAACTCCTCTGTAGGAGTTTGGCTCTTTCTAGGGATAAATCTTGCTCTTGTAGGAGCTTTTGACGAAATTGCGAGAAGTTTGTGGCCATATTAACAATGAGAATGTCCTTTACAAGGAAATCGCGTAGCGAACCAAACTCAAAGGCATGACTTGCGTTTTCTAATTCCATTAGAAAATTTTCCAAGGATTCGTTCACACGCTGTTTCAACGTAAAGAATTTGTGCCGCGCCACCGTTAAATTCTTTTTGAGTTCAAAATACTCGACGAATTTTGCCTTGACTTCTTGGAATGTAGCAGTGCTTAGGTCCAAATTGAAGGAATTGTAGATATTTAAGCCCTTTTCTCTCATAGAATGCACCATGATTGCAATTTTTCTTTTGGCTTCCGTTTTATCCATCCCCGACGCCAGTACGAATGACTGCGTCCATTTCTTGAAATTTTCAGCATTATTGTTGATAATTTCCGTAGAGATTTCAAGCTTCTGCACTCCGTTTCCTGCCATTGTTAAGTTCCCGCACTCAGATTGTCTCGAAACTTCCGAAGTTTTCGATGTACCCTCTTTTGCGTTCATGATTTTCGTTTTCTTGACAACTTATTTTTACTTCTTTTTCTGACACCATGTAGCAGGCTACGACCTCTTGATTTGTATGTCCTTCTTGTGCTTGAGTGGTGATGATAATAATACAGCAACAATTCTTATATTCTCCTTTATTGGTGTTTAACACTGATACGTAATACATATGAGATGCCTAACACAATAATATACGTCTACACTATTTATAGCCTTTTGGCCAACTAAAATGAACTAACTCAATGGGCTTTGCTTCATGACATCTGTCAATGTCAAAAATGACATTGACACTTACTTTTGTCAATATGCAACAATCACTCATCGCAGACTGCGAGACTTTAAACTTCTAGTAGTTTTATTGATTAATTTTATTTCGATAGAAATTTTTTGCGTCAATGACAAATAGATCATGATCACACGTCACGCTTGAGACAAGGTGTGAACATGCATTAAAAAAATTTAAATGTCTCGTTACTATTACGAATGATTTTTTTTTTCAGTTCTTTGAATTCTGCTATCCGTACTTTAAATGTAAGTTTTACGTTATAGTCCTGACTCCTAACGCTCCTATCGCCTAACGACCTATCGGTCCTGGCCAAATCTACGCCGAGATACCGTGGAGTTATAGAATAAATAACCGTTTAGTTTGTAATTAAACTTTTATGTTCATGAAACCCATCATAAAGATAACTTTTTATTGCGTAGTACTACTCGGCGGAGTTATCCGGACGCTTTCGTGCTGAAATACTTTCAGATTATCTTTAATGCTCATAATATAATACGTCGTAAGTCATAAAAAAAGAACTATTAAATTTTTTAAATATATTTGTGAAGCTTATTTCGAAGGTGGACCCGTAAGGTTAACACGGTAATCCTAATTCTTGTACATTGAGAAGAGAGCCATCGTGCGTCTCTGAAATGTACCCACCAGAGTCTCTGTTGTCTACACCTGTCACCTACTAAGTCTGCAGTCCCTAGGTTTTGACATCATACACTTATAATATGTATATTTACAATTTTTTGTACAAGTTACAAGTTGTTACAAGTTTTATTAAAAAGCGAAAAAAACCGGCCAAGTGCGAGTCGTTCTCGCGCACGAAGTGTTCCGTATAAAACGGCAAAAAACACGTTTCTTGTATGCGAGCCCCCCTTAAATATTTATTTTACTGTATATTTTTTGTTAAAGCGACCACAGAAATACATCATCTGTGAAAATTTATACTGTCTAGCTATCACGGTTAAGGAGATACAGCCTGGTCACGGACAGACGGACGGACAACAAATATATATTATACATATTACGGAATACAGACAACTTAGGCCTTTTAATCCGTTATTGGATGATTTATACAGTATTCTGCGAGCGAAGTAACCACTCTTGAAATACTGTAGTGCCTGGGACAGTCGTGTTCTATATGTCCGTATGGTTGCCCGAGCAGGAATGACTGGTCAATACGTCTGGGGCCAACCATGTGCTGGTTTCCTCACGATGTTTTCCTTCACCGTTGGAGCGTCCGTATAATGTACTTGAGACCTGAAAAAGTCTCCTTGGTACACGCCACAACCTGGGAGTCGAATGCGAATCAAACGGTCTACCGACTAGGCCAACGAGCTCACATAAACAACACAGTTTCAGTCATGTTTGATCCGTTGATCAAACAACATTTAACAAATTTGAAAACATTTAACAAATATTTTTTCTGTAAGTATAGCTATACACCATTCTGCCTATGGTCCAATCGACTTGACGCTGCTGATTGGATCAGTTAGAAATAACCGCCCATATTGGCGCGACAGTTGTTACTGACAGTTAATAATGTTTATATCAATACGGAACTCAAGTCGATTAGACTATAGCAGACAATTCTAAGCTAGAACACATTCGTTTTTTATTTAGCCTAGAATTGTTTCAGTTTAGCAAGTTTTATGTCCCTAATAAAGCAAATGACGTATACATTTTCGCTGAAACTCTAGGAGCGGCCATTACAATTTAATGTCCTGAGAAAATGCTCCGGACTCTATACATTATACATTATACAATAGGTTTACGGTATACGTTTACAATACATAAATCATTGTAATTGACCGCGTCTATGTCGTTTTATTGTCAGACAACATAATTACAGCTGTTCTCATATTTCATTACCTCATCGCAAAATTCTTTCCTCTTTTCTGTAGTGTCCTAGACGTTTATCGTGTTCCTAAAACATAGGTAAGATTATATTTTATACACTATGTAAGTAATACTATTGAAATCTTGTGGCTTAGAGACAAAAAGTAATTTTACAATCGCAGCGGTTTCGACATCACTTCTATCGTCTTTTCTAAATCGAGAAAATGTTTATCTTAAACTTTTAGTCTAGATAAAATTTAGTGGACTGCGGACTGAATAGACGGTTTATCTGGTGTAATTATTGCTAAACTCAAATTTGATTACTCTCTCTCATTCAATATTAGAACGGAACAGACAGACCTTAAACCGAAGCTCAGCGTTAAACGTTGTTTCAACACTTCGGTGAAATTGGGCCTAATTAATGACTTAATGTAGTTCCGTAAACTTATACATTTTCAGGCGCCAAGTCAACATGCCGTGACCCGCGCCAGTGTTTTAGCTGAGCCCCCATTAGTTATCGAAGCAGGGAGCTATCAGATGTCGCGATTGCTCTCCGCGCCCCGACCTTACGCAACAATAAATCCTGGAAGCATTAATGAAAGTGGCCATTAACGGTCCAATAGCTCCGTACTAATGGACGAGGGCCCAAACTTCGGCCATCAACGTCACCGCTATCGGCTCAGCCCGCACCTGCCGCTCCCCTCCCCCCGCACATCACTTCATTACTGCAAAATAATAAACAGCACTTTTACCGCAGTTCGGTTCGTTTTCCCAAATATGTTGTTTCCTGTTTATATATAGATGAGGTTTCGCGTAGGTATAGTTAGTACAATATACACAAACACTCAAAGTAGATAAAGAAAAGAAGGCTTGACTTGTATTTATGATATTCTCTGTGAAAAACTCTCCGATGATACGCAAGTTTTGAAATCAAATGTGCGGTGGAGAGGAACAGTCGGACGAGGAAATCGGATACTGTCGATCATTTTAGTTATGTCCCATATCTGCAAATGTATGAGAAGTCGCGTCTCCTGCGCCTTAGCCAAAACAAATTAAATATATTGGATAAATATCTGTAAAAGTGAAAACAAACCTACGACTAATAAACGATGTTTATATTAACGTAATAAAACCATACAAAAGATGCAGGCTGCAGAAGACATGAAATGTGTAGAAATGTCAGCGCTGACAATTAAGAACCTTATATTTCAAATATATGAATTTTATTAAATCTAAGCAGATGCAACCTTTCTCTTGCCGACCGAACCTTGAAAAATATTTGCTAGAATTTATAAATAGGTATTAATACATGTACAATATGCACGAGATAAATGACAAATATGCAATGATACAAAAAATAATAATATAATGTTTTAATCATATACGCACATTTTCATATCGTCTATATCCTACTTCTATCCTATTACTATTATAAACTAGCTTTTCCCCGCAGCTTCGCCCGCGTGGGAGAGTGTTCGTGGCAATAAAGTGCTTTAGCAAATATACCTACTGCAATATAGTAATAACACAGAGTAATAATATATACTTATTATTAATTTTCACAGGTACTTTTTGATTTTAATATATCTCCTAGATAACGATTAGGTGATATTGTATCCGTCTCAATAGCTTCTGAAAATACCACATTATTGGTGATCGTTTTTTTTAAACTTAGAATGGGTATAGTAACCTATCCTTAAAAGATAGACATATGTATGCAGCTATGCCATTAAAATAATTTTGAGAATGCTTCAACAAACGGCAGAGTAATGTTCAAAGATATCCGTGTCCGTGTAAAAGACTATGAGAAGTACATATTTATTTATTTACTATGAATAACCAACAAAAGTTACAATGATACAATTTAAAGCATACATTAGAATAAGTAAAGAGCTTATTGTACTTTAAACTATAGGTTATTTCATCATGCAAAGTAAAAACCATAAACAATGAGAAAATTAAAATTAAAATTACTAAAATAAGTTTACAAAATACAAAATAATAATAAGTACTAAATTTACAATAATAATAATAATAATAACTAATTAATTAATCACAAAAATTTTAGTAGAGAAAAACGCTTTGCACAGAAAAACAGCAGCATATAGGTTTAATATACAAAACATGAAATTTTGTCATAAAATTTAAACAGATTAAAATTAGATCAAATAAAATATGTATTATCATCATAATGTGATGGTGTATGGTGTGATGAAGGCGGTTATGATGATGATGCCAATATGCTTTCAGTTCTTTAAACAACGCCGAAATCCCCAAACATATATCTATAACGACTCGGGAATTCTGTTCAGTACTTTTGGATCTAGGTATACCTTAATGCAAAATCTTTACTATTGGTACTACTTCAGAAAAAGTCAAAATCACTATATGTGTCCATATGAATTTAGAGGAGTCCCGTCGATTTCTCGTGGATCCCAACATTAGGTCACCACTTTGGTGTCAAAAGGACCAAATTGGGGTTACCTGTAACCTATACAACAAAATAGATTTTTGTAAACAGCTCCACAGGCGGCGGAGTAAGCTGTGAACATACAAAAAATTTTATAAACAGCCAAATGTATAGCCGCCTCCATTTTTGGAAGTCATTTAATTAAATTTTAAGTGAAGAGGAGTAACCAAAACGCAATAGTGAAAACCGCATTCAAATCGGTTAAGCCGTTGACTTCGTACGCGCAAAAAAAAATATCGCAGGAATGGTACATTTTTACGCAATAAAAAGTATTCCCAAATTTCATTAAAATCCGTTCAGTACATTCTGAGATTAGCGCGTACGAACGTACAGACAAAGAGATAAGCAGACAAACAGACATACAAACGAACAGACAAAAATTCTAAAAATCATTGTTTTGGGTTATATGTCGTTCATAAAGTCGATTGTAATAGTTTTTCTCATATATCTTCCATGTACAGACAGCGACCAGTTACGATTTTATTATAATATGTATAGATGTGAAAGTTTGTGAGGATGGATGAATGTTTGTTACTCTTTCACGCAAAAACTACTGAACGTATTTAGATGAAATTTAGTATGGTAGTGGTTTTAGCTCTGCACTATTATTATCCCTATGTGAGGTTGCTTTCTATCCCCAAGAAGTACAGTATTTCTGTGGAATACTGTACTAGTATGGTCTTAAGGTCCTAGTATTTTATAGTTTTAAAATAAAGTTTCGAGAGTCCCAAAATTGGTCACTTACATATCATTGGTAGGTTTTGACAGTTTACAGGTAAATAGTAACAAACGAGAATATATTTTATGGCAACATATGATAGTTTAACGAGCGCACTAGCGCAGTGTTTGGGTTTGCCTGTACAATCGCCGATAAGTCGGCGTACTTCTTTTAGCCCTTGTTGCTACAGTAATAAGATCGAATTGTTTTACGCCGGGTCTGTCGGTGACTGTACACCCGTTACACTCAATATATAAAAAGTTGGTAAAAACCGCGCACAGATAAGGCTTAATTGCCGCTACTAATTATATTTTACTGCCAATTAAACTGTCGTCAAATGTTCCTCACATGATCTTTAGGTCTATATCACGATTTAGCAACAGCTCTTACCGCCTATCCTGGTCCCTGCTGGGTAACTACGTAACCTGCTTGGTGCACAGCGGGTGGTCGGCATCTGTGGCAAAAGGTCTTAACGTAAATTTCATAAGATGCTGATATTATTTCTTATTTATGTAATATGGTTGTTACAGTAGGTACAGTAAGTACAGACTAGATTATATTATACTAATCATATCTATGGTCGCTTCACGCCACCTCAATCTGGCCCCGTGCTGAGTATCCAAAGAATTTGTGTTACCAGACAACGGGAAGTATGCTTAATACTTTTATACTAGACATATATTTATGTTTTTATTATATAATACACATAATAATATACATCCATGACCCAGGAACACAGAAAACACACAGAGGCCCACAACACTATTCGTTTTATGCTGTTATTTTAGTATTTGCTGTTATAGCGGCAACAGAAATACACCCTCTGTGAAAATTCCAACAGTGTAGCTATCACGGTTCATGAGGTACAGCCTGGTGTCAGACAGACGGACGGATGGATAGACGGACAGACAGCGCAGCCTCAGCAATTGGGCCCTGTTTTTACCCATCGGAACCCAAAAAATACCTTTTTTGTCGTCAATCATGAGCGTGTGAATTTCAAATGAAGGGATAGACACACATGAAAGAATATACCCATTGTATATTTATTTATTTCTCTCTCTTCTTCATTTGAATCGTGGAGTTAGAAAAATTTAGAGTTTACGTACTACTTCTTTTGGTAGGTGTCCCATGTTTTTAAAGTACATTATTTTTATGCCATTGTTTCCACAACATCATATAAAAAACCTACTAGTAACATTTTAAAAATTGAACCAACTAATAATTTGAAAAGACATTATTAAATCGGCTGCATCTCTGTTAGACCACCGCGGTACCGGTAGGAGCCAGGAGGATTGCGCAAGTTTGAAGCCAACATACATTACTAATTTATGTTTCCGACACACCTGCCTAACATTTATCTTGCTAATTATAATGCTCGGTCAAAATTCATTATTCCATTATAATCAGAAAATTAATATTAAAAATTATAAATAATGTAAATTCAATAGAATCGCGAGGACGCTGTAAATAATATTGAATGCTGGTAATTAAAAAATCCAAGCTTTGAATGTTAAAATTAATTTAGCTAATGTCTAATGCATATTAAATATTATAGTAATTAAAACTACGAAGATAACGGAAAACCATTAAGACAGTAGTTAATTCTCAGATGAGTCTTTGGAACCTATTACCCAATATGTGAATGAACTATAATTTGCATCAATCTCTCGTTTTGACCAATAGATCATTTGACGTGAAATGTTTGCAACTCCTATCATAAGTGAGTCAAACCTGTTTCAATAAACATTGATTAGGGTAAGCAAAACATCGTGACGCTTCGAAGCATATGTAGGAAGTTTTAAAATTTATTGTAATATTGATTTTCTTTTGAAACTATTAGGGAAGGGTCAAAACTATTTTGCTGACTTTAAAGTTATTTTTATATGTACAGTAAATAACCTAGAAAACGGAAAATTAAGGATGCCATTCCATGCGTAAAGCCATGGGTTGTTCTCGACATGCACATGTCGAGCACATGACAGAGACCAAGATTGTCAAATTTTTCATAAATTTTAAAATCTTATAATAATAAATGCGATATGTACTTCCATAAAGATGGATCTTTCATACAAAAGTCGCAGAGATTATAAATAAATGTTTATAGATAAGATTGTTAAGCCTCTTATCCCCGTAGATAAACTATATCGACAGCTCTAGGTCAGCTCCACCGAAATATATTATAGTTCTGCCACAGATTACTAAATCGTTAGTACGTAAGTTCTGCGCAGTCACTGGCTACATTGTTTGCATAATAAAGGGGTTTACAATAGGGACGCTATCGGTTCGTCGTAGTCGCGCGGTGGCGACATCAACTGCCCTTGTTGTCTGCCGAAACAGTGTGATTTAACACGGCTCGATCGCTTTCTGAGGGCCAGCCGAAACCACTAGTCTATACAAACCACAGTCAATTAACAGCCTGAAACTTTATACTGCCATTGTCATCAAATATCCTATACAATATTGCAAAAATCGTGGTCATATCACTTAAACAGGTTGTTTTATTACATTTCAAAGTTCGAGCGCTCCTAATGCAAAAATCTTTATAATATAAGTCGCTGGCAAAAGCTTTTAATTAAAGTTAGTAAGTGAACCTCCCAAGTAGAGCTGTCGTAAAATCACGCACATTATAGAGTTTCCGCGAAACACTCGACTGTCGACTTAACGAGTTCCGAGAATTGTTACTAATTAATGTTACAAAGTTACCAGTAGTAATCTAGTAACGGTCACGCGGGAGCGACTGACTATGCCGAAAATTTAATATCATTGAGGGCTTAGCCAACATGCCATCGTTAATTACAATGACGATTTGATTGACATAATGTTCGCTACGTGCGCACATTATGCTCGTTACGTCAATATCGTACATTTTTTATTTCTAACTTCATCATCGTAATTAGCGATGTCATCTTGGCTAAACCCCCAGTTCTACACTTACAACTTGCACCGTGAAGTTTCGCAAACAGCCGTCAGCCGTCAACGCGTGTATATTTTTGAGTTTTTTTAACATCGAAATTTAAAATATATGGGATTGACATAACGTTCGCCACGTGACAAAGCGCACGATAGTTAATACCATACTTGTTTTATTTCTAACTGCGCCGTTGTAATTAGCGATGGCATTTTGGCCAAATGACCCAGGTCGAATCTTGCCAGTGTAGTCGTTGCACGTTAGCATCTTTACATAGATGCATTAGCCCTAGCCATTAGCTCTAGACACACTAGACGCACTAGACAGTAGGTACATCTAGGTGTGTGATCCCTCGCGGTGGCAGGCGAATCATGGCGTCGCGGCGAACAGCGCGGGCCGCGCGCGCGTCCTATTGGCCGCCGCCTGCGACCACACCTCTCGCGGACTCTAATTAACAGCCATCATCATCATCCACACAAATATTATATAATTACACTAGCACTTGCCCGCGGCTTCGCCCGAAATTGGGTTTTAAATTATATCTTTATAATAATTTAAAACTTTCAGCCCGCTGAAATACGTAAGTAACTCATTATTTTCCCGTACTAAATACATACGAAATTTCATACAAATATATCCAAGGAATAAAAAGTTTCAAACAAACTTTGATCCCCTACTTTAACCCTTTGGGGGTTGAATTTTGAAAAATCCTTCCTTAGTGGATGTCATATGAGAAATACGTGTGCAAAATTAAAAATTTCTAGCCTTGAGGGTTTGGCCTGTGCGTTGATAGATCATTTGCCTTTTATATATTATATATTTAGACGACCTCTATGGCTCAGTGGTTCAGCGCGTTGGTGCTCAAGCCGGGGGTCGCGGGTTCGAATCCCGCCGAAGGAACAAAAAGTTTTTCTGTGTTCCTGGGTCATGGATGTGTATTAAATATGTGTATAGTATAATAAAAATCTTAAATATATGTATAGTATAAAAGTATTAAATATACTTCCCGTTTTCTGGTACCTGTAACACAAGTTCTTCGGATACTTAGCACGGGGCCAGATTGACGTGGTGTGAAGCGTCCATAGTATTAGTATTATTATTATTATTATTATATATACATAGATATAGATTAAACGAGAATTGAAAGTAGAATCTAACCTCGGGGCTTAGACATAGTGACAAGTTAGAAAGGATAACGAAATTCGAAAGTAATAAAGTAATAAATAAGCATTGATATATCTCGTCGTTAAACCACGTGGTTACTGACTCACATTTTTTTCCTTTCGAACTTTATTATCGTTCCTATGTTGTACTTGGTCTGGCCTCCCTCCCCGATGTACTCGCCGAAAGATTCATTTGATGGACTGAAATGGGTCGTACAGGCATTTTATTATCTTATTAACTTAATTTACTTTCAGCAAAGAAAATACAAGTATCCTGTGCTGAAAGAGTTATTGCTAAAATGCTAAATTATACTTTTCTTGGCAAACTTAGGTTCCATATCACGTAACCTCTAAGACACGTTACACATTAGGGCCAGTTATTACGTTACATAGAGCTTATCTAAAGTAAAGTCATATATTATTTTAGATGTATAGAAAAGAAACAAAAAATTTGCATTTAAGGATAAATATTATCAGTTTTCCGTTTAAATTAAAGCTGCTATAAAAATGTAGAGCTTTTATGACACTCATAAAGTAAATAGGAAATTAAGTAGCTTGTAGTTTAGTAGCTATCCAAAGCTACTAAATTTACGAAATTGCGTTACGAAATCCTATTGAAAGTTTACACAGGGGAGTAGCTACCGCTGTATCAGCCGTATCAATTTTCAAATTGGGCCTCCGGCAAATATTTTACTCACCACTCGGGCGGAGGCCCCCGAAACTATTTTTGATATTATATGATGATATTATTATTGCGTGTATATTTTTTGAGGTTTTTTAACCGACTTCCAAAAAAATGAGGTGGTTTTACGTTCGGCTGTATATATAATTATAGATATTATTATTTTTTGTATGTTCAACGATAATTCGCCGTCTGCTGACCGATTTTCAAAATTCTTTTTTTGATGTAAAGGGTATGATCCGAAGCTCGTTGTTAAGTGGTGACCTGGTGATGGGATCCATGAGGAATCGAGGGAACTCTTCGAAATTTATATAGACACATGGCGATTTCAAAATTATCTGAAGTAGGTTAGTTAGTCTAAGCATAATATGCTACCAAAAAGTAATATTTTGCATCAAGGTATACCCTGACTCCAAAAGTACTGAACAGAACTCCTGACTCCTTATAGTTACATGTTTGGGGCGTTGTCTAAAGAACTGCAAGCATAATCCACTATATCAATTAAAGTAATCATCATCATCACTACCAAAATCACACCATTCATCATCACATTATGATGATATAACAGGTACTTCTCATGGTATTTTACACCGACACGGATATCTTTGAGCCTTACTCTGCCGTTTGTGGACCTATTTGCAAAATTATCTTGTTGTTGTAAAGTGTATAATTCGAAATTGGCCCGTCACTAAAGTGGAGACCTGATGATGCAATCCATGAGGAATCGAGGGAACTCCTCTAAATTTATATGGACATATATACTGATTTTGACTTTTTCTGAAGTAACCCAAGCTGCTACTACTACCACAAAGTAAGATTTTGCACCAAGGTATACCCTGGATCCAAAAGCACTGAACAGAACTACTCAGTCTTTAAAGATACGCGTTTGGAAATTACGACATTGTTTAAAGAAATGCAAGCATAAGCCTATTGTATAAAAGATGATGATAATAATCATCATCATCTTTTATACAATACCTAATGGAAGCTTGGCGCGTATTCAATTATTTATTTATATCTATATAATAGATACACCAACAAGGAACAAACTTTGTTAAAAACTAAAATAAAACATTCATGTTGTTTATATCTAAATGCTGCCATAATTATAGGTGTAATACAGCTTGCATCTTTTAGAAATACTTACATAATTTCAAGGAGATTATGTGTATAATATGAATTAATATGAATTAATATAATTTACAAATGAGACAAAAACTTAATCAACAACTTAACAAGCAATGTGAAATAAACGAGAAAATGAAACATAAATGGAGAATTACAATGGATGAAACTTAGCTAAGTCGGTCGGTCGGTCGGTCGGTCGGTCGACTATTACTTTGATTTTGATTGCGATTTTAATTATTTATTTAAATTATACATTCGATCGTTCATTTTAAATGTTCTTAAATGTGTTAATAACAATATAACAAATATGACTAAATAGAGAAAAATTATTATTTTTAACAAAAAAACAAACCGATTTCATAAGGCCAACTTAAACGTGAGCTCTATAAAACAATGATTTATCAGGATATGTTTGGGCTGGTGTCGTCCTCAAAATAATGATGATTGTGCAGGTAAATAGTTAAATTTTTTGCCGAATTTAAAAGGGGAATTATTTAGAAAAAAGGATTTATTTCATACTTTTTTGTGTATTATTACTTTGGAAGTCGGTTAAATTTTTTGTTTAAAAATAATTCATGCCTTGAATTAGTATAGGTAAAAATTTTTGAAAGAATATTGTTAAGAGATACAGCTAGCATAATATACTAGATACAATTTTCTCGTCGTGAATTTATGGCACTTCTCAGCTAGGGGCATAAATTGCATGAGACGTATTTGACGATTTTTTTACCCCTCCCCCCTTAATAAGATATCGTGGGATTCGTCTCTCCCTAATCTCAAGTTTATATTGTGTATAATTGTATTGTCTTATTAAAAAAACACAATTTGTTTTATTATCTTTACTAAGACCAGATAAGACTGTACAAAGACTAATATTTGAGATTAGAATAATCACAAATGCTAGTCTTGCCTGCCTGCGATTGAATTTGATTGGACGCGCATGATTGGTTTTTCTAAACATTTAATGTAATGTAATTTTCTCGCTATTGGAGACTATTTTTTGGGCCGGAAAAAAATCACGGGATATTTGCTGAGACCCCTTCTCCCCCAAGTGAGATTTGGTGAGATTCGGCTGGACCCCCCCTAAATACCTCACGTAATTTATAGGCTCCTCCCTACCTCTGTAGTCTCTTTAGAGCCGTTGATAATCGGACGACGAGGGAAATTCCTTCCAAAAGTTTTAAAATGATTGATTTGTGCCCAAACAGTTATTACTGCATAAAATTGACAAATTTTAATAATTATTGCGTTCTCGCTCCTCGGTCAATATTCACTCGCAACTGTTAAGCACAACGCTCGTAAATAAAGCGGCTAATATATTTATGGCCGCTGTAAACTTGCACATGATTTATCGTTTACATTATATTGACGGATTTACGACGCGACGCCGAACATGTCACTCGCATTATCATAATTAGAACCCGCCATAAAACTACAATATCATTACAAATATTATCGTTTTGTTTTTTATAACGCTTTTATTAGTTTCACCTGTATGTTTGCTTGCTTGCTTGTTTGTAACCGACTCCTTTGGGCTCAATTTTGTCCTACTTTGAACGATCAGATTTAATTCAAACTTTGCACACCTGTCAACGACCGATAACAATGCAATAATTCGATTAAAATATCCGATTATCCCGATTTAATTCGCCAGGATTCATCAATTTCTTTCCGCATCCTTTGCATGAGAGTAAGAGAGATAGAACTAGTGCGCGAACTACGCACGCCTGCAGTTCCAGGCTTACTCTTTGGCAAATCGTACTAAAAAGCAAAAAATAAATTATAGTTAAAAAAAACTAAAAACAACACGCTTTTATAGAAAATGTAATAAAAAAATATAAAAATAAAATTTAATAAATTGGGATTAAGAATAGTGTAAATGAAAAATAAATGTTTATTATTGTAAAAAAGCGTGGGGTGCATAGTGTCAATAGTTATAAACATTTTATTGGCAGATATGAGAAGAATCTTCACTTTGATATTATCTTAAAAATCACTTTAAACGAAATCTGACCGTTTGAAGTGGATCAAAATCAATTCCACTGGGGTCGGTTATATACAAACAAACGTACAGGTGAAGACACTGCACCCCACGCTTTTTTACAATAATAAACATTTATTTTTCATTTAGACTAGTCTTAATTCAAATTTATTAAATTTTATTTTTTATTTTTTAGTTAGATTTTCTATAAAAGCGTGTTTTATTTAGTTTTTTTAAACTATAATTTATTTAAACTTAAGGGCACATTTATATAGTATTCATAAAAGTAAATTCGAACAAGATTCACGACAACAGGGTCCTGCGTAGACTCAATTCGTGTTTCAGTAATAAAACTAAGTACTTTCCTCAATTGTAGCGTACATTTTACCGTTTATTTCCCGTGGACCACCGAGGTTCACATGGGTGTACCACCATGCCCCGGGCACCATTACACCCGTGGTACACCACGGGTAAACGTGTTAAATGTAGTAGTTATATATAAATAAATAAATAAAATAAATATCTACGCAACGAAATAAACATGGTATTCTATTCCACATAATGTCAAAGACAGTTTAGCACTAACTGTTTCGCTGATTTTAATGTTTCTAGTTTTAATTCTGGTCATAGGCAGGAAATTCCGTTAATTATATCGGAATATTGTGTTAGCTCGTTGTGTGAGCTATATGGCTATGACTTCCTGCACATTTTTTCTGCAGGACTTGTCAATGGACAATGTCCATTACGATATTGACACCAAAGTTGGGGTTGGTGAACCCGCATCCCGCGAACAGCATTGCGGTGGAGGAAATGAAAGGGTGGAGGGCTATCGTGTTCAAGAAATTGCGCACAAAATAGATAAACACGATTTATGAGATATGCAACTGTATTTTCCGTTATTGTTAACGGGGTAACATGACGACCTCTGTGGTTGAGCGCGTCGCGTTGATGTTCAAACCGGAGGTCACGGGTTCGTATTCCGTCAAATCAAGTTTTCTGTGTTCCTGGGTCGTGGATTTGTATTATATAATAAAAATATTTAATAATTATATGTATACCATAAAAGTGTTGAATATAATTCCGTTGCCCGGTACCGTAACATAAGTTTTTCGAGAGCATATCACGGGACCAGATTGACGTTGCGTGATCGCTGTCCATATATATTATTATTATTAACTTGCAATAGTAACAGTAGTTTTATTCGATTAGAAAACATTTACGAACCGTTAATCCGTTCGAGTTATTAAGACAAAGTAGTTAATAGATTCGTGCGATAGCTGCGGTCGCGGTGGTCGGAACCCCGCAGGCCGCCAGCTAACCGGCCGCTAACCGGCCACCAACTGGCCGCCAACTGCCGCATCCATCACCCGAGATATCTCCGCAGCGTACGATCACAGTAGGTACTTATACGAGTAGTAATTACGAGTTATTATAGTACGACTGTCGACTGGACGATACGCGCGCGGCGCGGTACTTGAGACTGAAGAATGCTATAAAGTCCAAATGACTTTTGCAGCTGATCTATACAAATAAATAAAATTAAAGTGTCTGTTTTTCTTTTCAAATTAACAGCTTTGCACTAAATGCATATTGTACCTACACTAAAAATATATTTTTTTGTCTGTCTGTCTGTTAGTTCCTGCTAATTTCTGAAACGGCCTGACCGATTTTGACCGGACTTTCACTGGCACTTAGCTCATGTTATAAGGAGTAACTTAGGCTACTTTTATCTTAAGTTTCGTTTCCATTGCCTAATAGTTGCGGACAAAGGAAGTTGCATGCGCCAGCTAGTAAAAAATAAAAATGTTAGTGTTTTAGCAAGGTCTAAAAAGGCGTGGTGCCCAATAATGGTTAATTTTAACTATGAACCTGTCCACCTAGTTCTCAAACAGAAAACTAGGTGGACTGGTTCATAGTTAAAGTTAACCATTTTTATTAATCCATTCCTCCACAGACAAACAGACAGACAGGCTATATTTTGCGGTAGACTGTGTAAAACAATAATAGCTTTTGGGGTAGACTGTGTAAAACAATAATAGCTTTTGGGGTAGACTGTGTAAAACAATAATAGCTTTTGGGGTAGACTGTGTAAAACAATAATAGCTTTTGGGGTAGACTGTGTAAAACAATAATAGCTTTTGCGGTAGACAGTGTAAAACAATAATAGCTTTTGGGGTAGACTGTGTAAAACAATAATAGGTAGCTTTTGGGGTAGACTGTGTAAAACAATAATAGCTTTTGGGGTAGACTGTGTAAAACAATAATAGCTTTTGCGGTAGACTGTGTAAAACAATAATAGGTAGCTTTTGGGGTAGACTGTGTAAAACAATAATAGCTTTTGCGGTAGACTGTGTAAAACAATAATAGCTTTTGAGGTAGACTGTGTAAAACAATAATAGCTTTTGGGGTAGACTGTGTAAAACAATAATAGCTTTTGCGGTAGACTGTGTAAAACAATAATAGCTTTAATAGCTGTAGGTAGATATGAAAAATAAATACGTAGAGTCGTATTAACATATAAGACTACCAGTGTTTGATGTGAGCGCGGCGTAACTACGCCTCGACATTTGGGTATGTTAATTTAATATTTTTTGTAAATAACGAGACAATAGGGATGTTGCGTAGTGTTGAATATCACATTTGTATAAATTAATATTTTTAATTGTTGATTAAAGATACATAAATCTAAAAGAAATAGATATTTAGATTGACGCGATTAAAAATTATAAGCTCTTTCTCGCAAAACGGTTTGTTACGTCACAAGTTCCTACCGCCATTCATTATGTAATGACAAATGTATGGCGGGTGAAGCTCGTCGCGCGTGACGTCACAGGCACATATTGTAAATTTAAATTGTTTGTATCTTCGTTATTTTTTAAGATGTACGAAAATAGGTTCTAGATTGTTTATTACGAGTAACATGACGTAGTCTAACATCGAATAGACGAAAAAAATTTTTAGGCAACATGCCTATAGAACACATAATGCTACCAATTGAAATGTCACTTATTACATATAATATATTATGTACAATTTACATACATACCCGTGCAATACAGATATACAATGGTATATTAATTTGGTCGAATTAATTGTTTTTGTTTACAAAATTTTAAATTTCAATCTAAACTCCAATTCTCGTATTTAGCTAAGACTTTCAATTTACTTTTAATGATTCGAATGAAAATTTGAATCGTCTTGACATCATAAACACATTTTTGGAGTTTGGACCAAACACAACGCGTTAAACGTTGGTTTGATGTTTATAAGATTACCATTTTGCTGTTTTAACATATGGAATCGACCTACAGCACATAGTTTAGGTATACAGATGTGTGTGTATGAGTATATATTTTAGCCTTATGTACAGTTCGCCCGCGTCAGCCGCCCGCCCGCGGGCGCCGCGGCTCGGCGCATTGTCTCTGAGAACAATCACTTTTATTGCCCTACTCAATGGCTTATTATGCGTTTTTTGCGCTTAAAAGACAATGTTACGTCAAGTGACTAACCAGGAAAATATGTTAAATGTTTGAGAAGATTTGTTGAGTGTTTATTGTGAATATTAGTAACATTATATTCCGGCTTATCTTTGTATTGTTGTTAGAATCGCGCAGATATAGATAGTCACGTATTTATTTTTAAATATTATATATATAGTAAATACATCATTCCCTACACTCACCGCTCACGCCCGCTCACGCCCGCTCACGTCCGCTCACGTCCGCTCACGTCCGCGTTGGTCCGCGTCCCGAAGGAACAATTACTACGGAACTACATTATTAGCAAACTATTTACATATTTGCAAATCTTTTAGGAACACTGTACATGCACTCGTACATATCTAGTATATACACTAGTCAAATCTCTATAATAATATGCTAATTATTGTTAGTCTAACGACCACTAGTATTTTTTTAAATATTTTTAAAGTTAAGAATTATTAATTTAATTTTAAAGCTTTTGACACAGTTTTGTCTCGCGCTGTAACAAAAATGCGTCATACGCACGGTAGTGAGTTAGTAATCTGAAGTAGCATATGGAATGTTATGTGTAATATCATGTATTTTTAAGCATCAGTAGAGTTCGATCAGATATTAGTGCAGAACAATCGCCCTGCATATAACAACTTTAACTGTGCCAAATTTTATACGTTCTCCTTCATTCGCATAACATTCGTAAAAAGGGGTACAAAACAAAGTTTTTGCTTCAAATTTTTAATAGTAAAATACGCAAAGTATTTTACTATTTAAATTTTAGAGTGTTGAAAAACTGTAAAGATTTCAAATGTTTTAATTTTAAGTATGCTATTCAATGCCTTAGAGCTTGCTTCAGGAAGACTCCACCACCTACTCCCCCCCCCCCCCCCCTCCCCCCATCCTACTCCACAGGGATTGTCGTCCTTGACAGTGTTAAAATATGAACGGAAACTCCACCAACGAACGATGAAGACGTGGGCAGGGCATGTAATGGCAGGGCATGTAATGGCAGGGCAGGTAATGGCAGGGCAGGTAATGTATTCTAACACTAGATTATTAGTGTCTTTGGAAATTTGGGAATGAATGTTTTTAACCTTAAGATACACTGCATATAAATCAGTTTTAATGGTTGGATTTAATTAAAAACTAATATTGATTTGGAGAGAGCTACGGGGACAGTAATCGAGATATTATATATTGGGAATTAAAATATTTGGGAAGTTCCCAGCGCGCCGCCGCCGCGCCGCGCCGCCGCGCCAGCGCCGCATCGCCGCGCCGTGGCCGCGCCGTATCACCGCTATAAAGTGGAGTTATACAATCTCGGTGATAAACACGAGATGTTTTATATATTAGTGGACCTTTGTTTATCGCGTCCACACAATTTAGGGGCCTTTTTATTTGTGAACTGACCACGTTAGACGCTTTCTAAATAAGCGGGCACAAACTACTTCATTAGGTAATACAAACACATTATTAGTGCTTGTATTTCCTACGCACGTCTTAATTACACGATTTCTGGTAATGACGCATAAAAATGTCACAAATTTCAGTCCTTCAGGCCTTTAGCACAGAGTAATAAATAGTTACTGCGTAACCTTTAGTATCTTTCTGCTTTGTATTTGAAAGCTTTAGTGACGCGCGCCGCGGAGTTGTACGAGTACTACTGTACCGCAGTCATCGCAGTGTCGTAATTACAACAAATCGGTTTGACTATAAATAGTGAAACATTTTCAGTCGTTTTAAGCATACTTTTTAGGGATCCGTAGTACTACAAGGAACCCTTACAGTTTCGCTCTGTCCGTCCGTCTGTCCGTCCGCCCTTCTATCTTCCGTAATGGTAAGGTATATATTGTGTATAGATCTCAATTTTTGCAACATACAATAATCATAGTTTTATATTTTAGGGGTGGCTCTCCATACATGTAAAGTGGGGATATAAAATATTTTCCATTCCATTCTACCCCAACGTGTGGGGTATTGATGAGTAGGTCTTTTTAAATAAAGGTAATATTTCATAGATGAATTTTTTACAGAGTCAATAAATTTTCAAGTAATCGGTCTCCAAAGTGGTTAGGTAAGTTGCCCCCCCTTGACATTTCTAACTATAAGAGGTAGTCATTTATAAGTTTCCATGCTGATAGTTTGGGAAAAATTCTTTGGGAAAATTGTTCTGAGCGAAATCGGACTATATCTTTTGAAGTAATTTTTAAAGGATACCTATTGCGAATTGATAGCTACAGAACTCACCTTAGACATGGCCTGACATGCTCTCGGTTAGGTTTTTTACTTACTCGTATGAGTATGAGTCGAGATTTATGAAGAGTGTTGCACATAGTTTCATGTCTGGCCAGTGGTCAGCGGCCAGTGTGGTAAAGTTACGAGGCGCCATCTCTCAGACGACCCCGACACCGGTCACTCAGCACCCGCCATAAATAACAAGTCCTTCATCCTTATCACCTAGTTAAATGCCCCTAAACAGTTGCATATTCCCAAAAAAGCTGTCTCAGTACAAAAACAGGGTGAATCATCCGGGAACGGATGTTCACGATAGGTACATTGTACGGGATGACAATATTATCATGTTGGTGACAGAAACACGCTATTTCACGGGAGAAACAGTTACTTTGCTTTCGTTACGTACGAATATGTTATTCACATACGAGTATAACACTTGACTATCCTAAAATGACATTACCCGTGATATTTACTAGTTTTTTCTATCCCTACGTTGGGTATATATATATATATATATATATATATATATGAATTGCATCCATTTTTTTATATTATTAAAAATTCCCAAAAGATAATCGTAATATTTATAATAGTAATCTAACGACGTTCCTGGTTTACATAATACTATACATAATAAACATATTATACAAAATAGACAGCATAAATATTTCCCGCGTCGTTGTTTTCCTAAAATAGGGGAAACGAATTCGTTAATTAAAAATAATGTTGCTAGTTTGTTGCATTATAAAGGTTTTTATATTCTTAATTGATATTTATGTAGGAGTAGCTGCCGGTGCTATCTATGTATTCATAGATTTAATATTTTTTTTACGTGACACGCGGGGAAATATTTGAAATAAAATGTTTAAGTTACACTTGCGTGGAGAGTGGAGAAGTCTGAAATGTTAGAGGTGTAGTTAGCGGCGTCCCACGTGCATAACATTAATGGAATGAAATCGTTAAATCTACGACAACCGTCCCTCGTGAGAGCAAACCGTGGGGCAAACCTTATAGGGTTCGCCGTTAGACCGTTATCTGAGCCGCTGCGCTCTGCGCTACGCCGGCGCCGCGAGGGTTGGTTTTCGTAGCATAATTTTATTTACTTACAAGGACATATATAATAATATCATATAGCTTTTATATTGCGGGCAACGTGTTGTTATTTTATAAAAATTTTATCACATATTATTTTTAAATAAGGAAATTAGCTACCCTAGCACACTTAGCATTTTCTTCTCATGTTGGTGACGCACGTGCTGCGGCGTTCAGGGGCGATGCAGATCAGATGGATGCTGGACCGCCGGTAACAACCACATATCACCACGGCGTTCATCGCTCATAAACGAATAAGTTAATATTAATTACATGAATCGACCCTCAGATATCATATGCCCTAAGCCCCTGGTGAATAGTCTCATAATGTTTTATTCTTTCCGTCCCCTTCAACGGCCCACAATTTATCCAAACAATCGTGGACACACCGTATGCTTGTAGCAGTGCAATCAAATCGAAAGCTAACTATGTAGCTGTTTATCTATTCCTCTTTCTTTAATCTGTACCGAGACTCTCTATAGAGTCCAGTCCCTGCTATCCACTACAGTACACCAAAGGGTAAAAAGGGGACACTATTACTGAGACATCGCTGTCTGTGTGTCTGTCTGTCACCAGACTGTATATCATGAACCGTGACAGCTAGACAATTGAAATGGTCACAGATGATGTATTCGCACAATTTCTTCAGACACGACGGGTTGAATTTCAAGAATTATTTTAATTATTGCGTCGCTCTATACCTGCAGGATAGTGAAGTGACTTAGGTTTGGCCTAAATAGGCCAAGCCTTATTGGCCCGTGACTAGCCTATAGGAAAGTAGATGTTTCTAAAAACGATTTTACGCCATACGGCATCAATTCGATCTAGTTTTGTCTTTAATGATTAACGATTAAACCTAGATCAAATTGGTGCGGTATTTATATAAAATACATACAGCTTAAGCCTCTGAACTAATTGCGTTGCTCTTAACTCTTAGTAAAATGTTAGAAAAAAATTATCTTAAATCAACTAACACTACACTTTAATACAAATAATCGATTGCATACTACACAATTCGGTTTTACTAAAGGTCGGTCTACTACAGATGCAGGCATAGAGCTTCTTTGTAGTATATTCGAGGTTTGGGAGGAGGCGCAAGATGCATTAGGGGTCTTTTGCGACCTTTGCAAAGTATTTGATTGTGTAGACCATGCTACACTTAGTCAGCAAATTACACCTCTATGGCATAAGGTTAATATTTTGAGTTCTTATCTTAATAATAGGACTCGAAGGGTAGAGGTTAATAGTAAAAAGTCCACTGGGACTAAAATAGAATTAGGTGTCCCACAGGGATCTATTTTAGGTCCATTTCTTTTTCTCATCTACATAAATGACTTGCCTTATCTAGTTCAAGATAGGCATGAGATGTACTATTTGCCGATGACACTTCACTAATATTTAGAGTGAAGCGACAACAATCAAATTACGACGAGGTAAACAGTGCTCTCTCAAATATAGTAAACTGGTTTTGTGTTAATAATGTACTTTAAAATGCAAATAAAACAGAATGTTTAAAGTTTAGCTTGCCAAATGTTAGGCAAGTACAAACTAATTTATTACTCAATGATGAGAAAACGAACTTGGTAGACTCCACTGTATTCCTAGGTATTACGCAAGATTGTAAATTACAGTGGGGTCCTCATATTGCTAACTTAGCAAAAAGACTCAGTTCTGCAGCATATGCAGTCAGAAAAATTAGAGAAATTTCAGATGAAGAAACGGCACGCCTGGTTTATTTCAGCTACTTTAATAGTAGAATGCCTTATGGCATACTTTTATGAGGAAATGCTGCCGACATAAATTCAATATTTGTGCTGCAGAAGCGAGCTATTCGTGCTATTTATTAAATGTCCCCTTTTGAATCTCTGAGAGAAAAATTTAAAGAAATAGGTGTACTGACCGTAGCTTCCCAGTATATTTTGGATAATTTATTATACGTTAGAAAAAACTTAGCAATTTCAAGAAGAAAAGTGATAATCATTGTATAAACACAAGAAATAAGCATAAGCTAGATGTACCAGTGATAAGACTTAGCAAAGTAAGTAAATCTTTTAAGGGCCATACGGAGTATATGCCTATACAATAGGATCTCAGAAAACGTTCAAAACCTTTCTTTTAATAAATTAAAAAAAGTAGTCAAAGAACGTTTTTGTGCCAAAGCTTATTATAAAGTTTTGTTAACGACTGCACACCTTGGGAATAAGATGCACCCCTGCAAGGCTGACTCTATGTACTTGTCTACTTTTTGATTTTGTTATATTTAACATAGATTTAAGTTTACAATGTAAAATATAAATTTCTTTAAAAAAAACAATTTTCCTTCTTTTTGGTAAAAGTTGGCCCCGTGCGTTGCGTTTCTTACGCCGGTTTTTCTCGGGGGGTTAGGATTGAACCGGTGGTAGCATTTTCTGTTGACCGAAAAAAGCTTGTTAAGTTTCATTTGGTAATAAAAAAAAACATTACATTTCATTATAATTTGTCTACGACACTAATATCGGATTTTCCGAAAGTTACCCCTGAACGAAATTGAACGAGAATCCAAAGAACGCGTGAATTTGTGATCAAAGCTAGTAAAATACAAAACGTAGATAGATTTTGTTTTAATGAAACGCTGGCTATTCATTCTCCGGCGCGGTGTACATCACGAGCCGCTGCTAATTAGCACGCGCTACCGGGCGGCGCGGCGGCGCGGCGCTCGGGGGCCGGGGGCCGGGGGCCGGGACCAGGCGGCGGACCGCCCCTCACGCGACCGGCCGCACGCGCTATTAGCCGCGCCCCGCTCGTAAATCTCCACCCACCGCTGGGAAACCCGCATTTTCCGCGCTCGCCCCGCACCACACCGCCTGACCCGCCCGCGCGCCCGGCCAATGGGCGCAGCCCCGCGCCGCGCCAGTACTCTGCCGCCACCGCTCCAGTTCGCACGTGTGTGTCCCGCAACCCGTGTTCCGCACCGTGACCCCGTGCACCGCCAGTGCCCGACGCGTGTGATACAGTGTTAACTCAGTGATCGTCCACCATCACCTTATATTCGGCGGCCGATAGCGCGAGCGTGATAAACTCCGCATTTACGGTAAGTGATTACTGTAGTATATACTCCACGTTGTCTTTGTCACTTGCCAACAGAAAATTAAATGTGAGTTCCTAATTCCTACCTACACTCGAATCAAAAGCTAAAAGTTTCACTCTAGTATCGTTAACAGTACCTATCTTCTAATTAACAAAAAAAATATCATAACAAACTACATCTGTGAAACTTATTATATTTTTTAAGTTATACATTAATCTTTCTTTTTCTTTAAGAATTTTAAAATAAAATATTATGAATAAAGATTACAGATTCACAAAACCTAATTGAAATAGTTTAATTTCACAATAAACTACTTAATATTCTAGTCTTTGACTAAAATTCCTAATTAAGTAGGTACTTCTCGTAAATAGAAATATTTTTTTACTTAATTTCACTTATAATAATTATTATGCTCCAGCTTATAATTATTTTGAACCCCTATTAAAAAGCTCCAACGGCTGTTATCGCGTGGCAGGCGCGGCCGTCGAGCTCGATTCGGCCTAGCGCGGCGTCCGTCGGTAGTATCAATTAGGCACACACATGAAACGCGCACTTATTTTAAATTTATGAGGCGAGGATCCCGGCGGAACTCCGCGAGGCCCGTGACTCGCCGTCGGGGCCCGTGACTCGCCGGCGGGGCCCTGACTCGCCGGCGGGGCACGGCGCACGCCTGCGCCTCACATACGTCCCTCGTTTTTTTACACGCGGCGGAGCGCGGTACACGGGAATTCAATCAATGTAGGATTTAATTAAGTTCATCTAAATACATTATCTCGGCGGCGACCTGCGGCACCGGCACACACAGGGGCCGGGGACAGGGGACACTGGGCACACATGCGGCGTGTTTCAACATCTCGCTCACTTGTGACTTATGAGCTGTGAGTGATACGCGTCGAACCCAACTTTGCAAGTGTTTTTGTATATCTGTATTTTTTGCAGTGCGTGTGACATTTGGTTACACTCGAACGTGAAACCCTTCGAGCGTTTCGTTGATGTCGAATTGCAGAAACGTTTATGGGAATCGTGCAATTTCAAGAGTAGATACTTATTTGTTTGTCTATGTGTCCAAACTTTTACATGTATATAAATATGAAGATTAACGACAGCAAATCATAAGGGTTAGTTTACACCACGACGATACGCAACTTTACGCGGCACTTTTAACATAGCTATTCAAAATTGAACTTTATTCCCTACACACAAGACCCTACAAAAAAATCGGTTGTCTGTAAAGTCGGTTTACTGACGATAGTTGAACGTGACAACGTCATAAGAAATGGAACAGAGCGAGGTAACGCCGCATGAGTCATGTTTTTTCGTGCGTGCAGCCGGCTCCATCGAATTATAAGACGTTGTCACGTCAAAAAACTAAGGCCTTTTCACCCGTTATTGGATGATTTATACAGTATTCTCCGAGCGAAGTAACCACTCTTGATATACTGTAGTGCCTGGGACAGTTGGTTTTTAAATGTCGTATGGTTGCCCAAGCGCATACGGCATTCTCACAACATAGTCAGCCTAGTCCAGAGGAATGACTGGTCAATACGTCTGGGGCCAACCATTTGCTGGTTTCCTCACGATGTTTTCCTTCACCGTTAGAGCGACCGTATAATGTACTTAAGATCAGAAAAAGTCTCATTGGTACACGCCACAATTTGAGAATCGAACCTGCACTCTCTCGAGTGCGAAGCAAACGGTCTACCCACTAGGCCACGGAGCTCTTCACAACAAATTACACGTTTCATATTATGACATCAGTCATACACTGCTCATGAGTTGTGCAGCGCGGTGCACTCTAACCTTCGAACTCTTACCGTGAAACGTGTATCTTCTTGTGTATTAAATAAAGTTAAATTCTGAATAGCTACGTTAAAAATGCAGCGCCTTGTTTACAATTTTAGCGTAATTGCACAAACGATTTGCAATTCACCGTCTCCCCGCCCCGTAATAGATGTTTATAAATAAATAAATATTTATGGACGCTTCACACCACGTCAATCTGGCCAGTGCTAAGTATCCGTAGAACTTGTATTACAGGTACCAGAAAACGGGAAGTAAATTTAATACTTTTATACTATACATATATTTAACATTTTTATTATCTTATACACATATTTAATACACATCCATGACCCAGGAACACAGAAAAACTTTTTGTTCCTTCGGCGGGATTCGAACCCGCGACTCCCGGCTTGACCACCAACGCGCTGAACCACTGAGCCACAGTGGTTCAGGTCGTTATAACTCCATAGTTACGAACGCTTATATTATACCGTGTAATGGAGGAGAGCGATTAATACTCGTATGATCTACAGATCGTGCTCAGGAGATAGAGCATCGATAAACTTAGATAGCACAATGGCGCGGGCGTGTTGACTGTACCGTACACTCCCCGGGTTGGAGATAGCGGCCGCGCGGGGGAACTACTCTCATTGTTGCCGGACTAAGTGGGCCCACTCCTCTTATAGGCCGATACTGGCCTGATGGCTGCCATTGGGTATCTGTCATATTTTGTCGCAGTTTATACTTCCGATAAGCTGTATTGTCGCAGTTATTGCTCGTAACTTTACTCACTACACAAGAAGATACACGTGTCATTGTAAGAGCTCGGATGTCAAGTTGCACGGCTTACACCGCTCTGTACAGAGCATGTGCAGTGTATGACTGATGTCATATGAAACGTGTGTACCTTTTTGTGCTGGTAATAAAGTTCAATTTTCGAAAGCTATCTTAAAAATGCAGCGTCGCGTATCATCGCGGTGTGTACTAATACTAACCCTTATTCCGCATTACCTGAAAAGATATTGGGAATTTTTTACTCGCTGTTAAATAAAGTGGCAACTACAAACCAAAATACTAATTAAATTGTACAATTTTAATTTATATTTCATTTCCAGTAATTATTTTTTTAGGATCCATGGAGAAGTGGAGATAATCTATAAATTAAATAATCCTACAAATATTATAAATGTGATAGTTTGTATAGATGGATGGATGTTTGTTACTCTTTCACGCAAAAACAACGGAATGGATTTTGATGATATTTGGTATGGTAGTAGTTTAGGCTCTGGATTAAAACATAGGCTACTTTTTATCCCGGAAAAGTACAGTATTCCCGCGGGATACCCAATATAATATTTACGTGGGCGGAGCTGCGGGAAACAGCTAGTATTCTATATGAAAATGAAAATGAAAAATTTTATTTACAAATGAAACAACAAGATTTTTTCAAAAAGTTAACAGAAAAAGCTACCACTGGTTCAACCTGTCGAGAAGAACCGGCATAAGAAACTCGCACGGGGCCATCTTTTAGCAGAAAGATGGAAACTTGCTCTTTTAAAAGAAATATATATTTTACATGTAAACTTAAATCTATGTTAAATACAACAAAACTAAAAAGTACACAAGTACATAGAGACAGCCTTGCAGGGGTGCATCTTATACCCAAGGTTTGCAATCGTTAACAAAACTTTATAATAAGCTTTGCCACAAAAACGTTCTTTGACTACTTTTTTAAATTTATTAATAGAAAGGTTTTGAACGTTTTCTGTGATCCTATTGTATAGGCATATACTCCGTATGGCCCTTAAAAGATTATTTACTTTGCTAAGTCTTATTACTGGTACATCTTATTACTGGTATAGTTTATGCTTATTTCTTGTGTTTATACAATGATTTTCACTTTTCTTCTTGAAATTGCTTAAGTTTTTTTAACGTATAACAAATTATCTAAAATATACTGAGAAGCTACGGTCAGTACACCTATTTCTTTAAAAAATTTAATCTCTCAGAAATTCAAAAGGGGACATTTTATAAATAGCACGAATAGCTCGCTTCTGCAGCACAAATATTTAATTTATGTCGACAGAATTTCCTCATAAATGTTTGCCATAAGACATTCTACTATGAAAGTAGCTGAAATAAACCAGGCGTGCCGTTACTTCATCAGAAATTTCTCTAATTTTTCTGACTGCATATGCTGCAGAACAGTCTATTTGCTAGGTTAGCAATATGAGGACCCCACTGTAATTTACAATCTTGCGTAATATCTAGGAATACAGTGGAGTCTACCTAGTTCATTTTTTTCATCATTGAGTAATAAGTTAGTTTGTACTTGCCTAACATTTGGCAAGCAAAACTTTAAACATTTTGTTTCATTTGCATTTAAAAGTAAATTATTAACACTAAACCGGTTTACTTTACTTGAGAGAGAGCGCTGTTTACCTCGTCGCAATTTAATTGTTGTCGCTTCACTCTAAATATTAGTGAAGAGTCATCAGCTAAAAGTACTATCTCATGCCTATCTTGAACTAGATAAGACAAGTCATTTATGTAGATGAGAACAATAAATGGAACTAAAATAGATCCCTGTGGGAGACCTTAATATTTTTTTAGTCCCAGTGGATTTTTTACTATTAACCTCTACCTCTACCTTTTTGAGTTCTTCTCTTAAAAATAGCACTCTACCCTTAGAGTCCTATTTTTAAGATAAGAACTCAAAAGATTAAGATCTGAGTCCCTTACGCCACAGTGGTGTAATTTTCTGACTAGTGTAGCATGGTCTACAGTCTACACAATCAAATGCTTTGAAAAGGTCGCAAAAAACCGCTAATGCATCCTGCGCCTCCTCCCAAGCCTCGAATATACTACAAAGAAGCTCGATTCCTGCATCTGTAGTAGACCGACCTTTAGTAAAACCGAATTGTGTAGTATGCAACAAATTATTTGTATTAAAGTGTACTGTTAGTTGATTTAAGATATTTTTTTCAAATGTTTTCACTAAAAGTCGGTAGTATCGATATCGGTCTATAATTTGCTGGGTCAGACTTTTTCCAGCTTTGAAAAGAGGTATAACCTTACTGTGCTTCATTAAGTCAGGAAATACACCAGTAATTTATACAATTGTTAAATATTGTGGCTAGGTAAGGAGCTACAATGTCAATTATTGATTTAATAATTCTGGGAGACATACCCCAGAGATCGGTAGTATTTTCAATATTTAACAACTTAAATGTATTAATAATATCTCTGAAATCAATTTGTCAGTGGCGTGCACAGGATTATGATACTGGGTATGCGGCGAAGTACTTGTCACAAAAACTTTTTCGTTTATAGATTTTTAGCATAGCTACAGCCAAGCGACGGATCTCTAAGTCAAAACCATGCCAACAGAGCAAGTCTTAGATGTACTACTATTCATGTACATCTTCTACGGCAACGCAGACAAAACAGCGATCGATCGTCGCGGTGGAAGAAATTCTAATAAGTAAAATAATAAGCATATTTTAAAATATTATAACTACTCACCATTCAGTCAGCTTCAATTTTCACATGTTCAAGGTGCCGGTTACTTGAGATTACTATATCCCGATGTAAATTACTAAATAATATGCAAGGAAAACAATATAATTTAATTGTGTGTACACAACCACACAGCCAGTTATACGTTTCATAACTTTTAAGATGAAATTTTCGAGTTAAATTATTTTTTTGCTTTTTGTTTAATTGTTGTAACTCGGGTACACACCTACCTTTAGACAGAATTTGAATCTTTTCACTGAATGGCAATTGTGAGAACTTGTTATTTTTAATTTTTAATAAACACACATTTTCAAAACCTCACAGTCAAATAACATTTTAAAAAAATCGACTTACTCACTAGTAAAACCAAATCACTATAATTATTATAGAAACTCAGTAATAAACTGTTAAATGTACACACTTTCAAATGTTAAAATGAAAAATCTTTTAAGAAAACTATAAATAAACTGGAGTGATTAAATTGTAAACAATGCTTATCACATGAAATATGCAATATGGCCCCCGCGAAACACAAAACGTTTCTTCTATTTAAACAAATAAAACCTTACTAAACAAAAATGCATAATGTGCATACGTGATTTATTAGATTTCCGACTATTCTTTTTACTCGGATTATAGGCAACGAATAATTTCCGATAAGCCAGTTCGGCGGTTTTCGGAAGCGATCGGATAGCCGAGGCCCGAGAGCCATCGCCTGCCGCGGGACTTGCCGGTATATAATCATGTCGATATTCATGGGTGTGTGCGTTTGCGAAGTATGAAAATTACACATACATGCGATGATTTGTCCTGCAGCACGCACCGGCATGAGATGAGTTGCTATTTATAAAATATTAGGCGTTTTTAAGTTATTATATTTTTTTAATTAATTTATTTACTTTTAATTAATTATTAAAGTCATCTAAAACGTACGAACGTTTTTTTAAAATATCTGTGAATGACAAGTAAAGCACTGCATTTCTGCCTATATGGAGCGCACGCCCCTGCAATTTGTCTAAATTTAAAATTGACATTACATTCCTTAGCGTTATCTCTGAGTACCTTTTCAGCAGCTGCAGGCAAATAATTTAGGCATTTTGTAGTTGAGACCGGAATGTCAGCAAAAAACTTATCAAAGACTGTCGCAACTTCAAAGTCAGAAGTAATTTAATATTAACACACATTTCAAAGTCAGAGCTACGGACAGGTGACTTTTCCAGTCTCACTAGCAATTATTTTCAAAGAGGTTTTTATTCTGTTATTAGAATTTATAATTCTATCTTTTATATTAAGAGCCTTTGCTATTTTACATACTTTTCTTAAAATTTTAGAATATTTTTTAAATATGTTTTAAATCTTTCAGTGTTATTTATCGATTTTTCGTTAAATAATTCATATAATCTTTGCCTACTTTTTTTATTTTTTTTAATTGCCCTGTTATTAAAATTTCTTTTATTACTGTTGGGTCTGACCGTTTTAGAAGTAAATACTGAATTAAATTGCGTTCTTACTAACTTAAATAAACTATTAAAAGCTTCATCTGAGCTGCTGGACTCATCCTAGTACTGAATATTTTCAGCTAATTTACTTCTAAATTTCTCTATACGTTTTTTATTTATAGGGATAAACACAATCTTTTCTTTCGGATTATTGTCACAATTAATATTAAATGAGGCCAGCTGTCCACAGTTATCAGAGCTAAGCTATTAATTATCTCTTTTTTATAAGGATTAATATTAGTAAAAATATATTCTCTTACTCTTGTCGGTTCATTAAATAAGTTAAAAAGATTATACGATTTTAACAATGATGTGAATCTAACAGTGGTGGAGTTTGAGTCTAATAAATTAATGTTAAAATCACCACTTAAAATAACTTTTTTGGTAGATGTACATATTTTTGTTAATATTTGTTCCATAATTTGTTCAAATGAATCGTATAAGCCAGATGGAGGCCTGTAACGCTTATAATAATAAGATGGCTCAACTCTATATAAGCTACCTCAGTTATTCGTTCTGTAGAGAGGCTCATAATATCTTTACGCTCGTTAAATTTTAAAGTCTTTCTAATTAATATCAAAGAGCCTCCTCTATTGGCTTTTTCTCTACTACACGAACTTGCAACCTGGTGGTCATTGAAATTGAAATTTGTTAAAATTTACAGTATTTACCCACCTTCTGCAGATATGCGACCTATGCCGTTGTAATCCAGATGCAATTACGCTTACATTAATTAATCTAATTTTATGTTTAGTCTCCGTGGCTAACTGTTCCATAGTAAAAGCCCAATATCCTTTCAATTGTGTCTGAGTGCCAACTATTGAAATACTATTTCTATTAAAAGCCGTATCCTAATTTTAAAAGCTTAAGATTTCTTGAATCATAAAGCTTAAGTTTGTGTCTTAAGTAGTACCTAAATAGTAAATTGTTAATAGGTACCTGCCTAATATTGGATAAAGGTTATTGATAAGTATTTTTTTAACATTATTATTTTAAAACATATTGTTACAATCATCAGTAATCTGTTTTATAAATAAACTAGCTTTTGCAAGCGGCTCCGCCGGCATACCTACACCATCCCAAGAGAACACTGTACTTTTTCGAGATAAAATTTAGCCTATGTTTACTACCATACCAAATTTAAAATCCGTTCATGAGTTTTCTCGTGAAAGAGTCAACAAACATCCATCTATTCTCAGAAACTTTCACATTTATAGTAGTAGCAGGATAGCTATAATAATTATAAGCAAAGTAGGTTGGGTATTCGGTAAATGAACACTTGTTGTCATATAAAGGTTAACTAACTAACTCTCCGACGGCCCTGACTATTAGAGGTAGATAAGTGTCCTCAATAACTAAATAGCACGTGTATTATGCCCCTCAGATTATATAAAATGCGCCTACAGATATTAAATCTGTTTTCTTGGAAATCCAAATAGATGACTTAAATAATAAATAACTAATTAGCAACATAAATACCTATATGGTTAACTTTTTATTCTCTATCTCAATAGGTTACTAATATCATTTCAGTCCAGCTCTGAAAACACCTTGACCTTCAATTCAGTAGCAACTTGTTGCAATAATCTTATTTTGACATATTATAATTTAAAAAGTTACTTTTCATTTTTTTATAAATAAACGTAACCTAAATAAAGTTACGAGATAAAAAATAATATAAAAATCCAGGTCATAATTTCAAAAAGTTTATATCTGCTGCCTGCTCGTAGGCCGTGGCACTCTCGCGGGAAGACGGCGGGCGGCGCGGGGGCGCGCGGGCGGCGCGGGCGCAGCTAAGTGCAGGCTCAACTGTAATTTATGTGACGCACCGACTCCATTAGCGGCCTCGGCCCGGCCAGACCCAGCATACCTCAAATGTTTCCACCAGCCCAGCTCGGACTAATACACGACTTGCCGCCGCCGCCGCCGCCGCCGCTGCCTACACTCTCCACTGCAGCTGTCAGCGACGCGAATACTAATGCAAATCTCCCGCTACACGCTCAATATTCACAAATGAATTTTAATAAAGTACACCCGCCTATGAACGTCGGAACGACTTAAATTTTAAATAAAATGGCATCATTTATTGTAACAGTCTGTCTGAAATTATTTAAAATAATCAAAAGTTAAAAACTATAACCCGACTACGTAAAGTATGTTACCCGGGATGTTACCACGGACCTATGGACATTATAATCGGATCAGTGGGGTTAGCAGGAACAATTGACGACTAATTATTATGTGTTCGTAACGTTATCGAAAGAGAGTTGTATCAAAATTATGACAGCTGCCATACAATTAAAGTTCGACAAAGTTACAAATACTTAATTGTTCCTGCTTGGGCTACAGTATTTTAGGCGCTACGATGATACGAACAAACATATATACACACATACATACATACATAGACTGTCAAAACCATTTGGCTCCGCCGTAGTCGGGTAAAAATAATTTTTATTCGTTAGGCGTAAACGTGTGACACCCTGTATTATAAAAATATTTAAATATAATGTGTTTCGAATAGCATAATGTTATAGTGAAATTAAAATTGACCAAAGTGTTCATCCACACAAACAAATATGTATAAATAAGTTTAGGAAAACACTTTTTCCCTTGCGTATAACTTTCATAACAGCTTGTGGCTTAACGTGTCTGCTGCCTACTGTCTACTTTCGCTCGAGTATCCTCAACACTTGCAAGTAAATTGTACCGCCTGAGAATATTCTAAATTAATTTGTCCTCTCGACTCCCAAAACGATGGTTCTACTCCAATTAGGGAGAACAAACGTCACAAATTCCCAGTTCCCAGGCTGTACATATTGTCATGGCAGTTGCAGTCGGATACAAAATACACAATTTGTTCTCTCACACGTAATTGTATGTTAATATTACTTAAATATATGCAATATGTTTAAATGCTTTTAAAAGTGAAATTGCTAATTCATGTGGGTATGCAAAAAAATTAAATGCTCTTTTGTATTTTAACTTTAGATTATCCGTAACTTGTGCTTGTTTTATAATTGAATAATATAAGTGCAATCCTTTTTAAGTTATATTTTTACTGTTTTAGAAAATCTTAAAATAATAATAGGATCGTTAACTACCAACTACAAAAGTATATTAATTATTTCGGGTATAATTATCTTATAATTGCTGTCCTTGTATTGAAGCAACATAGAATATCCCTGTAAATAATAACAATATTATAGTAGCAATAAGTTTTATGTACATGTCATAATAACGCCGACAGACTTATGTACTCATATTATGTATACTTTGACTGACGCGGATGTGACAAACGCACATTGAAACATTGTGTGAACAACTTGAATGGCGTGTTTACTGTTTAGGAGCTTATCTCGCGTTTAATATTTTCTATCGAATTTAACGCCTATGTACAGCCGTCTTCACTTCGATAGCGTCACTTCCGCATTGCGATGACGTCATAGCGTATACTGTACCTACCTGCGCAGAGAACACGGTCGTCGTAACTGAAATGGATAGGTAGAGTAAGGGCCTGGTTCACAAGCTACTGATAAGTGTAAGATAGCTTTTTTGCATGTTTTGTCTCTGTTACTCGATATAAAGTAAGCGGCGACAAAACTCCAGAATAAGCTATTCGATATTTATTAGAAGATTGTGAAACAGGCCTAATGTTATTCTCATTCGCGCTTCGCCGCCACAGCGACAATTATAATTCAACAATTCCCTTCACTATCGCCGCTGATGGCGCGGGCGGTGCGTATACCCGCTCAGGTGTAAAACACATTATAAATAGGTTTTCACACTTCAAATTTTGTACGCCGGATGTATTCATAATTGTAGATAATTTTACGAATTCTAAAGTTAAGATAAGTATAAAACTGTTTTAATTTTTAAAGATAATATGTAGGTAGGTGTGCATGTGCATGTGCATGTGCATGGTGTGCTAGGTACCTGGTAGATATAATTACAGCTATCGGCGGACAAACTGTGTCAAGTGCACGATACATTTTTAATTCGCGATTACAGAGTTATCAACTTTTTTGTAGTCGGGACTCGGGACGGTTTGCTGAGCGTGAAAATGTAAAATTTTGTAATTAATATTAGCCTAATATCGTTATTGTGACTAGCTCTCTCGCTCTCTCTCGCTGTCTCTCGCTCTCGATCATATCAGATTCAGTCCTGGGTCGAGACTCGTGGCGTGTACGAATGATATTTTTGGGATTCTTTATGATTTGAATTTGAAACCTACGTGTCCGAGAAGACTAACAAAGCCTCTCGAAGAACTCGAAGTAGGCAAGCGTGGTGGACTACAGCGTAATCCTGGCGTTGAGGAGGGCCAGCAGTAGAGGTCGATGTGTTTGCTCTACGTAGTGTGACGTCAGAGCTACGAATACGCATTTGAGTTATATACCTGCATGAAACGTTATTATCTTAATTAATTTATCACTCAATATGTTTAGATAGAGGAACATAATATAACATAACGTTTTATGACGTAGAAGCGTTGGTTTATGTTGGAGTGTAAATCAAAAGTAATGTTACTTCTTTGACATAGGGCTTCGAGTCTAATTAATTTTGAATCGTACACATTTTATTTTAAACACATATTATAGATGTATGACGATAGTCGGTTTAATTGAACATTCCTTGGAAGTCTTTTATAGCCCGATGTAAATTTTTTTATGAATCGTCTGTGTTCCTCACATCTATAAATCTAATGAGTAGTACGTCGTAATTGCTCATTAACAGAATCAGTACTCCTGTTTAGACTTTAGAGTATTATTAATTATATTAATTGTGATTATTATTATTATGTGTATTTTTGTGTTTATGTTTTACGTAACAAGGTATTTGAGTATTCTAACGAGGCGCGTAAACCTTCCGCCTGTTTTTATTGTATTTTTTTCCCAAACGGCGTCAGTGCATGATGATGGCGAGGTATATTATACAGTCAATATCACCTCATTAGAGATCATTAGTCAGTAGTCAGTACACAGATTGCGGCGCGCGATACAAGCAATGGTCTAGATTCTAGAACTCTTGACCCTAATACCTCAGTAGTGATGACTTCAGGGGGGCAATTCACATAAATTATAATTAAATTCGCAATTGGGTTCCAGTGTCAGAGCATGCTATTGCTATGATGCATAATCTATCGATTTGATGCGTGTGTGAGCGCGACAGCATTGACGCTGAAACCGTACTGAGAATTTAACAGCAGTAATTAGGTGAATTGGGCTTCTGTTGACGATTGAATGACGATGCATGCATTAGCTCTCGTCGCGGTTGTTTATGAGGCCATAAGCACGTGCGCCGGCGATCCGAGTGCCGATACGGAGTGTCGGATCCCCGGACAAGTGTTATCTGCGGCGCCCATCGGCTCCCGTCACACCGGCGCGGCGGGGGATCTCTCGCACCTCGCGCACCTCTCGCACCTCGCGCGGGACAAACGCGATTATGTACATTATACGGTAGTTCAAGTAATTTATTTGTAATAACTGAGATTAGTTCGATTCATATGAAATCATTAAACTGTCTCGCAAATTAATTACTGCGTATAAATAGTCGCGGCTTGGGCGCGGTGAGATAAGCTAAACGCATATCTGATGCTACATTAGACATCCATTCGTCTAAAATGTATAAAATATGTTTTAATTTTCCCGGTCAGCTGTCAGTCTATCGGCCACTTTTTTAGGTCTTCAAAACAAATCTCGTTATTGCCTACGATTTCTGTTTGTGTAAATATATACTTATCAAATAAATGTCTTATTTAGCTTGTGCAGTGGAAAACTACCCCTAAAATATAAAATTATTATTATTTTATGATGCCAAAACTGAGATATATATACAGTAGTTGATGTCCGTCTACTTGTCTAACATATTTAAATTGTGGCGGACCAATTAGTGCTACAATCGCGCTATCGAAGTTTTCTTAGATCGGCGGTATATATACAACACCTGAAATTACTACAAGTGGGCTTCGACCTGACCGAGCATAGCACCTCGCTCGGTCGGAGATATCCTTTTGGGGCATCCACTCTTCCCACAAAATCAATCAACTCTTTCTTCATGCAATTTTTGATCTTAAGAAAGCGTCCGGCCATCACAATTATGTAATTCCACCTTGTTTACTCTTTCAAATATTTGAAAATAACAATTATTACATAACAATTTCAATCTTGTCTCGTCTCGAGTCTCGACCCGAAAGACCCGGGACTCGAGGCAACTAAAATTACGAAAAGTACGAGGGACCCAAACCCTAAACTTCACTATTTACCAAAGGAAAATTTGTAAACACATCTTAGCTACTAGCAACAAGCGAGGAAGCTGCACAAGTTTCAATATTTAAAAGCTTTAATTTTTTAAACTATTAACAAAAAATACAATAGAAGCCTGCACAACGATTGTCTATTTAAAATTCACATTCATGCCTACTTTGGAAACAATTGTACAAACAAACAATTCCATGACAATTATTTTCCTGCGTATTTCGCTGCGGAAATTATTTTATGGGGACACACAACCCACGAAAAAGGTGTATTAAAAAAATAATTACATTTGAAAATTAAATTAACAAATAATTAAATTTTGAATTAAAATGTATTTTATTGTTTTATTTAAAATATTATAGATTGCCTGCGGCTAGTTTTAAAACTTAGCGGGCGGAATTTTAAAAAACACTGAAATACGTTATTCATTCTTTTTTCCGTACTCAACTCATAAGAAATATCATGTAAATATGTCCAAGGAATAAAAAGTTTCAAACAAGATTTAATAATTTATTTTACCTCCTTGGGGGTTGAATTTTGAAGAATTTTGAAAAATTACTTAGTGGATGGCTACGTCATATGAGAAATACGTGCGCAAAATTTCAAATTTCTAGCCTTAAAGGTTTGGCATGTGCGTTGATACATCAGTCAATCATATATATAAATATAACAAGGGTATAAGACTATGAGATTGAGATCTTCGCAATACCTGTACTGTTTCTGTAGACACGCAATAAGGGCTGTGCGTATACTGTACAAACTGTGGGCTCTACCTGCCCTGGCGCCGCCGCCGCCGCCCGCCGCCCGCCGCCCGCCGCCGCCACCGCAACAGAATTCCACAAATACTGTAACACTTACTCATTCCACTTGCTGCGAACTGTTTAGTGCTGCGAACTGTCTAGTGCTGTACACTGGCGGTAGATCTGTGTACAGCAGGTGCAGGTGCAGCAGCACGGCTACTGTAGGTGCAGCAGCAGAATATTTTATATACATGACGATGATAAGGTTTTTGTATTTTATATAATATGATGCCCTAAAGAAAAGAATAATGATAAATTGAGCCAATCGTGGCACGCGTGTGGAAGTTTGTAGGGATGGATGGATGTTTGTGACACTTTCAAGCCAAAATTACAGAACTGATTTTGACAACATTTGGTATGGTAGTAGTTTAATTGAGTGTTGCCTGTTGACCTAAGCATTGCGCTATGTCACTAGCGATGCTTATGGTCTATACATTTTTGTTTTTGAACTTCGTCGTCGTAACTAGCGAAGGCGACTTATCTAAAGGCTACCTTTAGATAAGTCGCCATCGCTAGCTAAATAGTATATAAAACCTCAATAAAACAGTAGCTCCCCGCAGGGGGCTAATAGTATCACTTCCGGCGCCTCCTACCCATGTCCGATGACGTCAGACGACTGATATCCGATATTTCTCATCGTTTACAAAACGCATTGTATCGCGATGTACAGCCGTTTGCTAATTTATATCATCCTACTAATATTTTAAATGTGAAAGTTTTTGAGGATGGATGGATGTTTGTTACTCTTTCACCTAAAAACTACTAAAAGGATTTCGATGAAATTTGGCATGGTAGTAGTTTAGACTCTGGAGCAAAACAGACTACTTTTTATCCCGAAAAAGTAGTGTTTCCATGGGATACCCGATAGTCTATTTGCGTGCGGGTGGAGCCGCGGGCAACAGCTCGTCTCTCATTAGTTATACCGTTTTAGCGTCCTTTTTGTTGAGGAAATTTATAATTTAAAGAACAAAACGCATCGTGCAGTAATTTATTTGTTTAAAGTTATATTGTTTGTGTAGGTAACGTTTTATACAACATTAACGCTTCCAAAGTTTAATGTCCAAATAAATTTCCCAAATACTTTAAGTTTTAACGGTTGAACCTAAAATTCAATAAAATATTAAAAAACATTTTATTACCGAGTCGTGTATGTTAATTTAGTTGTGAGTTGTGACATACACAATGAGCCAATTTGTTATGAAATTATAAGTGGGTGAGGGCGTTAGTGAGACGTCACACGGACGGGGTGGACCCGGGACCCGGGACCCGGGACACGGGACACGGGACAGTAGACGCGCCGAGCATGAGACAAAAGATTGCACTCAGACGGCTCCAAGTCCTGTCATCGTAAATCTCAATCTATTTCTCGGTCGTTAACGTTGTTTTAGCGAGGCATCACCTGATAAATGTGTCGGCGTGACGTCACGGGCCGGCGTCACGCGCCGCTATCTCGCGCCGATCTGTCCCGGAGACTCCATCCTTGTGTCATCCCGGCTCTTCCTGTTACTTCCGCAGCGGGACGTCCGATTCAACTTGCTCCACTATAAAGTCTCAACTCTCTATTTTTTTGTAATTTAAGCGATACGTGGGCATTTATCTTAAATACAAATAATATGAGCCATACATAAGGTAATTGCGAAATAAAATAATGAATTGCAAATATGACTTAACACATAAACAAACGAAGTTAACGAGAATTGCGATAAAATTGTACAGTTTATGACAAGCCAAAAGACATTCCACTCAACTACGCGACGCGGACGGAGCACGCGACCGCGAGTGTTGTTTACCGCTTTAATTGACCTCATTTCTAGACTAAATAAATGTGAAGGGAGAAATCGCTTAAAGGAAAATATTATTAACAGATTTTGATTAGCAGGAGGCGTACAGTATTGAAAGGTCATTAATTACTTATTTACAAATTATTACTTATTTTCACCGTTGACAACAAAAAACCTCTAAGAAGGGGAGTAAAAAGCGCCCTATTGTGAGTTGTGACACATCACACAAGCTGACACACAAACACCATTTATAAATAGCGACACCCTAATACCTCCGTCATTATACAATTAGCTCGAGAGTCGACAAAAACTCCCAAAGTGTGTTCTGGAAAGCGACACCTTAATGTGTATAATTTTTTGTGTCACCTGCGAGATGATACGGGACGGCGACACCTCGCGCCGGCGCCGCTGTCGCCGTCCCGCTCGCATGCGCACTGCCGCGCTAGAGCCGTCCCTGTCCCGCACACAATTAGCCGGACGGCTCAACACACAGTCCGTCAGTTTGGTGACGTCACCGGTTGCGCAACCCGCTCGCGCACCGCCGCCGTCGCCCGCCGCCGCCCGCCGCCGCCCGCCGCCGCCGCTAGCCGTAAAGTAACTTTGCTTGTACACAATAACAACAAAAGTTTAACGACCAAAATGTTAAAAGCAAATAATATCACCGCAAGTTCTACCTGCGGGGCGGGACTCCCACTAGCGTTGATCCGTCAACATCATTAATTATTATTATTATTTTAATTATTTTGTTACTCTTAAGAGATTGAGTTAATAAGTTAATTTTTTGGGTTTTACTTGTCCCCTACATAATGTGTCAGTCATTGGTACTTCCCGAGTACCAATGACTACTACCGGGATGAGTATTGAGTACGTAGTGGGCAACTGAATATCTCAACACTAGACGAACATTATATTATTCCCAGTATTCCCAACTTTTTGTATTTCCCATGTTTTTGTATTTCCAATTATTTCATAATTTAATGTGTTGAACACTACAGAGTATAATACTAAGATTTAATAAAGACTAAAATATTTTACATAAAAGCACGAAGCATTGATGATTGATGATTGAGTAACGAATACATTTGTTTACAGTACCTACGTATTATATTATTACTGTTAACGAAATTATAATATTATTATTAGTTTAAGACTAAAGAGTAATATAGAACTAGTGGTCTTTCATATTTATTAGGGTTCTTTTGCCACTTAGACACGAAATAAACATGTTATAATGCTGTTTGAAGGTGACAGACAGACTGACAAACGTCAACGTGTGACAAAGTTGCATAATTTAAAATATTTAAAAAATGGAATATTTTGTATAAATGAATACTCGACATTGGCTATATACAATACCTTGGCAACCGTAATTGCCAAAATTAAAGGCAAAGAACTAATACTATGGTAGTATATAGTAGCCTTGAATATGAAGACAGGATATCTGATAGCACATAAAATAATGTGACGTGAGAGAAGTCCTTACCGCGAGCCGCGCGTTGAAGTCGTTTGTACGGCGTAGAGCCCGCCGCTACACCGCACGCAGCTCTAGAGGCACATAATATGTTTATTATTTTAGTAAACTCGTCAGTATAACTACTTCCCGTCATGCAGGTATTATAATATTTGTGTTACTTCAACAAAATAGACAAAAACAAGGTTTATGCGCTGCGGTGAAATGCTCGGGATGACTTCGGCCGATTTGGATGCAAATGCTCGACAGTACGAGCTCACTACGAGCCATCGAATATTTTAACATATATTGAGTCGGCGCCCGGCGGCGTCTACGAAGGCTGTGTTTTGAGTATGTGGAGTTATGTAGTTAGGAGACTGCAGAGTGAAATATCATGGCATATTATACCAATGTTCATAAGGTAAATGTAGAATCTTCTAGCTGTATTCGGCCTTCTCTAAATAGTTGACTCCACTAATGTCCAGTACATGTTGTACAGTCAGGAAAAAGTAACGAATAACGGTAAAGCACAATAAAATAATATAATAATATTATGCTTTACCATTCGTTACTTTTTTAATTAAAATAATATTTGATATACGGCATATTATTAGTACATATAATTATATAGATATTATTTAAATTAAGAAAAGCACAAGTTTTTGTTTTACATTATGTGTTATTCTATAGGAAACTAGCATTTTCCCGCGGCTTCGCCCGCGTGAAATTGGGTTTTGAACGATATCTTTATAATAATTTAAAACATTCATCCCCTATTTTACTCTCTTAGGGGTTGAATATTTGAAAACACTGAAAGACCTAACTTATTATTTTTCCGTACTCGATTCATATGAAATTTCATGCAAATATGTCCAAGGAATAAAAAGTTTCATACAAACTTTTACTCCCTATTTCACCACCTTGGGAGTTGAAATTTGAAAATCATTCCTTAGTGGATGCCTTCGTCATATGAGAAATACGTTTGAGAAATTAAAAATTTCTAGCCTTAAGGGTTTGTGCGTTGATACATCAGTCAGCTCTGCCTTATATATAAGATTTACAATTGAGATTAATAGTTTACTATTTTTTCAGTCGTTATTTTCAGTTTGACAATGCTACTAGCCATTGACCGGTGACATTTCGCCGCTGCATCGTATTTCACTCTCCATTAGCCCAACTGACACGAGATATCGTCACATTCATCACAATCAATAATAAATAATTAATGACTAATGGTTAATGTAACGTAAATAAACCGGCTATCTGACGGGGGCTGTCAGCCGATTATCGTATTAATAATAACAAAAGATAATATTCAGCACTGACTGGGGAGGGGGGAGGGAGCTGCAGGTATAAGTAGCTGTCACGACGCAGTTGATAAATAGCCTATGTCCATTGTCTATAATAGTATACGTTGTCTATGTTGTAACTGTGTTTTGTCCGTGCATTAGCCACACGGATATGGCTACCGGGTTGGCTGATTAATTAAGAAAGGAATTGACACTTCAATCATAAATTACACAATCGAAATATCTATATTTCTTATGTAAACAATATTCCCATGAATATTTTTAAGGTTTGCCGAGCAAACTAACTGAAGGATGTCTATAACTTGCTGCGTCTGCCTGAGGGCGGGTTTAGATAATAAAGACATTCCTGGTTATGCTGAAAATAATAATCTACTGTATATTGTGATATGTCATATGATTAATATTATGATTCAAATAAAACCGAAGACTTGCTTACTCTTATTATGATCTGCCCCGTGGTGTCGTGTGCCCAGCGTATGGTGATTATGTTGGCGGATGTAAAGTATCAATTTGGAGACGAAATTAAATCCTCGTAAAACCATAACGACCGCCATAAACAAATACCGCGAGTTAATGGGACCCGAATACCGCGACATAGGTACATTTAATCGAAGAAGTGTTGGTGAAATAAACAGACACTCAGGTGAAAATAAATAGGCAGGACACCCAATGTGATACGATCAGCGCGAGACATACGTGTATTTGAAACATCTTTGTTTATGTGGAGAAATTACCAAAATTAAAACAACCGTAGATTAGGTAAATGAATTTTATGTCAGATGTCCTGTGTACTGAGTACTGACGGCTTCACGGATAATAGTAATGGCAGTGGACGGTGGTATTCGACCTGTGACTTTGTACGATGCCAAAAATATTTTGGATACAAAGTGTTAAAGTCTATTCTTTTATCATTTACAGCTTTTGTTTATTATAATTCATTTGGCTGGAGCAACTCACAGCTTGTAGCAAGTGGAGCGGCTGCTGGCCAGTGACGTAATTGCGCCAATTTGTATATTCCAGTCGATATTTTACGCGTTATATCCGACTCCGAGCCGCTCCACTTGCACATAAAAGGCTTAAATACAATAAGGCTAAAACACATAATAATAAACCACTTTGGAGACCGATAACTCGAAAATGGTTCACTTTGTAAGTAAAGTCATGTAAAAAACCATGACTTTATTTTAAAAGACCTATTCAACGATACCCCACACGAGGGGGTAAAATGAAAAAATATTTTTCATCCCCACTTCACATGTATGGAGCTACAGCCGCCCCTAAAATGTAAGATTATTATTATTTTATGATGCCAAAACCGAGATCTATACACAGTTTTTAATTACACCAAGTTTAATCCATTTATATTCATAATCACAGAAGCTAGAAGCGCGGACAGACAGACGGACGGACAGAACTATAAGGCTTCGTCAATTTGCTAACTCTGTCTAAGTCGTAGGGCCGAAACCACTAAGAAATTTATGTTACTGCAAGATACATATTTGGGCAATTTTTCCCACATTTTTGAGCATTCTACTTAAATTTTGCTCACCTGAACAAACACAAAACAAGTTCATACTCGTATAATGACACAATACATACTCAGGTGCAGAAAACGACAGGCGCCATGTAAATTACAGCAACAACTCATTCTCCATTCAATTGGACGACCTCTGTGGCCCAGTGGTTCAGCGCGTTGGTGCTCAAGCCGCGTCGCGCAACCCGGTCGCGGGTTCGAACCCCGCCGAAGGAACAAAAAGTTTTTCTGTGTTCCTGGGTCATGGATGTGTATTAAATATGTGTATAATGTAATTAAAATTTTTGATATATGTATAGTATAAAAGTATTAAATATACTTCCCGTTTTCTGGTACCTGTAACACAAGTTCTTCGGATACTTAGCACGGGGCCAGATTGACGTGGTGTGAAGCGTCCATAGATATTATATTATTATATTATTTTAATTCCTCGCTAAATTGAAAATTCTTATATATTTACAAAATAATTATTTTTATATTATTTTTTACAATGTTCTAATTATATAAACAACGGGACGTCCAACAAAATTAGTTTAGCATAATGTAAGACAGTGCCAGTAGGCTAGTAGGGTAGCTGCCTTTACGTTAGCGTCTATTTGGGGATAGTATTATTTAGGTATTTGAGTCTACCCACTGTGATACCTGAGCAGTGACGTCACTTGGCAGCGGAGCAAAGAAGCGTCACAGTCTAGCCAGTATTCAGTAGTCTATATTTGGAGTATTTATACAGCATAAACAGACCCGACTACTCGATATTTATGAGTTAATTGGCACCGCAACCTACACTGTTGTATACGACGTAACTGCACCTCGGTTCCAGAGTATTTTGAACTCTAAAATTAGTAAAAGAAGATTGATTGTCGACTGACCGCAGCCGTGATGTTTGACCTCGACGTAGGAGCACCCCATTCTCCTCGCGGATATAGAGACCCATTAATGTATTCCTTACTAATTCAATTAAATATTACTTTAATAAAAAATAACAGATATGTATGTTGTATTTGCCTAAATAAAAAACTCTTTATCATCTTTTCGCTCTATAATAAATGCAGAGCAGATTATTAGCATCCAGAATGTGTTCTCCAGCCGCTATTACAATATAAGATAATTATAAATAAAATATTAATTGCCCTAGTTTATGATACTTTAACCATTCAAAGTAATTTAATGACTTAACTTGGCCTTTGGCTACAAGCATTACCGTCACCCAATACGGGCACATTGCTGGATCGAACAGCTTTCCGGTTAGCTACTTCCCTGCGTCTTGGCACCCCCCACGTCGTCCCCCATCGCTGTGTTTGTGGTGCAAATGTGGACAGCCTCGGACACCACGGGCTGTCCTGTCAACGAAGCGCCGGCCGCATCTCCCGACATCACTGTCTGAACGATCTCATCCGTCGGGCTCTTGTCACCGCCGGAGTGCCAGCTGTGCTGGAACCCTCTGGTTTGGCGCGCGACGATGGCAAGAGACCAGACGGTATGACCCTGGTCCCTTGGAGAGTGGGACGGGCTCTTGTATGGAACGCTACTTGCGTCGATACACTTGCTCCGTCCCATGTCCAGGGCACCTCGAGTTCTGCAGGTGCGGCCGCCAATCAGGCGGAAAACCTCAAGCGGCGCAAATATGAGAACCTTAGTGGGGATCTCATATTTGAACCGTTTGGGGTTGAAACCTTAGGTACATGGGGTCTGGGTGCGCACAAACTTTTCGGAGAAATCTCCAAAAAACTCATTGAGGCCACCCGAGACCCCAGAGCCGGCACCTACCTGGCCCAGAGAATAAGTATCGCAATCCAGCGAGGAAACTCTTTGAGCCTTCTAGGTACTCTGCCTGGTGGGGATGACCTGGGAGATTTCTTTTTTTTGTAGCATTTTAAGTTTTGGAGTAGTTATTATTTTTTTTTTTAGTACTTACCTACTTTTATGGTACAATTGATTTTGTTATCATAACTGATTAAATGTATATCATATTGTAGTATTAGTGAATTTAATGACTTAGATCAAATAATATAAATGCCTCATAAGCCAGATAAAGCCAATATATATATATATATATATTTGGGAACATTTAAATTATACCGACTTCCAAAGTAAAAATGCATAAAAAAGTATGAAATAAAACTTATTTTCTAAATAACTCCCCTTTAAATATTGTTTTATCAGGATGTTTTCGAACTGGTGCGACTTCAAAATTATGAAGATTGAGTAGAGTAATTTTAGCCGAATTTAACAAGGGAATTATTTAGAAAATAAGTTTTATTTGAAACCTTTTTTGCATTTACTATATACGACGTTATCACGAGCCCCCGCGGCGCTGGGAGGACAGCGGAGCTCGTATTATATTATGATTGAGTACGGACGCCGCCGCCGCATGCGACCAATGAGGCCCCATTGGACCCTGGACATTGGCCCCAGACCCCGTTATATATCACCAGGTATGTTATTATGTTATCTCAACTCTCATATTATAACTTATATTTTGGTTCACAACTTCGGCCAATAGAAATCATTTACATAATCATTCGTCATTTCACACTCTATTTTTATAATATATTATATTACTGACATGATTACATAACATTGTACTTTATAGCTGCCAATAAACCTATATTTAACAGAATTTCTGTTTTATGAATAATGTTTTTGCGTTGAACATTTTAAAATTCAAGGACATTCGTTTCCATTTTTCCTGTTTTTGCCTATCCTGACCCTGGAAAAAATAATTCACATAGTGTTACGGTAAGTGAATAGTAATTAATTTTAAACGATAGGTATATAAGTAGTAATTGAAATGCAAACAAAATGTTTAACATAAGTACACTGCTAGATTACATTCTTCGAATTTTAGGCAGTTCTTGAAAGTGGCTTATATTAAAACGAATGGAATGAAGTGTTTATTAAACTTTGGCAAATGAGGCTAATTTAAACTGTACAGGTTGACTAATTTGAATAAACTGTCGCTGCGTAGGCAGAGTCGCGGTATTTACTGATGCGGCGGTCAGGGTCGAACTAATTAAGAAATGGATCGGCCGAATTCATCGATTTTTAATGTTCAAAGGCCCATAACCCTACCGAAGATGATAGTCTCCGTCGCGCAAACGAGTTTTCGAACGAGCGGTGACTTCTGAACTAGGTCGCGTTATACTGTGCTGCGTGTTGTGAATTGAGTAATTTGATACTTCACCTTTAGCTCTGGGCCGGGAAATGTAAATTAACTAGGGCGATTAACGCGCGGCGGGGGACTGTCAGTACGCCGCGCCGCGCCGTGTCATGCCGTTAGCTTATTAATACTTTTCCTCATTTGACGTATTAGAACAATAAGACCATAGGCGTGACGTCACAGCTAGGTGAGACTTTAGTATGGAGCGTTTTCACGAGACTTGCGAAATTTTGTATACAAATCGCTGTCTGTACCTTTGAAAAATATTGATTTTTGATATACTGTTTCTTCTGAGAAGTTACTCATATTTAAGAGCACTATTCATTTATGCAATAAAAAAATCAGTAATCTAGCCTATTACGTGTTATTTATGAGTGTGAATTCCGCAGGTGATAGAGGTGATCCGGCACCCGACGGAGCGCGCGGAACCGGGCCGGGGCTCGGGCTCGGGCACCGCCTACTGGTACCTAACTATGCAGAAGATTGATGCCCGCTCCACACTTCCTCCGCGAATATCGTCAAGTGTGGAGCGGGCTTAACGAGTGCTTTGATTCGCAAATTATTTTTAATATTATATTAAACGACAGTGTTAAAATGTCACGTGACAGGGAATTATGAGGCGCGACGTTGACGCGTTAAATAAGTTATCGACAGAACTGACGAAACCGGCCCCGGCCCTGGGGCGCGTTGCGCGTCACACTCGCGGACCGAACACACAACGAACTGTAACACTAAAGATTTTGCTAATTCCGATTTGTTTTCTACCTACCCTACCTAGCGACATGTCACTTAGCGATGACTTATGTCGAATCCCATACATTTTTCATTTCGACCTTCGCCGTCGAAATTAACGAATGCATCTTGACTAAAGGCCCAGTTCCCGAAGTTGAGTCACTTCATTTTGATGGCACTACACAAGTATACGATGTGTGTCCACGATTGTGTGAAAAAATTTTAGGCCTTTGAAGGGGACGTCAACATTTTGAAATTTGGATCCATTTGGTTCGTTCTATGAAAGCTGTTTCTCTGTACGTAAGAATAATGTATTTTCTACTCTGTGGTTGCATATTATTATCGTGCATCATCTGAATTGCCTTATGTAAATCCAAAATATTTATTTTAAAATCTTTCGATTTAAGTTTACTTTTTTTCCTTCTTATTCTTGTAGTTTTCTGAATATCAAAGTTGCCATTATTAGCCCAACACCCAGTGGATGATTTAATCCGTTACCTAATGATTTTAACCAGTGATCAGCGATCATGTCGCGGTCATCCGCTATTATCAGGCGCAATTGTCATAAACATCGGTGCTGCGGTGCTGGTCAAAGGGACCGGCGCGACTCCGCGGGGACATCGATTAACGAGCGGCGCCCTGTGAGGGGCCGTGGGGGGGTCGGGGGGCAGGGGGAGGAGTGGAGGGAGCGGGGTGAGGGGAGACGCGGGGCGATCGGCGGCGTAATGTGGGTGAATGAATGTGGGGCGCCGGCGCTAGCCCCACGACCCGGGCACACCGAGTTTAATTAATCTGGGGAATATTGTAATGTATCCTCGACATATCAAGAGCCTCCCTCCGTATAATTACACAATATTATCTCGGGGAGGTTAGTATGCAGCCATATTGCGATTCAGCTGTCATTCTCACCTTTTTTGATTTAGTAAAAGCAAATTCTGGCTAAAACTCAACTTTTATTATTCTCTAAAAACATTTATTATCGTCTAAAAAAATTATATCTCTGTTTTGTCTCATTTTGTTCCACATTATATCATACGTTCTGCATAAGTCTAGGGAGAGACTATAAACAATATACATGTCGCCGCGCCGGTGTGCCTGCGGGCGCGGCGGCGCGCGGCCTCTGAAGCGCCGCGTCGAAAGCCTTTCCGTGTTCCGCCTCACCTCCCCCGCCCGCGTCCCGCACCCCGCGCCCCGCGCCCCCCGCGCCGCACCCGCACGGATCACGGTGTGTCGAATACTCAAAGAATAAAATATTCTGGTATAGAAGCAACTTGTAGTAGTAACACTGCGCAGAGGTTCGCAGCAGCAGGGATCAACGTGACGTGTCACAGGTGCAGGTCACATAATATTACGTGTGTTGTGAAGACAATGAACTCGCTTGACCTTTCAGGTCACAAATTATACACAAAACCGCTTTACTCCACAAAGCTTTTAAAAAATTGGGTCAATACTATACATTTTGTGTGGTTTGCATATAATAATATAATTAGCATTTTACACGTAAACATAATTATTTGGCGGATCGTAACACGCCGTTATTATGTTAATCGATGTATAACAGAATTATGATAAAGAGCAGGCCGTTATTGTATTATGTAATACAAGTCGCACCAAAAAGAGCGGCGCGGCGCGACGTAGATCCCGCGCAGATTGCTGAACCACGATTCTACTGCCGAAACAAACATTTTGTTTATTAATGCAAATAATAGTATTAGGTACAAAAAGTACATGACGTGTACAGAGTAAATTTGACAGAACAGAAACATCAATTGTGTCCTGACGCGTGACGTGACGTGACGTGACGTGACGTGACGTGACGCCCTCAACGCCACTAAAGTAAATAATAAATAACCAATGATATTTTATACTATAGATATGTTACCTTCATAGGAATTTGCGTTTTAAATCTGTTCCGAGCTATCGAAAACTGCTCACATTGACAAGTTTAACTGATAAGTAAAACGAAAGATGCGAAAAAGATTGTACTTCAAATGTTTTCTCTCTCTGTTTATCTGAATATGGCGTCTTTGCGTCAGTTATTAGATTATTTGGAAGAATTGAAATATACTAAGTATCTTTTCATACTCACATGTGGTACGATATTCCTTGCATTTTGTTTACTTTAGAGTCATAATTGGTACACTTGCGAAACATACACGATGGCATTTTTGATTTATTTTGGTAAGTACACAGGAACCTATTGCACATCACGCTCGTAATTGTGCTCGACTCAGACTAACTACAAGACGTCACAATAGGTGCTATCTTCATCTCCCGAGATAAAATCTTTCGCTTTCGGACAGGATTTCTTAGAATTCTTTCCCTTACTGCTTTGACCACCTTTTTCGTACGAACAGTACGTGGACGGCCAGATCTTTTTCTGTCACAAACAGAGGTCTCATTGTACATATTAATAGCCCGGTACACAAACATTTTACTAATACCAAGCGTATGGAGAGTTTAAAAAATTGCATTTGGCTCCATACCTATTTTGTGTAATGCAATCACAGCGATTCGGTTCTCTTTATCACCCCACTCCATTTTAATATCGCAAAATATTGTACAATTTATTGGCGCCAAAATGAGAAAACCAATGAACAATCATATAAATATGACAGATTCCAAATTCAAATGTAATATTTTATTTAATTTTAATTGTAACAGTATTTATGGCCAGACTAAGTTATGAAACAAAATTTAAAAAATTAAGTTTCCCCCGAGTCATCAACTAATGAGTGAGCTAATGATGATGAATTGTACCTAAGAACATAAGCTTTCAAACAAAAAAAATGATTGGCTGTTAAAGTCGTTTTACGGACGATAATTTAACGTGGTAACATCACAAGCCGATCGCTTAGACCATGCTCTCGTGCCTCTCTTGTTCCATCGTGCCTCTCTTGTTCCGCGCTCTCGCTTGCACGCTCGGCTCAGGCGGAACGTGACAATCAGGCGAAACGTGACATTTTCTCGGGCATGCAGCCGGCGTTCATCGGTTTATAAGACGTTATCACGTCAAAAAAACTAGATCAAAATAGGTTCATCCGTTTAGGAGCTACGACGCCACGGACAGAGACACACAGACACGTCAAACTTTTAACACCCCTCTGTTTTCGTCGGTGATTAAAAATGTAATTTTATTTTCCGCAAGCAAATAAGAGTCCACAGTCATCAGTTCGTGACTATATTATGTGCTATGTCAAAATATTCTAGTAAGTATGTAACTTAATATAAGGAAAATACATGTAAATAAAAATGTGATTTTCTTTTGAATATTCCCGCGCATAAGCGCCATCGAGGCAGAATTGTGGATTTATAGTCTATAGTCTATAGTCTATAGTCTATAGTCTATAGTCTATAGTCTAGAGGTACGGATTATTATCTGGGCTATTAGGAGAAAGCATTAGTATCGAAGTACCTTTTCATTTAAATTTTAATTGTAAGAAGTTAATAATTGTGTTTTAGGATCGACATTGTAATTAATAACATTAAATATCGTTTTTTTTCTTACAGGTTAGTTTTTGTTACTTTAATTGATTTATGTAAACGACGTGTAAATAAACACAATAAAACTTTTCTTACCGAGAAACTCAGTTTGCTTTGATTAACTGTGTCGTCCTAATATTACACTACAAATAAAAACCACAGCATCTTATATACATCTATAATATAAGTAAGTATTTTATAATGTTTTCCATGAGTCGATCATGATTTAAAATATTTTTTTAAATAATTAATTAATTATTGTTATTATTTAAAAGTATCGACGTTATTATAAAATGGTTTAAAGTTTTAGCGTTATAATATTTAACCTTAAATTTAACGTTCGCGTCATAAAAACGATCCAGGTAAATTGATGTGGGGCATTCATTACTAGCAGATACTCAGTCAGCAGGAGATGCTGAATAGAAGACATCTGACGCTTTATATAAATACTATAGGTGTTATCTCCCCATATCTCAATCAGCGGAGTAGAAAAAGTTGTTTTTAATTTAGTATCGCTATCTACACGCCCTAATATTTTTTGCGCGACCACGGCGCGACCACGGCGCGAGCGGGGCGCGAGCGGGGCGCGAGCGGGGCTGCGGCGTGCGGCGGGGCGGGCGCGGGCGCGGGGGACACTCGAGAGGAATGCTTTTACGGCTGGTCCGTTAATGTGTTAATCCGCTCGACGGACCTGTCGCGACATCCCGGTGACACCGACCCCAAGTCGACACTGGCCGGTGAGTCTGACCGGTGACATTGGGGCATCTACCGACCGAAACTGATGGGCCTCACATTTTCCGCACTTAATGTGTTCGATCGGCGACTCTGTTGCAAAGTGCTTCATAAAAGCTCCTCCGCGCACATATTTTACTGTAATTTGTACCTGAGGAGAGAGGGTCCAAACCGGACCGCATAAACATTACATTTGAATGTGTTATTTCGTACTAGTACTGCTGATGGAATTTTATGCATAATATGTTAAATGTAAAGAAAACCTATTAATAAAAGCTACTCGTGTGAATACGCTACTGAGATACATGCATTATGTTGTGCACTCAGCTCTATTTGCATAAACGTTGTATTTTATGTTAAGCACGCAAGATAACATAATTCCTGTATAAGTTTTGGACTATATAAAAGTCACCAATAATAAAATTAATGTTAGATGGATTTCCTCGGCGCGGATCTCGTTCACTGATGAGTGATGAGTGAGTCGCTTGTGCGGCGCGGCGCGGCGCGGCGCGGCGCGGCGGGGGCCGGTCGCGGCACCTTAAACCCGAACGTAAAAACTTAGGATAAAAGTAAAAAGTTGTCGAGGAAGCCGCGCTAATGGAGCGGGCCCTGGGTCTGGGGTCATTGATATACCGAATGTACGGACGTCGCAGCCGTAACACAAAATGTTTCCACCATACAAGCTGCGCCGGCTTAAGGTCGACCCTTATTAACTGTCGATCTAATATTTATGAACCAAACATTCATATTAAATTGAAATTTTATTTAATGTGATTTCTTGAATACCCGTGTGATACGTCAATGTCGACTAATTAGTTAGTGATGCATGATTTCGGGCTTAGATGACGTCATCGTCGTCGACACACATCGCTCACGTGGTCACGTGGTCACGTGGTCACGTGGGAGCGATGCGGCAGACCCCGCGCACTGGCGAACAGACGGTGTTGAGTAATTTCCTCAAGTCTTAAGCACAATGACATACAAAACTACAAAAAAATATAAACAAAAGTATCAAATTAATCGACCTTTTCTACCAAAATTATGCGTAAACCTGATTGTTTCTAAGGTTCACTCAGGTGTGTACGTCGCGCGTCGTCTATATTGTAAGTTAGACTAACTACAGAGACCAATTACAAATCGCCTTAATTATTTTAGGTCTCGAACTAAAAATTCAAATCTTTTTCAATTGATATCATATACAGTAAACAGGTTCACAGCATTACAGAGACATGCAGAGTATACAGTTACGAATACGGAATGCAATGGACCTGTCTCTACAATTTTTACTTAACAGACTTCGTGTTGAGCAATAAAATAAATTTTGTTAAAGCTGATCACTAAAGCTGTATATATGCTTAGTTTTTATACACTTATACAACATGAAACGGAACGGACTCAATAAACGGATGAAACGGTCATCAAAATGTAAACAGTGTCACGACCCGCGGCCCTGCGGTAGACCTTTTTTTTTAATTATTATTAAAGAATACTTGTTCCCCCAACCATTAGCCGGGACAATTGTTTGCTTTATTTTTTACATACATTTCTTACATTTTCTACATTACATTTCTCTTTTTTTTTAATTATTACTTTATTTCTATTTATACATTTATATCTTCATTAAATCTTAATTAACATCTTATTAACTAGTAACTTTACATTAATTATTTATTTTCAAGTTTTGCTACTTTATGTCACATTTTCTTCTAAATTCTTTCTCTTTGTTACATTTTCTTGCTTACATCTACAACTCTATTTCTTGCGTACATTTAAACATTTCCTTTACATTTGTCACTACATTAACATTTACTTTACACTACTTTTCTCTTTTGCCTTTACATTTCTCTTTTTTAGATTCACATTTCATTTTTCTTTTACCTTTACTTTTCTCTTTTTTAATTTATATGTCTAGCTATTAAATTCATTTCCTATTCCCATCATATTCTACATTTTTCTTTATACTTATTTACATTATTTCTACATATTTACTTATCTATTACATTTTTCTTTTCTGTCTATAGATTTATATCTTTTAACACCTTTGCATTTCCTTGTTGATTTATATTCGAGCCTATTCTTACATTCCTTCACACTCCATCCTTACATTAAATTTCTGTTTAAGTCTATTCCGTATTAATTACAATTTCAATTTCCTTCCTTGTCTACTCCTCCAGGTCGAAGTGTCCGCCCCGACATACGTATGCTCATGATTTATACTACATATAAATCCCTTGCATACTTTGTGAGACTCCATGGCGCGCGCGTATGCATACAGTGCCAGTTTTTGGTTACTATGGCTATGTATGCTAACTTATGCTTACCATAATTACACATATGCCTAGGTCCCTCCAACAGTGTCGTACTGTCCACCCGTTTTTTATTTCTATTGGTGTTATTAGTGCAATTTAATATCATCCAATTAGATCCTGACATCACTGACACTATTGTTCTTCTGGACTATATGCAACTGTCGCACGCGCCATAGCGTCCCACTTCTGCCGGACCGGGCACTCCGCACTGAACGCGTTGTGTTCCACATTTCCATTTCCAACCCTTTCGCAGTTAATGCAGCGTGGTTTACCACCGGACATACGGTCCTCGCACCGAGACTGGTGATGCGTCCCAGAGCAATGGCTGCACCTTTCCTCGGCGGTACTGCAGAATCGCCTCCCATGTCCGTACCCTAAACAGCTCGAGCACTGTATTAGGGGGGACTGGTCGGCGACCCGAACTCGCTGCATGTATACAGCTGACCCGCCTTGGCAAGGCACAGCCACATCCCCGGCGACACAGTCATCACCACGTGCTCGGTGCCCTCATCTTTTCCACGCTTCCTATACTTAACTTTCATCCTGTCCTCATCCCCGCCCAGGATATGCTGTATGAGGTGCTTGTTTTGGGTTCTTATGGCGTCATAAATGTCTTTATCTGTGCTTGACTTAAGCACCCCATACAGCACAACCTGTGGATCCTTGTTATCTATTCCCTGTACTTCTAATTTACTTCCGCTTTTTTCTATTTTTTCTCTAACCTTATCTCTATCATTCCTATTACTCAGGCCTATAATGACTTTCCTATCTTTCCCTTTTCGAATCCTATCTATTTTTATTCCTTCTTTCTTTGCCTCTATAATTGCTCCTATTTTCGTCACTATCTCTGTTCCTGACATAAAGTTCTCCTTATCCGTTACCACTAAAGAGTGGAGGGTCACGCGCCTCGGCTCCGGTGTCGTGGTTTCCCCTCCGCCACCGACCACCGCCGCATATGTCGTGGGTCGCGGTCCTGCCGGGGCCCTGGCCCCCCACTCTTCAACAGCCCTAGTTAAGTTTTCCTTATTTTCTTTTATCGAGTCCTGATTAATCTTTCTAATTTCCTGTACCCTACTATTTATCTCCCCTTTTATATCCTTACATTCCTTTATGACCTCCTGATTTATTTTGTTTATCTCTTTTAGTTTATTACTTGTCTCCTTTTTTATATCCTGACCTAACTCTTTTACCCCACTTATCAATTCGACTGCCCTATTTAAGTTTTCTTTACTTTCCTTTGCCAATTCCTGATATCTGCGTTATTTTCTCTACCTTGTTATTAATTTCCCCTTTTATACCCTTACATTCCTTTATAATCTCTTGATTCAACTTATTTATCTCTTTAAACTTAGTAATTTTGTCCTCCGTTATTTCCTTACTCAATACTTTTACAATGCTTGTCAGTTCGATTGCCCTATTTAAGTGGTCTTTACTATCCTTTGCCAGTTCCTGCGGTAGACTTTGTCGTTATTGACCCTCGACGGTCATCACACCGTAACGTAACGTACACCTCATCAGAACCCTACAATATTGTAAATTCTCGGGACAAATAAAAAAAAACCTTAGATAAGATTTAAACTTGGTGAACTGTATACGAAATAATAAACCACAGTTAATACTGCAATCCCAAGTTAAATGATTTAATTTTACTTGCGCTTCGAGTGATTCAAACCACATATAAAGTTCAATCCCCCAAAATAAAGATTAATTATGTACATAACTTTATTTAATATGTCTAACTAGAGCGCGCCGGGCAGCGCGGAAGCGGAACCCTCCGTAGAGCTCGGACTCTCACACTTAACTCCATTTTAAGGGTCAGTGCTGAACTAAAATAGCCCTTGTAGCTGTTGTCTTAATATCCACACGTAGTAAATGTTTGGTCTCAAATCTACGGAACCTCCAAACGCAATATGACTCGCTCTTGCCGGTCTGCTAATTAGTTTGTTTTGTCTCCGGCGTATTAGATAGCACTTTTATGAAGAATGTCATTAATTTATTAATATGTGTTTAATATTTTATAAATAATATGATGCGACTGAGGTATATTTAATGGGCCAGCCTAACTCGATTAGGCGAGCGATCGATCACCAGATAACAGACACGATGCTACTGTTGTTGCAGATTTCGGCGCGCGCGCACCGCGGCCGCGACCCGCCCGCGACCCGCCCGCGACCCGCCCGCGCCTGCTGCACACTCTACTGCTACGGGTGAGTCCCAACTCCCAATACACAAAATTGTTACTTGGAATGTCAGTGCTAACAGCTATACTTAGGCAGGTTATTACCATTGGGCAGTTGCTCAGTTTCAGCTGAACAGTTCATGAGACGGTTTAGCGCTTTACTCTAAAGTCTAAAAGATATAATATGTTTTGTTTGTATTTTTACCCGACTAATATTAACCTGTTATCTAGTTATTTAATATCACTTACCTAAAATAAATAATTACGCTATAATATTATACGCATAATAATAATAGCTCCCACAACGATTTCGGCGTTAGGCCTCAGGTCTGAAACACTACGAGTGAGCAGCGATATATTTTGTGTTTTCAATTATGAGAAGAGCAGCTAGAGATGTGTACCATGTGGTTCGTCAGCCTGTCTGACCACGTGATCTCTGGCCACACCGGTCGGTCGTGGCGGTGTCGTGTGTCTGCGTTACCTCGCCACGTGTAATATCCCACGCCGCGCGCCGCCGCGCCGGGCGACTACAGCCGAGCTCGGCGCTCGCTCGCTCGCCATTTGCATACCAAATTATAATTTTAACATTTACGCCTGCGTCATATTACATACGATACACAGATATACACACATGTGCGTCACCAGCCGATATCGAGCTTTAGAAACTGTGTCACAAATATCACGAACTTTAAATAAATAAAATAATATCTTATCAATACATAAATGAGTAAGTAAAGAATGAGATCATAATAATTTTCTTAACTAACGGTGCGAAGCTACTGTTGTGACTAAAACTAGAGCTATACCTAATTAGGTATAGCTCTAGTCTCTATCACTGTATATAGATAGAATTGTATCGCATTGCAGTTTGCGTCACTAATATTACTCACGAACAACACGTCGACAACCGCTAAAGTTATATTTCAGTTACCTTTTTAGCAGTTTTATCCATAAATAAGATTTAAAAAAAAGTAAGAAACAAGGGCTTAATATAAAAAGACCCACTTGTGATAATTTGCTACGTAACATATAAATCTAAGGCTTTTACATAAGCCCAGAGGAAATATCGCGAAAGCTCGACTTAACTTAGCGGCGTGAGGGAGGGGTGTGAGGGACGCGCGGGGGCCGTCGCCGACACACAGAGGGCCGCAGTCTAATTAATTGCCTCGAACACATATCGAGAGCTCACAAAAAAACGAGCGGCCCGAGCGCTAAGAGCTGCGGCGCCAGGAGGGCGCGGGTGGGTCGGTGCGGGGGCGCGGGAGGGGGCGCTGGGAAAGTGTCCCCGAAAACCTGCGACGCCGCCATATATAACGAGCCCTTATCTGCGGCGGGAGTGCGGCGGACACTAATTAATACGTAAGCACATGTAGATGGCGGGATAGCGGGATAGCGGCCCTCCCGCCCCCACACACACTCCGCACACTACAGCTCCTGTACAGACCGCCGCCGAACGTAGCGCTATCGAGACTTATCTCAGTTATATTTAATAAAGGTTAAAATTAAATATTATATTGGACGTGTGCTACAGCTGTTAGATAATTTTGTAATTAAATGTTTTGGTTTTCCACATTAAGTGGTTTCAAAAATGTTTGATGAATAACACTCGTGGGAGAGTGGAGAGGAATTACACTCGTGGTAGAGTAGAGTGGAGAGGAATTACACTCGTGGTAGAGTGGAGAGGAATTATACTCGTGGTAGAGTGCAGAGGAATAACACTTGTGGTAGAGTGGAGAGGAATAAAACTGAGTACAAGCAATGACTGTGTGTCACATGAGCTTTTAACGATGTGATTTTTCTATAAAAACAGAGCAATATATTCCAAAAGAGCTTTTTTTTTCGCACTTATTAATACTTTTTGTCTCACATTCCTTTAGCGACTTCAGAAATAGTGAAAACATTCTAGAAATATTAGGAAAAAGAAATATTCTTAATGCGTTCCTGGTCGTAAGCTCGACATTCATAATGTGGACAACAGTCGCGACAGTAAAAGTTTACCAAGTAGTGGTCTGTAGATCAGATGCAGACGTTACTACAAGTTAGCACCGACTTTTAGGTAATTAACATTAGTCTATTGCAACAAACATAAGTTCAAATAATAATATTTTAAAACAAAGTCATAATGGAGAATAGGAGCTAAGCTATTATATTATTATAATATGTCGCAGCAAAGTATTTTTTAAATTATTTTTAATATTATTTGGTTTATGAGAAGTTTGCAACTCAAGAGGTAAGTTATTGATAAGCCGAGGGACTAGGCACTGCGACGTTCGCTTGCCGTAAACAGTATTCGCACCTATAGTATACAACCGATCCTGCCAAATAGCTCGTGTATGGACGGGGTGATCTATTTTGCTCTTTAAAGACTCATTGAAAAATTTGTCTTTAAGGAGCAAATATTGCACCAGATTGTGCACGTGCACAATTTGACAGTAGACTCAGTAGTTGAATAGCCCAATGTCATCGTTACTATATTGCTGCTTAACATTAGACGGGACGATTGTTTTCAGTATTTTTAATTGCAATTTATAAATATGGTCTAATTAGGTCTTAATATGTCCGTCCGTAACTGGTGAGGCCATATTGGATATATGATTCTGCCAACGCAAAATAATGTAAGTTCCGCTATGTGGAGTATATTCTGCAGAGCGCAAACTGCCAGAGGTATACCGCGGAGTAGAAAATATACATACTTACGTACAGAGAAACAGCTTCATAGAACGATTCAAAATTTCAAAATGTCGACGTCTCTTCAACGGCCCACAATATTCGTTTTCTTGTAGTAGTGCAATCAAATCGAAAGCCAACTAATATGTAGCTTGTATTTTTAATCTGTGGATATACTTCGTTCATCCAATTGAATAGCGTGCTACCAATTGTAATGTCACATAGTTACCGCGCAATAGAGATATACAACGACACGTTAATTGGAACGCATTTAATTATTATGCTTATTTAAATTAAAGCGCTTCTATATTTTGGACAATTTATCATACGTTAGAAAAACTTAAGCAATTTCAAAAATAAATGTGAAAATCATTGTATAAACACTAGAAATGAGAATAAGCTAGATGTACAAGTAAGTAAAGGGCCAATGTATACGCCTATACAATAGGATCCCAGAAAACGTTAAAAACCGTTCTATTAATAAATTAAAAAAAGTAGACAAAGAACGTTTGTGTGCTAAAGCTTATTATAAAGTAAATGATTTTGTTAACGATTGCACACCTTGGGAATAAGATGCACCCCTGCAAGGCTGACTCTATGTACTTGTGTACTTTGACTTTTGTTATATTTAACATTTTACATTTTACAATGTAAATATATTTTTCTATCAAAAGAACAATTTTCCATCTTTTTGATAAAAGATCACCCCGTGCGAGTTTCTTACGCCGGTTCTTCTCGGTGGGTTAGGGTTGAACCGGTGCTAGCTTTTTCAGTTGACTTTCCGAAAAATGTTGTTAAGTTTTATTTGGAAATATTTTTTTATTTCATTTTCATTGTATCTGAAAGGAATATAGCTGTACGTAGCGTCGGAGCGCGCGGCGGCTGACGCATTCGGTTATAGGACACTTACAGCTACAGCCTGCGGCCGGCGACCGGCGACCGGCGGTCGGCGGCCGTCGTTTATCTAGATAAGGTAGTTCAATATCAGCTACAAATAATGTGGGCATACGATCTGTAGATTGTGTCAAGACTAACGTTTTTAAAGGCTGAAAAATAATTAAAAATTTCGTAAAAACTAAATGAAATTACATTGCACACTCCAAGGAGGTCATTAACCTCACAGAAACAGGTGATTTAAACAGGAAGCGAATACTTTGCCTAAATAACATAAATACAATCAGTTGTGTGAGGTCAATGATCTTAACAGCGCCGTAAGAGCGTAATGTTAATTTGTTTAGTAATAAATTTATATCGAACTTTTAATTAAGTACCTATTTTTCAGCCTTAACGTCGTGCCATAAGCAGGAGGTCACACGCCCAAATTATCCGTACTTGATTTTGAAGAACCCTACATATAAGAATAAAATTTTTAATGGGCTTTGAACTTTGAATAGCATGGAAAATAAGAAAATATAATAAACTGATTTCGGTGTGAATTGTCCCTTAGGAAAGAAAATATTGATAGTTTTACGTATTAAGCGGAGTAACATAAATTATTATTATTTGAAGTAAAAATAATTCTGGTATCTTGGAGTAGTGTCTGGCTCTCGGACATGAATTTTACGACTGTTTGTGTGTCTGTGTGTCACGACTCATGACACGAACTACTACAAGGAATAAGTAACAGTATAATAAGTAAACAGATAAGCCCAAAATAAATACAGACAGAAGGCAAGCACAAGTATGTACCAAGAAGAAGAAAAAAGTTATTTTTTTTTATCTACTCCTTTTATCTTATTACTATAGCAATAAGGTCCAAAAGTGGTACACCAAGTTTTGTCGGTTACCGTACCCAATACTTCCGAAAAATCATTCCGATTTGCACTGCACTGTTTCACTGCGTTTGACAGCTTTACCAAATATCCTTTGTAATCAATATTTCATCGAAGTCAGAATGTATGTAGGCTGTCTTCTTTTGACTTTTTTTATTCTATGCGGCCATTTTAGCTCCAGGTCGTAAAACGCGCGAGTTTTAGTCAACAGTTTTGAATTTTTTATGTGTTTTTAATTTATGGCTCGTTGCGTGGAACTAGATAAAGTAACATTCTACTGCCGGCTTTCACGTTTAATGGGTGATCGATATTTAATACTATTCATAATATTTTATCGGAGCACGATTTAGATTCTGTGTAACTTATATATTAGTACCTGAGTACCGAGCTTTGCTCGGAGCTCTAGTATATTAAAAAAAAGTATCACAAAAATACCAGGGTTCGAACCCACTACATTCCGAATTTCCGAACAACGCAAAAATTACACATAATATAATATGCATACCAAGCTGCCAATCGGACTGACATATAAGAGTCGAAATTATTGATATATTGTTGCACGACAAAAGAAAAACCATATTACTTAAAAATGTGCAATTTCCGAGGGTGAGACCTAACTAGATCGATTTTTCTCCCCCAAAACTCCCTGCGTAATAAATTTCATGAAAATACTAACATCCGTTTCCGAGTTTACTTTTATATTATATAAACAAGATTGTCTTATTTAAAGTGTAAGGTATACATGATGCGCATTGCGTAGGTAATATAGCCAACTTGTGGCCCAGGCCCTAGACCTACTAGTTTAAAAATTGAAAATCTTTGCCGTTTCAAAGTATGTATTTAGTAACTTGGCCCCACCTATGTTTGTATGTAAAAACTTACTGATATGACTGAACAACTAGGCCTAAATTTAATATGGTACTAATATTTTGCTAAGCATATAAAATGAATATAAATATTTTTACATGAATTGCAGTGAGTTGTACATAATAATATTGTACCACAACTGTTGTATTACTGTTCATTAGCATATTGTAATTTTGTATCTACTCCGTGTTTAGTTTGTTGTTAGATATTTTATTTTGTTAATTAATACTTGTGGAATAGTAGAAAATTGATTTGTGATTGTTATTTTGAAATACTTATAAAACCTAATACCTATAATTAAGTGAATTACAATTTGCACTTTTCAAAATTAAAAGTTCGAAATACAATTGAAGTGTTCAAGTAAAATTAAACTTTAGTAAATAGTAAAATTATTATTATTCATTATTAATTATTATCAGGGAAGATCAATCGTTCTAATTTATGTTTTTTTTTAATAATAAATATAGACTTAAAAGACATTAAATACAAAAGGATAGTGGACAAGTTTATAATTTTAAAAGTTAGGTAATTGTATAAAAAAACGTAGCCAATTTTGCTTATTTCGTTCTGTTTTTTGTTCTGTGTAGACAACACACTGCACACTTATTTTCGGTCTGGCTATCTAGTGTCTGTATTCTGAACTGTAAAGACTTGGTGTTAGTGCGATACAACTTTTTAATAAAATGTATCGAACACAATTGTTGTTACAAAGTATTTTATCACTGACTGACTGTTTCAAACAAGAAACTTATCTTTAATTTAAAGAATTATAATATAAAAATTTTCGTCATAAATCTTTTAACTAGTGTTTTCAATTTTTCATGCTATTTTTCTCCACATGTTCTAGAAATATTAGTAGTATGCACCCTCTCACTCCCAAGACTCTATTTATACACTCCGTGCTCCTAAAGTATTTTATTATGTTGAAGCCTGGTCCAGAAGGCTCGCTCCCTGTCTCAGAGGGCTGAGGCGGGGCAGCTCGACCGGTCCGACGCGCGGGGGTGGGGGTGGGCGGAGCGCGGGGGCGGGGCGGGGCGGGCGCGTCCAAGCCTCCGCATACCGTTGTTGTGGTTGTTTTGTCCGCCACGAGCATTAATCAAGTGGAGAACCACCTCGACTCTACCTACCTACAGTTTTATACAATTGAGATGTCTCAAATGTTTTATAAATAGACAATGATTATGTTTTTGCATGAATCTTAATAAATTTCCCACCTGCGCATAATTACTTGTTTATTATACTTCAAATAAATGATGCTGTCTTATGAGAAAAGCAAACAGTATTTTATATAAATTTCCACTAGCTTTAGTTTTGATTAAAGTCTTCATATTCTTGAAACTCTATAATAAGATACAGAACTCTACAACAGCGAGCCACTGAATTATATAATTTTATATTGCAGGCAGCAGCTACTCTACATTTATGCTTATGTTAGAAATTGTATATAAAATATTCATTAATTTAACTCAATAAAAAAAATTATTACATTTTAATAGACCGGGAATAAATAGCAGTATCTTCTCTCTGATAGCCTTAGAGCGGGACTCTGTGTACTATCGTTAAAATGTATAAATCATGGAAATCTACCTATTTACCAACATTTCTTGAATTATCAAAATGTTTAAATTTTTATTTAAGTAGTAGGTATAATATTATTAGGAGCTGAGTTCTCGTAGTCCTAAAAGAGTTAGATACCTATGTCAGATAGCTGCAGTAATGTTCACGAAGGTGCGTGAGTCAGCGGCGATACTACGTCACGCGTCAGCACGTCCGGCGCGGCGAGAGTCGGCTGGCGTGTTCTCCCGCGGACAGTTGCTGCATCAGCACCGTCTGAAGTGTCGGGTGTCGGGCGACAGATCATCACTCACTCCCTGCTCGATTGCACGAGCTCTTTACGTGGGAAACGGAAGTTACCGTGGGAGAGCCATGCTTTGGCACGAATGGACAGGCTCGACCGGATAAATACCACAGCCTCAAAGTAAACCGGCGTGAAAGGACGCTCGCGATGTGTTTCGCTGAGTGAGTTAGGTTACCGTAGGCCCAAAGGGGGGTTGGGGATTTTATGGATCAGGAACGCAAGTGCGCAACACCAGTTACAAGTGTAACTCCTCCTGTGTTGCAAGTGTCCATGGGCGGCGATAAAAGCTTACTATCAGGCGATTCGTCTTCTCGTTACCTGGTCCACTTCATAAAAAACTCTGATTGCAAGCCAAGTGCAAAGTTGTGATGATATTGTGGTGGTGGTATTGTCACAAACGAGAGAGTTCTCCACAATCCTTGACATTGTCTACCTGTCACTCGTCATATAATACTTACTAGCTTTTGCTAAACCGAACGTAAAATACATGTGTGAAACTGCATTAATTAAGATCATTAGTACCGGTTGTTTGTATGCTCAGATAAATACAGACGGACTTGTGTGTTATCAGCGTCGTATTTGTCTGCACTCAGCACATTGCATGCGCAATCTCTAGTTCGTTGACGATTCCGGTGAAGCGTGAAGTAGCCGATATGCACAATGAACTTTAGTAACACATAGTTTTAGTCTTCGTTCGACTAGATATATGATATATATATATATATATATATATATATATATATATATATATATATATATATATATATATATATAGATCATATTATTATGTGACTTTGCGTCGTACGGTATTTTTGAGTGTATTTGGTCTGTGGATCTCGGTTCGATTTTAAGATCATTGGTACTACAAGGGCGGTCTTCAAAAGACGGTTAAGTAACGCACAAAAATATTTCACACAATTTTCGTGTTGGTTTAACATAATTGGCAGGGTGCTACGGCATTCGTAGCTACGTTGTTGCTTCTTTATCTCTGTTATAATTAAAAATACCCAGATGTCGTGGCGCGGGCGCAGTTATTCAGCTAACAGTGGAGTAACGGCGCTGTCGAGTGTCGGCCCGTATAGAACGAGGCTGTACGTCAGGATGTCGCGTTATCGAGCGACAGATGGCACACAACACAGTTATTAGCTAACGCGCTCGTTATTCCAGCAGATACCCCGATAACGCCCCTCGTACATGAATCCTCACTAGAAGGTAGTAAAAACCTTCCGACCCACGTTTTTACTCGAATGTTATAACAAATTGGGAAGTCTGAAAATAAAATAGGGTTTATGCAATCGTGTGTTTTAAATATTTTAGCAGAAAAAATTAAAAAGTGTAATGTCGTGTCTGGGAGCTGAAGAGCATCCACCTGTGGCACTCGACGCCACATGCGCGTGCCGCCGCGGAACTGGGTCCCCTAAGCCCTGGAGCGTAAAGCTCACAGTCGCGTGCACGGAGTCAAGTGGCCGCTCCACCAGCGCTTGTGGGAACGGTGTACCGCTAGGGCGCTCCCGAGACACTTGTCCTCACCAGACCGCGCTCAAGTGCAGCAGATGACATTCCTACACATTACAGTAATTTTTATGAACTTTAAAATGAACTTCAGATTCAGAGTTAAGTTCTTAATTCGTACAGCAGATTGAGCCACTATGGTTTTAATTGTAAGGAGGACCTTACTGGTAAAACTTAACTGGAGATGGACTGGGACTAACGACACCGACTGACAAGACCTAAGGATAATAAGACAAAGCCCCGTCTATCCGACGCCAATACTCCACGTAACACAGCAGCTCGGGCTCTGACGCGCGGCGCGGGGTATATTTAGCCGGGAATGTACTGGCGCGGGCGCCGCTGTCGAGTGCCGGCCCCGGGTTAGCCTGGGTCAGACGCCACTTACAGCCACCGCCGTAGGGCGTATATAGCCCAGCGCTGTTGCATGCAGGTATTGACGTATCATACGTCTTGACGGAACGGACGTCGCATCCCAAACGGACAAATGGTAAGCCTTACAGGCCGATCTAAACAAGCAAAATTTACTTACATCCAAAGTTTCACGATGTTCTCATTTACTTTGTGTCATATTTTAAATACATTTTGTGTTAGATGCGAAGTCTAGAGCTATGCTACGTTATAATTTCAGATCGGAGTTCAAGCCTCACCAAAGCCCAAGAGGATTAGACGTTTTAAGCAATCCGTTGTCTGATGGTCTATATCATAGGTATAAAACATGACCACATTTACACGGTGTAAAAGCGTGTATAGATATTTCAATCAATTCTATGAATATGCCTGAGATCTATATTTAACCGTTTGATACTGAACAGAGATCACTTTGTGAGTCTGCAAATAGCTCTCACAAGGATGAATAGATGTCGAGCACTTAACCTGCGGGACCGCGCCGTGAACACGACTGTACCATCGAGCCGTGAACACGACTGTACCATCGCGCCGTGAACACGACTGTACCATCGCGCCGTGAACATGACTGTACCATCGAGACGAGTACACGACTGTACCGTGTACCGCATATTTTACCAAGTTCCAACAATCACACTCAACTCGATCAATTGTTTGATTCAAAATATTTTTGTCAATCCGGCTATTGCCCCGTCTAGAATCTAGATCCTGTGTCTGAGAATACTTATTATCTTCGAATGTCTGTGACGCGTAACGTCTGCCAACCCGGAGTAAGCAAGCCAGTAGCGTCGTGGACTATTGTTTACTACTCTATATTTCTTAAAGCCAACTTCCGACCCCGGTGAGCGCCGACACCCGTGTTACCGACTGAGTTCTGTAACACCGGCGCCGTAGTCATTTTTAACAATCTTGTCGAATGGCTGTATATTCTGCAAAAATATCGCGATGCGGCGCCGCACGGACCCGCGTTAATGCATCACATAAATCCCGCTGACCTTCCCCGCCCTCCGCCCGCACGCCGCACACCTCCCCGTCCCGCTGCCTCGCCAGCGCAGACCTGAGCTTATCTATCGGCATATAACAATATTGACATCACTATGCTTACAACTTAACAATGCTCGGAGCAATCTCCAAGAAGAAATGTAGAGTTTTTGGACTTCCCAAAATACCGACGTTACATTTTTAATTAATGTAGAGCTGTAACATAACATTAGTCATAATTCTGTTAATCATTCCATTGTATGTCTCTCGTAGGGTACTCCATATTTTTTGTACAAGTATTATAAACCATTTATGGAGATGATAACCGATGGCAGCTTAATAGACTCTTATTTTGAACACCTCTAATTAAGATATTGTTTCCATGTTTACATTTAGCCACAAAATTAGAGCTAACTGATGCAGAGGGCCGTCCTTCGGCAATATTGTGACTTATGACTCGTGAGTAACGCCACACCGGCGCCATACATCATCATCTGTGGCCTGAAGTCGCGCGGAATGTGCTAACGAGCGCAGCGTTTCACCTGGTGAGTGGTGACAGAGTGAATTATGTTTGCATATTTGGTGACAGCGTGAATTCCAATCTCACTATCCTCGAACCCTCGTAGGAAACGAAAATAAAGAAGATTTATAGCTTCTTAATGAAACAGAAGCCGTAGTTTCTAACTCAGAATAGATACGAATTGCCGGTAGTGGAGATAGGCTGCTTCAATCCTCTTGCGAACCTGCCATATCTACTGCACATTCCTAGCCTATACTAATATTATAAAGAGAAAAGATTTGTTTTTTGTTTGCATTGAATAGGCTCCAAAACTGATTTTAATTAAATTTGGCATAGATATAGATTTGACCACGGGGGAGGACATAGGCTACATTTTTTTTATTATGTTTAGGATTACCTTTTGCGCGCACGAAGTCGTGGGCAACATCTAGTAATAAATACCTAATGTTATTTCAGTACTGTAAGTTTAGTTAATCTGAAATAAGGAATCGATATTCATTACAAGCTGCGCCGTTTTACACTAATGCGGGTCCACAAATCACCCGGCGCTTCGACAAATTGGGAGGGCGGCACACATGTGGCGGGCGTCGCGTCGCGTCGGAGCTAGTGCTGTTACAAATTTTTGATATCTGTTAATAGGATAAAGAACAGTAAATAAATTACCCGAAACAAAATTGAAAAAAAAAACATGTCAGATGGAAATTATTCGTTAATAGCTTTATTCACATCTTCTTTATCCGTCGATAGTCAGTTTATATCATATTTATTATCTTTGTAGCGAGTCCAATCCGCCGCTATCGGTACTATGCTCTGTGGGACTACGTTTATTGTTATTCAGAACATTTGTATAATGTATATATTTCATAAAATACAGATGATATTGTAACGTTACCGTGAAATATTCGTGAAATTGTTTTTACTACAATTCTCCTGGGACGCGCGGCCTGACAAGTCGAGGATACTTTCCTCTACTACGAGTAGTAGTTCACCACAGTTACAGGAATGTGCACACCCCAAGTTCTGTGGTCGGAAGTTCAAAGTAGGAAAATATCGAACACAGAACTAACTTTACTAGAGAGAACCATGCTTTGGCACGAACGGGCTCTATCGTAGAGATGGCATAGCCTTAGTCACCAGCTCAGACCAAATAAAAGAGTGAGGACAGAGTTCTGCGAATCACACAGTGAGACCGGGCCAAACTACATGTTATCATGCATGCATGCATGTGTCATGCATACAAATGTTATGAAACTACGCCTTACCTTGCAAGGCGAGCTGTTGCAGTGTGTGGTTTTTTATGTATGTAGCGTAGCCATAACATACATTAAAACAGGTCGCAGTTTTGGTATGTCTTCACTTTTTTATTTGGTCTAAGTTCACCAGAATAAAATAACATATTTTGTGTAGTGTTTCGCCGAGTGTGTAAATGTGCCGGATGCTCTAGGAGGTATAGGGGTTTATAAGACTGGCAACACACTTGTAACTCCTCTCGTGTTGTGGGTGTCCACTATCCATAAGCGGCGGTAATCGCTTCCGATCAAGCGACCCGTTTACTCCTTTCCCTGCCTTCGATTCCATAAAAAGTATGTAACCGTTATGTGCCAACCGTACACCATCGCAATCGCGACGTGACGGTCGGACGGACCGCTGCATCTGCTATAGAGTGGCGAGTGGCGACACCTCGATACCGCATGAGGTAAGCGAGTCAGTTAGGCGGGCGGTCGCCACGCTAGTACCACCTCTCCATCCGCTACATAAGGGCGACAGTCGCGTGCGTGTAATGTACGTGCGCTATCAGCAGCCGACTGCTCCACTTCGAGCGCAACATGTAACATCGTACGTGATTAGATTCCTACTAATCGTTACTAAACATGGTTTCCAAGTTAACTCGATATTGATATAATACAATTTAACGCGATAAGTAGGTTAATGTATATCCAAATTCGAAAACCAGACTGAGTTGTTTTGCTTGTTTTACAATACAGAAAAACGACACTTCACTTTCGAGAGCTGGGTCTAGGGATAAGGAGCTCCCAGTGCCTACTAAGCAACTAGTAGGACACAGATCTGAGTTTGATACTAAATTTTTTTTTCCTATCGGCTATCAGATAGCGGCCCGGCCACACAGCCACCGGAGGAGTCTCGACCTCGTCTTAGCAGATCCTTACATTGTAGGCTTGTGGTAGGGATTATGTACAAAACCAAACATATTAATACAGCCTTAGCTACTAACATAACAGGCCGCATTAGCGTCAGTTCACACCGAGACGCGGCACACACAAAAGTTCCAATATTTTTTTGCTTAACTTAACTTAACGCTGTATTTTAACGAAAGCATTAAGTTACAGCTAAGTTAGTTGATATTACCTATCTATGCAAATAAATAAAATTGAAGTGTCTGTTTGTAATTTTAAATTGACAGCTTTTCACTTAATGATTATAAAAGTATATACGGTAATTTAACAATAAAAATTAACAAGATATTTCTGAAAAAACAGACAGACAGACTGTCTGTTTGTGCAGACTAATCTCTGAAGCGGCTGGATCGATTTTCACGGGACTTTCAGTAGCAGATAGCTGATGTTATAAGGTGTATTGTAGCTTAGGGTTCCGTTTCCGTTAGTTCTTTGCAAACGAAGTTGCGGCCACCGGCTAGTATGTATATATAATCTATCGTTTAGGCTAAACCAGAGAATAAAAAACAACGGTACGGGAAGGTCGCAGGCGACACGTGTTTACGGAACACCACTTATAGGTAGGTGCATGTAACGTGACCCAACTTGGCCTTAACAGATTTCCAGATAAAATATTGACATATAAATTTCTTACATCGAGCATAGTTTTATGCTATTTAAATTGTTGAATAATTAATACATTTATGCACAAAAGCAGTGAGTAAAACTTCTAATTTAACAATATAGGCTGACATTATATTTCACATAACACATACAATAGCACATAAAATAGCGCATGTCGATAAATTATTTTTTTTTGTTCTTTGAACCTACTCTTCTGTTTATATGTTACAACAGACATAAACACTGCACAGCATAGCTGAATCAATTTTACAATAATTAATGTAAGAATTTTAATTATGAATGAGAATAATATATTTTATTAATCTCAAATTAATCAATAGGTAAAGAGATCTGCTAGATGATGATTTTAGACATTTTACTATTTAGTAAATGATATACCTCGTTACATAATAATTTCAAGTTTTTCTGTAATTTATTAATATATCTCAACAGTGTAGACTACATAATATAATTGCAGAGCAATGTACTTTGACTTACTGATAGTTACCACTTATATACCGCTTGTATTATACTGGTATAGGCCAGCTGCTGTGGACGACGGCATCGCTGACGGTATGTGTTGTTGCAGCTCTGTGGCCTGACATGAGCCACGCCTGAGGCGACAGGCGACCGTCGACGACCGGCGACCGCGACCACGATGTTCGGCGGCGGCAGCGGCGCGGGCGGCGCGTACGGCGGCGGTGACTGCGGCGAGGGTTACGGGCTGTACGGCGGCGGCCGCCTGCAGCCCTATGCGGCGCCCTTCCCCTCTCACCAGACCTGGCACCACCACCACGCCGCGCACCACGACTCCTACGGTGAGCCCTACGCCGCGCCACACACACAACACACCTCAATATTATGTGATCATTGACCTGGCTCGACGACCGACGCCATCTAGTATCACACGGGGTCAACACTTGTATTTATTTATTTGACAGTATTGATCGAATTTTAAATTGATCGCCTCATAAATTTTTATCGCCAGTTTATCAGGCGATCTTTGAACGGCGATAAGCTAATTAATTCGTTTGCTCTCGATATACATAAACAATAAAATGTATTATCATAATATTGTTATCTCCCACACGGGCCGGTAGAGCACACCACGACAAGCTAACGGCCGCTTATCAGTAATTATCTCCGCGTCTTGATATGATCGTCGAACGAGTTTGATCCAGTGGATGATGTTGGGTATATTCAGATTTTAGTGCCTACGTGGCATTGCTTAAATGAACGTCGCTAATCACAGGTTTACAAACTTTTTGATGATGGTAGAGCCGATAACGGATGATGTTTAGGAAACAGCGGCCAGGAAAATAGTTATTGAGAGGTATATCACAATAGGAGAGTCCTGCAATAGTCCAATCACTGTCAACCAGTACAGGGGGCAGAGTCGAGAGCCGCAGCAGAAACTTCGATTGTTTTCCTCATGGGGGGGCAGTAAAAGCATTAATATTTTTTGATTACTCTATGTGTATAATGGTTATGGTGACATTTGACGGTTTACTGCAAATAACTATCAGAGTCGGCCTGATGGTCGGCAGTATAGTGATAGATTATACAGAGACCTATATACTGCAGTATAACGTATCCGATGAGCTCACGATGAGCGTCACGGGCCGCGGTCGCGGTCGCGCGGACTCCGCTGTGTTTCCCCGCTACACACATGTACTAAGCGTTTTCTATATCCAGCTGATATACATTTGTCAACGGTTTTCATAGTAATTGATTATATACTCAGTTATTTCATAGTAACAAAAGTAGTATATTTGTATTAAATGGAAACGAGGGTCCGGTGTGAGCTCTACAGTGTAGCTGGTGACGGGCGGACTGGTCATTGAATAGCAGCGTGTGATGAAATGTTATTAATGTGTTTATCTCTGAGACACCACAGTCATAATGAGCCGAGATAACTGCGGCTAGTGGCCATAGTAGGAGATTCTTGAAGTAACTCGGGCGCGTCAGATTAAGAGAGTATAGGTGTCCAAGCCTACCTATAGCCAAGGTATGGAAATCAGTTTATTTGCTTGGAGCTTTAATAAAGGTAAAAAAATATCAAATTTTAACGGACCAGTCAGATTATGTTAAGTAGCTTAAAGTGCCTACTTTATTTTAATAAAATTTGAATTTATTTTAATAAAGAATTTGAAAGATTTAGAATGTATGTTAAGTTCGTATGAACTTATTTAAAATTTAAAAAATAAATACTATATACTATAAATAATTGATATTTTCAGATTAATCTGATCCCAATTCAAAAATAGTGAACTCAGCTTATTGGTCTTAAAGTCCATCTTGCCTCAAAAATTTAAAATTGTCTAAAATTACTTACAAAAGTTAGCTTATTGTCTTTTTTTAAGTTTATTAAGGCTGCTCATAAAACCACTTAAATAATAAACTTTCATAATATTTTTCTTCCTATCACCTAATGTACAAAACCTTACTAGGTCTCCGTGTCCACGACGCTCGAGAAAGTACACAATTAGCAACAAGGGCTCCCTTCCCTAGCTATCCCGTATCGTTACAGATATTACAGTCCCGCCCCGAGTCCGCTATCTACTTAGCTACTGCAACACCCGCAGACATAGCTTCAAAGACAGGGACATACTTATCAGATGTATGTAGTACGTACGAGATGCTGTAACTATCCGACTCACTATATATATATAGTAACTCAAGAACGGTTGAACCGATTAGGCTGATAATTGGTGGGGAGGTAGCTTAGGACCGGGAGACGGAAATATACGGAAAAAGGGATTGCAATTCTATCGTCTCGCTAAAACTCGAGAACAGCTGGACCGATTTGGCTAATTTTGGTCTTGCAATAATTTCGGCATCGAGATATTGGTAGAGTCAGCAAGTGTCGGCAAGTGTCGGCAGTGTCGCGATGGCGGTGGCAGCCACGTCACGCGTGTCACAAGGGCGCGGAGATAAGGTCGGGCGGCGGAGCGCGGCCGGCCAGTCGGCCCCCGACCTCCGACCGCGAGGCACCATGGACGCGGCGCTACACCACTCGCTCTTCCACAACCTCACGCTGCTGGCAGGTGCGTGCGCCTCTGGTGGCGCTGCCTGGTGTCTACTGGCGTCGTAAATCACATGACATCGATCATACGAACAGTCTCTGGTGGCGTCATCGTGTCTGACTTGTGTTTTGTGCGCAGGCGGCGGCGGCGTCGGCAGCGGCGTGGGCGGCGTGGCTGGCGGCCTGTACCCACAGAACATGGTGATGGGCTCGTGGTGCGCGCCCTACGACGCGCTGCAGCGGCCCCCGGCCTACGGTGAGTTTCCCCCCCTGATGAGCGGCGATCGGACACGGTCTGATCTGACTTAATACTGTGTATGTTGTGTGGGAGAAGCGATGGATGTGCAATGTAACTGTGTTCAATGGCCTACCGATTATCATGTTATGGTCGGTTGTGATCGAGGAGGTGTGTGCTTGTGCGCGTAACGCGATGTAGAGCCACCCACCCACTAACTCGTAACTCATTGCGGTGTTGTAGAGATCACCAGGTAGGTAGGTACACGACCATGTATATAAATATGAACTGAATATAAATATTTGATACGCCTTATATTCCCTCAAATCTATTCATGTAGGTAAACATTATAAATATTGGTGTTTCTACCTACATTGTATTTCCTGGTAATTTTAAATACTTATTTCGAACTATTCCAGCTTTTCAGTTTTCATACAACAGTGACTTACAATACATTGTATTGTGTTTATCAGGCTCGTACATAGTGGGCTGAATATAAGTACATAGTCGGTAATAGTAATACAGAGGTCAGATCGTCATCAGTGAAATGCTCTTATGTTTACAGCTTACGAAATAGACACGAAGAAAGTGTTTCCGAATACTTCTGCAACGCAACCGATAAAATAAGTCAGTCAGTCAGTCCCTCATTCAGTACCGGATTAACCATATAGGCGGAGGCAGCAAGAGCTACGGGCCCCGCGCTTTGAGGGGCCCCGCGCTCCAACGTCTGTCCGGTCTCATCGACCGCGGGAGCTTAAAAATAATTTTCATAAATAATTAACATAGTAATAACAGCGCTGAAAATAGAACTCCGCACTAATGCCTAATACATAATAATGCTGAAAATCGAACACACGACAGCATTTAAAAAACTTGACGCTTTTAAGTTCGATTTTCAGCTCTATTGTATTAACCCAATAAAACTGAAATAGTTCTGAATACAGAAAAAGTATCTGACCAGCTTTTTAACGTTCCATTAGCAGAGGCGGTGCAAGGTATGGGCAGTGTGGGTGACCGCCCACGGCCTGGCAGTCCAAGCCTCAGGCAAGCCTCCACGCAGGCCTCGCGTGTAACAGCCGAAAAAAATATATTATTAATAATAAAAAATTATTATTAATATATTATAATTAATTCTCAATCCAAAGATTTGTCGAAGTCATAGATCGTGAACAATAGAAAATTAAAACTTTCCATAATCCTGTGTAGAAATAAGGTTTGGTAAAATCATTAACGGACGCTTAGGCAGAAAAATAATTTAAAATTTCGTAAAATTCACAAAATACTAGAAATAAAAATTACATTACGTTCTTTACGGCGTTCTTTAAACCAGTAAAATAAGAAAAAATATTTGTTCGCTCGCTCCGCTCGCGCACTTTTTACATGATCAATATGTTATATTATTTTGTACTGACTTTCTGTTTAAGCTATTTATTTGATTGTATTTGCCCAAGTCCAGTCTTGAAAGACTTATAGAATTTAATTTTATTACTTATACTTATGGGTTTAAAGTTTATATAGATTTCAATTAGTCAAATATAAAATAAAAAAAATATTCTCGCTCACTCGCTTTTTTACATAATTAACATTATATTTTTTTAACTGACGTTCTGTTTAAGGCAATTTATTTGATTGTATTTTGATCTCTTATGTTTACGCGAATATTGCGAATACGCGAATATAAAATCACCGCGGCTTCAAGATACTGTTAGTATGTTTTGCGTGGATTGGAACACAAATAATAATTGGAGAATCTTCGGGTAGTAGGAATAACTTCAACAAATAGGACAATTGACACCTCAGTCCTCCCGTCAGAACGGCTGCTGGAAAGTAGCCGAAACCTCGGGAAAAAGAAAAGTGCACCGCGACACAATCCGTAAGTGTTTAAAACATTGATTTTGTTTTCCCAAGTGCAGTCTTTCAGGGTTTAAAATTTAAATAGATTTTAATTAGTCAAGTAGAAAAAAATAGCTTTTAACATAAAAAAACATATTATATTATTTAGTCCGATATTCCGTTATAATCTGATGATTTTATTGTATATTTTCGAAGCTCACAGTATTTTAAAGTTGAACACATTTTAATCTGGAAAGTAAGAAAATATTTTTACTCGCTCGCGTTTAACGTAAAGAACATATTATATTATTTAGCACATAAGGTCGGTTTTAGGCTATTAACTTAATTGTATTTTCTAAAGTACACAGTCTTTCAGTAATGTAAAATTTAGTTTAAAAAAAAGAGCATATTAAGCTCGCTTGCTTATCGCTCGAGGGCCCCGCGGCAGAATTTGCTACGGGCCCCGCGGTGGCTTAATCCGGCACTGACGTCAGTAATCACTATAATATTAGGTACGAGTATTACTGCTAATTTCCTTATAGACTTATTTCTAATTACTTGCATAATGATCAGTTACAAAATATTAGTTTGTACATATAATTGATCAATGTTATAACCAAAATCTGTTTGCATTACAGGCTGTAATAAATACCACTCTAATAGTAACATGATTTTAATCCTTATTTATTACTATTTTGAGATGAAAAATACGAGGGAATCTCATTCAATCTAATAATATTTAACTTTGTAGTCTCTTGCTTTGACAGTTTTGGCACGATTAAGAATTAGAGTCGTATAAAATATTTGCAACAAATGACAGACTAGATCTAAAGGCTTGGCAATCATTCCATATTTTTAATTACAGTGACGATCTTCGGAATTGAAAGTATACGGGATTGACATGCCGTGCGCTAAGTGACATGCTTAGGCGAGCTTCACGTGCAACTATTTAGCACAAAATTGCTTCAGTTCTGTAGAGCATTTTAAGGATACAAGACGACACTATAAATACATTTTATTATTATATTAGGTCCTTACATATGAAATTGACGTTTTGTCGTACTGGCCATTTTGATCTCAAATATATCTTCTTTGATTAGAAATTTCAAATTTATACCGCTATTTACTCATGCTTCGAATGTTTCGAAAACCATAATTCATTTGTTTTTTCCTGTTTTGGTTTTTTCTTTGCGTCATTCTGTTTACAAAATGGAAAACTTGAAATATCGTATTATTTTCGAGTACGAGTTCCAACATGGGACCAGTGCTGCAGAAACGGCTCGAAGGATTAATGATGTGTATGCGGCGGTGTCGCAAAAGAAAACACAGTGCGCTTTTGGTTCCAACGTTTTCGTTCTGGAAATTTCGACCTGCAGAACAAGCCCCGTGGACGGCCGGAGACCAAAGTTGATAATGAAGAATTAAAGTATATTTTGGAAGCGGATCCATCGCAAACGACATCCGAGTTAGCTGCAGGCTGCGGTGTTAGTGATAAAACTGTTTTAATCCACTTGAAGCAAATTTGGAGGGTGAAAAAGCTTGAAAGGTGGGTATGAATTGAATGCAGCAAACCGACAAACGCGCGTCAACTGCTGCGTTACATTATCAACCGACACAATAATGAAGGGATTTTAAATCGAATCATTACCTGTGATGAAAAGTGGATCCTGTACGATAATCGGAAACGCTCATCGCAATGGCTGAACCCTGGCGAACCAGCCAAAGCCTGCCCCAAGCGAAAATAGACTCAAAAAAAGTTACTTGTGTGCGTTTGGTGGACTAGTGCCGGTGTCGTTAACTACAGCTTTCTTATTCTGGCCTTTATTCTGTTTAATTCTGACGATTACGGCAGATGTCTATTTCCAGCAACTGTAAATTCATAAAAAGTAATTCGCCCTAGGCCACTGCTGCTTCAGGACAACGCTAGACCACACACTGCACAACAGACGGCTACCAAATTAGAGGAGCTTCAATTGGAATGTCTAAGATATCCACTGTACTCCGGACCTTGCTCCAACAGATTACCATTTTTTTTCGAAGTTTGGATAACTTCTTGCAAGAGAAAAAATTCAACTCCGATGGGGCAGAAAGTGCCTGCAAAGATTTTATTGATTCCTGTCCGAATGATTTTTTAGTAAAGGAATCAATGAACTACCTTTGAGATGGCAAAAGTGCATAGATAGCAATGGTATATACTTTGATTAAATAAATATATTATGTTTAAAAAAATCGACTTTATGTTCCTCCTTTACAAAACGCCAATTTCGTATGTAATGACCTAAAATTTCACTATAAATATTGATCAACTTTAGTTAATTTGGTAGATAAGTACCTAATTTAAAGTAATTTGAGTAAATTTGAATTAGATACGTGAAATAATGCGAATTCTGTTTTAATAAACGACAGTAGGTACCACAAGCAGGCGTTCCTGTGTTTTAGGCAAATAAGAGCGGAAACGTTCAATTTCTTAATAAGCTTAACTGATGGATTTCCAATGAATAAAATCAGCTCATCTACTCACGGGAATTATTAACCCCGTGTGTATATTGTACCTACTGTGTTTACGTCGCGAGTCGCGCTGATTCAGCTCGGTCGGCCGGTCGGTCATCTAATCGCGGTCGCGTGAGTCAGCCCTTATCTCGCGGTCAGCCGTCAGCGCTGTTTACTGCTGTACCTAAACCATCATCATTATATCGATACATGCATGAGTAAGTTTCGAGCCTCAAGTCTTAACTTAGTCATTTGTGCTCTTACACAAAAAACGCGCGTACTCGGTTCTCGGACGTCACCAACAGGGCAATGAACAACGTTCGCTATGTAGTGCCATGTCAATCCCATCTGCTCCCGTCCTCTACTGCTTGTACTTAGGTCCTGTTCCTTCCTTATTGCCAAGTAATGAGTCGAAAAGTGGTACACCGGATCTGTCGGCCACCGTAGCTAGGTACATATTTGCATATGTATCTATCTATTATTGGACAGGTATGGTCAGACGAATAATAATTATTTTGAGACGTGTATTTACGAGTAAGTAACCATATTAGGTACTTATTAGGCTAGGTTATGACTTATGATATTGTAGTTAATACATACCTCTACAGAATATTATACAAGTTGGTGGCTCTACATGCTACAGTAACATGCAGTAAGTAGCGGCAAAAGGAGGGGGGGCGAAGACGGGCGACCGCCCGTGGCGCCAGGTAAAAAGGGGCGTCGCAGACGTACTTTTATGTCCCTCGCGCACTGAGTGAGACTACCAATAACTGTTAAAATTATCCACTTTCGTCACTTTAATCTAATCTTTGCAGTATGAAACCATCATTATTTCAATTTTGTTTGTAAGTTTATTCATACCTAATATAATTAGTATTATCAATAATATGCAATGTATTGTGTGTGTAGGAGAAAAAGAGTGAAAGGATACATCGGCACTGTCGGCACATGCCAATAAAGTTTGTGTTCGTTGGAAAATTTTAGTTTTTTCAACGTAGTAGGTATGAATGTAGAGAGTTAATGCGCCGGAATGACGGACGTCAGGTAGACTTGCTGGTACCTGGCGTCGTCTGGCGTCCGCCGGCGTCGTGTGTGAGTGTGCAAGCGTGGCGAGCGTGGCGACGTGACGTGTGGTGGGTGCAGATGGCGCGATGGAGTACGAGGAGGGCCGCGAGTGCGTGAACTGCGGCGCCAACAACACGCCGCTGTGGCGCCGCGACGCCACCGGCCACTACCTGTGCAACGCCTGCGGCCTGTACCACAAGATCAACGGCGTGAACCGGCCGCTCGTGAAGCCCAGCAAGCGGCTGGTGAGTGCCGCTAACCGACTGTCGTGTATGTCCAGGTGCCGACGCCGAGCTGCTCTCCCGCTTCTATAAGGACGGCTCGGTGCAGCGCTGGATGAGTGTCGAGGGCATGGCCAGGGGCATGAAGAAGGTGAGTCGGTGGCGTGTAGACTAGTGCATGACCTGCCGCTCCGCCCCCTCCCGTCCCCCCGCACCCCGCCGCCCCCACCCGCCCGTGTCCCCCTGCGCGCCGCGATAGGGAACTACACGCTACCGCTCCCCTGTACAGTATGCATGCACTGTCCTGCCTCTCGGCCGTGATCCTCATTTCCCCTAGTACCTATACTGTAAATTAAGATCACAGTTGATGCATTGATTGTCTCAGATGATGCAGTAGTCAATTGCATCGTCTGCCACAAGTTTTTGCATGTAGCATAATATTCTACTTATTACATTCAATTTATAATCGTCAAAATAATTATTTAATTATACCTCTCGTCTTCAACTCAGCGCGTTCAATCCCGTCTACAAGTTCTTTCATCCTTTTGCACCGCTAGTGCTCCTGTATTTAATTATTTATGTATTTACTAGTTTTAGATAGTGACTGTCTGTCAGCTTAGCTAGTAGCTGTTCCAATGTTGCGCGGTAAGTAATGGGGGATTGCTTCACCGCGCAACATTGGAGCGGATCGCGCGATTCCCGGGGTAGGGCGCGGCCAGCCCTGCCCCGCGCACGTATGTGTGTGTTATCTCCCGCCGCTACCGTGCGCGTTGGGCGCGGACCCCGCTTGCTGTCCCCTGTCCCCCTGCAGTGTCCAGCATGGCCGATCACCTCTGCTAAAGTAGAATGCACATTATACCTACTGCTCCCATGTAAATTGTACCGCGCCGAAGCGGCGCGGACACTTTCATTCCCATTCAGAACATGCGAAGCAGGAGCTGTAGTATTTCATTCTTTATCGTTAACTTATGTACCTATGATTCGCTTATTATTTAGGCTTGAATGGTTATCGCAGAATTGCCATGATTAATTGGGTGTAGGTATAACTAATACTTTTTTATCTCATTATGAGGCTGTATTAACTAAGTCTAAATAACAACATATTAAAAAAATATGTAGGTAAACCTATATTAAAACTATAAATTGATTTTAGTTGTCTCGGCCTTGGAAGAACCATATAATATTACTTAGTTATTAACCTGAGGTCCCGACGGCGTTCAGATACTTTCCAGTTTACAGTCACTAATGTAGCACCTATAGACAATATCACTATATAATTATGTATTTTTACATAAATTAATAAAATATGCATTTATCGTGAAGTGGGTCTAATACTGCCAGATGGCAGTTACTTGTATTTTATCTATGATCTAGTTGCTGTAAAGTAGCCGAAATGTCTGGACAACTTCGAGGGTCAAAGTGAATAATATTTTTAAACTATTAGTTAGTATAATACCCAAATAAACGTAAATAATATTTTTTACTTAGGTACCTACCCGTGTGTTGTAAGTGACATTGTAAATATGTAGGGTACAGGAAAGGAGCACTTTCTCCATACATGAGTGTCCGTAAAAAGCGTTAAATAAATAAAAAAAATAAAAAAAGGGGGGTGGCACTACGGTCGCAAGCGGAAAATTTAAACAGAGAATTAGATAAATCTTATCATCTTCGTCGGCTATATTTATAAAAAAGGATTTTGGACTACGCGAGTAATTAGAATTTTCATGATTTTCTGAATGAACTACTAAAGCTTACCGAGGTCGGTCGTCGGTAAAAAAAAAAATATTAACTAAACTCAACTAACTTCACTCCATCTCTTATTGCTAACTTCATATTACACCCTCTTCTGACTCTAGCGCCATTATGGAGTTTTGGAACTATTATTTAACTACTTTTGTCGGACACTTTTTAGCTTTTCTGCCTTAGAAAGATAGTTCCCCTTTCCTCTACCCTCCATAATTGCAAATAATGCTAATTTAAATACCTACCTAAAAAAAATCCGAGGCGGTGTGTCATATTATTGTGTGCGTGGCTGTACCGTCAGTAGTCTGCATCATCCCGTACTCCAGGTAGACTGTCTCCAGACTGTCCAGAGTCCAGACTGACCATTCACAAGTCACAGCACACGTGTAGGTACAGCTAAAAATCCATAACCAGTCGTAGAATGTTCAATTATACGTAAGCGCAAAAATAAAAATTAAGGTTTCCTCAAAAAAAAAATCGGATTATTGCTTTTGTAAGTCTGTAATTAAAATATTGTTTATGGATTTTTAATGTAAACCTTTACATACTTTATTATGTAGGTAAAGAAAGAAGCTTTTATTAGTCCAGTCACGAAGTAATTGTACATTGACTCGTTATGCGGTACAAGTTCGTAAAGGATGCGGATGTACCTAAATTACTTACGCTCGCATACCTAATGGCCTTGGCTACCGACGCTATACTTATTTCTTTGTGTTTATTACTTACAACAAAAAGAGATTTGTAAAGCGCCGGCACAGTGTACACATTTCTTTCTGTTTAGTACCTACTCGTGGTACCTCGCTTACTAGGACATCTGTTACAACTTAATACTTAGTGGCCACCAGTGGCGCTACCGATAAAGTGTAACTATACATTACAAAGTACCTCAGGGCTTAGGCCAGCCGCTGGTGGCGCCACCGCAGAGTCCCGGTGGGCGAGCGCTTTTAGTGTTATGTAGTTGTGAGAGCACGTACGATATAACATTGCATTGTGTGCGGCGTGCAGTCGGCGGCGCGGCGGCACGGGCAGTGCTGCACCAACTGCGGCTCGCGCAACACCACGCTGTGGCGCCGCAACAACGACGGCGAGCCCGTCTGCAACGCCTGCGGCCTCTACTACAAGCTGCACGGCATCAACAGGTAACTACTCTCCTATATTCCGGAGTGTTGGCCTGCAGTACCGAATTAGCCTATAAGCAAATAAAGCAACTGCTTAAGGCATCCCGTCTAGGGGGGCACCCAGAGCAGGCAAAAAACGTGCTCACAAAATTTCAAAATCCAATAATAACTAAAACACGACGACTGACGAGAGACGTTTTTTGAGTAGGTAATCAGTGTTGCCAACTTAGTACTTTTAGTACTAGTCAGTAGGTAGTAAGAAACAGTCTCCAGCCAGTACTCCAGCCAACCAGACAGTAATCTTATACAAAATGGCCTGTTATAAAATACTGTCTTAGGCACAAAAACAATTAAATATATTATAATGCCAACTTGTTTATAAAAAGAACGCCTCGAAGTCTAGTTATATTGTTACTACTTTATTTTTACAGTTTTTTAAGTGCACAGACTTTCAGGTAGGATTTTCTTAATATTTAATTGTTATGATAAGCAAGAGTTTTCTCGCTTGCTTCGATCGCCTCTGTGACCTACCTCTAAACCGAAATGTTTTCTTTTAATGTGCATAGTCTTTAAAAGTGAAAAAATTGAACAGATTTAATCTGTAAAATAGGAAAATAATTTGCTCGCTCGCTCGCTTCGCTCGCTCGTGTTTAACATAATGAAAGTATTATAATGTTATTTACTACTGATATTCTGTTTTAGCCGGTTGATTTAATTGTATTTTCCGAAGTTCACCGTCTTTCAAGTTTAAAGTTTGAACAGACTTTAACCTGTAAAATGTTTGACGTAAAGACATATTGTAATATTTAGTACTGACGTTCAGTTTTAGGCTTTTGATTTTAGTGTATTTTTCCGAGTGTAAGTTTCAACAGATTTGGACAGGTAAAATAGAAGAAAAATTTTGCTCGCTCGCTCGCATTTTACATAAAGAGAATATTATATTAATTACTATCGACGTTCGGTTTTAGCTATTGATTTTAATGTATTTTTCTGAAGTATACTGTCTTTCAAATAGGTTTTAAAGTATGATACATTTTAACTTGTTTAAGTTGAATCCGCCACTGCTTAATGGCGGCAAATTTAAATGACCTGGGGCGCCAAATCATTAAATACGCCTCTTAATCGCAAAGAAAAATTATTTGATGGCACGTCTATAATCTCATTAAACATTTATTTAAAAAAATGGCACGTTAATTCGTAAAGGTTCACCATTCCTGACTTTATGGGGGAAAGATTGCTTAGGGCATCAAGTTACATTAATCCGGCACTGCTGGCCTGCGGTAGTCACTCATCACACTGTTAGTTCACGGGTCAGACAATATGGCGACGAATTCTACGTCATCACGACTGTCTCATTAAATATACTAATTGAATAATTATTACAATATTCAGTTACTATTTTGAGTCAACCCCTCGACAACCAGCTAGGGACCATCCACCAGACAGCATCCATTTTAACTCACTTGCCACCAGGCGGTATAAATAATAATGCCCCACCTGGTGTCAAATATGACTAAACTCTTTCGATGGAACTATTATCGACCTGAGAACTTTCCCGATTGGAAGAAAAACAAAGTCTTCCCGACGATCGTGAATTTTTTATTATTAAAATTCTTATTTTTATATTATAATAGGCATTAGTTAGGTATATGGTAGGAAAACTGTTCAAAAATATTATACGTAGCTCCTCATTCTCGAATAAAAATGTTATCCGTATAATTTACAGGCCATTGGCGATGCGAAAGGATGGCATACAGACCAGAAAACGAAAACCGAAAAAATCTGGAAACGGCACCAAACCCCCGCAGGAGGCGATCAAGAAGGACGAGCACGGCTCCCCAGGCATGGACGGTACGCGCGACCCTCTCAATAACATATGATACATATTACGAACCTACGTAATCGGACTGTCGTAATAATATTGCTCTAATGCTATTGCAGATAGCAAGTCGAGTATGTCGGAGGTGCCGCTCCCGCTGACGGCGTCCATGGCCGGCCACGCGGCGGGCAAGAGCGCGCGCGAGGCCGGGCACGCGGGCAGCGCGGGGGGCCCGGGCGGCGGTGCGGGCGGCGGGGGGCACGGCCCGCACGCGCAGGTGCAGTACCCGCTGGGGCTAGGCGGCACTCCCGCCTTTCTGTCTAACCCGTCGCTGTTCAACATCAACAGCATCAAGAGCGAGCCCGCGCCGGCGCCGGCGTACGAGGGCTACGCGCCCGCGCCCTACCCGCAGTACCTGCACGCGCTGCAGTACGGCGCCGAGGAGGAGGGCAGCGGCTTCCTTCACCAGCGCAACGTCACCGCGCACGCCAAGCTAATGGCCTCCACGTAGCACCCGCGAGCCGCGACGTCGCCCCGCGGCGCGGGCCCCGCCCGCCGCCGGTGGAGCCCGGTGACCACGGCCAGGACGGCCGCGCGGACCGCGAAAGTAGAGGCTAGTCATTTACACGCAAATGTCCACGCTGACCGGTACCCGTCGTCACCCGGCGTCACCTGTCCGCGCCGGGTGTGAAATATTAATGTTTCAAATCAATTGGGTAAATCCGAATGTTCGATATTGTAAATATTCAGTTTCTCGTTGTAGTTATCGTAAGCGTATCGTTAGGACGATCGTCGGCTAGTATTGTGGCGAGGTAGAGGTATGTCTTGCCATTTGAGAACAATATGCTCGATGCAAAATCGTGCACGATCATGTGTACCTAATAAATTATAATAATTGCTAGGTATGTAAATAAAGTCAGTATCCGCGAGGGGCCGGTTATCCGCACCGGCCGCCTAGTCTCACAGTAGCGACAAATAATGTTACAATATGTACACCACAGTGGCGAAGGCTGGCTCTCCTTCATATGGATGCCCTAGCTTGTAAAATAGATAGGGATTTGGATGAGGGTCAAGCCGATAGGAATGGAGTTAAAGGAACCCCACGCCACTGGTACACCATTGCAATACCTGTAGTAGTAGACTTATGTAATATCTAAATCGAAAGCTGCAAAAACTTTTCACTTAAGCAAAAGACAATTTTAGGGCCACATAATAATTTACTTTATAAATGAATTACGAATTCAATCAATTTCAAAAAATCATATTCCAAATGTGTGATAGTGCGTCCACGGACTCCGGCATACAGCGTCAGCCCGCAGCCGATACGACACAGGTTCACTGCCGTGTGAAACATCTATTGATGACTAGATGTTTCATGCTTCACATGAGAGTTCGATGTAAATGTAGCATTTGATAATTACAAACTTGTTTTAATCTTCAATGTATAATATCTATAAATTAATATTCATATAGCACCTAACGGAACTAAGTGAGCTTTTTATAGGTACATCATGACGTAAATCCTAAGTAAGTTAAAATATTGATAGTAATTTTGGAACTTAAACATTTATTTAATTAAAACAAAATACAGCGTCTGTAATCAAGTTAAAAAAACAGCAAATGTACCCAAGTATCAAAATGTCGCAAGCAAGTAATACTTAAAAATAAAAGCAACTTCGAAACAAAAAGTTTTGTTAGATTGAACGTTTCGTCTTTGTGATACAGTTGCAGTAGTAAATAGGGCGTCACTGCGCGCCGCACGCAGCACCCGCAGGTTGCATGTAAATACACTCGTGCTAGTTCGTAGTCCTAGACAGTATTGATATTGTAATTTGTAACTCGTCGTAAGTGATTTCCCCCGGCCCGTGTAACACATCACCCAAGCGAGGGGCGAGGGAAGTGATTGCATTTATTAAAAATTGTAAATATAGAAAGAATTGTGCATCACTTGTTTTATTTTATTTAAAATCCTTTGTTTCGTTCACTTCCACCGACATTGAACAGTTGAGTTGTATTCGGCGGGCGGCGGGCGCGGCGAGGCGGTAGTAGCACCAGTCCTCTGTCTCCGTGAGGTTGAGCGCGCCCTTGCGCTTGTAGAAGGAGCGCGCGGGATTCCACTTCAGTACGTGGAAGTCCAGCCGCAAGCAGCCCGCGCTCCACGCCTCCTGAGATTGTACAATGTGCATGCAGCCTTGAGTAAGTTTAACAGCAACAGTAAGCCGTCGCAGGACGCCCAATCAGAGAAACATCGAAAACAAAGTACCTAGAACTATAATCCGACTACGTTAATTATTGCCTATGCTATTATTACGAATCTTTTGACACATAATTTATCAAAATCGGATCAGTAGTTTAGGCGCTACGGTGGAACAAACATACATAGGTACATAGAGTGCCAAAATCATGACCCTTCCTTCGGCTTCGCCGTAGTAGGTCAAAAAGAAAGATGTAATAGTTTACAACATCTAAATATTGGTCTCATCATCAAATGTACAAATACAAAAAAATATAAAACCAATTCAAAAAAATTCACCAGTACATATTATCCTACATCTTATATTATCATATTTTATCCTACATCTTATATTATCTATATTTTTAGCCAATAGGCTATTTGACTCATATTTAATTTCATACATTGAAGGAGTATTTCCTTTAGTACTTCTTTCCTTAGGAAAACGTATTCAAGCGATATCATAAATTAAAAATTTAAGATTGAAAAATAAAGTTGATTTAAAAATATGAATTTATGTTTTTTAATTTCTACTGATAAAAACACCTCGAAGTAACTTCCGGCAAGGATGTGACAACACAGATACACTAAACACATATGTAGTAGTGAAACGGGACGTTTCTGTAAATAAAAAGTTAATGACATCTTAAAAAGTTATTTGTGTCAAAACGTCAAACGGAACGTAGCTCCGCCATTTTACTTTTACGAACTAAAGCACAGATTACAAATAGTACTAGTATAGTATGACGTCACAGTACAGTTATTAATATCAACCAACATAGCGAATAGCCTTTTCGGCGGTTTTTAAAAAGTGTATTTTTAATTTTTTTTTTGTAGGTTTATAATTCCAAAATAATGTAATATACATTTATTTGTGTAATGAAACAATTAAGAAACGTTTAAACGTTTAGTATAGATAAATGGATAATATTAGTCAACTTCATTATTATAAATAATGTCACGCCATCTTGTGGTAATAGTTCCTAACTTATTAAATATAATCTAAACATCTAGTTCGGCTATTTAGCATTAGATGGCTTAAAATATGTGTACTCTATTATAGAATCACAAAGTTACTACCTACCTCAGCTACAGCATCAAAGAGCTTGTCACCCACGCCCCTATTTCTCTCAGTGGGGCGAACATACAAGTCCTCTAACATCATGGCTGGGCCTTGCCACGTGGAGTATGTCGGGAAGTACACTGCATATCCAATGACTCTATTTTCCAAGGGCAGCTCTGCTACATGACAGCGAAAGGCAGGTGAATCCTTTTCAAACCCATCATGTTGCAAGTCTGTGAAAACAAAAGAATTTTCAAATAAGAGTTAATTAAAGGAGAGCTGATTGGTCTTTCTTTAAATAAATAAACAACTGGCAACTATTTAATACCTTATACAAATATTGTATGTGTTGTTAAACTGGAAATATAAATTACTACAGAGAGATTAATTAGTATTAAAAGTGGTGCAACCCTCATATAGATAAGAAACTAGATAATGTCACTTATGAGTTAGCATTTGCAGGAACTAATGGCATACAAAAACACACTAATTATATGAGGCTCAATATCCAAGGGTAAAAATGGGACTCTATTAGTAAGACTCCATTATCTATCTGTCTGTGATCAGACTGTATTTCGTGAACACCGTGATAGCTAGACAGTAGAAATTTTCACAGATGATGTATTTCTGTGGCCACTATACCAAGAAATACTGAAAACAGAATAAAAAATAGATCTTTTAGGAGGACTCATACAAGAAACATATTAGTCAGTACTAATATCAAGTAAAAAACAGCAATAATACATGTTTATTGTATGAGAGCCCCATAAATGTTATAAATACAACTATTTTTAAAATGAATATACGATTAAAACACCAAAAAAAAGACATGCATTTGTCCCAATTCCTTGTAGTTTATTTACATCATAATGTATTACAGCTATATGTAGCAGTTAAGCATTTATGTAGTCACCTAGATAGGTAACTTATCCTCAAATGATAGAAACCTTTTACTGTTAGCTGTGGTCCATCAGGTATCTTTTCAAAGTCAGCAAGTTCCTAAAAAATAAAAATTTGGTTATACTATGAAGGTGTATATGATGAATCAAAAATATCAAGGTATTTACTTGTATCATTTCAGCCACAGCTGTCATGTCATTCTTAGTAGCTTTGCGAATTACTAAGTCCCTTTCGGATTCCATTGTTGGAGATCATAGGAACCTTATCTCGCTAGAAATAAAGTTGAAATCAAATTTATTTGCCGAAATATTCGCAGTTATAGGAGATCATAGGTACCTTACTTTGTTAGAAATGAAGTTGAAATTCAAACTTGTTTTTAATAGCTGGCTGGCCAACTAAAGAACAATATTATTAATATGATTTGTCAGATGACAGTTTAAAGTAATTAAGGGCTATTTTTCTATGACGTTACCCGCAATTATGTAGCTTTCACCAATGAGGAGCTGTTATTAGATAATATCATGTGCATCATGAGACAAATGAATTTTAAAAAGTACCTCGGCAGTACCTTAGCCGCATATCCTTGGATGTAAAATCATGTTATTACGTTAATAATAGTCATTGTTCAACTATTATTTTTAAAATTATATTGAGTAGTGAGAAGTAATAAATATAATTTTTCTTAAAGTTTAAACTAATATGTGTTTATGTACTTATAATATTGAATGTGAGACTACTTAGTAATTGTGTTGTGTTTATTGTTGGTGATAAATCGTTTGAATGAATTGACTTTTACGGTAAGGGGAAAGTTGGATACATACCTACTATCAATTGTAATTAGTAGTTATCATATTAATAGACTATCATAATATTATATATTATTATTTAATAGGTGGTAAGTACAGACGTGGAAGTATTTAAATATTATGATTATCTTATATAGTTAATTAATACACAGAAAAACATTTTATTATTAAGTACCTATTTTGTATTTTGAAATACACCTAATTGTAGGTATTCTTATAGTTGCCTAAGTATTTACAATTTCTCTCGGACATGACACAACTCTACACGCTTGTAACTACCTTGACCATCATACATAATATGGTGCTAAATTTCCTTTTAAAAGAACATGCACAACTCACGTCTATCGACTAGGACTTCCCTCTGAAGTAAAACTACCCTTCGCCACTGCTAAGTAATAAGATAATGTTTTGCACACGCCTAATACCTTCACACCTCAGACCATTACACCAAATAATAAAGTATAAACATTTTTAATTGGTCTCAGGTACACAGCGAGTACCTTGATATATTATACTGAAAGGTGCACACGTCGTGTGTGTAAGACATTGATGATTGAACTTCAAATTATCGGCAAAACTTTTCTATGTGCCTTGCACACTGTGACCCAGTGCAAGGCACTTAGAAATGTTTTCATGATTACAAAATAGGAATCTAAATATTATACCTACTCCTATTGTTCTGTATATAAGAGGGTGTTAGTGTGTAGGCACTATCAACAAATTTTTAAATCCTCATGTAATTATTAATTCTATTTTAAACTTTTAGTGGCAATAATATATTTTTTACAATAAAAACTTATTTTTTAGATTAGAAACATACTAATTTCAGTAGGTAGTAGTAGATAACATCTATGGTACAGGGTACTAACACATTCTGTAGGTTAGAACCTAGATGTCAATTAATGGCATTTGACAACCTTTCCTTCTTTTATTAATAAATATGGCGGTACAGCTTATATTATAAGCATAAGTTATAAGTTAAAACCATTCCCAGTGTCAAGTTAAAAAGCAGGAAATAGATTTTTTTTTGTTTGTTTTCAACACCGTTCTTCAGAATCGTAAAGTGCAAGGTCCAGTCAAAGTCCAAGTAAATCATGAGTCACGTCAGTGTCAGCCAAGTCAGTAGATTCAGTGAAGTAATAGACGCTTTAAGTAAATTTAAATATGGCTGCTTCGAAGTGTCAAGCTGTCAAGTAGAGTTTTCTAGATTTTTTCAAATTTTTAATATTTTTCGTGTTGTTTTGTTTCTTGTTGATATAGTTTGTGATTGTGTTTTTGTTGTTATACCTGTAAGTACGTAGCGTAGTTATTGCATGTAGTCATTGAAAATGGACGGAGATGAACCGCCGGTACCACCGGATCTGAACTTACCCCCCAACAGGGAGATAAGTTCGGATGCGGAAAACTTTGTTTATACACCTATTCTAACAGCTCCACTCAGCGAGTTTACTGAGGTAGAAAGATCGCTCCGAAAGAGACCCAATAATGAACAGCATGATCGACCTGTTATACAACCAAGACAAACTATACTTAGGACTAAATACCAAAACTCTGATTCTGCTCCCTTTTTGGTCCATGTATTTAAATCTATTGAGGACCCATCGGCCCCTATACACCCAATGAAGTTGGTTTTTATCAAAAAAAAATGTTTCTGGAATATTACAAGACGGAATAAAAAAAAGTGGGTAGAAATAAAATTGAAATAGTATTCGAAAGTGCAGAGAGTGCAAACAAATTCCTGGACTGTACAGCTTTTATGGAACACGGATATATTTCTTCAATTCCGACTTATAATGTAACCCGGATGGGTGTCGTCCGGGGAGTTCCTCAGGATTGGTCCCCAGAATTAATAACAGATAATGTCAAACTTTTCAAACACAATTTTGTCAAACAAAATTTTCCAACACCTGCGGGTACGCAGGTGTTGGAAAATTTTAAAAAATTAGGAGAATCAACAAGAAGGTTATAGTAAACGGATCCAATGAATGGCAACCCACCCAGACCATTATTGTGACCTTTGATGGTCAAACTCTACCATCGCGTTTATTCCTATTCTACTCAGCTCTCCCAGTAGAAGTATACAAATATCCAACAATTCAGTGCTTCAACTGCTGTCGCTTTGGCCATACGAAAAATCACTGCTGTTCAAAACCTCGTTGTTATAAATGTAGCACACAGGGGAAGGTTGTACTATGGAAGAATATGAGGCTTCCTGTATCTTTTGTTCTGATTCCCACTATTCTACAAACAAAAAATGCCCTGAATATACTAGACAGACCCAGATAAAATGTATCATGGCCGATAAAAATATCTCATATATGGAGGCGGCAAAAAACTGCCCAGCATCATATAAATCTTTTGCAGAGGCAACTCATAACACTCCTAAAACTATATTTACTTATAAAAATAACCCACTTATGAACATCCCATCAACTTCTTCTTACAGAAAAACAGTCTTTCTAAAACCCAGATCAAGACCAGTTATTACCCCAGGATATGACAAGGAGACTCATGAGAACATACTTAAAGAATATCGCTTACCTCAACCTCAAAATGGACGTGCAATTCAATCTGAGTTATCGATTAATAATAATGAGGAATCCCTCAATATTAATGAGTTCCTTATAAATTTTCTCATTAATCTAATAAGTCAAAACAGTCTATCCATACCTGACCACGTGGCTAATCACTGATAACTCTTTTACAGAAAAATAAAAATGGATCCTCTCAGGTTTCTACAATGGAACATTCGTAGCATACATAGTAATAAACATGAATTAATATATCTTAAAAATCACTTTAAGCCAGCTATTATGGCTATTTCGGAAACATGGCTAAAGCCACAACAACATTTCCATATCTCAGGTTATTCACAATTTCGGGATGACCGTTTGAATGGATATGGGGGATCTATGATTTTGGTAAATAATAACTTATCATGCTCTACTCTCTCTCTCCCTACACATGATAGTGAGGAGATTAATATTGTAGGAGTTAAAGTCATGGATATAAATATAATTTCGCTATACATACCTCATCCAAATTATAACTCTAATTTATTATTTTTTTTGAAAAATCTTTTTCTTCTTTTCCCATGTAATCTTTTGATTTTAGGCGATTTCAATTGCCACAACATTATGTGGGGCTCTGAGTCAAGTGATTCTTTTGGCCGCGATCTAGGAGATCTGATAAATGAGTTAGGTCTATATGTGTTGAATTCGGGATCTGCAACCCGGATTTCAGCTCCTGACCAAAAAAAGAGCTGTGTTGATCTTACAATGTGTTCTGGCAACCTATCCACAAGTCTTCAATGGCAATGTCTAGAAGGTACGTATGGCAGTGACCATTTCCCTATTTGTATTACCCACCCGTTAATATGCTCACCCCAAATAACTAAACATCCTCTATTGAAATATAGGTTATCAGCAGCAAAATGGGAAGAATATCGGAATAGATTGGAAAACTCTATAATAAATCTTCCTCAAATCAATAACGAGAATTTAGTAAATTGTTACCAAAATTTGTTTCAGGCTATAATAGATACAGCTGATAATAATATTCCATTAAAAAACTCACCTAAAAATAAATGGTCATCACCACCATGGTGGGACAGGGAATGCTCTGACATGATAAAATTAAGGAATGAAGCTCAAAGGAATTATATTTCTTGTATGACGATGATAAATTTTCTGGAATACAAAAATATTGCAGCTAAAACTAAGAGGCTCCTTCGTAAGAAAAAGAGACAGGGCTGGAAACAATTTTTTGCTTCTCTATCACCAAACACGAATACGAGTGTAGTATGGAGACAGATAAACAGCTTCAGATATGCTAGCAGTTCCCCACAAAATAACTCATATTTCATATTCTGTTGCTATGGATTTCTTAGATAAATTGCCCCACCGTATGCTCCTTCTGAACTGGAACTTCCTATGATGTAATTGGCAAACACTCATAATAATAGTGATTTAAATTACCCTTTCTCTATGAATGAACTCAGAGCCGTCATTACTCATGTCAGGGATTCTGCTCCTGGGATTGATGGCATTCCATATTCTTTTGTAAAAAAGGCAGGTCCACAATTTTTTGAATATTTATTAACTCTTATAAATAAATTTTTTGAAACATTATTCCAATATTAAAGCTAGGAAAGCCATCAGATAATCCAAATAATTATCGTCCCATTGCACTATCTAGCATAATGTGTAAAATATTTGAACACTTACTAAAAAACCGTTTAGAGTGGTTCATAGAATCAAATTCCTTTCTCCCTCAATCGCAATTTGGTTTTCGAAAAGGTCTTTGTACTACAGATAGCCTAGGTATTTTTGTGACAGATATTCATTTAGCATTCTCTAGGAATGACTCGGTGGTGGCTCCTTTCCTAGATGTCCAATCAGCGTATGATAATGTGCAGATTTCTATGCTCAGGTATATATTACAAAAGCTGAACATTCCAGAAAAGCTAGTACAATCTATACATATATATATATGTATGTATGTAACATAATATGTATAACAATTTAACAATTTAACAATAAACATAATATGTATGTAACATAATTATGGACAGAAAAGTTATTATGCGTCTCCCTGGCCAAAACTCAACCCGTTTAGTTTGGAAAGGCCTTCCGCAAGGCTCAGTCCTTAGCCCTCCTCTGTACAATCTCTACACATCATCTCTTCATCAATCTCTCAATTATGACTGTAAAATATTACAATACGTTGATGACATTGTCATATATGTACAAAATCATTCCATCCTTGAGGCTTCCAAATCTCTGCAACTTTCCTTGAACTCATTATCATAATGGTTGATAAATCATGGTCTTGGTATATTTGCTCCAAAAAGCAATATTCTTGTGTTTACAAGAAAAAGAAATACTACGCCCCAACCAAACTTACAAATTGAAGGAGTCCATATTCCAGTGAATGATGAAGTTAGATTTTTAGGTCTGTTTTTGGACAATAAACTAAGCGGAAAATCGCATGTAAAATATGTACTTAGAAAAGCTGAACAAAGCCTTAATGTTATTAGGGCTCTTTCAGGTGTATCCTGGGGAGCTCATCCTTTTAGCCAGAAAATTTTATACCAATCCACTATTAGAAGTTTATTTGACTATGGAATTTTTCTTATGCAACCATGCAACAGGTCATGCATTGGAAGCTTAGGAAGATACAGTCTAAGGCTCTTAGATGTGTTATAGGTTGCATTAGATCAACACCTACAAATGCTCTACAAGTAGAAAGTGGTGAACCATCTTTACCGGTAAGACTTAAATTTTTGTCGGACAGATTCATAAGAAAAGTTAAATCCAAATTAAATCATTTTCCCGTATTAAATAGACTTGCTATATTAGAAAATTTGTGTAGAACCTTCCCATATTGGAAACATAAATCAATTCCTTAAACTATTATTAGTTACAGGAAACTCACAACAATTCAAGCAGCTACTCCAATCACCCAATCTCCAAAAATAATAATTTTTAAATATCCATATAATATACTTAGTTTCGTACCAAATATTATTCTTAATATTGGCATTTCAAAAAATTCTCCTAATGCCAACGCATTGTTTCTATCTGAAGTGGAGAAAAGATGGAACAATAGCCATATGTTCTTTACAGACGCTTCAAAGCTATCGGAAGATGGGCTTACAGGAGTTGGGGTCTACTACCAGAACTCTAAAATTGGTTTAATGTTTCAATGCCCATCAAAGTCATCCGTTTTCAGTTTTCAGCTATTCTTGAGGCCTGCCTTTTTATTGAAAGTCATAATATTGAGAACTCCGTAATTTTCTCAGATTCAAGGAGCGCATTAGACTCCCTCCTATTAGGTTCATTATACAACAAAAAATACAGCACTTTAATACTAGACTTATAGCAATCCTTGTATAATAGCTAGTCTAAAAATTTACGAATCACCTTAGCGTGGATCCCAGGGCACTCAGGTATCAAAGGAAATGAATGTGCGGATTCTTTGGCCAAAGTAGCTACAAGCAATCAGGACTGTGACAAAAAATACTTCTACTTACAAGTATATGATCTACTTATAGTTATTACAAAAAGGATAGTAATCAGGAATGGCAAAAAGTTTGGGACAAATCTAGTAGATACTCGTATAAAGGGAAAAAGATACTACTCAATTCAACGCAATGTTTCTACAAAACCTTGGTTTTACAAATATAAAAAATTAAATAAAAATCCCATTTCCATATTATGCAGAATAACATTAGGACATTGTTGCACTCCAATATTTTTGAATAAATTAAGAATAAACGACTCTTCGATATGTGAATGTGGTCTGGATGAAGGTTCGTTGGATCATATATTCTTCTCCTGTCCAATTAACAACACCTTTTTTTTTTTTTTTTTACGGGGGGAAATACGTTACGTATCCCCCGCCGCCCCCGGGGGAGGACAGCAGGGGTATGACGGACTCCCCCGGCGCGAGATGGAGTGCGCCGGGGTTTACCGTCTAAATCCCCCGATGCCCATCTTCAGCGCCTGTAACGGGGCCGTGGAAATCGCAAGCATTCTTCCACGACCCCGCAGCGCGTGCCGCATCCGGCTCTCTTCTGTTGCGGCGGCTTGGTGATATGCCGCCGCTTGCCTCTCCGAGAGCTCCCCGGGCATTGGGGAGCTGACCGTCTCGGGGCCCATAGTGTGGGCGGTGATCCCCCGATCACCGCCCACGGGCCTAGGCTTCCATCACCTCTACGGCGGGGGCGGACGGAACCGCCCTTGCGCCGACCTTGGGCTCTTTGAACCGGGCCTTTTTGGTGGGAGACTTTCCCTTCGCGCTGGGGGGCGGCTTTGCGACACAGCCGCCTCCGCCCAGCACATGTGCCTTCTCCGGCCTGCCGGCAGCCTCGCACAGGAAGCAGTTGGGCGCTTCCCTGCACTCGGCCGCCTTATGCCCCGGTTTCCCGCAGCGGAAACAGCTCCGACTGCGGTCTACCGGGCACTGGCACTTCGCCGCTACGTGGCCGGTGTCCTGGCAGCGAAAGCAGCGCTTAGGTCTCGCGGCCAACAGCGCCACTCTCACCGACACCCAACCAACTCGCAGCCGCCCAGAGCTTACGAGCTTCTTGGCGGCTGCTATGGGGACACGCATCCATAGTGACGCGTCCCCCCGCGGTCCCACCGTCAATTGGCCCGACCGGATATCGTCGGCCGAGCACCCTCCTTCTTTCGCGACCGCCTGTATGACGTCGGCGGCCGCTACTGAGTCGTCAATCCCGGCAACGCGGATCTCCGCGCACAGAACCGGGCGGGCGACTTTCACGTCGTCCGGAGGCAGGACGGACCTCAGCCTTTGGGCGAAGGCGTCCGCCTTTTCCTGCGCCCCCTCACCAGCAATGGTGAGGACGCGCGCTCCGGTCTCGGCTAGGCGGAAGCCGAGCCTGGGGATACCGAGCTCCCCCAGGTCGATCGCCGCTCTAGCCTGTCCCAAAACCTTCGCGTACGTCACTCCCCTTTCAGCAGCGTTAGCCCCCAGAGTGAGGGTGACCGCTGCAGTAGTCGGGGGGCGAAGTTTCGCCTTTTTCTTCTTCCTCTTTGGGGCGACTTTGGCTGGTGTAGCCGCCCCTTCTTCGTTTTCTTGGCCTTGCGTGGACCTTTTGTTGTCCACGGGGCCTCGACGGGGGAGGGGTCGGTGTGTTCCCCCCTTGCGCCGACTCTTGTGCGGCCATTGATGGCCGCTTCTTCTTTTTGGCCTTTTTCTTGGCCTTGGGCGGAGCCGGTGCAGGCCATGCCTCTTTAGGGGGGACCGCTGCAATCGGTGTCGCCACCTCCGCGTACGTGGGCACCGTCGCCTTTCTAGGCTTCGGTGCCTTTGTCCTTTCCACCGCCGGCGGGGCCCCTACAGTGGCACTATCCGCCGCCAGCGGAGGCCTCCTCCTTGGCTCCGGGAGGAGCCTGTCTTCTAGGCCGGCAAGTCTCGCGTTGGGCATGCTGCCGAGTGTCTCTATATTTGAGCGAGAGACCTCGGCCAGCAGCTCAGGCAGGTCCTTTTCGGCGGGCGCGGCTGGTCGTCGACGCATCTCCTCCAGCTCGCGACGCAGATCAGCTACCTGCCCCTGGAGTTGCACGTTTTGCGCCTCCAGTCTCGTCATCTCCTCTGTCATCGAACGGCCTCTCAGTTCGGCGACGGCCGCCTTTATGTTGGCGACCGCCTCCTTGAGACACCGTTGAAAGGTGCCTTTCAAGTTCTGAGACTTCGTGGCGACCATGGTTACGGCCTCCAACGAAGTCTCGACACTTTTGGCCAGAGCGTAGGTTGTCTGCTCCGACCTGTCTCCTTCGGTAGCTGCGGCGGGGCTTGCGCAGATGGTGGCGCGCGCCTCCCGCGCAGTTCTCAGTCTCTCGGCAACCTCTTCTGCAGCCTGAAGCCGAAGAGCCGCCTCCTTCTCACGATTTAATTCGGCTTGGGCTTTAGCCAGACCGACATACTGGCCGGTCGTTGGCGGCCGGCTGCGTCCTCTCTTGGCTTTCGGCACCGCACCTTTGCTGGTGGACGGCGCCGCCTCTGTCTCGTCCGGGTGTAACCGCCGCTTAAGGGGGGTCGTACGTCCGGTGGGTGCGGGCAATCCCTCGGAGTCCAGTGACATGGAAGATATGCAACTGGAGTCCGAGAGATAGTCCTCGCTGTCAATTTGGGGTATGTCACGTCCTTGTTGGGGTGGCGGCATGATAACGTCGCGCGTGAGCAATACGCGCGGCAGATCTCGGTCGCCCCGCAACTTCTTCTTCTGCATCAATTTCAGCATCCGCTCCACGCCGTTGGCCTGCGGCTGGCTGAAATCGACGTCCTCGTCGGTAAGGAGGCCCGTCTCCGGCGCGGTAATGTGCGCCAGCTTCGGGCCTGGTTGCGCCATCGCGCGTCTCTCCTTCTCTACCGTCTTCACTACGGTCTCCTCATCCGTCTCCACAGCAACAGGTGCCCCCCCCGTATACGTGGGGCGACCCCCCGCCGAAGCGGGAGTGTGGGATTCCCTCGTAAGAGGACCCACCCGGGGAATACTTTCCTTGTTGCTCTCCATGATTGCTCGGATGTGGGCTGAGTCACGCCCGATCCATTAGGGGGGATTCTGCCCCAGTGCCCTTGGGACGAGCCGCCTGCTCGCCACGCATCCCATGGCCGGGCACCACAAACCTTGGATTAGGGGCCGTAGAAGCCCATTCCTCACCATTCAAAGAAAACTTATCACGCAAAACCTAACACACACACACAGAAGAGTAAACGAAAAAGGAAAGATAGAAAAGAAAAGGTGTTGAAAGATAGAGAAATAAATAAAATAATGTAAAAGAAGAATAAACTATAAAAAGGTGGTGAAACATAGAGATAGACCGGTGTTCAGCCGCATGGGTACCTCACCCCGTGTAAAAAGCGGAGTGGCGCACCCACGCGTTGCCCAGGGACACCAACGTGGAGGAACCGGTATCGCCCCCAATTAACAACAACACCTATAATATTTTAGACGAACTCCCTAAATTAAATATTCCCATGACTGTTAATTTTAATTTCCTTCTGACAACTTTTAATAATCCAAAAATAATATTCCTCTTAACTAAATTTATAAACTCTAATAACATTAAATTATAAGGAATAACCCACTTAATCTCAGCATGCGTATTGGTTTTTTTTTTGTATTACTCCCCTGATGTTATGACTCCCTAACCTCAAACTAACACATTATTAATATTTCATAGACATACTTAAACGAGAAACAATCAAACTTCATTTAAATAAATTTAAAAAAAAACCGCGTTTGTTAATTCATAGATACACTTGACACTGGCAGAATACCGCCAAAAATGGCGGTCGTACGCCAAAATTAAAAGAAGAAGAATAAGAAGAAATTTAAATATATTGGCATCTTCGCCCTCGCACCCACGAGATTTGAAAACTTACACGATTTTCAGCTCTATTGCATTAATGCAGAGTTCTATTTAGAATGCAGCTTTTTCTGTCACGAAAAAAAAAATTACATTGTACAGCATGATAAATGTTTTGTCCTGTCAACCGTGGTGTGTCAAAGAATGTTCCGGGTTCGGGGCGAAACGCGCGTCGAGTTTTGCAACCTGCATGGTGGTACGGGGCCTTGCACGATCTTGCTGACATTGTTGCTTGTGTGGTGGTAGTGTTGCATGATTGCGGAAGTTAGCATTAGTGGACAAAAATACAAACGAACGAATAGACGGACGGACGGAGTAAAACTACGGAACCGTGTGATGTATTCGCTATTTGCAGGAAACAACAAGCATCTAGAAGCGGATTGACCGTCGGAGCCATTGTGATGAAATGCTATCCAACTGTTTTTCCATTTGAAAAGTACTTAGTCGCTTATGAGTTTTGCATATACCTGATTGTATTACTACGGAACCGTGTAATGTGTTCGCTATTTGCAAGAAACACCAAACATGTAGAAGCGGATTGACCGTCGGAGCCATTGTGATGAAATGCTATCCAACTGTTTTTCCATTTGAAAAGTACTTAGCCACTTAAGAGTTTTGCATATACCTATTACCGTTAAAAGGCCTTTTGGCTTTAGGGCTAATCCGGCCCTGCACACTTTTATTCACATACACACACACGTAACTATCTATGTGTAGACATTCCAAGATAAATATTCGGTGTTCATTTAATAATGTATTAAATTAAACAATATTGATTTAAGCCGGTAGGTGAGACACAAAATTTAATAAGGGTATAAAGCCTACTTGAGTATGATTCTGCCACTTAGGAATATATGTATAGCTACTCGCCTGGTACAACCGTGGAAGGTTCCAGTACAGCTAGAACACTTGAGGGACTCCACATGCAAACGTTAAACGGGTGAAGCCAGCAGCGGCGTTGGCCTCGGAAAAGACGTAGGAGTATTTTGGGTGACGTGGACACTCCACGCTCGTATTTATCAATTCTGGAATGTACACCCATACACGATGCTCCAAAAAAGCGCCCGCCAACTACTGTGATAGCGGATATGTCGTGGTAGGCCGACAGAATACATTTCATTCATAATTACAACAAGATATGTCACTTAATAGAGAACAAATATTATTTTTTAGATTACAGTATTAAAGATGGAGGTAGTCTTATAAATTATTAACTCTTTAAAGTTTGAAATATTTTGTCAAATAATGTAATGAATAGCTTTGTAATTATTATATTTAAAGCTCATATAAACTGTGCAGAATGATTTAACAAAGCATTCACAAACAAATTCACAAAATAAATAGATTTTACTGCTAGTTCGGTGTGCTAATAATGTGTTTACCCTAAGACGAGGATTTGTCAAATATATTCCCAGCTGGATGATTTAGGATCCAGTTATTATTAATAACTTTAAGTAAATAAATACTGTAAAAAATAGCAATATATAATATTATTATAATCAGCGCGGCGCGGCGGTCAAATACAATAATTAGTAACGTAGTAGCAGCCTCGCAGTCACAGAATACTATTACTCGCGGAGTATCGGCACTAGACTCGTGCCGATTCTGAATGAAGCCAGCGCCATAGATAATACAGTATATATTATATAGAGAGCCAGCGCGGTCGCGGCTGTGTTGCCAACAGCTACCACTAGAAAGTTGCTAGACATATGGCAAAAAGTTGCTAGATTACTTCTAGAGTAGCCAAATGTTAAGTGCTACTTAAAAGTTGGTAACCTAACCTAACCTAACCAACCAAAATCAGACTTTTTTTTTTTTTAATAATTATTATAAAATAACTATAATTATTATCAACATTATTTTTAAGTTTTAGGTTAATAAAAAAATATTTTTATTAACCAGAAACTTTTTTTATATTTTAGTTATTATTATTTTTTTTATATTTATCACTAGTGCCCATTTAAATTAATATTTATTTATTCAAAATTTGACTGTAGTAACATGCAGAGGATTAAATTTAGTGTGCTTAAGCACATTCGATTAATAGACATAAATGGACAAGGATATTGAAAAAAATGATGATACAAGCTCAGTTTATCTTTTCAGTAATTAAAGTTCTTGTTCGAGCTGCTGGAAGTACAAATTGTAATAACGTTACTTAAAAATAGCTAAAATGTTTAGCTCCAAGTTTAAACAAATTGTAGCTGCCTAACACTGAAAAATAGCTAGATCTAGACATAAAGTAGCTAACTTGGCAACACTGGGCCGCGGCAGCGCAGCGCTGAAGTCGATAACAACCGGTTATCGACTCAAGAACCTATTGTTATGGCCCCAGTACACAATTGACAATGGCATATGATGGGACATGCTTTGCAATGGACAACTGTAGACCACGATCACTTGGTATACGTAGGCTATGCTGACCCACGTGAAGTGGGCCAGCACGTGTTGATTAACATTTCAGTATCGTGGAGCAACGAAGATACTTTGAAGTTTATTGATTTATATCAAACTGAGCCAGCAATTTGGGACACAAAAAATGCACAGAATATAAATAAATAGCCGTGGCCGTAACTACTTCCACGCCCATCGTGAGTGTTTCGCTAGACAGCAATGAGCCATGCGCCATTGTGTGAATACCAAGTGATCGTGTGTTGTGCATTGCAAAGCATGGCCCATCATAAAGTAGCATAGCTACATTTTTTTAACGTATCGTTATAACTAATAACGATGCGTATAGCGTCATCTATTAGCAGTTGTCGATATTAATAATAGCTAATTTGTGCTAGACAACGCCATCTATTGGCAAATGCTTCTAACTAGAGCTTCATCTCTAATATTTCTTTATTGTGGCATTTGTATTACTCATTACCGCTAATTGTCGGTTAAAAAAAAAACAACAAATGTCAGTAGGGGTATAAAAGGGTTGTCGCGACAGGACAACGCCCTTTTTCCCTGCCGAATTTTTGTTGTTCAACTTCTTCAAGATGTAACTAGTCGTTTATAATAATTATAATATTATAACCCCGTGTTCACGGTGAGTAATTTGAAATATTTGTGTTGTGAATGTTTGCTAAATCACGCTTGTAATTAAAACACATTATTTTTTCCTGTGAATTAGCACCATTGTAGAATTTGTTGGCAAACCTTTTGATTGGCCACGTGCTCAATTTGTAGTTTCATTTTTCCGATCTTGCATTGTTAGATATTATTAGGATGTTTGTATCAAATTAATTGTCCTTTATATCATTTTATCTTTTATCTTTTTTTGCTTATCCCTTATTTTGTGATGGACACACAGCCCATGGTTGGATCGTTAGGGGCTAGAACCATGGCTGCTGTGGTCCACACTCTTCACACGCTGGTATGAATGTTTCCAGAGAACTTTGTTACGGGCCCAAGCACTGACAGCTTTGTTACGGGCACGAGCACCGCCAGCTTTGTTACGGCCTCCAGCACTGATAACTACGTTGCGGCCACAAGCACCGTCCACTTTGATACGGGCTCGAGCACCGCCAACTTCTTGCCTTCTTGCCACGTGCCAGACCCCTGGACTCAAGACCTGGATCCCTGAGCTAAGTCCCCACGTGGTTTAGACCCCCTACGATACCCTTCAGACACCAAGAGGCTAGACCAGACCGTACGGCCTTCTGCCCACGACCCCTATTTCGTTAATAAACTCATTGTCACGGGTAACCTCGTTTTTATTTTAATTTCCCCCGTAACAATAAGCCATTGTGTACTCAGTACTGGCACAGATTACTCAAACTCAAAACACATTTTTTTTATTTCCATGTAGGTTACCAAGTAACTCTTAAAGAATTGTCTTACATGATGCTTACCACCGGTTCAGAAACTAGCCCGTAAATAGTTACTACGTAAGTACTGGGGCCATTCGGGGATTCGAGGAGTACAGTCGGTAACAAACTACTTTACTTAACTTTAATAAGAAATATTATATCGAAAGCAAGTCGAACGTTCGCCTTAAATTTATTAGTAGGTACTTATATTTTATTGATAAGATTAAGTAAATATCATTAGGGGTAAAATGTAAATTTATGATATTATATAAGGCCCACTTGCGCAGATATGGGTTAAAGTTAACCCTGTCTTAAAATATCATGTCTTCTCTTAAGGAGAGAGATACGCCAGGGAAGAAGGATTTACCCACGGAAGACGGTTTATTTATAATTTAGATTAAAGTAAAATGAAAGTGTGAGTTAATTACGAGAACTGGGGTTCCGATTTCACTCCCTATAAATTTTCATACCCCGGGATTTTTGCACATATGAAAATTGATTCCTAAGGAGTAATCTCTAAAAATTCTACCCTATAGTAAACCCCCGTAGATTTTTTCCCCTAATTTTGGGGGGAAAATAGCTAAGTTGGCAACACTGAGATCATTGTCATTGTCCAGCCCAATCGCCCGACTACTACACGACTACACACGAACGGATTTGGTACGGAGCGGAGCAAATCCGTGGTCCGCTCCGTACCAAATCCGTACGTGTGTTAGCACTATTATGAGTGCGTCATCTAGTCGAGTGCTAGCGAGACCAATCAAATATATTTGCAATAAACTAAGACTAATCTACCCTAAGTACACCTTTATCTTAGAGCCTACCTAGGGAGTTTTGGTTATGTAGTAACTATTTAGTAATCTGTGGTTTTGGATAGAACACAAAAAAGCACGCTTTTTTAAATTGTACCACTTGCCCACATTTGTGCACGTTAACGAATATTTAATGGTTATTATTATACCAATATTACATAATAAATCGAAATAGGTAACACAAATATAGGGAAGCAAAACAAATAAAAAACATAACTGCCAATCGCTGCTTTTCTTCATCTATTCTTCGACATAAAAAGTTATCAGTTATCTTTTCTGCTAGTGTCGAGTAAAAATTTTAAAGGACACTGGCGAATTCTGCCCGATTTTCCATTAAAACCAGCCAAGTTTCGAACATAATAATATGTGTTTTTACAGTACTTAAAAACTTATTACTTATATTATAAATGAAATATTATACTTTTAGGACTTGGGTATAAAAAGTTATGAATCTCCGTATATGTATCAGAGAATTTATGTGCAAAATACGTACTTATCCATATACGCTCCATATAGGCAGAAATGCAGTGCTTTACTTGTCATTCACAGATATTTTAATAAAACGTTCGTACGTTTTAGATGACTTAATTATTAATTAATAGTAAATAAATTAATTAAAATATAAAATAACTTAAAAACGCCTAATATTTTATAAATAGCATCTCATCTCATACAGTTGCGTTCTGCAGGACAAATCATCGCATGTAGGTATGTGTAATTTTCATACTTCGCAAACGCACACACCCATGAATATCGACATGATTGTATAGCGAAAGTCCCGCGGCAGGCTCTCCGATCTCGGCTATCCGATCGCTTCCGAAAACCGCCGAACTAGCTTGTCGGAAATTATTCGTTGCCTATAATCCGAGTAAAAAGAATAGTCGGAAATCTAATAAATCACGTATGCACATTATGCATTTTTGTTTAGTAAGGTTTTATTTGTTTAAATAGAAGAAACGTTTTGTGTTTCGCGGGGGCCATATTGCATATTTCAAGTGATAAGCATTGTTTACAATTTAATCGCTCCAGTTTATTTATAGTTTTCTTAAAAGATTTTTCATTTTAACATTTGAAAGTGTGTACATTTAACTAGTTAGTTTATACTGAGTTTCTATAATAATTGTAGTGATTTGCTTTTACTAGTGAGTTAGTTGATTTTTTTAAAATGTTATTTGACTGTGAGGTTTGTGTTGAAAATGTGTGTTTATTAAAAATTAAAAATAACAAGTTCTCACAATTGTCATTCAGTGAAAAGATTCAAATTCTGTCTAAAGGTAGGTGTGTACCCGAGTTACAACAATTAAACCAGCAAAAAATAATGTAACTCGAAAATTTCATGTTAAAAGTTATGAAACGTATATCTGGCTATGTGGTTGTGTACACACGATTAAATTATATTGTTTTCCTTGCATATTATTTAGTAATTTACATCGGGATATAGTAATCTCAAGTAACCGGAACCTTGAATATGTGAAAATTGAAGCTGACTGACTGGTGAGTAGTTATAATATTTTAAAATATGCTATTATTTTACTTATTAGAATTTATTCCGCCGCGACGATCGATCGCTGTTTTGTCTGCGTTGCCGTAGAAGATGTACATGAATAGTAGTACATCTAAGACTTGCTCTGTTGGCATGGTTTCGACTTAGAGATCCGTCGCTTGGCTGTAGCTATGCTAAAAATCTATAAACGAAAAAGTTTTTATGACCGAGTACTTCGCCGCATACCCAGTGTCATAATCCTGTGCACGCCACTGATCTGCGGTAATCGTTGTCATCATATCTGTACCTATAGTCTATGGTTATCATGGTGTAAATTGTCAATTTCAGGCGTAAAAGCTCCATCTAGTGGCCCAACAGATAGATTTTTTTTTAATTGGAGTATAAAGGTATTTTTATTTTCTATAGTTATATGAAAAAAAAAATGTTACTTGGGGTCATAGATAAATCATTGATATCGTTGGGCGCTCGACAAGATAGAGCTTTACCTAACAACAAGAGCTTCGTCAATGCGGCAACTCATTATTGTAGTGTCTAAAGTGGCAATTGACTTACATGTGACAAATTCTAGTGTGCGTGAAAAATTGTGATGCCAGCTACTCAACTTTAGCCCGATTTAATGGGAAAAATATTATATTATGCTGTGGTCTATTAGTTTAGTTATTGCCTATAAATGTAGTTAAGAAAATACACAAAAACTAGCTTTTACCCGCGGCTTCACCCGCGTAAATACAATATCCCACAGGAACACTGTACTTTTAACTTTCACATTTATAATTATAAAGGGTGTTTTTTGAGAAGTATAGAACTTTGAAATGGAATAAAACAAAGATAATTTTTAAACTGACATGAAATTTACTTTATTCGAAAGATAAACTTCTAGCATTATAATTTAAATATAATTTCTGACACATGACCGCCACGGCTGGCTGGGGCGTAGTCTATGAAGGTCAATTTTCGATGACTTTTTCCAACATTTGTGGCCATATATCGGCAATAACGCGGCGAATGTTGTCCTCCAAGTGGTCATTCGTTTCGGGCTTATCGGCGTAGACTAGCGACTTCACATATCACCACAGAAAATAGTCAAGCGGCGTTAAATCACACGATCTTGGAGGCTAATACCGCATAGTTTCACGTTTCGGACCCACAGTTACCAAACGTTTTCTTCGATAAATCAATTGTGGCACGAGCCGTGTGACATGTTGCGCCGTCTTGTTGACAGCCTGCAACCACAGCTCCTGCACATCATGGTTGTTCAATAGATTAACGAAAAAGTCAGTAATCATTGCTCTATAGCGGTCACAATTGATTGTAACGTTCTGGCCAGCATCGTTTTTAAAGAAGTACGGACCAATTATTCCACCAGCCCAAAAAACACACTAAACAGTCAGGTTTTCTGGATGTAACGGTATCTCAACATACATTTGAGGATTATCATCACTCCAAATACGGCAGTTTTGTTTATTGACGTATCCATTCAACCAAAAGTCAGCTTCATCGCTAAACAAAATTCGCTTATGAAAATCAACGGCAATCTTGTTTTGGGCCCATTCACTGAATCTACGCCGTACAAGCTGATCGTGTGGCTTTAATTCTTGCACGAGTTGGATGTTGTTAGCACGAAAACCAAGATCTTTCCGCAAAATCTTCCATAAAGTGGATGGACACATATCCAACTCCTGTGCACGATAGCGGATATACTGATTCGGGCCTTCCTCTACGCTACGCTCTACAGCAGCAATTACTTCTTCTGTACGCACTGTACGACGTCTCTGTGGATGCGTATTATTATTTAGAGTAAAAGTAGTGCGAAAAAGTTCCATTATGTATTCCGATTATGTTGATCGTAAAATGGACGATACGTATTTCGAACAGAGCCGTGATTTTCAAAATAAACTTGCACAATTTGGAAGCGTTGTTCAGTCCATTCATGTTGAAATGCCAAATCAAACTAAACATAAATCACTTGACAGCTGACAAAATAGCCGCCAGTTAAATTAAAAAACTGTGCCAGTTCAAATTTCTATACCTATAAAAACACCCTTTAGTAGTTAAACAGTAGGATTAACAATTCATTAAAAGTTAATATATCAATATTATTAGCGGAATATCTTGGCAACACATGGAACTGTCAAATTCATCTGGCGAAGTCGCCCTATAAAACACGTTACATTGTCATTGGACCTTTTTTACTCGTGCATCGACATTCAGGTGATATCGGAAACCGGTAGTGCGTTTAAGGGGCCCCATACACATTTTCCTTCAGTTCGGCCTGAACGGATGCAAAACCGTATCGTCTGTGTGCAATTTCGAGATCGCATCATTCGGCCGCGATGGACTGAAGCGATTCGCTCCAGTGTTGCCAACTCTGTTTTTGCCAAACTACTAAACTCGCGTCGTTTTCTACTAAAAACTACTAAAAGAGTACCGATAACTATAAAAAAGCTACTAAACTTAGAAATTACTAAAAAATAACAAAAAACCACTACATTTTGAGTTTTGATATATTGAAAATATGATAATTTTACCGTAAAATAAAAAATATATGTATAGGTAGTAGGAAATATTACGTAATATAGATATTAAATCGATAGTTTTACGCGACTTACGGACGCGTGCTACTATGTGCTATTATGATAAGGTGTCATAATAGCACATAGCATGCTATTTTGCATATTATGATTACTGACTGGCTATTTTCTACAAAACCACTACTAACAACTAAAATCCTTCTAAAGAGGGAATAAAATACTTTTATTATTATACTAATTTAGTAGTAAAACTTTGTAAAACAACTAAGTTGGCAACATTAATTCTGACCTGTATGATGGACTGAACGGTAATAAAATTGAACTGAACGGTAATAAAATTCTAGTGTAAAAGTATTTATAAAAGTATATTCTAGTGTAAATAAAACCGGTCAAGTACGAGTCGGCAAGAGGCGTTCCGTACAAAACGGAAAAGATCACGTTTGTTGTATGGGAACCTCAAATTTTTATTTTATTCTGTGTTTAGTATTTGTTGTTATAACGGCCATAGAAATACCTACATCATTTGTGAAAATTTCAACTGTCGAGCTATCACGGTATAAGAAGGTTAAGATACAGCCTGGCGACAGACGGACGGACAGCAAAGACTCAGTAATAACGGGTCCCGTTTTTATCCTTTGGGTACGGAACCCTAAAAACGGCAACGTGGTCTAAAGAATATTTATTAGAGTTCATTGAAGTATTTGAAATTTTAGAGCCACTATGGTTAATAAAATGTAAAGACCATTACTATAAAACAAAGAGAAATTATTTCTATAACAATTATGACCTAAAAAATGTATGACACAATAAAGAAGTTGCAGCAAAATACAACTAATAAATAAAATAATAACCTAACCAAGAGCATGTCACGACATTTCTAAGGAGGGTTCCGTAACTATCAACGCGCAATAGGTTTTCTTTGAATTACTTCAAAAGTTATTATCATAAAGTTATTACAGAAGCTAGGAGAGCGGACAGACAGACAGACAGACGGACGGATAGAGCGAAACTATAAGGGTTCTTTAAGTATTACGGAACCCTAAATACACGACCGAAGCTCGCGGCAAACCAGATGCGATTATCCATGTTTGTGCTCGAATCCGTTCAGGCCCAACCTTAGATTAAAACGCATAGAAACCAGGTACGCGCATGAAAAGTGAAGGAAATCATACTGAGCCATATTCACTCAGTTTGTTCGAACGACCCTTCAGTTGTCAAGCGCTAGTGCATACATCTCCGACTATTTTTAATAGTCGGAAATTATGACGGTTTGTGTCGTTATAGGGTGTCACAATGCATCGGAAAATAATTTTAAAAAAGCTTCGGACATAACATTTCATATGTAAGTACTACAGCTGGACTTGTATTAAGCCAAATATTTAAAATATTTTAAAATAAAATCACATGTTGTCGCCATCTTGCTGCCCTATTGTGAATTGTGAAAATGTTACGTGGTAATAAGAAATTTGTTTCAAAATTTTCATGGCTAACTAATAGTTGCAACTAAGACAAAGTTTTCTTAGTATTTTCTAATCTTTTTAACTATCAATATAAAATATTTTCAGTATTAAGATAATCCTTAATATATTCCTTAATACCAGTTTAATATTGTTTACAAATCGAGTTTAGATGGTTTAAAATAAAATGAAATAGGTATAAGTTATATTTTTACATCTCACGATATTAAGAAAAACAAATACAATAATTCCAATTTTAAGAGCAACATTTTGCGTGGAAATTGTCCCTTACAACTGTACACACTCCACAACATAAGACTATCTAGGCGTTATTAATCTAAGGGCCGAACTGACGTTAGTTCGGTTGGATGCGATATTTTCCGTGTATATGCTCGAATCCGTTCAGGCAGAACTGACGTCAGTTCTAACTGAAACGATCGGCCTCTCGTCTGTGGCGGCATTTCGAACTTGTGAGCCATTGTGCTTATTTTAACGTTAAATTTTCGGTGTAATAATTATATTTTTGTTCATAAACATTAGTTGGGTAGATTTTATAACCTTTAAAATCACCCGTTTAAAATCACGGACAATAGCGGTATTTACAGTCTCACTTGTGATACATGTGGAGGAGTGTAATAGCTCAGACGGGGAGAAAGTATAAAACTAGAATAAAAGAACATATAACAGCTTGGAAGACGAATACTGAAAGATCTACGTTTGCCGAACATCTAAATAGTAATGGACACAACTTTGACCCTGATAAAAATATAAAATATTTACATATATTACCAAAAAGCAGGAAGATGGACGCATTAGAAGCGCTTGAAATTAACAGACACAAAAAATGTGGGATCTTACTAAATGACCAGACATGCCTTACGAGCTCCATATTATTGCAAGACATTTAATTAATATTTATAGCTTATACTTACTATGTTCTTATGTTATGACTTTTTGACATTGGTATTAATTTTGGATGAATTTTTGACATAGTTTATTAATTTGAATTTTGACATGTTTTAATTTAATACAATTTATTTGCCATTATTTATAATATCTTAGATTCTTATGTATTAAGGACATTTCAATTTAATTGAGTCATTGGTGATAGTAGTATTTTTAATTTTATATTCTGACATCCATTCTATATAATTATATAATTCTATGACATTACAATTCAATAAGTTATTAATTTATCAATCTAATGTGTTATAATATTATACTAATATTAATTAGTACAGTAGAAAATAGAATAAGTTGGTATAAAAATTTAAATTACGTTGTAAAAATTTTGAGATCGAAAATTTTAAAAATTTTATGATGCTGGCAACCCTTTGCACAATGTTTACATTTTTTTTTTAAATCTACCTTCTAATCTACCTACACCTACACCTACACCTGATGATGACTTTGTCGAAACCGGTCGTGTAATATATTAAAATTAATGTAAAATACTTATTAAAGTGGAAATAGTGCAAGAAGTCCTGTGTGTTATTACTGTGAAATATGAATTTCCACCAAGAACCTACAGTACAATCAATAACTAAAAATATAATATAACTAAAAAACGAGGCCTGTTATATCAACGTTCGAGAAGCCCATCTGCGGTCTGCCACAAACTTGCAGAATAACTCGCGACGCGACGTGACCGTAGCCGTACTAAAAGAAATTCACGTTTACCCACACGCCATTCGCAACGGCGTAATTCTAAAAATAGAACGCGTTCACGTGTTAGATCTCGTATTCGTTCGGTTTCTTCTAACAATAGTAGTGAAAATAATGCTTCATATTACGAATATCGTATTTCAAAAAGGCGTAGTCGGCGATTAGCTGAAATAGATCATTGTATTCGTCGCACGGAACGCCCGTTCACACGCTAAACACGTCTAATCAAAACCGTGATCATATTGAAATGTCACATCTAGTTGTAGTTGATAACGACAACCCTGTAGCAAGCGATACACGCGCACGTTCGTCTTGGATTGCACCCGGTCAGAGAGGTGTCAAAATTACTTCGTCTCTAACTTTGATCCCTTGATTCACAATATTGACACATGGTGTAAAGAAGTTTAACTTGCAAAAAATACAAATAATTGGACTGACCATGAGTGCTTATCTCGTGTAGCCTCTTGTCTTAAGGGGGATGCCAAAATTGGGTTGAATGAGTGGGTAATGAATGATCGTACGTGGTCAAATTTTAAGCAAGAATTCATACCTCTTTCTCCTAGTAAATTAGACTTTGCTAATATTTTATTCGAAACAATGAAAAATACGTCCGATAAGTTACGCAACTTACGCCGAATACGCGCGTCGCACGTTGTTGCGCCTTGAAAGTAGTTACTGGTCTTAGTGAAGAATTGAGAACGCTTATTGTGATTCGTGGTATTGATAACCCTCAAATACGTGCCGCTGCCGCAAATGCAGAATTAACATCCGATAAATTAGTGTCGTTTTTGTCAATTTATACAAAGCCTCATAAACACAATCATCCTACGTGGTCTCGTACTCCTCAAAAACGCCCTTTTCAAAATAAACCAAACGCTAGTGGTGAGAAATCATGTTTTAATTGTGGTGAAAAGAGGCACGTTCGTAATAACTGTCCAAAAAATATAAAACTAATAGAGATACAACACCGCGCATGAAATCAAACTCGAGGTTTTGTAAAAACCTGGCCATAACGAAGAAAATTGCTTTTCTAAAATACGTTCAGATAGTCGAAATCAGCAGAGTGTTAATTTGTGTTCAGATCTTTCTAAATATCCAAATAAAAGTAATGACGTGACTGTAGCTGTCGTAAATGGCATTCCTATGGACGTTTTAATCGATAGTGGTGCAATCAACATGTCGCTTATGTCATCTGCAAGTACTTTAAAATACCTTACGGGTCAACCTAAATTACGCCGTTGCGTAATCAAAGGAATTAGTAATAAGGAAATAGAGTGTACCTCCTACGTTACGGTTACCCTTGAATATAATTGCATATCCTTAGAAGCAGATCTGGTAGTAGTGCCGGCATCGTGCATGAATACTCCGGTTGTAATCGGTTCCGACGTACTCAATCGAGACGGTGTAACGTATGTTCGCACTATAGACCATCAATACCTTACGCACTCAAATTTTATTGAATCCAATGTTCACGCGGTTGGGTTGGATGGTATTGAAGTGAACTCACCACTTCAAGGTGAAGAACGTTAAAGTTTAATGGTAGTGATCCGCGAGTTTACGGTTACTACGGGCGAAATGGAAATTAAACTTATCGGTTCTACGCCTATTGTATACCGACCTTATAGACTCTCCTACCAAGAAAAACTAAAGGTTTGTAATATAACAGCAGATCTTTTAGAAAAAGGGATCATTAGACGTTCCCAATCTGAGTATGCGAGCCCAATTATTCTCGTTAAGAAGCGTAATGGTTCAGATCGGTTATGCGTAGATTTCAGGGCTCTCGATAGAATAACGGTCAAGGACAGGTACCCTCTCCCCTTAATCGACGATCACATTGACCGCTTAGGTAACTATACATTTTTCACCAGTTGATATGGCTACTGAGTTTTACCAGATCCCCCAATTAGGGAGGATTGCATCCATCTTACAGGTTTTGTTACTCCAGAAGACCATTTTGAATACATTGTGGCGGATTAATTAGCACCACAATCCTGAATCGCGCTATCGAAGTTTTCTAATCGGCGGTATATATACAACATCTGAAATTCATACAAGTGGGCTTCGGCCTGACCGAGCATAGCACCTCGCTCGGTCGGAGATCTCCCTTTGGGGCATCCACTCTTCCCACAACATCAAAATGCCATTTGGATTGGCTAACTCTCCGATAGTGTATCAAATAATTAATCAATGATACACTGCGGAAGCACATCGATAAAGATAATGTTTTAGTATACGTAGATGATGTTTTGCTTTTAAGCAACACAGTTACTGAGGGAGTGGAGCTACTTCATCGCGTGCCGACCACCCTGACAGGTGCTGGGTTCTCTATCAACTTACGCAAGCGTTCCTTTCTCTCTACCGAGGTTGAGTACTTTGAGAGACTGTTAAGTATAGGTCAGGTTAAGCCGAGCCATAGAAAAGTTGAAGCTCTGGTAAACACAGCTCCTCCAGAAAATGTTAAACAGGTAAGACAATTTCTAGGCCTCGCAGGCTATTTTCGCCGCTACATCAAACATTATGCCACTAAAACCGCTTGCACAAGCTGTTTAACCAAAAAAGCATTTCCATTTTGCTGGGAGGAGAAATTTAGCAGGAGAAAGCCCGGCAGCATATAATCCAGCAGTTAACATCGAATGGACCCATTCTAGCCATATTCAATCCTAATTTAGGTACTCAAGTCCACACGGATGCTAGCAGCTTAGGTTATGGAGCGGTGCTCCTTCAAGCGCATACGGATGTTAAGAAGCACGTTGTTGCTTACTTTAGTAGGTTAACACAGGGAGCCTAGGACAAGTATCATTCCTACGAGCTCGAAACCTTGGCGGTTGTAAAAGCCCTACAAAATTTTCATCATTACCTCGTAGGATTGAAATTTGTCGTTGTCTCCGACTGTAACGCGTTCAAGTCGACAGAGCGTAAAAAGGATTTGATCGCATGAGTCGCAAGGTGGTGTATTTATATCCAAGACTTTGATTTCACAATTGAGTATAGAAAGGGGATAATTATGCCACATGCCGACTATTTAAGTCGCAACCCTCCATATTTAGCTAACCAGATATCAAAGCCTCGCAATTGGGCTCAGATAGCTCAAGCGGCCGACGACGTAACCCAAAGGCTTTTGGAGTCTACAGGAAGGTAAGTTGGATCCAAGTAGGTACATATCTAAGAACGAGGTTTTGTACTGCCGATACACTCCAGTAGGAGAGGAGCCTAGACTCCTCTGCTATGTCCCCAAGGGACATAGGCTAAGTTTATTAAGAGTGTACCACGACGATCTTATTTTAAATTATTTTTGGTTTCACGGATTTTTTTTTTTTGTAAAAAACATAATCATATGACTTACTTTAACACTTTGGAAAATGTTCCAAATAATAATAATTTAAATTAGCCTGTAAGACAACAGAGGAAGTCTCTAGCATTGTGGGTTTATGTAATCATGAAAATAATATTTTAATTAAAGATAATAAATTATGTAAACTTAAGCTGGTGCATCAAAAAATACAAGGTATGTCTAGTAAGGAATTAGAAATTGAGTTGTTTTTAAACAATAATTTAGACATTTTATGTATACCTAAACACTGGTTTAAGAAAAATGAAATTATGTTGTTCTGCTGGATAGTTCTTTCTGCAGAGAAAAAGCCATAAGGCTCACTTATATTAATTAATGAAGAAGAATTTAAAATATAAAAAACGTAAAGACATAACTAGTAAGCCTCTCTACAAAACGAACAACTGAAGTAGCCTGTATAGAGGCGGGACACTTTATTATTGTTAGCGTAGGTATACAGGCCTCCTTTAGGGTTATATGATTCATTTGAAAAAATAATGGAAACGTTGTTAACTAAGATAAGTGTATCTAAGGAACATAATATATTATTGTGTGTTGATTTTAATATAAATATTTTAGTAAGTAATTCCACCACTGTTAGATTTACTTCATTGTTAAAATCATATAACTTAACTCATTTATTCTTTGAACCAACAAGGATCAGTGACAGCTCTGCTTTTGCATTGATAACATTTCTAACAACATAGATCCATTAAATAAAGAAGTCATTCACATACTAAGCTCTGATCACTGTGGACAGTGGGCCATTTTCCCTATAGATAATAATTGCAAACAATTACACAAGGACAGAAAGAAACACATGTATACCAATAAATGTCAAACATATTGAGCAGTTTAGAGATAAAATTATAAATATAAATTTATTTATTACGTAAATAATAAATAAATTTATTATGTAAATAATATTAGCTTACCACCTATAATAGTAATTATAGGTGGTGGGTCAATATTGGACATGTAGAGTATCATTGTAGCCCGGATATGTCGTTTGGTAAACTGTTTAAATTAATTAAACATAAATTCGATACTATTTTCACCTCGTAAGATAGTGAGAACAAACAATAAAAGTAAATTCAGTGAATGGGCAACGGCAGGTATTTTAAAAACTACATTTTATTTGTATGAACTTTATAATGAAAGAACAATGAATCAAAGTGAAGAATTTAAAAATTATGTAAGGTTATATTCAAAAACATTTAAGCAAGTTTGCTCTGCAGCAAAATCTCTTCACATTAGAAATAAAATTAAGAATTCGAAATATAAGATTAAAACAACTTGGCAAATCATTGCAAATGAAACTGGAAGAGTCACCAGCCGCAACACATGTTTTAAATTGAATATAGTTAGTAAAATAATTAAATCCGACAGTGAAGTTGCAACTGCTTTTGAGAAATTATTTGATGACATTCCAGTTTCAACCACCAAAAATTTGTATGCCTCTCCTGCTGATGCTGAATTACTTCTTAAAGATAATGTAAAAGAGTGTGAAATCGAATTTAGATTGAAAGAAATAGAACCGCAAGACATTATTAAAAAATTTAATTTATTAAATATTAAGAATACTGCAGATTTATGGGGCCTATCAATGAAAGTTATTAAATCTATATAAGTATAATCGATATTATCGCACCTTACTTAGCAACTATTTTTAATGATTGAATAAAAAGTATTTCCTGATCTAATGAAATATAGGTAGTAAAGTTTTATCTCTGTTTAAGTCTGGTAGTAAGTCGGATCCATCTAACTTCCGACCTATATCTATTTTACCAACTAGGTTAGGTTAGGTATGCTCTAGGAGTCTTTTGCGATCTCTCTAAGGCATTTGATTGCGTGCAGCACACAACGTTGATCAGGAAACTATGCCACTATGGAGTAAGGGGACCAGCACTCGTCACTCCTCTTAAAATCTTATTTATCTAATAGGACTCAGAGGGTTGTGATAAATGGAAAAAGATCCACAGATACCAAAATTGAGATGGGCACAGGGATCCATTTTATGACCCTTTCTTTTTCTGGTCTATATAAATGAACTGCCATACCTTATTAATGAAAAAAAACGGATAGTATTATCTGCCGATGACACGTCACTTACTTGTAATATTAATCGCTAAAACTCAGGCTATGACGAAGTGCGATGCTCTCTCAAAAACAGTACACTGGTTTAGTGTTAATAATCTTTTGCATATATATTATAATAATTCTCTATTTAATAGCAAAAAAACTAAATGTATAAAGTTCACGTTGTCAAATGTAAGGCAAACTAAAACCAATGTACTATTGAATGGGAAAGGTAAGGAACTAGTAGATACAGCTGTCTTTTTAGGTATAACTTTAGACGCAAAACGTCAGTTGGGCCCTCATATTGTTGGGTGAGCCGACAGACTCAGTTCCGCAGCATTTGCAGTAAGTACCTAAGATAAGACATTTTTCAGACGAAAACACAGCAAGGCTTGTAAATTTAAGTTACTTCCACAGTATAATGTCCTATGGCCTTCTACTGTGGGAAAATGCTGCCGATATAAATACTTTATTTGTGCTGCAGAAGCGAGCTGTTCGGACAATCTATAAGCTGGCCCGAACACGTCATTAAGAGAGAAGTTTAAAGAAACTGGAATCTTAACTGTAGCTTCTCAGTATGTTCTATCAAATGTATTATATGTTAAAAAAAGTAAGCCTATTTAAAAAGAAAAGTGACAACCACAATAGAAATACCCGAAATAAGCATAAGCTTTTATGTACCAGTGACTAGACTTAGTAAAGTAAAGAATTCGTTTAAAGGCCAATGTATACGCCTATAAAATAAGATCCTAGAAAGCGTTAAGTTTTTCAATCAATAAATTTAAAAAAGTAGTTAGTTAAAAAACGTTTGTGTGCTAAAACCTATTATAAAGTTAATGATTTTATGAATGATAGCACACCTTGGGAATGAGGTGGCCCCCTGCAAGGCTACTTCTAAATTACATATATTATTGTACTTTTGTTATATAGTTTTAGTCATAACATTGTTATATATGCCTTTTTTATATTTTTAAAAGAACAATTTTCCATCTTTTTGATAAAAGATGGCCCCGCGCGAGTTTCTTACGCCGGTTCTTCTCGCCGGGCTAGTTCCCGAACCGGTGGTAGGCATCATGTAGACCGACGTTCAGAAAGTGTATAAAAATACCAATTTTAAATAAAAAATTTTGATTTTGACACGGTACATGTCAATGCATTGGGCCCTCTACCTGTATCGGATGGGTACAAATTCCTTCTCATTATGGTCGACGCATTCACGAAATATTGCCTACTGTACCCAATACGCCGTCAGGACGTAAGTTAGTTAAAACGAGTAATCACCCAATCAATCTCACTATTCGGGGTGCCTCCTCTCATGGTCACAGATAAAGGTCGAATGTTCGAGTCCAGCGAATTCACTACGTGGATCAACGATCTCGGGTGTAATATCCACTTCATTACACCAGAGATACGCCACGCTAATGGTCAAGTCGAAAGGTACGTGAGGACAGTGTTAAATATCAGTCGCATTGAAGTAAATCATAAACGCGGCTCGTGGTCAGAAGTACTCTGGAAGCTTCAACTGGTTCTTAACATCACCAAACAGAAATCTACGAGTACCTCTCCACTTAACCTTTTGATAGATACAGAAGCTACTACGCCATTATTTTCTTATCTTCCAACAGCTCCGGAACGAATCGAGAAGCATTATGCGAGATTACTAGGCATAAAGCCAAAAAAACATCTTGAGGATAATCAAGCGCGTCAGGATGACTACGAAAATCGCAATAAGCACCCACCACGCCAGTTTTCAGTTAATGATCTTGTTTTTGTTATTAAATTTTCCCAGTCTGCAGGTAAATTAGATCCAGGCGTGCTAGGTCCCTACAAGGTAATCAACGTACTGCCGAGGGGTCGATACAAGCTGAAGTTGCTTAGTGGCAGCTATGGAAAAACGACCCAGGCGGCGGCGCAGTACATGGTGCCTTGGAGTGGCGAGTGGTGCCCGGAGACGTGTGCTAAGTAGTACTAGTAAGTAATCAACCACTTTTATTTTCATCCCAAGCACCCGCATCTCTACTCGTTGCTATGGCATCATAACAGAATGGCAGCTAGTTGCGTTGCGTCTAATGGATTTGAATAAATAGCACGGTTGGCAGACCCACTTGACCAGTTATTGGATACTTAGTTGGGTAGACGGCGCACGTATATCAAGTATGCCGTTGGCAGACTTGATATACGATTTTTCAAGTAGACGGTACCAGGACACCGTCGGCAGGGGAAACTGCTATTATGCATTTCTCAGGAGTCCAATTACAGCAATGGATTCGTCTGGAATCAGACGGCAGATCTTAAGAGCCAAGAGTGAAAGGTTTTTCCTGTGGTTAAAATAAGTTTTTTTTAGAAGTTTGTGTAAGATGAGTGTGTTAAGTGAATTTTTGTATGAGACGTATGAATTTAATAAAAAGTTACATGAAAGGAGAATGCAGGAAATACATTTTGACGTTTAAAACATATTTTTTTAATACTTTGTTTTGTCTGCAGATGATGCCCCAGACAACAAACAAATATTTTGTTATATAAGTATTTAAATTTGTGAAAAAAAACATATTTTTTCTATTTTTCGAATAGGCCCATAAAATATCGAATATTCGAATATCAAAATTTTAGAATATTTGCAAGCCCTACTTCTTACACATTACATAATAAGATATTAGTAGTAAGTTTTCCTAATGTGAAACAAATTCTGGAAAATAAGCTAACTTTTAACAAACTACTTTTTTGACATCATATTTCCACAAAGCTTGGTTTAAAACAAGTATTTATTTAAAAATAATTTTCTTCATTTGTGCCGGCCTTTATTACTTTGTGGAATTTGTACCACAACATCAAAAATCATCAAAAAGCGCAATAATACAAATGTGTTTTTAAATACCAGGTTTCGATTCCTGTTTGGGACATAAATTAAAAAAAAAACTTAATATGCAGTTTTATCTAAATAATAGTAGGCATTCACGCCATTATTGTCTATATTTATCTTAAATAAAATGGTTGTCAAACTACCGATTACACAAAAAAAAATTTACAGCATGTCGTCAAAGGTACTATGAATGAATAGAATTATTACGCATTTTGTACCTTCTGTGTCGTCAAAATGTTCTATGCCAGATATTCCAAACTTAAATATTCGCGGTTATTTAATAATACGCTTAATTGGTAGTGACAAACACTAGTCATCTTTTTTTGCTATTGAATTATGCATTCCTTCCCTTTCACTAGAACTTGTGTAACGGGTACCAGACAACGAAAATATATATAATACTTTTATATTATGTATTAAAAACATATTTTATACACATCCATGACCCAGGAACACGAAAAAACTTTTTGTTCCTTCGACGGGATTCGGACCCGCGACCCCCGGCTTGAGCACCAACGCTCAACCACTGAGCTACAGAGGTCGTCAAAATTTATATTTATACCAAGAAAAATAATTATTGTTTTTGGTAATTAATTTAATCACGTAATTGACAAGACAAGTAATAGATGTCGCTTTTCCGCAAGGATTTATTGGACAATAGGTTGTTTTATTTAACCAATTCTTATTTTTATCTCCCGAGTTTGACGTATAATATTATTGCTCTTCTTTTGTTCCTATGTTCATTATAGTACAACTTACAATTAAATATTTTTGTGGACACGTATTTCAATTACCAGGCAGTAAATGTATGGCAACTTCCCGGTCTCCTTTGTAGAAACAAAAATAATGTGCCATAAAGCAATGCGCGTACTGGCAACAAAATGTCCCTTTCGCCTCCATATTTTGTATTCCGACAGACCTTATAGGAAAACTATTATGTTTTGCAGAAAAGTTAACTTTATTTTACGTGCACTAAAGTTCATAATCGGAATGCAAATAGTGGGCGACAGAGACAAATTTATTTGCCAGTGCGCGCATGCACTTAAAATGCGTCATTTTCATTTATGCATAGAGCCGTCTGCCGCAGTTCTCGTAACAATGGGTTATTTTAATATGCTCAAGTCGTGTTGTTTTGTTACATTATGGTTTGTGTAAAAATGTTTTGGTTGCATTAAGGAGTAGATTGTGGCATAAGATAAAAATAAGTTTTTATAATTTAATAGTCAGAACTATAATATATTATTAATAACTTATAATACATAATATTGTTCACCTATCCCGTTCAAATTTACATGACCGTATAAAAATATACGCACTTAATGGTTACGTGATAAACTTACTTGCTAGACTACACGGTACATCATAGTTATTATTATTGTATGTACAAAAACTACTCAATAAATTATTTCTAAAATATAAAAAAATTCTTCCCCTATATTATATGGTTGCCAGCATAATATCCAAACAAATTCTCACAACTTAACAATAATTGGTATTTTTGCTTTAATCTAATAATGCATAAATCCAAATTATATTATAATAACCTTCCTCAATAAATGGGCTAAACATAATTACTAGATTTTTAGTGGAACCAGTAAGTTTTTCTTGAGATTTGCATTTTTGAATAAAGAACTCATAAATTTAAAGTACCTAGGTATTATGGACTTTTAAATGTTACTTAGTTTTTTTGGTAGTATTTTTATATGTAGTCTCAGATTATAAAACAATAGGCTGATGGAGCCCACGCAATGGAAAGTGTAAAGTCACCTTTTTAAATGTGTACATAAGGCACCTAGTAGCGCTGTCGGTACACGCACAATGCACATCTGTGTTGGTCCAATGATACCAGAAACAGACAAAATCTATTCTCAGCCAACAAAAGCTTCTATAATATTATAAATACTTTATATTCTGCAATAATTGTAAAATGGTAAAACTAAGGTCCCCCATAAAAACATTTGACGGTTATAAGTACCTGAGCAAAGTAGATCACTTTTTACGTACTTAAATGACTATTCGATTGTAAATAAAAGACAATAATTATTATTATTATGATAAACTGTATTGTACGCATTTATTAAAATGAATTCTAAGCTTGAACTAACAAGTAGGTTCTCTAAATTGAGGGATAAATACAACACTGACAGATTAATGCCGAGATTTTGTGTTTCGAGAGAATCGCAAAAGTTAAAGGATAAATAATTAAAGTAACAAAATAATCAATAGTTACCTGTGAAATCACTTTCCACCCTCTTTTTTTTCACAATGAAGGGAACAACTTTTACAATGTTTAACACAAGACGGCATATTTTGACGGCAATATTCCGTGACGTGTAAGCACTAAGCAGTACAACGCTTTGTTAACGCACATAAGTGAAATTGTATTCGTTTTTAATTTTGTACATTAGTGGCTTCACCCAGATTGTCGGTGCGCGATATTTGTTTTATAATCTGAGTGTGTAGTCTATACATGAAAATGTCACTTATCAGAAAATAGACATTAGTTGTAAAATATAACAATAAACAACGTAACATCAAAGCTGAGTGCCCTATAGGCTATAACCCAACTGTGCGCAAAGACCTGTTCTTACTGTCAGTATAAAATTATCGTCTATGGGTGAGTGAGAGAAAGAGACAAAATTAAATCGGTTTTCTTCGAATTCGGATAAAATAAATTCAGTGGAAGGCACAAATCACCAATTAATGGATCCCTACTCTGCGTATAAATTAAAATCGCCTTATAATTAAAAAAATAAAATGGGCTCAACTCTTAGTCAACATAATATAAAGTATACGAGTTAAATATTTATTATAATATAATAAAATAGTAAATTAAAGCAACATGTCAATAAAATTAAGATCAATTTCGTCTCCTCGAATTGGCTCCCTGTATAGGGTACACTTAGTAGCCACTTTCCTTGGATTTCAGAATATTATCCGCAGTGTGAACACCTAGGCTGTTATTTTACCTTTTAAAAGTGACATGTTATACTCCTAGTATGTCATAATAATATGTAGATTAAAATATAATATATTTTCTGGTACATAAGTTACTTTTAATAGAGACGGTCGCGGTATAGGTACTAATAAGGTTTGATGATAAAACATACTTTATATGTAACATAAACAAAAATAATTGTCCTTCCTGGTGCTAACAATGCGGATGTTGTGGAAACCTTTAAAGGAAAAAGAGTTTCTTGTTGTCGTTTATTTGTGACAATACGTCACCGGGACTCGAATGAGAAATAAAAGGCGTGTGATAAGGCCCGCAGTGGGCTAGCACGGTGGTGATGGTGTGTGGTGAACGTTGGCTCGCGCTCAGTGCGTGTAATCCTGCGGCCGAAGTCCGAACTCCGCGGCGTACGCACCCGCCCACGCGCTCGCCGCCAGCGCCGCGCCCGCCACGCCTCCACCTGCAACGTGCACATCTATTTAATAAATAAATAAAATTAATTTTAAAATTAATTTATTGACACGGTCAGAACACGGTTCTTGCATTTTTTTATGAAAGTTTTGGCAAACGAGCAGACGGAAGAACTGATGAAAAGTGTTTACCGTGGCCCATAGACAACCGCAATACAAGAGGAGTTGGTGTGTTGCTGGCCTTTTAAATGACGAGCACGTGTACGTGTTAATAAAAATTACAAGCATTGACAATGCACGAATGGCGTCCTACAGATCCCGTAGACCGTCGCTCGATGAACATGGACCCCACAAACAACAGACAACTTTAACTTTAAACTTCTGTTTCATATGTCATTGAAATTATTGTGGGTGGCATATGATACCTTGTAAAGCAGTTTTCTGCGGCGAGGTGGCCGGGGAGAGCTTGGTGTCGGGGCTGCGGCTGCTCTTCGTGTCTTCGGTCTGCTGCGAGTGGTCACGGCGCTGCGCCTGCGCCTTGAGCAGCTTGCTCATGGTGTTACGGGGCGTGGGTGGCGGGCGCTCCACGCTGCGGCCGTGCGCGACGGCGCAGTGCCGCTCCAACATGTAGCGGCGCTCGAAACGCTCCACGCAGAAGGCGCAGCGGAACAGCCAGCGGCGCGTCGGCGGCGCGGGGGCCCCGGCTGCGGCGGCGGGCGCGGCGTCGTGCGAGCGCGCATGCGCCAGCAGGTTGTAGCGCTCGCTGAAGCGCTTCCCGCACGCGCCGCACTCGTGCCGCTTCTCGCCAGAGTGCACGCGCTTGTGGCGCTTGAGGTGCGAGCGAGTCATGAGCGCCAGCCCGCACACGTCGCACGAGTGCGGCTTCACGCCCGAGTGCGACAGCTTGTGCATCTTGAAGGACGACGTGTGGATGAAGGACTTGCCGCAGAGGTCGCACTGGTAGTTGAGCTTGCCGGTGTGGATGTTGTTGTGGCGCTGCAGCGCGCCCTTGCTGGGGAACAGCTTGTTGCACTCGACACACTTCCAATCGCTGATGCCCTTGTGCATGGCTACGTGCACGTCGCAAGCGCGCTTGTGCTTGTAGTGCGCGCCGCACACCTCGCAGATGTACGGCGGCCGCGAACCGTCGTGCTTCTGCTTGTGCTGGTCTAGCCGCACTGGAACACCAACGAAATGTCCAGTTAATAAGGTGACAAAAATATAATATTATTAAAGTTAATAAATACTTTCAAATAACTACATTATACATCCTGTAAACGAAATAAAAGTATATATTCAAAGATTAGTATTAAATTCTTGTTCCAAAAATGTATTTTGAACATGTTCCCTTAAATTTTTACATTATCCTTTAAAATAATTAAAGACACCCGAAGACACTAAGCGGCATAATTTTGACATTGGAAATGTCTTTTCGTTCGCTCCAGTGTAGGCTCCGATTTCACGAAAAATTGCGACCCCTCATATATCCGAAAGTTGTGAAGATATGATATTTAAAAAGGCTCAAAAGACGCGTATTCACGAGAGCTGTAAAAGAGGTGCAAAAAGAATTATTCTAGAAAGTCAAAAACAAAAAAGTTATGGCCGAAACAGTAAAAAAAACTCTATTTTTTCCGGAATATTTGATTTTGGAGCTCGATAGTTAGCTACAACAATTTGAACCTAAAACAAAGACCATCGGTTTAAGGGTTTGCCCAGTAGCCTAAACTTTTTGAAATAAATCTAGTTTTTTCGAATTCCGTAGATTAATTTTCAATGTGCTTGATAGTCGTGTGAGTGCGAAATCTGTGAATATTTTTTTATAAAAATATACTTTTTGTGGCTTAAGTAGAAAAGTTCGATATAATATGCTGTTGCTGACTTTTTTGTAGGCATTATCAAGCTCTAAAACTTTTCTCTAGAACTCAATAATAATATAATATCTCTCATCGGTAAGGCAGAGTTAGTACAAAACGTTTTCATTCTACCATTTTTGGTTTCACAAGCAGAAGCTGGTATTCAAAAAAGACAGTGTAAACCTTACCCAGGGATGTGTATTTGGCATCACATTTATCACAGTAGTGGAGCACTTTCTCCCTCTTTTGTTTCACAGTGGCTTTGGTCAGCTTGCTTTGCTTTTTTCTTTTATCAGCCTGAGCAGTTTTTTTGTTGGTATTGTCCATCACTTCTATCAACAGACTGTTGCTGTCGTCGTCGTCGTCGAAGCCCTCCAGTTTAAAGATGTCACTTCCGTTATCCATTGAACTTTGGGACCTGTAATGCCCATACACATACTTTTATTGAGCAAAAGAAAATTAAAATATTTATTCATTTTAAAATCACATAATAATTTTACATACTGCATTTACTTATTTATTTACTAGCATATACAGTGTCTACAATGTTAAGCAGATGAAATACAAATAGGGCATGCAATATTGGACGGTTTTCAATTCCGATATTGGATGTCAGTATCGAAATTCCTATATTGATATCGGAATTGAACAAAAGATTTACAAAGCCAATATATGTCATACATGTGGATTGCCTATAATATAATACATATTTAAGTAGTATTATAACTTGAAATTTTAGTTTTCTTAGGCAAAATTAACTAATTTATGTAACTAAGATTTAAAAATCAACATAATATGTAATTAATATTTCACATTTACACAGGCCAAAAATAAAATAAAAATCAATAATCTTTACTAATTATTTTGTGAAACAAGATCCTAGGAAAAGTTAAAAAAACTAATATCACGCACAAATTATTCACATTTAAATTTTAAGTAACAAGAAAATTGATTAATTATCATGACATGAGGCTCTAGTGGCGCTGTTAAATAAAAATTTTCGAATATAAAAAAATCTAATTACTTAAAAAAAGAAAGAGTATAACAATTTAAAAATATATATATTTTTACAGTCCTAAAACAGCATAGATAATTTAGGAAATATATTTTTACATTATTTTTTTAAATTGGGTTAGCCAATAACTTTTTTTTTCGAAATTCGAGAAAAATGGAATTTTCAATCATGTACAATTCAATATAAAATATAATATAAAATGAAAAGTTTCAATAATGTACATAAGATTTAAGTAAATTCATTAAAAAAGTTTTTTCAGACACTTTTGTTGGCCTGTCACAGGCCTGTTTTAAGGATCTATCAACAAAATTAAAAGGCGGGTAAAAAATATAAATAATAATTATTGATTATTATGACTACATTTTGCGTTGCTGATTTCATATCAGCTGTATTCTGTACTCAGATTTTAATTTGTATCAGATGTAGTTTTCGACATAATATCATAGAAGGTGATTTGATAAAAAAAGGCTGTTTCGGTTAAATCAAGTATACTGTATAACACAACCATTTAAATATGTTTTTTTCTTGATTTGGTTTACAGTGACCATCACAAAGCCCCTCCATAGCCTGCATATCTTGATTTTTTATACTTTTCTTTCTTGGGTTTATCATGTGATTTTTTTTGTATTTGCCAAAGACTTTAGGCCCAAAAAACACCAATGAACATATGACAGATACTTGTTGCAAATGTCCAAAAATACCTAAGCCTCAGATTTTTTATGAACCGTATGATGGAATATTCTATGAAAGAATTTTAAAATTTTATTATATTAGAAATTTTAAATTTTAGCACGGGTCTCAGGGTCAGGACGGCAGGCAGGACGATATGGGCTTCCACCCTGCTTGGACAGCTGCAACAGTTTTTTCTGTCTTTTCTTAAGTCACCTGTGGTCATCAGACGCCATGATCAAGGTGCATAGATGGTATGAAAACCTGATATAGCTTCTCGACTGGACAGACTTAATTTTGGACTGTGTTGAGATGCTAAACATGCTAGGATATGACAACAGTATCGGTCTGGTATAGGTTCCAGGCCACAGCAAAATCCCCGGCAATGAAAACGCAGATGAGCTGGCTAGCCGCTTTCAATAAGTAGGAATCAGCTTAGAATCCTAACTGGGCACTGCAAGCTCCACAAAAGCCTCAACAAAATAGATGTTACTGATACAATAACTTGCAGAGTCTGCGAGGAAAAGGATGAGACGTCTCTCCACCTTCTCCTTGACTGTCCACCACTTCAACAGAACAGAAACAGGTACCTTGGGCAGCACGAATACTCTGCCACAGAGGTAATTCGCACCAACCCCAGTCATATAGTTCAGTTTATGAGCAGATGGACTGGGGATAGGACTATAACGCGAAGGTCACAAGAGATCCACTTGGGTGCAATGACGTCAGGGCTCAGATATGGCCTGCCTTCAATTATAATGAAAAAATTATTTTTTATTAATTTTCACATATTTAAAATCCACTCTTTTTCACACAAAAAAGTCTAATTTGTCCCTCGTGTTATTAATAATATTATTAATATTAATAAAACTTCTTACAATTATTATTAGAGATCTGACAACAAAAATAAGAATGAGACATAAACTACTTGTATTTGGGTATTTTGGGGGGCTATGGGCTCGAATGGGTGCTCCATAACTTTAGGCTCACGAATATAGTTATTGCATTAACAGAAATCGTGATTAAAAGCGTCATTTAAAAACTTAAATAAAAAAGTACTCAATACCGTAATACAATATTCCAATAATCGATATTGCATGCCCTAAATACAAGGTGTTTAAGCAACAACACAAAAGTAGTAGTAATAGTAGGATGTATGACTACTAATTACTATGAGGTCTCTCTCCTTATAATATGTTATTATACAATAATGAAGTTGATGTGGGACAGAGGACATACCTGTCAGGAGACTCCTCTTTCTTCACGGATCCCGGTGCGGGCTGTGCTAGCACAGCATGTGTCACCAGTATGTGAGCAGCCAGGGAGGCCTGACCGCCCGACTTACCACTGGCATTGCACTCAGAACACGCCCAGCTAATTCAATAAATTACATTATTCTTTAAATAGCTACAAGGTTACTATAAAATGGTCTATTTATGTATAAGATTTCTATTTACCATTAAAATATTTATTGTTTTAAACACATATGGATTGTGTCGCAGTGCACTTTTCTTTTTCCCGATGTTTCGGCTACTTTCCAGCAGCCCTTTTCACCAAGGTGGAAATTGTAACAAGAAAGCTTAGAGAAAAGAACTTACCTGTTGAATATGCAGAATTATTAGAACACTGCCTTACATCTGGCTATATGTTGTGGAATTATGACTTCTACAAGCAAGTAGATGGTGTAGCGATGGGCTCCCCAGTTTCTCCCGTTGTTGCTGACATATTCATGGAAGACTTTGAGGAGACTGCTCTTGGGACCTCACCTATACAACATAGGTTCTACAAGCGGTATGTGGATGATACTTTCAGAATTTTACCATCTGACAAAGTAACCATATTCCTAAATCATTTGAACAGTCTCACCCCTAAAATGCAATTCACTATGGAGTTACGAGTCCATGGAAGACTTTGAGGAGACTGCTCTTGGGACCTCACCTATACAACATAGGTTCTACAAGCGGTATGTGGATGATACTTTCAGAATTTTACCATCTGACAAAGTAACCATATTCCTAAATCATTTGAACAGTCTCACCCCTAAAATGCAATTCACTATGGAGTTACGAGACCAATAACTCTTTAGCTTTCTTGGAAGTATTAGTAATAAGGAGTCCCAATGGCACCTTAGGTCACACTGTGTATCGCAAACCTACACATACTAATAGATATTTAAATGGTGAGTGTGGGACTCACATCACCATCACCATCCTTCACAGCTATCTAAAGTTGGCAAAACTTTGTTTAGAAGAGCACGAGGAATCTGTGATCAGCAGTATTTGGAAACCGAGGTTCATCATGTCACATAAGTTCTACATGACAATAAACTTCGAGTTGTACCTTTTATAAAAGGAGTCACTGATAAAGTTGGCTATATTCTAAGGAAAGCTTCTATAAAAACATATTTCAAGCCGCCCAAAAAGATAAGTCAATTTTTACCAGCAGTGAAATGTAACACTCCCCTTCAAGATGCAGGAGTCTATAAGCTCGACTGTGACTGCGGTCTCTCCTATATAGGGCAAACTAAAAGATCCATCAACACCCGCATAAAGGAACACATCGCAGATATTAAACACTGTTGCAAAAATAAATGTGCAATTTGCGAACACACACTGGATCAACCTCGCCATTACATAAGATTGATAAGCCACAAGTACTGGCAAAGAACACCTTTATCGCCAAAAAATGATACACGAGGCTATAGAAAATAAAAAGTACCCTAATTTTAACCGAGAAGATGGCTGGGTTCTGCCATCTAGTTGGGATCCAATGACTAACAAAATAAAATGTAATTTAAAATCACCGCGGCTTAAAGATACTGTTAGTATGTTTTGCGTGGATCGGAACACAAATAATAATTGAAGAATCTTTGGGTACTTTGAACAACTTTAACAAATAGGACAATCGACACCTCAGTCCGCCCTTGACCACAGCTGCTGGAAAGTAGCCGAAACGTCGGGAAAAATAAAAGTGCACCGCGACACAATCCATAAGTGTTTAAAACAATGAACAATATTCACGTAAACATAAGAAAATCAATATTAAAATACATATTTACTTAACTTTATTATTTTATAATATTACTTTAAGAATATTTATTGCTTCTACTGTTTATAGTGAAGAACATTAGTATTAACATAATAACAAACAAGTAACTTAACACTAACCTTTCTAAAGTATCCCCCTTTTTAAATTTGCGTTTGGACGTTGCAATAGTTTTCTTTCGTCTGTTTTCGGCCTTGCTTCTTCTTTTTCTTTTTGTGAGGGCCAACGGTTCATCCTCTGAATCATTCTCGGCGATTTTGCTATTGGATTGACGGTCTGTGCTTTCATTTTTTATTTTATTGAGGTCGAACGCGTCCGAGGTCGGCCGCGGTTCGAACAGCGGGTTCTTGCTTATGATGGCCTCGAAGGCCTCCTTCACTTTAAAGTACTCGAGCTCGGCGCGCTCCAGCACGTTGACGAGGTCGAGGCAAGCGCGGCAGATGTGTCGGGAGTGCGCCGGCGAGTCAGCGAGGCTGGCCCGAGTGTGCCGGTGCAGGAACTCATTCAACGGCGTGCCACCCGCCGTGCGGCCCTCCGAGACGTCAAACTGCTCCGCGTTTTTGCTCAGGCACACCATACACTCGTTCAATTCGATCTTAATAATAACGTCCAACTCCTTTTTCACACCAATCGAACCGTTATCCTTCTCGAGGCCCTTGCCATCGCCTGCATCTTCGACGGGGAGCGACTCGCAAACTTCACTCATTTTTGCGTATAAATATCCGTAGATCCGGATGCCTAATATATATGCATCATTTTTAGTTGTATTTAAAGCATTGGGAAGGAATTAGAAATTCTAACAAACAAGAACGGACAGCAAACACTTGACAATTAATGACATTCCTTAATCCACAAACAAACGTCAACCATCAACAATTTTTTTTTATATTTTATTTGAATATATGGCGTCGGCTTAAAACTATTTGCCAGTGTCAAGTTAAAAAGGCGGGAAATAGGGAATATAACTTTCAATTTTCAACGCCGTATTCCTATATCGTCAAGTCTAAAGTCTAGTCAAAGTACAAATAAATAGTCAGTACAATCCATGAGTCATGCCAGTCGATTCAGTAAAGTAGTAGAAGCTTTACTGAAAGTTCCTTGGGAGTTTTAGCGAGACTTTGTGTCTAGAATAGAATATTTTTAGAAGTTGTACCACTTGCCCACACTTATGCACGTTAACGAATATTTAATTTGTAAGGCACTAAAAACATAATGTACTATCTTGCTTATTTTTCAAATCTACGCCACAACGGGTTTATGTAATGTGTAATTCATAATGTCCTATCTTAGTGTTGAAATTATTTAAGTTTAAATATTGATAATTAAAAAGATTTTCCAATAAGTACTTACCATTTTAGATTCCACACAACTCCAATTATTATGTTTGAAAATAACTTTAAACGGGATACACCATTAACATAATATTCCATAAAATGTATTGTTTTCTACGAGCGCCCGAAACCACGTTCACGTCGGTACAAGTTTGGAGAGATAGGATAAATTGCTCGCAGTTTAGGCGGGGCGCTGTTAGGACAAGTTGAATCAACCAAATTTTGGCGGTAAATTAAAATTTTCTAATAGATACGACTTGTTGACACGGTAAATGATGGGAAGTAGTACAAAATGACATTAAAAAGTTATTTGGCTTAAAATTAACTTGGGACATATTGCCGGTTCACAGTCGATATAAAAAATATAATAATAATAAATACTACCATATAAATACTACTATAACTCTTTGTTTAAAATTAACCTACTTAATATTTTAAATATATAAACATAATAATATAATATACCATAATTAGATATCTAAATAATTTACTTATTTATTTTAGTCTATTTCTAGACTGCCAATGGTTTTAAGTACAGTTCACGAACTCTGCGTTTGAATACATTTATTATCTTAGACATCCTAACTTCTTGGGGTAGTGAATTCCAAAGGAGGATGGACTGAATATGGAAGGATGAATGGACAAGGGAGGAGCTATGAGAAGGACAAAGAAGGAGCAAATTATTTGTAGAACGAAATTTCTATCATGGCTACTGCACAGATATTTAAAATGAGGAGTTAAGTAGTGAGGAGCAGAGGGGGAGTGAAGAAGGGAATAGAGTGTACACAGAGCCCGCAGAGAACGACGTTGTCGTATTGGCAGCCAATGAAGCTTAGAGCGGAAGGAGGAGATGTGGTCGTACTTACGGAGGCCAAAAACAGATCTTATACAATTATTAAGAAGCCGGTCGAGTTTGTTGAGTAGGTCTGCATTAAGGTCGAAGTAGCAAATATCACAATAATCCAGTATTGGGAATATAAGGGCTTGAACTAGCATAGTTTTTATATTGGAAGGCAAGAAATTTTTCAGACGGTAGAGAGATCGCAAGCAACTGGTAATACTATTACCAACATTAGCGATTTGGGTACGCCAGTCAAGATTAGCATCGATATATAAACCGAGATCTTTAACACACGAGCTGAGAAGAATAATGTTGCCGTTATAGATAATAGGCGGGAGACTTCCTGTGTCAACTCTACTCAATAGTCTTGGACTTCCTAATAAAATCGCCTGACACTTAGTGGCATTCACTGACACTCCGAACTCAGTGAACCAGGTGTTAGATCTCGGTTTATATCATCGATGGCAGTGGACAGATGTTCAACCCTTTCTTGACAGTACACTTGCATGTCATCAGCATACAGATGATTACGAAGTACGAAGAACATAGGATATTAAATTTATAAATATGGAAAATAAAAGAGGAGATAGTAAGCCGCCTTGAGGAACCCCAGCTTCGAGAACCCGCCAATCAGAAAAATACTGGTCAACGCGTACACGCTGCTGACGGCCCCGAAGATAAGAAGAGAACCAGTTTAACGCTTCAGGCGAGATCATAAGATGGGAGAGGGTGGCCAGGAGAATAACGTGGTTAACATTGTTAAAGGCGTTTGAAAAGTCAATCAGCACTAAAATAGTGACTTTCGAATCCTCCATGCCTGCCTTATATCGCTAGTAATTTTTAATAGAGCCGAAGTGGTACTGTGTCCAGGTCTGAATCCAGATTGTAGTGGAGAGAGAATATTGTGTTTGAACATAAACCGAGACAACTGCCTGTGAACACACGCCTCGATCACTTTGGAAAGGAACGGGAGAATGGAAATCGGTCGAAAGTGAGGGTTGCACAGGAATTTGTACCTTTGCTAAAGAACGGACGAAGGCCTTACGCCATAAATCGGGAAAAGTAGAGGACTCAAAGGAGAAATTTATAATGTGGGTAATGGCTGGCAAGAGATGTTCAAGGATGGGAATGATCATTTGGCGGCTGATTTCATCACAGCCCACGGCTTTCGAACTAAGAGAGCTAATGATTGTATTGATCTCGCCTGCAGTAACTGGTGTAAACTGAAAATATTCTATAATCTCTTGTGGTAATCCGTTTAAATAGCTAATTGTTTGAGATTTAGTATGGATCGCTATGGTTATGGAAGTAGAGAAATGGATATTAATGTCATCCAAACTAATCGTACACGGCAACTCCACATGACGCGATTTACCTATACCAATGGTTTTAAGGAATTTCCATAAGTTAGCAGATGAAGAAGAGTTATTAACAATATTATGAAAAATGTGTCGGCGTTTAGCATTCCGTATCATCTGATTGCACCTATTTCTTGCTTTCTCAAAATTGTCCCAATTAGTATCACATCGATTAGCCCTGTATTTGCGAAAAGCACGGTCCCTGAGTCTTATCGCCTCTCTTATCTCAGCCGACATCCATGGTGCCGGAAAGTGCTTTATTTTAATTCTTTTGATCGGCGCATGTACATCATAAAGAGCAAGAATTGAATTATTAAAAAACTGAACTTTATCATCAACGGTGGGAGCTGCTAAAAGTGGATCCCAATTAATTTCCGCAGCGTCCACCATAAGCTGTTTAGTATCCATGCATGAAAAACAACAGTTAAACAATATTTTAGGTTTTATTTTAGGAGGTTTTATGACGTACCTCATTGGTACCATTGGTAGAATATTAACCATTAAATTAATGTTTTTGGTCAAATTTATGTTTAAAACCATTATTATTTTTGATTTTTTTAATGTAAAACATACCTATACATAATCTCATTTTTAATTACAGAGCTGTAACTTGTACAGAGGTAGACGTTTAGTGGAAGCGGTCCATAACGCTGATAATATTATACACAATGAAAAGGTTTGTTTTATTTATAATGACGATGATAATTTAACTAAGTTGCTTAACTTAGCGAGATGCTCATCGCCATCCTTTAAAAAAATCATTAATTTTCTATTATTTTTATTAAAACCTTTATTTCAATTTATTTTCAGGTCGCTAATCAAATGTCTCAAACAGATTTGCCAAGTACATCTAAAGAGGTAAATTAATATTCAATAGGTATTAATTACTTTAGTATTGACAAGACCTACCCACAACAACTACTTGCCATGTAAATATTTCTATATTTAGTAATATTATTTTATTTATTTTCAGAATACTAAAGACTATCTAAAAACTATTCCCCAGATACAAAAAGCTCTTCCTCTTATAGTGTTGACTGGAGATGATTGCTATACTGAAGATATTACTTTAAATTCAGGCGGTAGGTTAGAAAGTCATTGCGAACCAAAATATTTAAATCCATGCTGTGTGATTTCTCCTGAACAAGAAGTTTTACCAATACAATTGGAGTTAGCTCACCACACAAGCTCCGAAAGATCAAATCTACATCATTTTAATTTAGACAATTCTCAAGACCCTACCATGCCTGCAAATATCCAGGAATCCTTGCAGTTTCTACACGTAAATGATAACCTCATGCCAACCACGCCAGAAAATACAGATGAACCTCTAAACTCACGCTTAATTCCCACAGAAAACGAAACAGTTAACGTTACAGATCCAAATAATCATAATATGAATGAAGGAAGAAAAAGGCGAAAGAAGGCTGACCCTACCCAATGGAAAAGGAACATTAATAAAAAATTACGTATGGAAGGAAAGGCGTACGTAGGATTCAGAAAGGCTGGTTATTCAGGATGTACCAAGAGAGGAACGAGAAATGAAATCAACTTGCTCGAGTACTGTGTGTGCTAACTCGAAGAAACGAAATTGCCGATTATATACCGAAGAACAGAGAGAAGTGATCTATGAAATATTTTGGGCTCTAACTTGGGAAGAGCGAATGTCGTTTGTTTGTGGATATGTGACTAAGGTTGCTAAAAAGACCAACACTACCGATTGTGATTCAAGGCGCAATTATACGTTTATGTATCATTTAAATAATGGTCAAGAAACTTATCAAGTTTGTAGAGACATGTTCCTAAATACTTTGAGGATTGGATACAGGATGGTCCAGTTATGGGTGAAAGATGGCTCGCACGGAATACTAGTTACATTGAAAAATAAAAATACTTCAGTTAATGGCTTAGTAAGGTCACAGATAGAGTTATTGAATAACTTCTTTGATAGTTTACCAAAAATGCCTTCTCACTACAATAGACAAAATTCATCCAAACTGTACCTGGAACCAGTTTTTCAGACTGTTAAAGATGTTTACAAACTTTATTTATCTAAATGCAATGAAACCAGGCAACCAAGTTTCAGCCGCAAAAAGTTTAGTGAAGTAATGAGTAGCAAAAACATTTCTCTATTTAAAGTAAAAAAAGATAAATGCAATTTATGTACCAGCTATGAAACAGGGAATATACAGGAAGATGCATGGAAAAAACACGTAAAAAAGAAAGAGAGAGCTAGAAGAGAAAAACGAGAAGACATAGAAAAAGCTATCAGAGGTGAAATAGTATTAATAGAAGTAGATTTTCAGGTGGTTAAGCTGGCACCATTTACTCATGCTAATGCTTTTTATTACAAAACTAAGCTAGCGTGTCATAATTTTACAGTTTATGATGTCGCTAAAAAGCAATCAACATGTTAGTGGTTCTCAGAGGACCAAAATAATCAGTTAGTAGCATCAACTTTTATTTCGTGCCTAATTGATTATTTGGAGAAAAAATGTTTATCTGCAGAAAAAAGACCTATTATAATATTTTCCGATGGATGCACAGCTCAAAACAGGAATAAAGTAATGGCAAATGCCTTGTTAAATTTTAGCATGCTTCACGGAGTTTTGATATACCAGAAATATCTTGAGGTTGGCCATACACAGATGGAAGTAGACTGTGTCCATGCGTGTATCGAGAGAAAACTAAAAAACAAGGAAATAAAGCTACCCAGTGACTACGTCTCTACTACTAGAGAAGCACGTGAAAAACCGTCTCCTTATGAAGCAAAAGAACTCACCTACGACTTTTTCCGAGACTATGCAACACCTTTACGTTATAAGACTATCAGACCTGGACGGTTGAAAAATGATCCAACTGTAACTGATATAAAGGTTATAAGTTATAGTCCTTCGGGAATAAAAAAAGTTGATTTTAGTGAAGATTTGATTGACTTACCACATAGACCGAAACGATTTGATCCCGTACAATCGTATCCACCATTATTTACAGCACGATCTCGAATCACAAAAACCAAGTGGTTACATCTGCAAGAGCTTAAATCGGTTATACCTCAAGACTCACCATTTTTATGATAATTTACCCTATCAAGACTGATAGATTATGTTTATATACTTAATAAGTAATTAACCAAAGTTTATGTTGATTTTTTAAGGTTTATTTTTGTTATTTATTATACTTTTATTCTTTTCTGATTTATTAGAGATAGTGGATTCTTCCTATTGAGACTGAAATATTATGGTCCTATAAATATTAAGCAATCAACCAAAGTTTTGTTGCCTTTTAAACTTTTCTGATTATTTAGAGATAGTGAAATTCATCCTATGTTTAATATAGAAATAGTTTCTTAAAACTTAGGACCTTTTGTACCAAGTAAAATGTCCTAACTTGGCACTGCAGCTTATTCATAATGTCTTATCTCGATTATCTAATTAAAATTATTCAGACAGAAGAATATTGGGTTCATTTTTAATAAATAAACATAATTAAAGTCAATTGTTTTCTTATTTTATAAAAATTTATGCTTTTGTAATAATAATCACGTTTTTTCTGTTTCCTGAAAAATCTTTAAAAATAAGATAGGATAATTTGCCAGTTCACAGTCGATATACTCAAAATGTCTAAATCTATGTTTCCTTTAAATACTATGCATCTACCTCACACTGTCTCTGCATCACCCATAGGTTGGCTAGTAGAAAATGTTACAAGGCATTAAGCCCGCCGCTGTACCATATTGTGTGCATAAAGTATAATAAATAAATAAATAAATATATGTAAATATTATTTCATCTCTGATAAATCGAGGTAACTCTTCGAAAATTTTATTTTATTTTATTTTTATTTATTTGGAAAAAATGCAGTGATATATATAAACACCTTAAATACAGTATAAATTATTTACACTGTGGCGATGTATAATAAATATAATATTTTATATTTTATAAATTGTTATTTGCATACGGTGCGGCGCGCATAGGTAGTACCTACTTCAGGATGCGCCGGCGCAGGCTTCGGGCGACCCGTTTAACAGTCTGAAACGAATCTCGGTCCAGAAGGCTGCGCGCGCGCATATAATTTTAAGTTACTAGTTTTTTAAGTCTAATTGTGTGTACCTTTTTCACTAAAACTGTGTCGTGTTAAAAAGTGGACAATATACGCGTATAAACTATAATAGGTGTAGATTATTTATCCTAACACCTATAGTGGTAACCCGATCGAACACTCGCATATGCTTCTCGCTCGCATTCTTCCATAAAAACAACCTAAAGTCTTATCTTTCGCAAGCTTTTGTTCGCTTTATAGTAAATAGTGCAGTTTTATAACATTTATATTACGATGTCTAGTTCGGACAGTGAATATAAAGACGTTTCGGACGCAATACCTGACGAAGTGTGTCGCGTATCGGTTAAAGTTCCGTCATTTTGGCCAAATGAACCGGCGTTATGGTTCGTACAACTGGAAGGGCAATTTGCGTTGGCGAATATAACTACTGATGCGACTAAATTTTACCACGTTATATCTAACCTGGACTATAAATATGTGTGCGAGATAAAAGATATATTAACAAAGTCGCCAGCTGAAAACAAATACGAGAAAATCAAAACGGATTTGATATCGCGTTTGTCAGCCTCGCAAGAACAAAAAGTTCGACAACTTATGACCCTTGAGGAGCTCGAGGACAGAAACCATCCCAGTTCCTGCGTCATCTAAGGAATTTAGCTGGTTCTGAGGTTACCGAGGAATTTATACGTTCGTTGTGGACCAATCGTCTGTCTAGTCACATACAGGCTATTATAGCCGCCCAGGCGGATTTGCCGCTGTATAATCTTGTACAAATAGTGGACAAAATCCACGAGATAACCATGCCACCGGCACCGCACGTAGCTGCCGTCTCTAGTCACGCGTCTGCCGAGGAATCGTCATCTTCGACTGTGGCTATCGAACAGCTCACTCGCCGCATCGATGACCTGTCACGCAAGGTGGCCGCGCTGTCCACGGGTACGCGCTCGCGTACCATGAATCGTTCCAGTTCTCCGCACTGGCGTCGTCGGTCTCGCAGCCGCTCTGGTGCCGGCCCGAGACACTGCTGGTACCACCACCGCTTCGGGAGTAAGTCGAAGTGCAGGTCTCCGTGTTCCTATCGTGCTGAAAACGAGCCGTGCAGTCAGTGAAGGCGGCAACATCTGACTGCAATGGAGTATCTGGTGGCCGTGTATACGTGAGTGATAAAAAAACTAAAGTGCAATATTTAGTGGACACCGGTTCCGATCTTTGTGCGTATCCACGTAAGTACATTAATTGTGATAAGCGCTGTGTTAAAACGGAATATGAGCTTTTCGCTGCTAATGGTTCCGTTATTCACACATATGGCTGGTTAACGCTATCATTGGACTTTGGACTCAGGCGTGATTTTACGTGTCGCTTCATAATAGCTGACGTCACAAAACCCATCATAGGCCTAGATTTTTTGTCACATTTTAACTTGCTTGTTGATGCTAGATATAATCGCTTAGTTGATAATGTCACTTTACTCACTGCTTTCGCTACGCCCGCACCTTCGACTCCACATCAAATTAAATCTGTAACAACTAATACTTCACAGTACCATTGTCTACTTTCGAAGTTTCCAGACATCACGCGCCCAGCTGGAGATCTTTCTACTCGTAATATTAAGCATAGTACTGTACATTATATTCGTACGACTAGTGGACCACCTGTGTTTACGCGCCCCTGCCGTTTAGCTCCCGATCGACTTAGAATTGCTAAACGTGAATTTGAGGACATGGTTAAAGCCGGTATCGCGAGGCGGTCTGAGATAGCCCATGGTCTTCTGCGCTTCATTTAGTGGCCAAAAAGAACAATGAATGGCGCTTATGCGGGGATTCCGTGCACTTAATGCATGTACCATTCCCGATAGCTATCCTGTACGTCATATTGGTGATTTTTCACACCATCTTCACGGTTGTAATATTTTTAGTACAATTGACTGTTTGCGCGCTTACAACCAGATTCCCGTCAATCCATCTGACGTTGCTAAGACTGCGATAACCACGCCGTTTGGAATGTTTGAGTTTCCGTTTATGAGTTTCGGACTACGCAACGCGGCTCAAACATTCCAACGATTTATGGACGAGATAATGAGAGGGCTCGATTTTTGTTTCCCTTATATAGATGACATATTAGTAGCATCGCGTAATGAAACTGAGCATCTAGAACATCTAAAACTTGTTTTTCAGCGACTTCAAGAACATAGCGTTATTGTAAATTCTTCTAAAAGCGTTTTCGGTCAACCGCAAGTTGAATTTCTAGGTTATCTTGTTTCCTCCGAAGGCATTCGACCGCTGCCACAGAAGGTAGAAGCTATTCAAAATTTTTCGCGCCCTAGGACAATAAAAGAGTTGAGGACATTACTCAACCGCATCCTCTCTTAAAATACGCTAGACGAATGAAACAGGACACAGATCGTAGTCAGGTTTCCTTTTCGATCCCAGCGCGGCCTCCTTGGCTAGTTCATCAACCCTCTCATTCCTCCTCAATCCTGCGTGCGCCTTAATCCAAAACAGGGAGACCTCCCGCCTCTGCGATGCAGCTTTTCGGAGGGCCTCCCTTGTTTGCACTGCCAGGGGATGAGGGGAACTAAGGGTGACTGCCTGGAGAGCCGATCTGGAATCGCTAAGGATACCGACCTTCGCCATTCCACTCTTGCAGGCTATACTTACAGCTCTCTGGAGCGCTAGAAGCTCGGCCTGGTAGACGGTGCAATACGGCGGCATCGCAAGCTTGACGGCCTTCGTCTCGGCCTCACCCTTCCATACGGAGAGTGCGGCTCCGACTCGACCCTCAATCTTGCTGCCGTCCGTATAAATCCTATGGACGTGGCTATTAACCACGTCTACATAAGAGTCCTCGTCCACCAACCCGAACCTCAGCTCTACCTGCTCTGCCGGATGTGGGTCCTCAATCGCAGGAGCCATTCGCTCCACCTCCCTGTCCCTCAACACCGGGTGCGGTACCCCTTTCTTGATCTCATAGAGGCTCGAAGCTTCGAGTATCCTGAGATCAAGAGGGAGTATCCCAGCCAACAGCAATGCAGAGTTCAGGGAGACAGTTCGATATGCTCTGCAGATCTTCTGGGCAAAACCCCGTTGAACGAAGTTGAGCCTTTTTTGGACCCCCATCTTTTCCACGGTGGATGCCCACGCTGCTTATGCATACAGGACTGTCGGTTCCACTACCGCGAAATATATGGTTTTTACTATCTGGGGGTTAAGCCCCCATCCTACGCGAGCTGCTCTGGCTAGCTGCTTATAGCGCAAGATCGCCTTTTTACTTTCTCCAACATGTTGGTTGAACGTGAGGCCGCTATCAATAATTAGGCCCAGTACTTTAATATAGTATTTAATGTCGACACCCCCTATAACAAGTCGCGGTACGTCGTGCTTTAGTCTCCGTGTTGAAAGTAGAGCGCATGTTTTGTGTGGGGCAAAATTCAATTTGTTTATTTTCCCCCATTCCCTTATTCTATCTAACACACTGTTTGTCTTCCTTTCGATCTCCAAGGCCGTGTCGCCATCCACCACAATCACGATGTCGTCGACGAAAGCCTGATTAAAAACGTTCATATCCTCTAGCGTCCGTAGCAGGGGGTCCAACAAGAGGTCCCACAGGATTGTTCCACCTATGGACCCCTGTACGCACCCCTTGTTGGTCTCCCTGCTCACTTCCATACCCGCATACCTTACATTTACTCTTCTTTCACTCAGGTAGCTGCTGATCACCCGCCTCAAATTCCCCGGACACCCAACCTCAGCTAACCTAACCTTTATGGCCGGCCACCAAGCATTGTCGAAGGCCCCCTCTATGTCCAGCGAAACCATAACAGAAATTTTCTTCTCCTCTCTCCGTTTCCTGATGTGGTTCACCAACCTATAGAGGGCGTCTTCGGTGCTCCTTTGGGGCATGAAGCCATATTAGTTAGGGCTAATCTTGGGCAGCAGGTAGAACCTAAGTCGGGCGACCAGCATCTTCTCGAAGATCTCGAAGATTCTCTTCTTTCTCGAATTTATGGGTCCGGCGTAATCTACCCCGCATTTATGAAAAGGTCTGTCAGGTGTTACTCGTGATTGTGGTAGTTGACCCATCATCTGTTGAGTAGAGTGCGCTGAGTGTCTCACACAAATGATACACTTATGTACAATTCCCTTAACAAGACGTTTAGCTCCTATTATCCAATATCTACTTCGTATAAAATTGAGCATAATTTGTGGTCCGCCATGCATAGTCTTCTGGTGAGCATCTGTAATTTTTAATTTGGAAAGTGGAGAATCATGTGATAAGATAATAGGGTGTCTCATTTCAAGTTCTACTTGAGCACTTTGTATTCTACCGCCTACTCTGAGGATGCCAACTGAATCCAAAAACGGATTTAAAGAGGTGAGTTTACTTTTTTTTTTTTTTTTACTAACTTTATGTCCTGTTAAAATTATATTCATTTCCTGTTGGAAATGTTGCTTTTGACTTAATTTAATGCAAGTAAGTAATGCTTCATTAATTTCTCTTGCTGTTAATTTTGCACTAACTTTTTCTTTTTCAGGTGACTTCCAGTGTATGATTACTGATGATTACGTGATTACTCTACGACAGTAGGAGATCACTCGGGTAAGTTTATTTAATGATGAATATCTTGATAGTAAATCTATAATGTTTTCATTAGGTAGGTCAGGTTAGGTTAGGTTAGGTTTTTTTTTATGTTTTTAACTGTCGGTATTTATTATCCGACAGCCTTATTACTTTTTAATTATACAGGGTAAATAAATTTAACTTTTTTTTTTTTTTTTAAATTATAATATAACAGTTTCGCGCCACGTGTCATGTTGTTTTGTTTCTATTGATGACCTTCGTTGCAATGTTTCTTGCCATTTCTAGAAATATTTTTCTGTGTTTTCTATTATTCATGATTTCCGCTATTGTGTCTTCTTTTATGCTGATATCCATTATGTCTTCTGCGTCCATTCTTCTTACTTGGTGTATCGGGCATTCGCACAGGCAGCGCATCACATTCTGGGTTGTCATTCCATCACATTCGCATTTTTCGGTGTTATTCTTAATTTTAAATCGATGCAGATACTCACCGAACCCACCGTGGCCGGTGAATATCTGCGCCATGAGGTTGTCTTTTGGTATTTCTGCGATGATTTTATGTGCCTGGCGGACATTCCTGAAGAATTTGGTTATGGTTTTCCCTCTTCGTTGTTCTTCGTAATTTGCTTGGTATTTCTCGAGTGTGTGCCTTCTTATTTGGAATTTGGCTGCACTTATTGGTACCGCATTGTATGCCGGTGCTGTCTTAGTTTTGGTGGCTTCCTTTGCTAGTTCGTCCGCCCTCTCGTTTCCTTCTAGGCCAATGTGAGCTTTAATCCAGTACCAGTTTATCGTGGCCTTGTGTTCTTTAATATGATTTTTTATGGCCACGACAACTGGGTTTACGCTGTTCGGGTCCATTAGTGTCTGGAGCGCAGACTTGGAGTCAGACAATATATTTGCGTTTCTGCTTCCCGGGCTTCTGTACTTTGTCAGCATCTGTACTGCTCTCCAAATTGCCACCAGCTCCGCCTGGTAGACCGAACAGTAACTTTTAAGTTTAATCTTGGTTGATTTATGTTCCTTGCCTCTTTCCCACCAGCTTACTGCTGCTCCTACTCTGCCATCCAGCTTGCTTCCGTCTGTGAAGATGTTAGGTATTCCTTCTTTTATTGTGTCTTGATCTTCTTCTCCTGTGATTAGGAGGAATGGCAGGGGGGTTCTCTCCGCTGGGTGTGGAAGGTCAAAGGGGTGGACTCTTCTCTCTATGGGTCGGTCTGGGTACGCTTCTATGGGCTTGCCTCTTTTTATTTTATATAATTCCGCGTTCTCCACAATCCTAAGGTGCAGCGGTATTGTTCCACTGAGCAGTGTGCTGTCCATCAGGGAGGTAGTTTTGTGGGCTTTGAACATTTTGATGGTGAATTGTCTATTGATTCTATCGATCATCTCCCTGATATACTTCTTTTTAAGTGCTGGCTCCCACACACTCGCTGCATACAGGATAGTGGGTTCTAGAACTGCGCTATACAATACTCTGATGATGTCACTATTAAGACCCCATGTTGCTCTTGCCGCGGTGGCCAGTTTTTTATAGATATTTATAGCCTTCTTGTTTATTTCCTCGACGTGCTCTTTGAAGTTTAGCTTTCTGTCGATCGTCATACCCAGCAGTCTTATGCTTTCTGAGAAGTTCAGGTCCATGTTACAGAACTCCAGTTTGGGCTTATCATATTTTAGTTTGTTTGTTATTATTAGTGATTGGGTCTTGTGAGCCGCAAACCGGAGTCTGTTTTCATGTCCCCATGCCTCTACTGCTTTTAGGGCTGTGTTAGCTGATGTTTCTACTTCTTTCCTATTCCTTCCTATGGCTATTATAAGCAGGTCATACGCAAAGGCCTGCAGGTGTGCGTTCAGGTGTTCCGCTTCTTCTAGAAGGGGGTCCATTATGATGTTCCACATAAGTGGTCCTCCTACTGATCCCTGAATACACCCCTTTTTTGCTTGCCTTTCCACTGTATGCCCTGCGTAGCTTATTTTTATGTTCCGATCAGAAAGGTAGTCGAACATTGTTCTAAGGTGGTGTTGTTCTATGCCTTTTCTGTGGAGTTGTTCCTTCATTTTGGGCCACCATGCGTTATCGAAGGCGCCTTCTATCTCTAGGGATACTAGCACTATGATCTGCTTGTTTTTTACCGCTTTCCTGATCATGTCTACAGCGTCATATAGGGCGTCCTCAGTACTTCTTTGTGGCATGAAACCGTATTGTCTGGGGTTTATTTTGTTTTCTCTCCCAAGTTGCCACATTATTCGTTTGCAGAGGATCTTTTCTGGGATTTTTCCCATAATTGGTAGAAGTCCAATAGGCCTGTAGGCTTTAGGAGTGGAGTAGTTGTCTTTTCCAGGTTTCCTTAGCACTACTATTCTGGCTATTTTCCAACTACGGGGGAAGCATCCTATTCTGACGCACGCATTGAATATGGATGCCATTACTTCTTCATTTGTTCTGAAAGTGTGTTCACATATGTCTGATGTCATGTTGTCCTCTCCTGGTGCCTTCTTAGGGTTCATTGATCGTATTGTCTGTTCTATTTCTTCCCTTGTTATTGGTTGGTGTTTCTCTTCTTTGTCGCTTTCGTGTAGTTTAGTCATTATGTCTTCCGTCGCTGTGCGTACTTGTCTGTGGTAGTTTGTGTCTTGTGTCTCGTCATCGTCAGGGAATAAAGTCTTAGCTAGTAATTGTGCTGATTCCTCAGCGTCGCAGTCATAGTCATTGTCTGTTAGTAATAAGTCGTCTTTTGTTTTGTTCTGTTAGAACGGACTTTTTAAAAGACTTTTTAAAAAAGAAAATTTATTGAGCTGGAAAAGATTCACAACACAAATTTATTTAACTGGATTAAACCATACATTAGGAGATTAGATATGCGTCCGTGGTGGCCCGTGTCTAGCTCTGAACTGACTCGCAGCTCAAACCTACTAACTAAGATGACAGAGTAGTGATGATGTATCAGCACTCCCGTCAGCAATTCTAGGAACAGCATAGGGATGTAACAGCCCCCTGCGTAAAATAAAACTTACCGGTAAAGGGTAAGTTTTTATAGAACTCTTCTAAGTTGGGGTAAAGGAGTGTCCTCTACAACTGGTTTATTACCAGGAGGTTCGGCTTGTGTACTTGAATTTAAATCTTGAGTTCTAGTCAAGAGTGGACGCTTATTTAATCTCTTCCATAATTTAAAAATAGTAAAGATTAAAATTATAACAATAATACAATATGTTAGAATAGGAAAATGGGAATTATATTCTAAGAGTGGGTCAGGCTTATTTATGATTTTATTAACATCGGTAATTATTTGCTTATTAGCTATATCAGAAAGTTATTCTAAGTTTATATCTAATAGTTTTAAAGGAGCTGATTTTGATTTTAATTTATTTAATTTTTCAGAGTTGCAACACGGATCATCAATAAGATTAAAGTCAGGTGCAATTGATTTAATAGTTACATTAGAACAGGATTTATATGAAAATATTTTGTTTTTGTAATAAGCTTTGCAGTTTGCCTGTAAGTTTAATATTCCAGTACCAATTAATCTATGTTGAGACACTTCTGAAGGACATTCTATATCGATTTTTATGGGTTGAGTTTCAACAAATAACCATTTACTATTTGTAAGTTCTTGCCAAATATCTATTTGTCCATAAATAAGCCTGGTTTCACATTGTTTAGGGAGAGTTTTGAATATTTTACATAGTAATTCAGTTTCACAAATAGGAGTACTTTCAATTGAATTTACGTCCATATGACTACAAATATAATTAGAATTAATAGTTTTCACACAGTTATTAATATCATTTAGACAGATATAAGAATTCTTATCTTTACTTACAGCTATATAGCTACAAGTAGGTACAATCATAGCATATGATTGAGGATCCACATTATCATGTGATACAGGTAGTGAGAAAGGTTTGTATAAGTTATACTCTATTCTTAAAACTAAAGGAATTTTAATAACAAATACAATCTTATTTTCTACATAATAACAGGACAATTGCGCCATATCAATAATGCTATGTATATTGTTTAAATTTAAGTTTAATGGTAGTTCCTGACTTTTCGGTAAATTTTTTATATTCTTTCCAAGTTCCGTATATAATTGTTTAGGAGTTAAAACAAATGGATGGATTGAATGACTTTTTACTAACATAATAGAATTTATTAAACTTTCAATTCTGAACGACAATGTAAATATACTAGATGAAAGTTCTTCGTAAAGTTCATTAAATTTCGTTTCTAATTCGATATTTAACATATTTTTACTTATAGAGTCAATAGCGCTATTCAAACGGATTTCATTTTCTTTAATTAACTTTAATGTTTTATTATAATTTTCTAAAGCTGAACTAGTAATTAAAATATTATCTTTTAATAAAGATGCAAGTTTTTATTTGAGGAATGCAGGGTTTGAATGGCGTTATTGTATCGGATTGCGTCATTTTCATCCATAGTTCCAATTATCTGTTTAAATACAGTACCAACTCCAGAAAATCATGCTGATCTTTTACTTCTATCAGAAGTTAAATGAGAAATGGCGTTATAGTCTCTCAGAATACCATCATAGCGAACTATCAATGGTTTTAAATGGTTATTACAATTAGTGAAATTAAAGTTACAATTCAAATTACAGAAAGTTTCAGTGGAATCTAAATAGTTTTTAATATTTTCAATATGAGGTTTTATGTAGCTAATATCTACAGGGACTAAGACATGTAGTTGATCATCAGAGACCTTGACTGTTCCGACAGGATCGAGGTATATTCCAATACTTTTATTTATAGGTTGTATCATATCCAATGAGAAAACGCAGACGCTTGTTGCACCAAGCTTGGAATATAATTTTTTATTTTTTTATTTAAAATTAAATAAAATTATGATTTAAGGTTAACTAGAATACTATCTTAATCTACTCAGTATCGGTTTCGGCCAATTTGACTTCATCGTAATGATATTTTACGTGTCGTCTATTTACAAGTAAGGTAAGTGTATTATTATCGTTTATTTTTATAACTTTGTAAGGACCTTTCCAAATTGCCGACAATGCTTTACGGAGACGAAGATGTTTTTAACATAAACCATGTCACCCGCTTTATATTTAACCGGTCTGAATGTTTATCATAGTAAGTTTTGGAAATGTTTTTAGATTTTAGGATATTTTCTATAGCTTTTTCTCTAGAAAGTTTTAACCTTTGTTGAAGGACTCTGACGTAAGAATTATAAGTTGGTTCTAATGAAGATTCAAATATGGAGGTTGGAATAATCGCTTTATGACCAAATACGAGTTCATACGGAGTGAAATTAGTTGTTGAATGAACTGTAGTGTTATAAGTTAACATTGCTGTATAAACATATCTATGCCAATTGTTTTGGTTCTCATTAATAAAGGATTTTAAGTACTCTTTCAGAGTGGAGTGGCTCCTTTCAAGGGCGCCTTGAGTTTGAGGGTGATATGGTGTTGACCATAATTTGCTTAATTTTTAGAAAATTACAGGTTTGCTTAAACAATTCAGCAGTGAAATTTGTGCCTTGATCGGTTAAAATAGATTTTGGAATACCAAACTGAGAAATAAAATGAATAAGACATTCTGATGTATCTTCGGCTGTAGTATTATAGATTGGATAAGCAGCTGAGTATTTAGTTAAATCATCCTGAAGGGTGAGAATATATTTTAACTTAGCGCTACCAGCTTCAGGAAGTGGACCTACTATGTCTAATGCTATTCTTTCAAATGGTTGAGTTGACGTAGTAGTAATTTGCATGGGAGCACGATTACACTTACGAAGAGCCTTATTACTTTGGCATAATTCACATTTACGAACATAATTTTCAACGTCACTACGCATATTTCGCCAATAATATTTTTCTTGAATACGTTTTAGCATCCTATTAGAGCCTAAATGACCAGAAATAGGAATATTATGATTTTCTTTCAATATTTTAGGAATTTCACTCATTGTGGGGTAAATAAGGATGTTTTTATATATATGAATAGTTATATCACTATTATTGAAAAGGTACATTAATATATTATAAATTTTAGTAAAACTATGACTATCGAAAGGATTTTTAAAGTCGGTAATACTAAGTTCCTTTACACCTTCGACCACTAATTCATTTCTAAGATTTTGGAGACTCATAAAAATATCCTCGTAAGTGTTTTATCGTAATGATAAAGTTTAACAAATAGGAAATAATAATTTACATTATTACTAGTGAACTTTAAAAATGAATGTAAAGTTCTTTCACGATCTCGGATTGCAGCAGAGTTTGGTGTATTATTAAGGATTTCATCGACGTAAGCATTTGACTCGTCAATATCTATAGAGGTAGGTATAATTATTGTTTTTACTTTGGTTTTTAATAAGTATTCATTATATTCTAGGATCTTAACGTTAGATGTAGATGATATATTATTTGTTTTTTTCAGGTATTCGGAGTACGTGTCTCTATGACTTAAAGATTCATCAGATGCAGGTGTAAGTACTATTTCACTCGGCACTTCAGGATTTTCAAAATATTCTTCAGGTAAATCAAAAAATTCAGGTAATTCTGGAAGTTCTGGTAAACCGGGACTTTCTGGTAAGGGTACATTTTCAGGTTGAACTACAATAGGAGGAGCTTCCTGTGTTTCGTTATCACCAAGGACATTAATTAGGTTATCGGATTGGGTTAAATTTACAGGATAGCGGGAAAGAGCATCGGCATTTGTATTTATTTTGCCCTTTTTATACTGGATTTCATAGTCGTATTCCTCAAGTTTTAGTCTCCAACGGACTAGTCTGGAACCTGGATCTTTGCAGTTAAATAGCCAATTCAATGGTTTGTGGTCTGTTATTATTTTAAAACGGCGACCCAATAAGTAGGGGCGAAACACTTTTGTTCCATAGACTATTGCGAGACATTCTTTTTCGGTTACTGTGTAATTAGTTTCTGCTTTATTTAATGTTCTTGAGGAATATGCTATTGGCCTATCTTTGCCTACATCGCCTTGTGACAGAATAGCAGAAATAGCGTAGTTCGAAGCATCACATGTCAACAAGAAAGGTTTTGTAAAATCAGGATAGATTAGGACAGGAGCAGTTACTAATTTGGATTTTAATTGCTCAAAGGCCAATTGCTGTGTATTAGTCCATACAAAGGGTATATCCTTTTTAAGTAAATTTGTAAGGGATTTTGCGAATTTTGAGAAATCTGGTATAAAACGACGATAGTAGGAAGCTAATCCGAGAAAGCTTTTAATGTCTTTGGGACATTGGGGAGTTGGAAAGTCGACTACTGCCTTTACTTTCTCAGGATTAGGTTTTACGCCATCATCGCTAATAATATGACCTAAGTAACCTACTTCTTTACGGAGGAATTCGCATTTGTCGGGTTCTAATTTTAGTTGGAAATTTCTAAGTCTGTCAAAAACAATAGATAGTTTATCAATGTGACTTTCTAAAGAGTGTGAATAAATTACAATGTCATCTAGGTAAACGAAGCAGTGTAATCCCTGCAAACCTGATAAGACCGTATTCATTGTTCTTTGAAAAGTTGCAGGTGCGTTTTTTAGGCCGAAAGGCATTCGATTAAATTCGAAGTGCCCTTGAGGAACACTGAAAGCTGTTTTTTGCGCATCATCAGGGCTCATTTTAATCTGGTGGAATCCTGATGCAAGGTCAAGGGTTGAAAAATATTTACTTTGTCCTAATTGGTCTAATATTTCATTTATTTGTGGAATTGGATAGGTTTCACCTATAGTAATATCATTGAGCTTTCGGTAATCAATTACTATTCTCCATTTTCTATTTCCAGATGCATCAAGTTTTTTTGGTACGACCCAAATAGGGGAGGACCAGGGTGATTTAGATGGTTTTATAATATTTTCATTTAACATTTTGTTTATTTGTGTTTGGACTTCTTGTTTATGTATTTCAGGGAAACGATATGATTTTACATTAATTGGTTGATCTGAGGACGTGCGGATTTCATGTTGAACTATATTTGTACTGGTTAATTGGTCACCTGGTAAATGGAATATATCTGAATATTGACTACAGATATCATGTATGTAATTTGTTTCTTCTGAATTTAAATGATCAGTTCGTAAGTAATCTAATAACTGTTGTTTTCTTTCGATACTACTTTGGTTTTTATTAAACTTATGCATTTGATTTTCACTGTCAATATTATAAATTTTTAATAGCAGATTAGATTTTATCGTGACAGATTTATCAGATGTATTAAGGACTGTTAAATTTACTCTATTATTATTTTTCACTTTAACCAGGCAATTTGATATTAAAAGTGAATTAGAAAGATGTTGATCACATATCATTCCTTCTTTTATGCTTTCTGGATTACCAACTGAGCATTCGATTACTTTTTCGGATCTTGGTTCAATAATATAAGAGGGTTCATCGAATGATAATTCTGTGTTAAAATTATTTATTTCTAATGAATGTGATTTATAGTTAATTTTACAATTGTATTTTAAAAACAGATCATTACCTATTATACCATCGTATGGAAGATCAATGCTATCGAAAATATGGAATGTATGTGAAACATTTGTATTCGGATTAAATTGTAATTGCAAAATGAAATGACCTATACTTTTTAATGAATTATTTTTTGAGTCAATTCCTTTGACTGTGATATTATCTTCGCTGCATATATTAGGCTTACGAGTTATAGAGCTGTTTTTCACTATACATAATGATGCTCCAGAATCTATAAGAAAGGTAAGTTCTTTTTCATTTATTGATGTTTTAAGTTTAATATAAGGTAAATATCTTTTATTACTAAGGATTTCATACATTTTATTAATCTTTTTTTTACAGATTTTATTTTCTAGGTTAGATAGATCGTGAGTTTGGGGCTGGCTACCCAGTCCATTGATCTTTTGAATATTAAAGGAGAGACCTTGAGTTTGGGGCTGGTTACCCTGTCCATTGGTCCTATTACTTTTTACGGAAAGACCGTGAGTTTGGGGCTGGTTACCCTGTCCATTGGTCCTATTACTATTTAGGGAATGACCGTGAGTTTGGGGCTGGTTACCCTGTCCATTGGTCCTATTACTTTTTACGGAAAGACCGTGAGTTTGGGGCTGGTTACCCTGTCCATTGGTCCTATTACTATTTAGGGAATGACCGTGAGTTTGGGGCTGGTTACCCTGTCCATTGGTCCTATTACTATTTTTTATTTTATATTTCGTATCGACTTGAACAAGAGGGACTTGCCCCGCGCGATACCTTAACGGGACAGAAGCTAGTTTAAATTTTGATTGCTGTCAGTCTCATCGACGCCTTGATCGTTATTATCTATTTCAGTAAAATTTACTCTTGGACGTGGATTAATCGGAGTAAATGATTGATTTTGCGACCTCCTACTGTTATTATATTCTCGAAGGCTACAATTTTCTAACACATGCCCTGATTTCTTACAGTAACGGCAAAATAGTGCATCTCTTGATGATGATGAACTAGGATTCTGATTATTATAATAAGGTCTTGCTTGTGGTTTAAAATTCGACTCATTTCTATTTGGAATTCTACGAGATGATTCAGATGGTCGGAAGTATTGTGATGATGATGATTTTTGACCATTCGAATAAGTATTATAATTATTTGCTAATTGAGGTCGCTTATATAGGCTTTGCTGTATTCGTTCTTCAGAAATAGCGATATTGATAGCTTGATTTAAGTTCCGTGGGTCCCTACAGCGCACTATATTTGAAATACGGGGATGTAAACCCATAAGGAAGTGATGTAATGCTAAATCTTCCATGGCCGCTGAACGGCCGGGGAGTTCACGAAGTGTACAATTAGATAACGTTATTTCCGTTAGAAGTTGAGAAAGATAAGTTTCGACACGCAATGAGTATTGGGTTACATTTTCATTTGAACTCTGCTTGCACTCCTGTAGGTCCATTAGTATATGCGCATAATGTTTGCGCTCACAGAATTGGTTCAGTAGGAATTCTTTAAGTTGTACCCAATTCTTAAATTCTTTAATAGAGCAAGCTATTTCAGCTTTGCCCTGTAGCTGACTATATATATAGCGGAATAAAATATGTTTCTGTATTTCTGTTGCTAAATCGTATGCATTATTGCAATTTATGATGAATGAATTTACGCTTTCTCTTGAGCCATCAAATGGCTTAATGAATTTAAATAGAGTATTGAGATCTAACTCGACCCTGTCTGCACCCGGAGTAGTTCCCTTTCGGGTCGTCCCCTTAGGAGAACTAGCTGGAGGATTTATTTCGCCGGACGAACCGGCATCGGAATTCAACATTGGAATATTTATAGTTAGGCCTTCTGAAATTTTGTCGCTTTTCGGCATATTTAAAATTTAAATATTAAAGTTCTAAAATTTAATTTTTTGATTCAGATTATTCCACTGAACCCTAAAATATCTTAGTAACCTAATAGACCTAATATAAACAATAGCTTACGACTTACAGTATAATCAATACGTGGGCGTTAGAGATAAGCTCGGCGACTCGTTGCATGCTCGCTGGATGGGATAACTCGATCGGGATCACACGGATTAATATTATTTTGAATTTTAGCACTTTGCACTTGTTGGATTATAGTTTTCCGTCACGGATGTCAGGACTCTTCACCTCGCCTGGCCGGTGCTGGATACTGCTTTCGGGCTGACTCGGCCCGCAGCTGGGTACCACTTATGTCACAGTGGGCACAAGGGATAATGATGTAACACGACAGGAACACACTTGAGATTGATTTGTATTTATTATAATATTTATATACTTTTAGTTTGATGGAATTTACAGAATATGAGTTTTAGTGAGTTCAGATCACGAGACCACAATACAAAGAGTATACTACTCTATCGATGCACTTTTTATATATATATTTTTTTTTTTCACGAAAATTTTAATTATGTCACTTTTCACTTTTTTACACAAAAATGTTTTCGGATAGCGTATTGGGTATTTTAGGGATTTACGTATCCCACCGCTGCCACCAATGTTAGAACGGACTTTTTAAAAGACTTTTTAAAAAAGAAAATTTATTGAGCTGGAAAAGATTCACAACACAAATTTATTTAACTGGATTAAACCATACATTAGGAGATTAGATATGCGTCCGTGGTGGCCCGTGTCTAGCTCTGAACTGACTCGCAGCTCAAACCTACTAACTAAGATGACAGAGTAGTGATGATGTATCAGCACTCCCGTCAGAAATTCTAGGAACAGCATCGGGATGTAACAGTTCGTTATTTTGAGTACTCTGTATATTTTGTCCCACATTGTTTCCTTTGATTGAGTGGTGCAAAATGTTTTCCAGCTTTCGTTTTTGGTATTGTGTATCATGTCTTTGTATTCTTTTAGTTCTCTTAAGTATTCCTGGGTTACATATTATTTTCTTCTGGGGTTTGCCTTTTTTATCTTTCTTCTGAGTCTTTTTACATTTTTCTTTTTTTCCTTAAGTTCATCAGTCCACCATTTTATTTTTCTTATTTTCTTTGGGTTTATTGTGGGAATTGTTTCGTCGCATGTTTGTTTTATTATTTCTGTGTATTTCTCTACCAATTCATTCATCTCTTGTGTTCCCTTTATACTGTCTATGTTATCTGTTGTTATTCTATTTTCCATTAGCCCTCTTTCCAGTACTTCTTTGAATTTATTCCAGTTTGCCCTCTTTGTATTGTATTTTCTGGTTGTCTGTTGATTTTCTGTTTTGTTTTCTGTTGTTTCAGAGTTCTTGTATAGTATGGCACTGGCTATATTTTCGCTTGTCCATTTGTCCTTTGTTGTTATCCTGACGTTTGGGTCCAGAATCACTAGCGCTGCTTTCACCGGTTTTTCTCTATTTGTGGTTTTCTGCACGGTTCTGTACCCACACGTCAGGATTCCTTTGGCTCCTACATAGGGTTCTTGCATCATGACTACAGTGTATCCATTGGTAGTTGTGCTTTGTAGGGCTTCTTGAGTTGCACTTAGACCTCTTCCCAGGTTGATCTGTGCTATTTTTGTTACTGTTGTTCTGTAAGTGTCATCTTTAGCAGTAGTTGATTCTGCTTCTAGCTATCCGGTCCCATCTCTTCCACGTGGGACATTCTGGTGAGTACGCTGGGTGTATTGCGTCTTGGCAGTTGGCGCATTTGGGAGGTCCGTTTCTGCTACTGCAGTCCCTCGTGTCATGACTTTGTGCGCAGTATCCACACTTTTGCTCTCTTTTGCATTCTCTGGCAGTATGGCCGTACCCCAAGCATCTGTAACATTGGAGTACTGGAGATTGGTCTCTTGCTACAACGATTTGATAGCCAATGTGTAGTCTACTGTCTACTAGCTTGTTCCATGCTTGTGGGGATACCTCTATTATTATGTTGGTAACTTCTTTTGTTCTGCCTCTCGTCCTTCTAATTACTTTGATTTCTTCTTCTTTTGTTCCTTCCATCTTCGCTTTATTTTGTTTTAGGATCGCGTTCGGTATTTCTGCGTTTGTTAAGTCATTTATTATTCCAGGGAGTCTAATTTGGGGGTTCTTGTTTTCTAGTTGTGTTGTTATTAGTTGTTTGGCTGTTTTGTTTAATGTTGTCTTTAATTTTTCCCTATCTTGTTCTGTTTCACATCCTATGATTACTTTTTGGCCTCTTGCTTTCCTCATGCGGTTTATTCCTATTTCCATGTCCACTAGATCAACCTTTCCTTTTATTTCCTTAATTAGGTCTTCGCTGGTATGTAGTGGTTCATTTGATTCTATTGCTAGGTCGTAGCTAGTTATTGGGTTTTTGGTTTTCAGTTTTTCGGCATATGTTATGGTGTTTTCATTTCCTGTTCCGTTGCTTTCTTCCGTTCTTAGTGTGTTTAAGTCTATCTTTCTTTTTATGTCTTCTACTGCCTTTCTAACTGGGACCACCAGCTCTGTGGTTGTGTCTATTGTTTCCGCTACTATCTTTTTCAGTTCTTGCATATTGGAGGTAAGTCTAGTGTCTGTTTTATCTGTTTCAGGTTCATCGGAATTCTGCATGTGTGATGTTTGCATTTCTCTTTTCAGGTCTTCCACCGCTGCTCTTACCGGGGCTACTAGTTCTGCTGTTGTATCAATCGATTCAGCAATTACTTTTTTCAGCTCTGTTATGTTGGAGCTCATTGTAAGGTAGGGTTCTTTGATTTCCTGTAATGATTCGTTTATGTCCCTTAGTCCCTTTTTCAGAGTAGTCAAGCAATCGGTTACAGATGTGTGCCTTTCGTTTTGTTCGGTCTTATTGTGTTGCAGGTTGTTCAGCATCATTTTGATATCAGCCAGTTCGTTGCTGATAGCGGTAAGTGTTGTTTTGTTTTGTTCGGTATTTTCTTCTCCGTCGTCTCTTCCATAAGTCGGTGTTTCTGTTGATTCTCTTCCTAGATGGAGTAAGGGGAGGTTTTCATATTTGTTACTTATGTCTGTCAGTTGTCGGCGAAGGGTGTCTAGTTGATTAGATATGGCGTTTGTGCTGGTGTTCAATTTTTTTTTTTTTTTTTTTTTTTTTTTTTTTTTTTTTTTTTTTTTTATTTCCGTTTGGAGAGTTTCCCAGCGTCCTTGTTGGGTTAGGTTAGGTTAGGTTAGGTTAGGTTAGGTTAGGTTAGGTTAGGTTAGGTTTGGGGACGATACCGGTTCCTCCACGTTGGTGTCCCTGGGCAACGCCTGGGTGCGCCACTCCGCTTTTTACACGGGGTGAGGTACTCAGGCGGCTGAACGCCGGTCTTTCTCTATCTTTCACCACCTTTTTATAGTTTACTCTTATTTTGCTTTGTTTTATTTGTTTCCTCTATCTTTCAACACCTTTTCTTTCTATCTTTTCTGTTTTTATTTATTCTTCTGTGCGTGTGTGCTAGGTTTTGCGTGATAGGTTTTCTTTGAATGGTGAGGAATGGGCTTCTACGGCCCCTAATCCAAGGTTTGTGGTGCCCGGCCATGGGATGCGTGGCGAGCAGGCGGCTCGTCCCAAGGGCACTGGGGCAGAATCCCCCCTAATGGATCGGGCGTGACTCAGCCCACATCCGAGCAACCATGGAGTGCAACAAGGAAAGTATTCCCCGGGTGGGTCCTCTTACGAGGGAATCCCACACTCCCGCTTCGGCGGGGGGTCGCCCCACGTATACGGGGGGGGCACCTGTTGCTGTGGAGACGGATGAGGAGGCCGTAGTGAAGACGGTAGAGAAGGAGAGACGCGCGATGGCGCAACCAGGCCCGAAGCTGGCGCACATTACCGCGCCGGAGACGGGCCTGCTTACCGACGAGGACGTCGATTTCAGCCAGCCGCAGACCAACGGAGTGGAGCGGATGCTGAAATTGATGCAGAAGAAGAAGTTGCGGGGCGACCGAGATCTGCCGCGCGTATTGCTCACGCGCGACGTTATCATGCCGCCACCCCAACAAGGACGTGACATACCCCAAATTGACAGCGAGGACTATCTCTCGGACTCCAGTTGCATGTCTTCCATGTCACTGGACTCCGAGGGATTGCCCGCACCCACCGGACGTACGACCCCCCTTAAGCGGCGGTTACACCCGGACGAGACAGAGGCGGCGCCGTCCACCAGCAAAGGTGCGGTGCCGAAAGCCAAGAGAGGACGCGGCCGGCCGCCAACGACCGGCCAGTATGTCGGTCTGGCTAAAGCCCAAGCCGAATTAAATCGTGAGAAGGAGGCGGCTCTTCAGCTTCAGGCTGCAGAAGAGGTTGCCGAGAGACTGAGAACAGCGCGGGAGGCGCGTGCCACCATCTGCGCAAGCCCCGCCGCAGCTAACGAAGGAGTCAGGTCGGAGCAGACAACCTACGCTCTGGCCAAAAGTGTCGAGACTTCGTTGGAGGCCGTAACCATGGTCGCCACGAAGTCTCAGAACTTGAAAGGCACGTTTCAACGGTGTCTCAAGGAGGCGGTCGCCAACATAAAGGCGGCCGTCGCCGAACTGAGAGGCCGTTCGATGACAGAGGAGATGACGAGACTGGAGGCGCAAAACGTGCAACTCCAGGGGCAGGTAGCTGATCTGCGTCGCGAGCTAGAGGAGATGCGTCGACGACCAGCCGCGCCTGCCGAAAAGGACCTGCGTGAGCTGCTGGCCGAGGTCTCTCGCTCAAATATAGAGACACTCGGCAGCATGCTCAACGCGAGACTTGCCGGCCTAGAAGACAGGCTCCTCCCGGAGCCAAGGAGGAGGCCTCCGCTGGCGGCGGATAGTTCCACTGTAGGGGCCCCGCCGGCGGTGGAAAGGACAAAGGCACCGAAGCCTAGAAAGGCAACGGTGTCCACGTACGCGGAGGTGGCGACACCGATTGCAGCGGTCCCCCCTAAAGAGGCACCGCCTGCACCGGCTCCGCCCAAGGCCAAGAAAAAGGCCAAAAAGAAGAAGCGGCCATCAATGGCCGCACAAGAGGCGGCGCAAGGGGCGGAACACACCGACCCCTCCCCCGTCGAGGCCCCGTGGACGACAAAAGGTCCACGCAAGGCCAAGAAAACGAAGAAGGGGGCGGCTACACCAGCCAAAGTCGCCCCAAAGAGGAAGAAGAAAAAGGCGAAACTTCGCCCCCCGACTACTGCGGCGGTCACCCTCACTCTGGGGGCTAACGCTGCTGAAAGGGGGGTGACGTACGCGAAGGTTTTGGGACAGGCTAGAGCGGCGATCGACCTGGGGGAGCTCGGTATCCCCAGGCTCGGCTTCCGCCTAGCCGAGACCGGAGCGCGCGTCCTCACCATTGCTGGTGAGGGGGCGCAGGAAAAGGCGGACGCCTTCGCCCAAAGGCTGAGGTCCGTCCTGCCTCCGGACGACGTGAAAGTCGCCCGCCCGGTTCTGTGCGCGGAGATCCGCGTGGCCGGGTTGGACGACTCAGTAGCGGCCGCCGACGTCATCCAGGCGGTCGCTACAGAAGGAGGGTGCTCGACCGACGCCATTCGGTCGGGTCAGCTGACGGTAGGGCCACGCGGGGACGCGTCGTTGTGGATGCGTGTACCGATCGCGGCCGCCAAGAAGCTTACAAGCTCAGGGCGGCTGCGAGTTGGCTGGGTGTCGGCGAGAGTGGCGCTGCTGGCCGCGAGGCCTAAGCGCTGCTTCCGCTGCCAGGACACCGGCCACGTGGCGGCGAAGTGCCAGTGCCCGGTAGACCGCAGCCGGAGCTGTTTCCGCTGCGGGAAACCGGGGCACAAGGCGGCCGAGTGCAGGGAAGCGCCCAACTGCTTCCTGTGCGAGGCTGCCGGCAGGCCGGAGAAGGCGCATGTGCTGGGAGGAAGCGGCTGTGTAGCAAAGCCGCCTCCCGGCGCGAAGAGAAAGGCGCCAACCAAAAAGGCCCGGCACAAAAAGCCCAAGGCCAACGGCGCAAGGGCGGTTCCGCCCGCCCCCGCCATGGAGTTGGACGCCTAGGCCCGTGGGCGGTGATCGGGGGATCGCCGCTCACACTATGGGCCCCGAGAAGGAAAGCTCCCCAATGCCCGGGGAGCTCTCGGAGAGGCAAGCGGCGGCATAACACCAGGCCGCCGCATTAGAAGGGAGCCGGATGCGGCACGCGCTGGGGGGTCGTGGAAGAATGCTCTCGCGTTTCCCACGGCCCCTCCATTGGCGCTGAAGATGGGCATCGGGGGGTTTTAGACGGTAAACCCCGGCGCACTCCATCTCGCGCCGGGGGAGTCCGTCATACCCCTGCCGCCCTCCCCCGGGGGCGGCGGGGGATACGTAACGTATTTCCCCCCGTAAAAAAAAAAAAAAAAAAAAAAAAAAAAAAAAGGTTAGGTTAGGTTTGGGGAAATGGTGAGAGTCGGCCGCCCGGTCAAATGCGCGGAGATGCGCGTCGCCGGGCTGGACGACTCAGTGACGGCCGCCCAAGTCATCCTGGCGGCCTCACAGGAAGGAGGATGCCCGACCAGCTCTATCAGGTCGGGTAAAATTGTGGTGGGACCGAGGGGGGACGCGTCCTTATGGATGAGCGTCCCCGTCGAGGCCGCTAAAAAGCTGCTCAGCTCTGGGCGGCTTCGCGTGGGCTGGGTCTCGGCAAAGGTGGCGCTGCTGGCCGCGAGGCCAAAGCGGTGCTACCGATGCCAGGACACCGGCCACGTCGCGGCGAAATGCCAGTCCTCGGTGGACCGCAGCCGGAGTTGTTTCCGGTGCGGGAAGCCGGGGCACAAGGCGGCAGAGTGCGGAGCGGATCCGCTCTGCTCGCTCTGTGAGGCCACTGGCAAACAGGAAGTGGCTCACGTGCTGGGGAGCGGCGGCTGCGTCTTTGCAAAGCCGCCCCCCGGCGAGAAAAGGAAGCGAAAGGCTCCCTCCAGGGCCCGGCTCAAAAAGCCGCAAGCCCAAGGCGCAAGGGTGGTTCAACCTGCCCCCGCCGTAATGGAGGTTGAAGCGTAGGCCCGTGGGTGGTGATCGGGGGATCACCGCCCACAGCATGGGCCCCGAGATGACAAGCTCCCCAATGCCCGGGGAGCTCTCGGAGAAGGAGCCGGTTGCGGCTATTACAAGTGGGCCGGTTGCGGCACGCGCTGCGGGGTCGTGGAAGAATGCTTTGCGATTCCCACGGCCCCGTTAAAGGCGCTGAAGAAGGGCATCGGGGGGTTTTAGACGGTAAACCCCGGCGCACTCCATCTCGTGCCGGGGGAGTCCGTCATACCCCTGCCGCCCTCCCCCGGGGGCGGCGGGGGATACGTAACGTATTTCCCCCCGTAAAAAAAAAAAAAAAAAAAAAAAAAAAAAAAAAAGGTTAGGTTTGGGGGCGATGCCGGTTCCTCCTCGTGGTGCCCCTGGAAACACTCGCTTGTGCCACCGTGGCCGTTCCAGGGTGGCACAAGCGAGTGGCAGATCGCCGGTTCTGTCTTTCTTTTATGTTATATCTTCCCCACCTTTATTATTATATTCTTCTTTTGGTTTCGTTTTATTTTGTTTATATCTGTCCTTCACCACCTTTGTTCTGTCTTCTTCTGTCTTTCATTTTTTGTTACCTCTTCCGATGGGGGAGCTCACCCCCGAAAAAAGAGACCGCGACCCGGGGTGTCGGAGTAAGGTACGATGGAAGGTCGCAATTTGCAAAGTATTCCCCGGGTGGGTCCTCCTTCTAGGAGGGAATCCCACACTCCCGCTACGGCGGGAGGTCGGCCCTTGTATACGGGGGGGCCACAAGTTGCGAGTGAGGTTGAGGAGAGGGTTGCTGTGTCGACGAGTCGAGAGGAAGGCGCGATGGCGCATGCGGGGCCGAATCCGGTGCCCCTAGCCGCACCGAAGACGGAACTGCTGACGGACGAGGAAATAGACTTTTCGCAGCCGGTACCTGATGGCAGGCGCCGGCTGCTGGAACTACTAAAGAAGAAGGCCTTAAGGGGTGATCAGGGGCTGCCGCGCGTGATGCTCACACGCGCGCTGCTCCCTGAACCCCCCCGCACCAGATATGACAGTGAGGACTGCCTCTCGGACTCCAGTGATATGTCCGGAATATCACTGGACTCCGAGGGGTTGCCCACAATTCCACCGGCTAGGACAAGTCTTAAAAGACGTAATACCTATGACGACGATGCACCACCCATCAGCAAGGATGTGGTGCCGAAGAATAAGAAGGGACGTGGCCGGCCACCATCGACCGGCCAATACGTCGGCCTTGCTCAGGCGCAGGCCAATTATAACAAGGCAAAAGAGGAGGCCCTTCGGCTCCAAGCCGAAGAGGAAGTAGCTGAGGTGGCGCGGGTGGCGCGGCAAGCAAGAGCTTCGTCTTGCGCCAGTCCTGCCCCAAAAACAGGCGATAGAGGACCAGAGGAGCAGACCAACGCTGCCCTCATGAAGAGTGTGGAGGCTTCGCTGGACACTGTACTTATGGTTGCCACGAAGTCCTCCAACTTAAAAGGGACATACCAGCGGTTCCTCAAAGAGGCGGCGGCCAACATCAAGGCAGCTGTCGCCGAAATGAGGGGCCGCTGCATGACGGAGGAAATACAGAGGCTGGAGACCCAGAACGCGCAACTCCAGCGCGAGATGGAGAATATGCGCCGAGAACTGGAGGAGTTACGGCGCCAGGCAAACATGCCCGCCGAGCAAGATCTGCGGCAGATGTTGGCGGAGGTCTCTCGCAAAAATGCGGAGACCTTCGGCAACATGTTGAACGCGCGATTGGCCGGTCTGGAGGACCGTCTTCTCCCTGAACCACGCCGTCGGCCCCCGCTGGCGGCGGACAATATCTCGAGCGGCAGCGCTCCGGTCACTGTCGGAATTGCTGAAGCCGCTCTGAAGGCGCCGGAGAGGAGGAGGAAGAAGGAGAGGAGTGCACCGGAAGTGACAATGACGGCGGCGAGCGCAGAGGTCCCAAAGGCTCCTACTGTGACTGCGCCGTCCGAAAAGAAGAAGAAAAGAAAGAAGCAGGAAAAGTCCTTGGCCGCACAGGAGGCCGAACAGGCGAGGGCAACAACAACCGCCCCACCTGCGACTGACGCCGCGTGGACCACAGTCGGGCCACGCGGACGCAAGAAGGAAAAGAAGAAGAGGGGTGCTGACAAATCAGCAGCCCCAAAAACGAAAAAGGCGAGGTTGCGCCCGCCAACAACCGCGGCGATCACCCTCACACTTGAGGCGGGGGCCGAGACACGGAGGGCCACCTATGCCTCAGTACTCACTGAGGCGAAGAAGAAAATAGACCTGGCGGAGCTCGGCATATCCAAGGTCGGGTTCCGTCTGGCTGAAACGGGCGCCCGGGTGCTGTTGTTGTCCGGGGAAGGAGCCCAAGAGAAGGCCGACGTTTTCGCTGCCAGATTAAGGGCGGCGCTAGATCCGGAGACAGTGCGCGTGTCTCGCCCGGTTAAACGCGCAGAAATGCGCGTCACCGGCCTAGATGATGCGACGACGGCCGCCGACGTCATCGAGGCGGTCGCCAAAGAAGGGGGATGCCCGGCCACCAACATCCGGTCGGGTAAAATCGTGGAGGGGCCCGGAGGTGCCAAATACCTCTGGCTGTATGTGCCAATCGCAGCCGCCAAAAAGCTCACCAGCTCTGGGCGGCTGCAAGTGGGTTGGACCCAGGTAAAGGTAGCGCTGCTGGCCGCGAGGCCTAAGCGGTGCTACCGATGCCTCGAGACCGGCCATGTAGGGGCAAAGTGTGAGTCGCAGGTGGACCGCAGCCGGAACTGCTTCCGGTGCGGAAAGCCAGGCCATCAGGCGGCGGACTGCGGGGCAGCCCCAAACTGCCCTGTCTGCGAAGCTGCCAAAAAGCCAGCGGACCACACGCTCGGGAGCGGCAACTGCGTCACAGCGGGGAGGAAGCCGCCCCGGAAGAAGAAAGGGGGGAAACGGAAGGACCCCACGAAGAAAGCCAAGCGCAAAGCTACGGCCGACGACGTGGAGCCGTCCCAGCCCATGGACGCTGAACCGTAGCGTTCAGCAAGGAGGCCGCGGTCCAGTCTTGTGGGCACTCCCTCTCATTAGGGGAGTGCTGGACACAAGCTGCCGTGTGCGCAGGAAGAAGGAACAGCGGTTCGGACTTGTGGGCGCCCCCTCTCATTAGGGGGGTGCTGGACACAAGCCGCCGTGTGTGGAGCCCGTGGGCGGCGCACCGGGAGATCGCCGCTCACGCAAAGGGCGTAGCTGAAGAGGCTCTCTTATGTCCTGAGAGCCTCCCAGCGGAGGGCGGGTGAAGCCGCGTCAGATGGAGTGCCCGTTATGGGGCCGAGCGCCGACGGGGTCGTGGACGAATGCTCGCGCGACTCCCATGACCCCGTCCAAGCGCGAAGGAGGACATCGGGGTGTTTTAGAGGGTAGGTCTTTCATTTTCGTTAGGGAGTCCCTCATAACCCTGCGGCCCCCCCCGGGGGCTGCGGGGTATTCGTAAGAAGAATTTCACCATCGTCACAAAAAAAAAAAAAAAAAAAAAAAAAAAAAAAAAAGGTTAGGTTAGGTTTGGGGACGATACCGGTTCCTCCACGTTGGTGTCCCTGGGCAACGCCTGGGTGCGCCACTCCGCTCTCTACACGGGGTGAGGTACTCAGGCGGCTGAACGCCGGTCTATCTCTATCTTTTCACCACCTTTTTATAGTTTACTCTTCTTTTTTGCATTGTTTTATTTATTTTTCTATCTTTCATCACCTTTTCTTTCTATCTTTTCTCTTTTATTTATTCTTCTGTGCGTGTGTGTTAGGTTTTGCGTGTTAGGTTTTTGTTTGAATGATGATGGATGGGCTTTTACGGCCCCTAATCCAGGGTTTGTGGTGCCCGGCCGTGGGATGCGTGGCGAGCAGGCGGCTCGTCCCAAGGGCACTGGGGCAGAATCCCCCCTAATGGATCGGGCGTGACTCAGCCCATATCCGAGCAATCATGGAGTGCAACAAGAAAAGTATTCCCCGGGTGGGTCCTCTTACGAGGGAATCCCACACTCCCGCTTCGGCGGGGGGTCGCCCCACGTATACGGGGGGGGCACCTGTTGCTGTGGAGTCGGAGTTGGAGGAGACCGTGGTAAAGACGGTAGAGAAGGAGAGAGGCGCGATGGCGCAACCAGGCCCGAAGCTGGCGCACATTACCGCGCCGGAGACGGGCCTCCTTACCGACGAGGACGTCGATTTCAGCCAGCCGCAGACCAACGGCGTGGAGCGGCTGCTGAAATTGATGCAGAAAAAGAAGTTGCGGGGCGACCGAGATCTGCCGCGCGTATTGCTCACGCGCGACGTGATCATGCCGCCACCACAACAAGGACGTGACATACCCGAAATTGACAGCGAGGACTGTCTCTCGGACTCCAGTTGCATATCTTCCATGTCACTGGACTCCGAGGGATTGCCCGCACCCACCGGACGTACGACCCCCCTTAAGCGGCGGTTACACCCGGACGAGACAGAGGCGGCGCCGTCCACCAGCAAAGGTGCGGTGCCGAAAGCCAAGAGAGGACGCGGCCGGCCGCCAACGACCGGCCAGTATGTCGGTCTGGCTAAAGCCCAAGCCGAATTAAATCGTGAGAAGGAGGCGGCTCTTCAACTTCAGGCTGCAGAAGAGGTTGCCGAGAGAATGAGAACTGCGCGGGAGGCGTGCGCCACCATCTGCGCAATCCCCGCCGCAGCTACCGAAGGAGACAGGTCGGAGCAGACAACCTATGCTCTGGCCAAAAGTGTCGAGACTTCGTTGGAGGCTGTAACTATGGTCGCCACGAAGTCTCAGAACTTAAAGGGCACGTTTCAACGGTGTCTCAAGGAGGCGGTCGCCAACATAAAGGTGGCCGTCGCCGAACTGAGGAGCCGTTCGATGACGGAGGAGATGACAAGACTGGAGGCGCAAAACGTGCAACTCCAAAGGCAGGTGGCTGATCTGCGTCGCGAGCTAGAGGAGATGCGCCGACGTCCAGCCGTGCCCGCCGAAAAAGACTTGCGTGAGCTGTTGGCCGAGGTCTCTCGCTCAAACATAGAGACACTCGGCAACATGCTCAACGCGAGACTTGCCGGCATAGAAGATAGGCTCCTCCCGGAGCCAAGGAGGAGGCCTCCGCTGGCGGCGGATAGTGCCACTATAGGCATCACGCCGGCGGAGAATAGACCGAAGGCGCCGAAGCCCACGAAGGCGACAGCGCCCACCTACGCTGAGATGGCGGCACCGAGTGCGGCGGCCCCAATTGAGGCACCGCCAATACCGGCCCCGCCAAAAGCCAAGGGCAAAGGCAAGGCCAAAAAGAAGAAGCAGCCATCAATGGCCGCTAAAGAGGCGGCGCAAGGGGGGGAAAATACCAACCCCTCCCCCGCCGAGGCCCCGTGGACGACAAAAGGTCCACGCAAGGCCAAGAAAACAAAGAAGGGGGCGGCTACACCAGCCAAAGTCGCCCCAAAAAAGAAGAGAGCGAAACTTCGCCCTCCCACGACTGCGGCTGTCACCCTCACCCTGGGGGCTAACGCTGCTGAAAGGGGGGTGACGTACGCGAAGGTACTAGGACAGGCTAGAGCGGCGATCGACCTGGGGGAGCTCGGTATCCCCAGGCTCGGTTTCCGCCTGGCCGAAACAGGAGCGCGCGTCCTCACCATTGCTGGTGAGGGCGCGCAAGAAAAGGCGGACGCCTTTGCCTCGAGGCTTAGATCCGTCCTACCACCGGAGGATGTAAAAGTCGCCCGCCCGGTCTTGTGCGCGGAGATCCGCGTGGCCGGTTTGGACGACTCAGTAGCGGCCGCCGACGTCATCGAGGCGGTCGCGAAGGAAGGTGGGTGCTCGGCCGACGACATTCGGTCGGGCCAATTGTCGGTGGGACCAAGAGGGGACGCGTCAATTTGGATGCGTGTCCCGGTCGCGGCCGCCAAGAAGCTTGTAAGCTCAGGGCGGCTGCGAGTTGGTTGGGTGTCGGCGAGAGTGGCGCTGCTGGCTGCGAGGCCTAAGCGCTGCTTTCGCTGCCAGGACACCGGCCACGTAGCGGCGAAGTGCCAATGTCCGGTAGACCGCAGCCGGAGCTGTTTCCGCTGCGGGAAACCGGGGCACAAGGCGGCCGAGTGCAGGGAAGCGCCCAACTGCTTCCTGTGCGAGGCTGCCGGCAGGCCGGAGAAGGCACATGTGCTGGGCGGAGGCGGCTGTGTCGCAAAGCCGCCTCCCAGCGCGAAGGGAAAGGCTCCCACCAAAAAGGCCCGGTTCAAAGAGCCCAAGGCCGGCGCAAGGGCGGTTCCGTCCGCCCCCGCCGTAGAGGTGATGGAAGCCTAGGCCCGTGGGCGGTGATCGGGGGATCGCCGCCCACACTATGGGCCCCGAGAGGAAAGCTCCCCAATGCCCGGGGAGCTCTCGGAGAGGCAAGCGGCGGCATAATACCAGGCCGCCGCATTAGAAGGGAGCCGGATGCGGCACGCGCTGGGGGGTCGTGGAAGAATGCTCTCGCGTTTCCCACGGCCCCTCCATTGGCGCTGAAGATGGGCATCGGGGGGTTTTAGACGGTAAACCCCGGCGCACTCCATCTCGCGCCGGGGGAGCCCGTCATACCCCTGCCGCCCTCCCCCGGGGGCGGCGGGGGATACGTAACGTATTTCCCCCCGTCAAAAAAAAAAAAAAAAAAAAAAAGGTTAGGTTAGGTTTGGCGCCGAAGCCCAAAAAGGCGACGGTGCCCACATACGCGGAGATGGCTGGAACAAGTGCAGCGCCCCCCCAAGCGGCGCCGACTGCACCGGTCCAGCCAAAGGCTAAACAGCCAAAAAAGAAGAAGCGGCCATCAATGGCCGCACAGGAGGCGGCGCAAGGGGGGGTGAACACCGGCTCCTCCCCCGCCGAGGCCCCGTGGACCACCGCAGGTCCGCGCAAGGCCAAGAAGAAAGGGGCGGCTAAACCAGCCACAGCCGCCCATAAGAAGAAGACAAGGCTCCGCCCACCCAAAACAGCGGCAGTAACCCTCACCTTAGAGGCGGGGGCTGCGGAGAGGGGGGTAACTTACGCAAAGGTGCTCAGTGAGGCCAGAGCGAAAATCGACCTGGGGGAACTCAACATCCCCAGGCTCGGCTTCCGCCTGGTCCAAACTGGTGCACGCCTCCTTTCAATTGAAGGAGAGGGTGCCGAGGAGAAGGCCGACGCTTTTGCCGCGAGGCTTCGAGCGGTCCTACGTCCCGAAGACGTTAAAGTCTCACGCCCGGTGAAATGCGTGGAAATACGAGTCACCGGGCTGGACGACGCTACAACAGCTGCCGACATCACCGAGGCGGCTGCGAAAGAAGGTGGTTGCCCGGCCACCAACATCCGGTCGGGCAAAGTAGTAGTGAGTCCCAGAGGCACTAGATCCCTCTGGATGAGTGTGCCAACGGCAGCCGCCAAGAAGCTTATCAGTTCTGGGCGGCTGCAAATAGGCTGGGTCACGGCGAGGGTGGTACTGCTGGCTGCGAGGCCCCGGCGGTGCTTCAAGTGCCTCGACACCGGCCACCTTGCGATGAAGTGCACGTGCACGGTGGACCTCAGCGGAAACTGCTTCCGCTGTGGGAAGCCGGGGCACAAAGTGTCCGACTGTGTAGCGGCTCCAAATTGCCCGGTCTGCGAGGCCGCAGGCAAGCCTAGGGAGCACGTGCTGGGGAGCAGCGGCTGTATTACAGCGCCCAAGCCGCCCCCCGGCACGAAAGGGAAGCGGAAGGCTCCCACTAAAAAGGCTCGGCATAAAAAGCCGAGCCGCGGCGCAAGGGCGGAACAACCCGCCCCCGCCATGGAAGTGGTTGAGGCCTAGACCCGTGGGTGGCGATCGGGGGATCGTCGCCCACACTATGGGTCCCGAGAGGAAGGCTCCCCTATGTCCGGGGAGCTCTCGGTAAGGCAGGCGGTGGCACACTATCTAGCCGCCGCAACAGAAGAGGGCCGGACGCGGCACGCGCTGCGGGGTCGTGGAGCTATGCACGCGATTCCCACGACCCCGCATTGGCGCAGAAGGAGGGCATCGCCAGGTTTTAGTGGGTAGACTCTGTGCCAATTCCACCCAGGCACAGAGGAGTCCCACATAACCCCGCGATGTCCCCCGAACATCGCGGGGTATACGTAACGTATTTCCTGGCGTAAAAAAAAAAAAAAAAAAAAAAAAAAAAAAAAAAAAAAAAAAAAAAGGTTAGGTTAGGTTTGGGGGCGATACCGGTTCCTCCACGTTGGTGTCCCTGGGCAACGCCTGGGTGCGCCACTCCGCTCTCTACACGGGGTGAGGTACTCAGGTGGCTGAACGCCGGTCTTTCTCTATCTTTTCACCATCTTTTTATAGTTTACTCTTCTTTTTTGCATTGTTTTATTTATTTTTCTATCTTTCAACACCTTTTTTTTCTATCTTTTCTCTTTTATTTATTCTTCTGTGCGTGTGTGTTAGGTTTTGCGTGTTAGGTTTTGTTCTGAATGGTGACGAATGGGCTTTTACGGCCCCTAATCCCTAAAAAAGGTTTGTGGTGCCCGGCCATGGGACGCATGGCGAGCAGGCGGTCTCGTCCCGAGGGCACTGGGGCAGAATCACCCCTAATTGATCGGGCCAGAATCAGCCCACAAATGACAAACATGGAGAGCAATATGGAAAAAAATATTCCCCGGGTGGGTCCTCTTAGGAGGGAATCCCACACTCCCGCTTCGGCGGGGGGTCGCCCCACGTATACGGGGGGGGCACCTGTTGCTGTGGAGTCGGATGAGGAGACCGTGCTAAAGACGGTGGAGAAGGAGAGAGGCGCGATGGCGCAACCAGGCCCGAAGCTGGCGCACATTACCGCGCCAGAGACGGGCCTCCTGACCGACGAGGACGTCGATTTCAGCCAGCCGCAGACCAACGGCGTGGAGCGGATGCTGAAATTGATGCAGAAGAAGAAGTTGCGGGGCGACCGAGATCTGCCGCGCGTATTGCTCACGCGTGACGTGATCATGCCGCCACCCCAACAAGGACGTGACATACCCGAAATTGACAGCGAGGACTGTCTCTCGGACTCCAGTTGCATGTCTTCCATGTCACTGGACTCCGAGGGATTGCCCGCACCCACCGGACGTACGACCCCCCTTAAGCGGCGGTTATACCCGGACGAGACAGAGGCGGCACCGTCCACCAGCAAAGGTGCGGTGCCGAAAGCCAAGAGAGGACGCGGCCGGCCGCCAACGACCGGCCAGTATGTCGGTCTGGCTAAAGCCCAAGCCGAATTAAATCGGGAGAGGGAGGCGGCTCTTCGGCTTCAGGCCGCAGAAGAGGTTGCCGATAAAATGAAAACTGCACGGGAGGCGCGCGCCACCATCTGCGCAAGCCCCGCCGCAGCTAGCGAAGGAGACAGGTCGGAGCAGACAACCTACGCTCTGGCCAAAAGTGTCGAGACTTCGTTGGAGGCCGTAACCATGGTCGCCACGAAGTCTCAAAACTTGAAAGGCACCTTTCAACGGTGTCTCAAGGAGGCGGTCGCCAACATAAAGGCGGCCGTCGCCGAACTGAGAGGCCGTTCGATGACAGAGGAGATGACGAGACTGGAGGCGCAAAACGTGCAACTCCAGGGGCAAGTGACTGATTTACGTCGCGAGCTAGAGGAGATGCGTCGACGGCTAGCCGCGCCTGCCGAAAAGGATCTGCGTGAGCTGCTGGCCGAGGTCTCTCGCTCAAATATAGAGACACTCGGCAGCATGCTCAACGCGAGACTTGCCGGCCTAGAAGACAGGCTCCTCCCGGAGCCAAGGAGGAGGGCCTCCGCTGGCGGCGGATAGTGCCACTGTAGGCACCACGCCGGCGGAGAATAGACCGAAGGCGCCGAAGCCCAAGAAGGCGACAGCGCCTACTTACGCTGAAATGGCGGCACCAAGTGTGGCGGCCCCAATAGAGGCACCGCCAGTACCGGCCCCGCCAAAGGCCAAGGGCAAAATAAAGGCCAAAAAGAAGAAGCGGCCATCAATGGCCGCTAAAGAGGCGGCGCAAGGGGGGGAGAATACCAACCCCTCCCCGCCGAGGCCCCGTGGACCACAAAAGGTCCACGCAAGGCCAAAAAGACGAAGAAGGGGGCGGCTACTCCAGCTAAAGTCGCCCCGAAGAAGAAGAAGAGAGCGAAACTTCGCCCTCCCACGACTGCGGCGGTCACCCTCACTCTGGGGGCTAACGCTGCAGAAAGGGGGGTGACGTACGCAAAAGTGTTGGGACAAGCCAGAGCGGCCATTGACCTCGGGGAACTCGGGATCCCCAGGCTGGGTTTCCGTCTGGCCGAGACCGGAGCGCGCGTCCTCACCATTGCTGGTGAGGGTGCGCAAGAAAAAGCAGACGCCTTCGCCGCTAGGCTGAGGACCGTCTTGCCACCAGACGACGTAAAGGTCGCCCGCCCGGTTTTGTGCGCGGAGATCCGCGTCGCCGGAATGGACGACTCAGTAGCGGTCGCCGACGTCATCAAGGCGGTCGCTACGGAAGGAGGGTGCTCGGCCGACGACATCCGGTCGGGCCAATTGACGGTGGGACCACGGGGGGACGCGTCGTTATGGATGCGTGTCCCCATAGCGGCCGCCAAGAAGCTCACAAGCTCTGGGCGGCTGCGAGTTGGTTGGGTGTCGGCGAGAGTGGCGCTGTTGGCCGCGAGGCCTAAGCGCTGCTTTCGCTGCCAGGACACCGGCCACGTAGCGGCGAAATGCCAGTGCCCGGTAGACCGCAGTCGGAGCTGTTTCCGCTGCGGGAAACCGGGGCACAAGGCAGCCGAGTGCAGGGAAGCGCCCAACTGCTTCCTGTGCGAGGCTGCCGGCAGGCCGGAGAAGGCACATGTGCTGGGCGGAGGCGGCTGTGTCGCAAAGCCGCCTCCCAGCGCGAAGGGAAAGGCTCCCACCAAAAAGGCCCGGTTCAAAGAGCCCAAGGCCGGCGCAAGGGCGGTTCCGCCCGCCCCCGCCGTAGAGGTGATGGAAGCCTAGGCCCGTGGACGGTGATCGGGGGATCACCGCCCACACTATGGGCCCCGAGACGGTCAGCTCCCCAATGCCCGGGGAGCTCTCGGAGAGGCAAGCGGCGGCATATCACCAAGCCGCCGCAATAGAAGAGAGCCGGATGCGGCACGCGCTGCGGGGTCGTGGCAGAATGCTCTGCGATTCCCACGGCCCCGTTAAAGGCGCTGAAGAAGGGCATCGGGGGGTTTTAGACGGTAAACCCCGGCGCACTCCATCTCGCGCCGGGGGAGCCCGTCATACCCCTGCCGCCCTCCCCCGGGGGCGGCGGGGGATACGTAAAGTATTTCCCCCCGTCAAAAAAAAAAAAAAAAAAAAAAAAAAAAAAAAAAAAAAAAAAAAAAAAAAAAAAAAGGTTAGGTTAGGTTTGGGGACGATACCGGTTCCTCCACGTTGGTGTCCCTGGGCAACGCCTGGGTG